>BSBK01001812.1:2177500-2837500 GCA_027943335.1 Chamaecyparis obtusa
TTCATGCTAGTAAGATTAGATCACGAAGCTATGTTATTTATAGTGTTGCTCTTATCTTTCTTATGTAGTCATTTATGATTTTATGATAGCTTTCCAAATATGATATTAGTATAGAAAGCATTTCTTAGCAAGGTTTCCTTTGCTATTCGATTTGGGTTTGTTTTTGTACTAACCCTTCTTTTTTTGTGTTTTTTAGCTTTGTCTTTATTTTCTCTTTGTTTTCGTACCCTTGTGCATGTATGTTGAGTTAGAATCCTTGGCCTGGGGGCTCATGTCCTCAACTAAGTGATGTTCTACCTTGTTGCGATCCACTGGAGTCTTTCTTCTAACTTTACTGCAAGTATGTTTGATTTCCATACTCCCGCTAAAGTGGGGGCTTAATGTATCGTCTTAAAATGGAAGAACTTTCATGTTAAGAATGTTTAACTCTCCTTAGGGAGTGTTTCGGGCCATTATCATGTTGTCCTCTATTTTTTTCCCCTTTTCAATCTTCTGTGCCTGTTTAGGACTCTGATTGGGCCTCTTCGAGCACTATTTTCCCCACCTAGCATATTTTCCAAGGGTTTTAACCCCTCAGGTCAAGGTCAACCTTGACCTTGACCTAGGTCAGGGTCGACATTGACCTTGACCCAGGTCCCCCTTTTTCATCAGAAAGTGTGTCGGATGTGGGGGGAAACTCAAAAGTTTTTTTTCCCACTTTTGTGTCAATTGTTTCTGATTTTGAAGTGGCAACTCTTAAAAGATATTTAATATGGGTCCACTCCTAGGGGTATGTGCCTAATGGGAGTTTATTTCTCATATGTCAGCCTCTCTAGAAGCTGGTGCCCTAGACTAGTATATAAGGAAGCCTTCTCCTGTCATTTTGAGATGAATGAAAAGGCAAGCAAGATCAAGAAATCTAATGAGGATCATCAACATCTATTGTTCTACATGCTTTCAAGCTTCCAAGTGTTCAATCATGGTTTTCAAGTCTTCTTCTCAAGCATTCAAGTTCTCCATTGAAGATCGAGGATTTAAGCATTCAAGTCTTTGAAGGGATTTGGTTCAAGCATTCAAGATTAATCATTCAAACCCTAGATCTATCCATCATGGTGGTGTGATCTTCCTTCAAGATTCATTCATTCTTCCTTCAAGGCGGATTCCAAGCATACAATCATGGAGGTTTTCATTTTTAATGTTGAGTCCAAGCTTTCATATTAACATACTTGTTTACATTTCAAATACAATTGCATATCAATTGAATATCATAGCTTCATTGTTAGATCTTCTTCTACTACTTGTTAGCATTCTCCATTTCAATTCTATTTCAAGGTTAATTCCAAAACTGAGGTTTGACCAAGGCAAACCCCTCATCCAAAAAAAAAAACTAGTTTTCTTGTAGAAACAGGTGCGGAATAGAGAATTACAGAGCAGATTCAAATACCCTTTTTGGAAAAATTTCAGGATCCGTGAACAGATTTTCCATTGGAGCAAAATAGCTCAAGGTCAACATAAAGGGGTCAAGGTCGACTTGTATTTGGGTCAAGGTCGAATTGACTTAGAAAAGAAAAATATTTATGGGTTTACTCTATCTCTATGTTTTTGTCCTAGATCTGGTTGCAAAATTTCCAAAAACTCAGTACAGACACTAGAAAATAGGTATTTCCAGATCTGCTACATTATAAGATAAGTGTTTCATTTTATCCTAATCTTTCTTATTTATTTCTTTACTTTATAATTAGGAAATTAGAACCCCTTTCCCTCTATATCCATAACCAATTGATTCCTCTTTGCATTGATTATCTCCTTTCAGTTAATCAATTGGGATCTCCTTGTCTTGGATTAGGAGGTAATATATGTCCACAACATTTTCAACACACTCCACACACATAGATATAAAAATATATATACATCCTGATATATATTTTTATATCTTACAGCAGCAACACATAGATGAATTCCATAATCTGCGACAATTGTTTATGACTATTCAAGAGTATGAGCGTCACTTCTTTGAGTTGAAACAATATGCAAGTTTTGGTAAGGATTCATCTTTGATGATATAATATTTCATTAGAGGGCCTAATGGTCAAATCATTGGGGGAGTTAATTTTTTTTAATCTAAGACCCTCAAGGAGGCGGTCATTAAGGCTACCTTGGTGGAGATAAATTTAGCTTTGGGTCATGGTTGTTAGATGGGTGTTTAGACTAGTGGTCCTGCACCTTCAGGGTCTAGGGGAAATTAGTCTTAGGGAGTTGGGAACTCTCAAAACCCTTCTAACTTCTTCCAAGGTAATAAGAACCAACAAAAAAAGGGATATGTTCCTCCTAAGGGTGATGGTTCTAATTCTAAGAGCTTTTGTAACAGTCAATGCTTCAGGCACAATCAATCTAGTCAACTTGCACATAGTTCCAATCAAGATTTTAGTATAGGTAGCTTCCAATAGTCTAGTACATCTTCTATTGGGGGAGGTGGTAGTAGATGAGGTTGGTTTCATTGTGTACAATTTGGTCACATTATAGCCAATTTTCCCCAACATTCAACATAGTTCTCAGGACATAGGTTGAAAGTTTCCAAGCCTACAGTTGGGGATATTGGTAGATCCCACGGGGTGTTTGCAACCATTGATTACTATCTAGTGGATTACCATACCACATAGAATGGGATTTCTAGTAGAGGGCCCACAACTATATTTTATGTCCCTCCATCAGGGAATGATCCTCAAAGTTCATACCATGGATCAGGGAAGGGTCCAATGAAACCCACATGTTGAGTCTTTTATGACTTAGTTGTACACAATAAGATTATAGGATTTATATCCCTATTTTTTATAGGTTTCCAAGAGTAAGCCCAATTCTAGGGGAGGTGGATGTAATACCCCTCCCATAGTTTTCTTTTTAGTTTATATTGCCAAACTCTTTTAGGCCATTTTTATGTGTGCGTTGGTTATTTCAGTGATATTTGAGATATTGACGTATGACTTTACATTGGATTTGATATATGAGCCATTTGGATAGGGTGTGATATCATGTTTTTATAGTTATATTTATGGTTATTTTCATGATGGTTATCTACATGTTATGATTCTATTTATGATTATGGATTATTGACAATACTAATACTATATCTGTATGCACATGAATCATATGTATGTTTTACATTTATATTTGATGTGTTTGATATGGTATGAGATGAAGTCATAGTTACTTTCATGCAAGATCCACATGATATACCATTCCCAACCATTTTTTGTTATATATATATATATATATATATATATATATATATATATATATATATATATATATATATATATATATATATATATATATATATATATATATATATATATATATATGTTCATCTTTGTGATGGAAGGATTGTAGGTATTGGGCATCATCTTCCCTGAATTGGTAGGAGTGAGCGTGCTTTATTGCAATATCTCAATGGTAAGAGAGGGGAGATTATAGACATGTCCAAATCCTAACCTAAGCCATTTATTGTCCTAAAATAGTGGACAAGAATCTTATTTACTACCCTCCAAATTTTTCAAGGTGACGTGAATTTGTGAACCGTCCTTTGTGCTTGATTATAATATTTTTTATGTAGTCGGCGCTTTAGGTTTCCATGCATGTGGTTTGATGTGATTTTTGTGTTAAAATAGATAGTAGATTTAATTAAGCTTAATTATGTGATTAATGAATTAATTAAATCTTGTAAAATATGGAATTATTAAATATAAGGCTATTTAATTAATGGGAATTAATTAAATACGCATGGCTATTAAAAAGAATTAATTAAAAGTCTAATTATGGGAAATTAGGATTTAATTAAATATTAAATCCAATTTGAGAAACTAATGTAATTGATATTTACAATGTTGAGTTGCACATTTATTATATGCGAAAAATAATAATTATTAATTAAATAATATTATTAAGTGATTTATTTGTGCATTCAATTTAGTAGATTAAGAATTTCATATTAAGTTGAGTTAAAAGTTATTATTGGAAAAAGTACATATAATCATTATTATAATTAATTAATTATGCAAAAGGGAATTGACAAAAACAAAGTTAGGATTTGAGTTCTAATTGTTGATTGGAAGTTGTGTGTTTGAGTTTTGTCTGATGGGTTTTGTTTATTATTTTTCTTTTGGTCCACACACAGGTTTACATGTTTTTTTCTAGGTTCCCTAGTGGGGCATTACAACATCAAAGAGATGTCTATTTCCTTTTTGTATCCTATAAGAGATTCTATTAATATTCCAACAATATCTTTCGGCATGACCAACTCTCTGACAATGATAACATGTCATACCATTGTCTCGATATGACTACTTATAAGCATTTTTATTATTTGTCCTTCCAAGATTACTTGTATGAATTCTACAATCTCTTTCTCTATGTCCATAAATATAAAAAACATAGCAATAACCATGAAACTACTTATAATTATACCTCATTGGGTGATGTTGTCTAGTAGATAAATATCTTCCTCCAATTCTATTAGTGTCTTTGTGTTGTTTTCCATTGGCAATTTCCTTTTCTATAGTAGCATGAAAATTTAGATATATCTTTGTTCTTAGAGTTTTTCCAACTTTGAAACTTTTTTGTCTTTTGTTGCAAATACTATTACATGTTTAGATTCATCTTAAACACTAGAACTTTGTCCTTTTTCAAAACACAAACTAGTAATATCGTTTGACTTTTTTTTTCTTTCCTAGCATCTCATTCAATTTATTTGTGCTCTCATTAAATGAATTATTATTTTCAAAATGTTTTCTAATATTCTCGAGATCTTTCCTTAAGGTAACAACTTCTTCCTCTAGTTTATGATTGTCAACAGTTTTGGCATCCAGGGCAGATTTTGTAACTTATACTACCCTTTTATTTCCTTCCAATTCCATTTTAAGATTTAAAATTAAGTTTTCTAAACTAAATTTTAACAGAGAATCTTTCTTCTTCACATATTTAAGTTCATCCTTAGATCTTTTACACATCTCTTTGAGTTTTTGGTTTTCAATTTTAGGACTCCTGATCAAATCTAAAGCAGACTCAAGTTATTCTTTGAAATCAACCACACCTTCAACATTAATATTACATCCTTCTATATTTGAGTCATTCATATGTACAATAAAATCATCATACTTTGGATTATACATTTCTTAGGTACAAGAATATTTTTCTTATTGCCACTAAAGGAGTTATCTAGGAATATTTTTTTCTTGAGGCAAGAATTTACTAGTTTTGATACTAGTATCTTTCTTTTAACTTATGTTTCTTTTGCACTTAGCCATAATAGTACTCATGAACAAGAATCCCATAGATTAACTCACAATAGGGGTTATCTCTGATACCAATTATTGGAGTACAATGATTACTAAAAGGGGGGAGGGGTGAATCAGTAATCATACATAAAATAAAAACTTTTAACTTCTTTTAAAACTTAATAAGCTTGAGAAAAGCTATATCAAATAAGGTAGTTAATAATAATCACACAAAATAATGACACAAGTATTATCTTGATTGGAAACCCTCCCAAGGAATAAAACCACTCAAACTTAGCCTCGGTGGCTTTATCCTTTAAATCAATTTGTACATCTCATTGATGTTGTCTCACTAACAATTATAATGCCTCACTAGACTTGTGCATCACTAGTATTTTGTGCCTCACTGGCCTTATTACAATCTTCCTTATAGGCTTTTCAACTCATTTAAAACATACAAAGATCAGAAAACCTGATTGACATTTAGCCCCTACAATTGCATACATACACTATTGAGCACAATACTCATTATTGTGCTTAATATTGTAATATATAGTAATAGATTATAATTTTAATCAATCTTTTCTACTAGCAAAACTATTTGTGTACAATAATACTAAAATGTGATCAATAAAACTCAATTTGTATTCTCTGTCTATTACTCTAAATCATTATGCTTCTATAAATAAATAGTCTTGAAAGTATAAACTGACTTCAAACTGAATGAAGGAAACTAAATACAATTGTTCCAAAATAGTTTGTCAAAATAACATGTATCCGAGCTATCATGACTATCCTTCATATGTCTACCGATAGTCATATGTCCATTAAAGATCATTGTTATTATAAATATAATTAAAAAATTTATATGAAATAAAAAAATCACAACTATCAATAGTCTTAAACTATATGTTAAATGTTCTTATCAAAAACTATAGCATCAAAAAAATGCAATAATCATCAAGTATATCACTGCCCTTGTTGACCCATTTGAAATAACTGTGCGTGGATGTGAATAAGCTTCTAATATGTTTACTGCATATCATCATAACCTTCTCAAATTAATTCATCTATGTGTGTTGTTGACACCTCATGCAAGGACCTGAACTAGATGATAAACACATCCCTTAAAATAATGTAAAGATTACTCAATGCAACCTATGTGTAGAGAAAACCTAACCTATTCAGAACAGGTGTAGACATTCAAACATTAGTAAATCAAAGTCTAACAACATATTCCTAAACATATTGAAAATTCTATTCACAAAGAAATTCAGATAGAGCTAAAATGGGAGCACCCTGTCACCGTTTGATTTGCTCTCTGTTTAGGGATGTGGGTGTGCTCTCAAAGAACTTGGAGAAATTCCATAATGATGATTAGGAAAGATGTGGATGGATTAGGGACCATAAGAACCCTAAAGCGGCATAGAATCAGGTATAGTTCACCTAATTTTCCCCTAAGGCCTTAAGGATCCTAATGAGTATGAAAACCTGATTAAGCTACAAATGACTAATCTAGAGTTGTTTTTAAGCCAAATAAAACATGATATGATGAATATGATGTGAAAATGCAATAAAAGAAGCTAGGTTAATCCATTATGCTATGCTAATGATGTGTGTTAAGAAAGCTTGGAAAATGAATTAAAATAGCATATATGATAAAAACTTAAGATCTAAGATTAATCTAGCATTATAACACTACTATGAAATGAAAGATGAAATTGATTTTTTTCTCTAAGAAGTGAGGGTACTTATAGGATTTAAGGAAGGGATTGGGTTAGGAAGAGGAGTTAGGGTCAGGATCAGGGTTTGGGGTATAGTAAGAGGTTGAGTTTGGGGTAATGTAAGATTGACCTTAGTTAAGGTTGCTCACACATGTGTGAGCAACACTAGGGAAGTGTGCTTAGAGAACAAGAGTGGAAGAAGAGACATGGGTCTCTTTATGAGGCTGTAAGAAGCCTTAAAGAGTGTGTAAGAGGCTATTAATGAGTCTGTAAGGCTCATTAATGGAAGGGTTTGACCAAAAGTCAAAGAAGACTTGATTAGGCTAGGAAATGTAGGAAACACCTCCTAAATGGGTTTAGGAAAGTTTAGGAAAGATTGGAAGGGCGTAGGAATGTCTAGAAGATTCTAGGGTTTCAGGCTTTAAATAAGTATAAAATTTATTTAAGGTTTGTGACTTTATTTATCAATTAATGATTAATAAAAAGGAGGAAAATAACTTAAGTTTGATTTAAGTGGTTTTGGAAGGCATGTCTTAATTAAATGTCTTTAATTAAAATAGGAGAAATTAATTACATAAAAATAAATAATTAATTAACAAATGATGATGCCATCAAGGGTTTTTGGAAAAATAAAAAATAATTTTATTTACCAATGGATATTTAGGTGTCTACATTTTGCCCCTCTTTGATGCGATGCTGCAAGTGGCGTGGCGTCAAAGACAAGAAAATAAGATGCCCCATGCTAGAATAGAGGATAAGGGGTTGTGCCCCCTAGAGAAAATAATGCAAAGAGGAAACTTTGTGGAATTTTTTCGAAAAGAACACAGAAAGTAAAGCAGGAGGAAGGCGGGGGAATAAATAGCCAAACTTCCAAGAGAAAATATGCATGAGTGAAATATGATGTGAGATGTAGGATGAAGCTATATGCAATATGAAAGATTAATCTATATGAATGTGGGATGGGGGATTTTGGGGGATTTTGAGAGCACAACCTAGTTTGATATAGCAATGCTAGAGACCTGCAAAGGTTACGAAATAACACAAAGCATTGTCACTAGTGTTGCATAGGACTGACACAAAAAATACACAAAGGGTTTCCCCAACATCACACATGAAACCTAGAGGAGGCATGGTGGAAACGATGTTGGAGAAACCACAAACACACGACTGACTCACAGGCATAAGAAAATGATCAAAAGACCTTGCCCCAGATTATCCTCATTCGTAGCACACCATGATATAAAGGATTGTGGCGACATTAAGTAGAGGAAAATGGGAAGCCGTAAAAGATTAACAAGACCCAAAGGACAAAATCCAAGGTCAAAATGATAACTCCAAAAGACATCCTTTTCCAAGGAGAGAGATTTATGGTTGATTTATGGGAGGATATTAGGTCTGAACATGGCGAAGGACACATCATCATGGACCCAATTTGATTCCTTAGGTTAGACAATACAAAAGGATACATTTGTGCAGACCCGTGGTGATGGGGAGAATGTTGTGTTGTTGATTGGCAAATGATGGATCAAGGATAATCACGTGATCAAAGATAGTCAAAAAAAGATGTTGCTTAAGTACGAGGCTAGGTGGGACAAGATATCTGATCAAATGTTGCTGCGGGACTGACGGGGATATGTACAATAGGATGGGAAGATATGTACAACAGATGAGTAGATATGTACAGGAGAGTTCAAAATCTAAGCAAAGATCCAAAGGAATGAATGAAATAACAAGTATCTCACACACCTTTTTCTATAGGTAGGATGATGGAGGATGGTTGATTTGCTGAGGATTGATTTGTGGAGGATGGTGGAGGATTACTAAGTGTCAGGAATGAGTTGTTGCCTCCTGATGTAGGATCAGATAGGATAGGATTGGATTTTTCAACCTAAGATATATTGTTGATCTTCAGAATGATGGGATTCTTGCTAGTGCACGCCAATCTCTTGCTCGAGATGATGAGGCCTACAAAGACAAGTAGATGATTCTCTAGACAACGCTTTGTCAAAGGGTATCACTGGGATGATTTTAATTTAGGATAAGGATTGAGAAACTCAAAGGATATGACACAAAGTAGATGGTGGGTAACTAGATAGGGATTCCTATGACAAGAGATAGGTAAGACACTCGAACCTCAAAAGGACCAAGGGATGATTGATGAAGCGCTTAGTTGGATAGGTCATGACAACACAAGGGATGAAAAACATAGAGGATGAGACCTAAAGATACATATGTACAAATGAGCTTAGGTTGAGACACAACGGATGCTAGGGTACAAGACTCAGGATAGGATGTACAAGGGATCTGGGGATGAAGCTAAAGCTTCAAAGATATGCAAGATGATGCCCTAGCTGGGCTGGAAAGCCAAGATGGATTGATGGTGGATATGTTGATGATGGATGATGTGTCCTAAAATGACATGGATTTTAGAAGGAATCATCCCAACAATGATGATTGGATTGAGATCAAGGCTTGCAACTAGGATAGGGACAAGACTAAGGATGTGAGTGGATGGGTAGGTTTGATATTGGATGTTGGATAGTTAGAGGATATGGATAGGATTGGCAGATATTGGAAGATTTTTGGGATAATGTTTGGATATGGATGGATGGCATTGGATTTCATAGGGGTAGCCTATAGCTAGATACCAATGATAAGGGATGTACCAAGTGATGGAAAGATGGAAGAAATGCTGAGGGATTTTGGATGGAGGAAATGCTTAGGATTTGGATAGAGGATTGTTTTGGAGATGAATGCTAGAGGAACCACTAAGGATTTTGAACATAGGTGATTGCTGAGGATCTGGATAGAGGAATGCTGAGGGATTTGTATATAAGAATGATGAAGGATTGGATATGGAGGATTGCTGAGGATTTGGGTAGAGGAGATGGAAGATAAGGATTTGGATAAAGTCTCCAGGGAATATGTCACAAAAGAACAAGATGCCCCCTCTTAGGATAGTTCATGCATTCAGAGGCATTTGGAAGGGGTATGATAGGGTGGAAGATAAGATGGCAGGAGGATGATGAAGATCGATGGAACCTTGGATAATGGATGAGGATTGGTGAGGGATACAGGAAGGTTCCCAAAAGCATGTATACATGGCGGTCTCTATTTCTATATCAAGATCCGAAGGAGGATGGAAGATTGGGATGGAGGAGATGTTTGATAGGAAGTGCTAGAAAGGAAATGCCCCTAGTTGCAGAGAGGAATTGGGGAGAGGGAATTATGCATGATGCCTGTTTGCTAGGTTTTTACCATGGTACTTGTCCAAGGCACTTGAATTTCCAAGTTTTCACCATTGGACAAATGTTTTTCTCTTTTCTTTTCTTTTCTTGATATTTTTCTTGATTTTTCCAATTTTTATGGATTTTTTGATTTTCTGCTGACTTTGTGTTGATCTTCTAATTTGTCGTTGACCTTCTGATTTGTTGTTGATCTTCTGATTTGTTGTTGACCTTCTGATTTGTTGTTGATCTTCTGATTTGTTTATGACCTTCTGATTTGTTTCTAATCTTCTAATTTTTTGCTGACCTTTTGATTTGTCTGGATGTTGGTACAACCTTATTAGGATGGGGAGATTATGCAAAGGCATTGATAGGATGAGGTAGATGGGAGATATGGTGGTAGAAAGTGTTTGGATGGAATGATGGGAATTGATCATGATAGGGGATGTTGTCAAGACCAACATTGGCACATGTTGTGAGGAAGATGGATGAAGTGGATGAGAGATGGATGGTAGATGTGGATATGATGTAGGATTTGTGCTAGGAGATCTTGGATCAGAGGGACCCAAAATGGATTTAGGAGATGGAGGAGGGGACTGAGTAGTTGGTGGATTAGAAACTTTGGATGCCATTGTGGATGTTTTATTTAGATGCATTGCATCTTTTTTCTTTGGGATCCACATAGTTTTTTCTTTTTCTTTAGCGGGCCTTTGTGGCCGTTGGGATGCATTGGATTTTTCTTTTACTTTGATGGGCTTTTATGGCCATTGGGATGCATAGATTTCTTGATTGGATTTTTCTTTGCTTGAACATGTCATTTAGAGTGGACATGAAAATCTTTAGATCTTTGAGGATAGCTAACTTTATGCATCTTTGAAATGGCATCCAAATTGCGAGGAGCATTGGAAAGAATATGCAGAGGTGTGCGGGATGGAGGAGACATGGATGGAGAGATGAAAGGATTTTGGAATATAGGAGATGTGAGAATGCACCTTTGTTGATCCTGACTAGGAATGTTTGGATTTCGGATGAAGGATTGAGTAGGGTAAGATGGGGGATGATATTTTGGGATGTAAGGCCCCAAAATGGATTTGGTATGTAGAGGATATGCAATGGTATATTTTGGGATATAGGGTCCCAAAATGGATTTAGAGGATGAAGGAGGAATGTGATAGGTTGTCCTAGATTGAAATGATGGAGGAGGAGGAATGGCATTGTATTCTTTGAAGGGAAAATGGGGAGGTGTGATGGTGGGTCTGGTTGGATGCTTGAATTTGGCTTTAGCTATACCACCATCTCTGGAGGAAGTGTCATCAGATGTGTGACCAATACCACATGATTTTGGATATTTCTTGTCCTAGATGGGCTCCAAAATTTTTTTGTCAATGAGCACCTAGGCCTTTGCCTTGATAATTCCATTTCTTGAGCATTTTCTCCAAACAAGGATATTTCTGACTGGGGGAATAAGATAAACATCTAGTTTTAGGCTTCGTGGTGGAAGATATGGAACTTAATGCTCTTGTTTTAAGTGAGATGCCATTGATAAATGTAAGTGGGCCAAGAGGATAGAGTGATGGAAGTGGGATAGCTTGGATTGGAGGATCATCAAGTGGAGGGGATAGGATGATAGGATCTTGAGATGAAGAATTTGGGATGATAGGATATTGGATTATAGGAATTGGGATGATAGGATCTTGGATTGGAGGAATTGGGATGGTAGGATCTTGGATTGGAGGTGATGGAACCAATGGATCATGCAACATAGGAAGTGAAGGGATATGATCTTGATTTAAGTCGATGCATGTTTCAACATGATTTTGGACAAGATCTTGATTGGATTGGATTGGTATAGATAGAGTGATGGGGGATTTATGGATGGACTCTTTAGATGGAATGGATGAAAGGATGGGAGATTGTATAATTATGATGGAAGGAAGAAGGAAGAACTTTTCAGATGGTATGGATGAAAGGATGGGAGATTTTGCAACTATTATGGCAGTAAAAAGGGTGAACTCATGAGTCTGATTGAATGTGCTTTGGATAATGCTAGGAGGAGGAGATGTTGATGGGATCTAGATAGAGTTGATACATTCTAGCTGGGCTGGAAAGCCAAGATGGATTGATGGTGGATATGTTGATGATGGATTATGTGTCCTAAAATGACATGGATTTTTGAAGGAATCATCCCAACAATGATGATTGGATTGAGATCAAGGCTTGTAACTAGGATTTGGATTTTGGAACATTTGGGATGCATTTACGATTGATTTGGATACAATTAGAGATGATATGCAGATTTCTAGTTCATTTTATGCACCCAAAAGTTAAAGTGTTTCCTAGTTTGCATGAAGATCACAAAAACACCTAGATTTTGAAAGCGTGAAGGTTCTTTTTATCCAATTGAAAGACCTTAGAAGTTTGTTTGAGTGTTTTAGGACCAATTAGAAATAATTTGAGTTGATTAGGACTGATTTATGAAATGATTAGGAACAAGATTTGCAGATTTTTCCTTTAAGGCATTCGGGATTGCATTGATGTTTGTTTTAAAGACACCAAATGAACGATTGAAGTTACTATTTAGCCAAGAAATTTGATGAGCCTTAAGGCCTTAGGGTTTTAGCAATTTTTATGCCTCCAAAATGTACCTACAAAAAATGGTGTTAAAAACTTGAAAAAAGTAGTCAAGAGGGCCTTAAAAACCCCTTGAAACCCAAAAATCCAACTTTGGCTTGGCTTATGGCCTTATAGAACCCCCTTGTTTCCCATACGAGTAAATAGGGTAGGGTAATATTGGGACTTTACTCATATGAGTATTGGGTAGGTCCAATACGAGCCAATATGACTCCTGGCATGAGCAAACATGGCCAATAGGCCAAAAACAAGCCAAAAACACCTAGAAAGTTGCCATACGAGTACTGGGTGATCCCAGTACGAGTCTGGGTCTTTGCTCATATGAGAATGTACTCCAGTGAGTTTACTCATATGAGAATCCTCACAATACAGGATGATTTTTCTGATAAAATGAGTTTTTTTCTTGGAAAACCCTAGAACATGCAGTTTAGGAGGCTTGTAGGGTCCCACTGGGCATGCTAAAATGTGTGCAGAGTGAACTTAACCTATTCGGAATAGGCATAGACATTAAAAAATTAGTAAATCAAATTCTAATAGAATATTCATAGACATATAGAAAAATCTATTTGCAAAGACATTCAAATAGAGATGAAACAGGAGCACCTTGTCACCGTTTGATTTGCTCTCGCTTTAGGGATGTGGGTGTGCTCTCAAAGAGCTTGGAGAAATTTCCTAATGATAATTAGGAAATATATGGATGGATTAGGGACCATAAGAACCCCATAGAGACATAGAATCAGGTATAGTTCACCTGATTTTCCCCTAAGGCCTTAAGGATCCTAATGAGTATGAAAACTTGATTAAGCTACAAATGACTAATCTAGAGTTGTTTTTAAGCCAAATGAAACATGATATGATGAAGATGATGTGAAAATGCAATAAAATAAGCTAGGTTAATCCATTATGATATGCTAATGATGTGTGTTAAGAAAGCTTGGAAAATGAATTAAAATAGCATATATGATAAAAACTTAAGATCTAAGATTAATCTAGCATTATAACACTACTATGAAATGAAAGATGAAATTGATTTTTTTCTCTAATAAGTGAGGGTATTTATAGGATTTGAGGAAGGGCTTGGGTTAGGAAGAGGAGTTAGGGTCAGGATCAGGGTTTGGGGTATAGTAAGAGGTTGAGTTTGGGGTAAGGTAAGATTGACCTTGGTTAAGGTTGCTCACACATGTGTGAGCAACACTAGGGAAGTGTGCTTAGGGAACAAGAGTGGAAGAAGAGACATGGGTCTCTTTATGAGGCTATAAGAAGCCTTAAAGAGTGTGTAAGAGGCTATTAATGAGTCTGTAAGGCTCATTAATGGAAGGGTTTGACCAAAAGTCAAAGAAGACTAGATTAGGCTAGGAAATGTAGGAAACACCTCCTAAATGGGTTTAGGAAAGTTTAGGAAAGATTAGAAGGGTTGAGGAATGTCTAGAAGATTCTAGGGTTTTAGGCTTTAAATAAATATAAAATTTATTTAAGGTTTGTGACTTTATTTATCAATTAATGATTAATAAATAGGGGGAAAATCACTTAAATTTGATTTAAGTGGTTTTGGAAGGGATGTCTTAATTAAATGTCTTTAATTAAAATAGGAGGAATTAATGGCATAAAATAAATAAATAAATTAAATAAATAATTAATTAACAAATGATGATGTCATTAGGGGTTTTTGGAAAAATAAAAGTCGGATGAGGGGTTTTTGGAAAAATAAAAATACTTTTATTTACCAATGGATTTTTAGGTGTCTACACAACCGTGCATTCAAAAACATGCAACACAATATACATAATATCATCAAACAAGAATGTATCACAATGGCTTTCGCTGTCAGTTTGATAGTTGAACCAACACCCAACAATGTATAAACTGTGATAATGATGGTATGCAAAAGATACCCAACAAGGGTAAATAGGAAATGATCACTTAACCCTTGATGTGGGTTTACCCAAAAACACATATAAAAACATGGATAAATGAAAGCATGAATGCCCTTACTGGGGTTTAAACAGATAAACATGAATTTGATATAACCCATAAAATGATGCCATTCTTTTTCAAAATTATGTGACGAATTATACATGCTACATATCTAAAAGCAACTGTGTGTATGATGAGAACTATCGAACTCCATGAAATGAAATTTATGATACAAATGGTAATATAATGTGGGTATGTGCAGGATCATGGTATACCAAACTATGGCCTTAAGTGGCAATGAAAAATCAGAAAATCAGGGTTAGTCAACTTGACGTAAAAAGTTGAACATCTTATGAACCTTATGTGAAAAAGTTGTAAGAATAGAATCTGTAGGAAATTGAATGTAGTTTCTAAACTACTAGCTCTTGTTTGAAAAAAAACTTAATCGAATTGTTCAAAATTTTAGATTTCAATGCAGTAATACAAAAATTTCAGGGAAAAGATAAAAAGTACGTGTATGTCTGACACCACCTTAATCACAACCAAATGATGATATATTTTTCCAAGATTCTAGATATAAGTACTAGACTCATGCCCAGATGTGACACATATTTTTTTATAATTTTTTGCCAAATAAATAATTAATTATGAATTTTCTGCTACAACTTTTTTAGAATTAAAAAACTCTCATGTCTGACCACCTTAACTAATTTTAAACTTTACAAAATTGCAAACTTTTTTTTCCTTATAGTAACTGAAGCATATAATGTGACACATGTTTCAGATTTCAAAAAGGTTAAACAGTTTGAAAGTTATAGTTGTTTTTCAATCAGTATGTCAATTACGACTTTAAAGATAACTCAATTGAAAAATAAATAATAATTACTTACTGAACTTAAAATTTGATAGCAATTATATTGATGGAAAGATGATAATGTCTTTAAGAAACCCTTTTCGTTTCATCAATTTCAGGTGAAAAAATAGTCGTCAACTACATGGTCGAAGTCTTGATATCAAAAACAATCTACTAAACACCCCTAATGGGTTGACCATTCATGTTTGGCATTGCCCAAGGTAAATACCAAGTCTAATCGGATATCTGATAAAATTGGATTTCTAAAAATTTCAGATATTCGATAAAATCAGATATTCAAAAATTTTGGATATTTGATAATATCGAATATCTAAAACTTCCCGCCTAATTCAAAATTTCATTTGGACTAGTTTTTTCAATTTCAAGTTACATATTAAATTTAATTTTTTTATTATTTCAAATTACATATTAAATTGTATTTTTTTAATGTTAATATTAATTCAATTGAGTATTTTTTTCAATTTAAAGTTATATATTACAATTTTTTTTTAAATATTAATATTAAATAATAATAGCATAGCATTACTATTATAATATAAATTTTTATATTAGTATGTATTATATTATTATTATTTATTTATCTATTGTATAATAGTATAATATTAACTTATTAAATATTTATATTATATGTTCAATATTATACCTAAGAGAGAGAGAGAGAGGGAGAGAGAGAGAGAGAGAGACTCTGGTGATTTGTTATTGTTTGATATTCTGGTATTTGGCGTTTTGGTACATGTTGGTATTTTGATGTTTATTATCTTTTCTTTATCTTTAGTTTGTGGTACCTTCTGAGATAGAAAGCCTCCAAGACCCATTGCTTAGTTGTTTTTGATTGAGTTTGTTATCCGAGTGGGGTTTGTTGTTATATCCTCAACATAGTGGGAGTGGACCTTTGGTTCCATGAGGTCAGATGGTCTAGTGTTTTATTTTACCATTTGAGATTCTAACATTCCTGTAGCAGTGCTAGAGGATTCCTTTTGTTATTATCTTCTTCATGTTCTTCATTGGAGGCTTATTCGTATTTATCTTATGAGGTTCATAATTATACCTTGTATCAATGCTTCAGAGTTGCAGATATTGTACTATATTTTGTATTTGATTATTGTGACATACCCTGCGACTTGTGTAGAGGATGTTGTTTCATTGTATGTATACCTTATGGTATTGTTGGTACTTGTTAATTCATTTGTTTATGAGATAATTGTAATTATTCTTAATCTAAAATATTTAAGTAGTAATATGTAATTCTACATCATGGGACCCTTGAGGATTGTTAACTGTAATTGAGTTGTACTTATGTACTTGTTTATATCTTATGATTGTATTACTTTTGCATTCTTATCATTATTGTTTGTAAACACTTAAGAAAAAATAAATTATTTTGTAAACTTAGTGACATGTTTAGGTTAAATTCTCCTAGGTTCCCTAGCGGGGCATTACACTTGGTGAGAAAGTGTCTTATAATTTCATTATGAAGGGGAAAGAACACTCACTTTACAAGTTAAAGATGTCTTTTTATAGTTTGAAGAAACGACCAAGAATGTTGTATTAAAAATTTGATGCACCTTTGCATTGAATCATGACTATGTTAGAAATAAAGAATGTTGGAGTAAATTATCATTGAGAGGGGTGCGCGGGGGGGGGGGGGTGTAGGTGAATCGGTGATATAATAACAATATATTAATTTTTAACCAAACTTATAACAATAAATCAAATAAAATGAATAGAGATAACAAGACACACATGAAGCATGCACACAAAATGTAACACAAGATATGTCTAGACTGGAAACCCATTGTGGAATAAAACCTCTCAAAATGTCTCATTGAATTATTTAGAAATAGCATTTTTACAATTCCTAACTGGCTATACAACTATCTCACTGATAGTGCTATCTCACTAATAGTGTTTTCTATGCCTCACTAACTTTTCTTTTCAATACAATTTATCTTACATACAGAGTCAGAAAATCTAATTAAGCATAGTAATTACAATCCAATACCATACAACATTAAACACAACTATAGCTTTGTGTTGAACAATGTACAATACAATATTATGAATTGCTATGACCCCAATCAGGTATTTCTGATCACTAAACTAATTGTGCACAAAAACAAAGTATGTTTCATGAAGAACCAATTTTATTCTCCATGTGTTGCATCATTCTTCACTACATCATGTATATAAATTATTTAAACCTGATCAAATGCAATGTAACCTCCATACCAAACTTTTAAAAAAAAACTTAATCAAAACTGGTTGTTAATCCACAATAAGTTGTTTGTCTGCCTCATAAAGAATCATCTACTAATGCATGTATGTTTCTATTTTATCTCATAAAGAATCATCATGGATAAATTTTTTTATCATTGTCTCTTAACTCATCTCATTATATAACAAAATCTAATTATCTTTAAGTTATCTAATCAGCTTATCATCTTTTATAAAAATGAGTATGCTTGTCAAATATCATTGTTGACAAGAAAAAAAAAGAATGATCTCTAGTTAAGAGGAATTGACTCAAGGGTTAATAATGAAGTAATGACCCCATCATCACAAGATACAAAACAAATTTACAAAACATCATGAATCTATCATACCTTGATTGAAGGATGAACACACTATCTAGTCATATATAAACTGGGGTTTAGGCAAAGAACCCTAACATAATGCAACTGAAATCATAGCAAAGAAAGAATATGATACCCTAACTATATTTTGGCAGATAAACACAAGACACCCATTAACACAAGAGTTATAGAATGAAGAAATGTTTAACTTTGATTCTAAAATGAAAGCACAAAGACTTTAATCAAATGTATTTAGAGTAACAAATAATTGTTATGCAACTGTCAAAAGAATTTATGCCATTGAACCATAAACATAACCCAAAATAGGGTTAGAAATTTAAACAAAAAGACAAGACTATTTTATCATGGATGCAAGAACGGTTTAAACAAACCAAACTTAGGAACTTTCAATCACATATATGATGACTCACTAACTCTTTTACTATGATGACTCAAATGAGAAACATAAAATCATTTTAACAGAGACTAACCAAAAATAAAAACTTTAAACAAAAAGATTTAACAAAGACAAAAGAAGGATAACACCTGGTAGACTTGAAATATTTAAAAACCTCATGATCTTTACTATAGAATATTCCAAACAACCTTCAAAACTGTCTTCTCAACTTCCTCGAAACATTATGTAACTGTCCAAGATCAATCTGTCTTACAATGTCGTGCCCTAGCTCCTTCGAGCTAGGGTTCCAAATGAACCCCCTCCCCCCCCCCCCAAAAAAAAAATATAAAAAAATAAATAAAAAAATTAGCATCATACCAAATGCTATGTTACTAGTTTTAAATGTCGTGTTTTATGGAACACCTTTTCAAACTTTAATCTTATTAAATTCCTGTTGATGCTTATCTAACAAGAAACACAACCTTAGCATGAAGTGCTAAGTATTTTTTTTTTTACAACACTTTAAGTTCACAACATAGCCGACCCAAAGGAATGCTGATTTTGTCTTTATTTAAGTGTCACTCACTTTTCCAATGCCTTAGTCACTTTAGTGACTTATTCAAATATAGTTTTGATGCAAATCAATATATCATCTTTGATGATGCTATTATAAACAATGATGCACAATACATATTACATGCTCATAATTTGAGATGCGAAAGTAATGACTTTGAAAACTAATTTTAGACTTTACATTATACAATAATGAACATATGATTATGAAAAAAGTGTTATGCCTAACACAAGGTATTGAACTTGAACTGATACTTTTTTAATATGGTAGTGTGCCCTTCAAACTTAAAACATATACTTAAGGTGGAGATAATGCCATTGATCATGTAAGTTCAAAATAACCATTAATGTAATGTCACTTGTAAGAATCAATCTATAGCAGTATGAATATGTTAAATGCAACATCAGATTACCAATTGAATATGTTGGTCACAAATATACTAATCAAATGTGATGATCATGATAATAAACTGTATGTATATACCAAACTGCTTTATATTAATGAAATCAATGAGTATTCTTTAAATGGGATGAATGATCCAAATGATAATTATGAATGCAACTGAATGAAATTGTGATCAACCAATAACCAATGAATGAAGGCATGATAAGATAAACCATATCATCAATGATGCTAAATTGAATGTAAATCATATGATCAATGATGCTAAAAATTGACCTATGCCAAATGATCAAAGGTTGAATGATGCAACTGATCAACTAAATGTAAGTATGATCAATCAATGAGACCATATGATCAAACTATGATGCAATGATAATCACCACTCATTATTCATTGATCATAATCATTATATGAGACTTAATCTATTAGTGCTTTTGGCATCAAGCTCAACATGGAGAGGAGAAACAAAATCCCCCTTTATCCTTGGTGTCAAAACACTAATCCTCTCCCCCTATTTGTATCAAGGACAAAGGAGAGGGGAACAACTAGAGTATGCATGACGGACCAAGATAGAAGAAATTAGTATACCTTTAACCCATGAGAGCATCAGTAAGCCTGTAATATCATAGAGGCAATATCCTGCTAACATGTAGCATCAAAACAACTGCAACTAAAACATCCAACTATCATTTATCAAAAGAGACAAGATGATAATATAATGGAGAAGTAGTTTTGTTCAAGATGAAAAAAGAACTGAAAAATCATCAACTGTAAGAAAAAATGAAATCTGATTTCTAGTCTAAAAAAGGATAGAGACTTGAGCAAAACTCTAGTAGCAAAAATGATCTAAATTGGTCATGCTAAAAATTCCAATAACTGTAATATATCCAAACCTTGAGAGTATGTAAACAAATGTGTCTTTCTAAAATCTGATTACGAAACAAATGAATCAATCCTAACTTTTATATAAAAAACTATGCTTCTATCATCCTTTTATCTCAACTGAAGCAGAGTAACAGTTTGAAAAACAAATAAAAAACATAGAGACAAAGTCTTGTATTATACATTATGAAGATGACACAAAGTCCATAAAATAGCCAATTTGTTTAAGGAACTCTCATAGTAGTAACCAAATGATGATAGTAGCAAAAATAATGATATGCATTAAAGAAAGTCTCATCTTTATGTGATAAACTTATGTAGTGTTACAATAATTAGACATTGATTTGTAAATTTCAATAATTATGAAAGACATTGATAGTAAGTTTTAAGAACCCAAAAAAATTGTGATAGTTTTTAAGACTGTACTACTAGAATCCTAAAAACCAATGAATTTTGATATATTAAAATTTAATATAATAGCAGTAAAAAGTATGATCACAAAAGAGACATAAAACTTGTTTGATTTCAAAGAGATCCTTCCAAAACTGCATAGGAGTACATAAGGGATGAAGGATTTAATTCCCTTGTAAAAAATACAACTTTGTTATTGTTACCAATTTAGTTTACCTAAATTGTTAGATTCAGAATTTACCTCTGAATTGAAGCTATAAGTTTTAAGTTGTTGTCCATACACAATACAAAAATATTTGAATGCAAAATGTAAAGTGTATAATGCATAAAATAAGTGAAATTTGATCATTTTCATTCAGATTTACATATGGATACAAAAGTAGTAAAATCTTTTTATGGAAATATATTATGGAACTACTTTACAAGGTACAAATGTTCACATTTTATAAAAGTACTTAATACAATGTATTCATATACCACACAAGCCGTGGCAGCTCCTAAAACATTTATCTAAATAAACACATTGTAAAACAGAAAAGTACTGAGAGAGAGAGAGAAGGAAGAACCTCCATTGCTTGAATAGAAAGCCATTGAGTTGAATTTTGAAGAAGACCCGAGCCCACATTTTTAGCATGAGTAGACCTGCAAAATGTAAAGAGGGATGGGGGGTCATTTCATATGAGCAATGGAAGCTATTCCAAATATCTATGCAATGCAAACAATTCCTACAATATGGTCATTCATATATATGCATTTAAAAGATGCAAAAGAAAGAATAACATCTAAAAGTAAGGCAGGTTTTATGCTAACATGTTTGTTTCATGTCTAGTTATAGGTATAAAGACATTGAGGTTGTTGAAAGATCATGCATAAGTTATAGGTATGGAGCCTTTCAACTGAATCATGTAGAGGCAAATATTTTGAGGAGATTGTTAAAGGGACATACATAAATTATAGGTATGAAACCTTTCAATCAAATCATGAAGTTGTTGAAGACTGGTTGTTGAAGGGACATGACATTTTATCATGAAACCATTCATCCCAATAAATCAATCATACATTACTACAGGAACCAATTACAAAATTTGCATCATTTCAGATTGCTACAGGAGGAATTATCTATTTATTCAAAGAATGAAACCTAAATATGACAGTGGTACAGGAGGTTATATGAAACATAAACATAAGCACATTGCTATAAAAGTTTTTAAACACATGGGACCTCATGGACTAGTCATGGAATCTAGTCATGTTGCTATAAGAGAATCTTCAGGATATCTGAATGTTTCATGTTGCATTTAGGTTACAAAGGAATCTAAATAAAAAATTTAGAATCAATTGAACATTTTAGGTTAGTTATTTAAATAAGTCACAATGAGTTCAAATGTGTATGCAATAGAGATCAATATTGTTTGCAAGAATAAGAAAAAAACATGACAGTAAGTAAATATCTACCGTTTTGGATTATTTTGATTTTATAAGTATTGCTACAAAAGGTCAAAGATAGTATAAGCATCAGAACATTGAAAGTGAAGCTAGAATTTTTTAAAGACCATTCAACAGTATGAACAAAGTAAACATGCTACTAAGATACAAACACAAGTGTTATGTTACTATAGTTTTTCAAGGAAACTTTGCAAACATTGCAACATTGCTATTAACCTATCAAGATAAAGCAAGTAAGCTACATGAGATATCATTATCAATACTATAATGGAATATTGTTTTCCATATAAGAAATTTAAGTTGCACTACAAAAGAATTCAATATTGGGTTATTTTATATTAGAAAAGGGGAATAATAGCAGCATGACAGTAGGATGAAGGCCTAGGTCAATTAAATATGAGGTTCTATTTGAGAGATAAAGGATGGTTGTATATGCATTCAAATGACATGGGAATTTAATAGAGCACACAAGTTGTAGCAGGAAAAGCCCATGTTGACAATAGATGGTTGTCAAGAAACAGAGCTCACAAATGAGGAAGAACCCAAATCATTGTTTCAGCATTACAATAACCAAGCATATCAGGGTATGAAATGAGCATGTCTCATATACATCAAAAGTCATATACATTAACAAAGTTTTAAAAGACAAGCATTCAATGGATCCACAATAATACTTTACAACAACATATCAGGGTATCTTTTATGGTTTTCGAACTTAGCATTTCAAATGAGAGATACTATACATGATAACACTGCAATATATCGAAATGATCAGTCTTCATATGCAAGATTTACATGATTTAAGGGGAGATTTTCTTGGTCATATTCACAACCTAAAAAGGATTTGCAAGAAGGACATGGTAAAATTGACACTCAAGAGAAGACTTTCAGAGAGGAGCTTGGCGATGTGAAGAATACTCTAAACTTGGATGTGAAGCTATTGAAATATGAGTTTGAGGATCTATGAAAAAGTCTAAGAAAATAGTTGGATGATGCTACAAACATAGGTTCAATGATTCATGGATTAGACAAAAAAATGGAAGAATTTGTCCCTGATTTGATGAAGGAAACAAAAATGAACAAGGTGGAAGAGCCTGGTCCATGACCAAACATAATACAACAAGAAGTGTGCCCACATCAAGCCGTGAGAGTAAGTTATACACCATATATAAAGACAATATTATCTTAGCTACAACCAGTCAAATAAAGAAGTAAATGGTGATACCCATGTCGTAGAATCTTCAGGGAAAACATAGAAGCAAATTTATAGAATGAAAAAATCCTAGAGATCTCAACTGTTACCAATACGCTCACAACAAAGGTGGAAACAAGAACACAAATAATATACATGCTCTAGAATGCAATGACCTGTATTAATTCAAGTAAAGCCAGAGAATTGTAAAATCAATCATAGCTGTACTCATAAGTATAAGATTTAGCTTAATTAAATATTCACAACAACATATGGAAACAAGACAAGCTTACCAGCGAAAGAGGCAACATTTTTAAAAAAAAATCTTGAGATTCCCCACAAGGATAGTTATCTTCAGAACCTTGATCAACGCCCATACACAGAGACAAGTGCAGAGGTTGCATGAAGAAATTTTTATCACATTTTTTGATCAAACCCTACACATTTTTTTGAGGGCGACACGATAGAGAGCTCCAAAAAACAAAACAAAAAGGAAGAGCAAGTGAAATGAAACCCTTTTTAGGGTTAATATCCCATAAATTATCGTGAATGCATT
Organism: Chamaecyparis obtusa; assembly: GCA_027943335.1. Lineage (NCBI taxonomy): Eukaryota > Viridiplantae > Streptophyta > Pinopsida > Cupressales > Cupressaceae > Chamaecyparis > Chamaecyparis obtusa. The sequence goes on from BSBK01001812.1 coordinate 2,201,553, forward strand.
AGCCTTATGCCTTTGCATTTTTTCTAGATTTTATTTTATGACTTCGCTAAAAGAAAATATGAGCGCTATGCATGTCATATTACTTTAGTTATATTTATTAAATAGTCTTTTATAAACTATTTAATAAATGTAACTTAAGTAATATATACATATATCTTATTTTTTATTATGTTTAATATGTTTCATATTTATTTGATAGTTTTATTGCTATAAAATATAAATATTAAATATATTAAACATAATAGTAATAAAAATATCTTTTTTGCTAAATATATCTCTTGCATGATTATATTGTAAATAATAATAGTTAATTGTTGAAGTTATAAGACAATTAATTATTAATTATTTTATATGCACACGAGGAGTTGTTTTCGAATCATTGTGGGAGTTTTGCCTGTTGCATGGAGTCGAAGAGTTTCTCCTTTAGTTTTGCATGCAGTTTTGGAGGATTTTGTGGCATTTTTGGGACAGATATGAGCTACACATTAGTTGCACGTGACTTAGGGGAGTTCTTCTTGCAGTTAGATTTTAGTTTCTTGGAGTTTGCATCCTATTTTTTAGGGTTTTTCATTCAGATCTGACACATCACTTTGGGTGGCTATATCTTGTGTTTTGGGGCCTCGTTTTGAAGGGTCTTCATTCTTTTTGCCTCTTTTGCAAATTGCAAAAATAAGGCATTTTTGTATTGGAGCAAATTTTTTTATAGATTTTATATGTAAAGATTCTTTCATCCCACTTATTTTTTCTGTGTTCATTATCTAATTGTGAGTTATTGAATTCAATTATTGTGTTCTTTACCTTTATTTGATCAATATTCCTTCAGTTATAATACATGATATGATGACTCATGGTGCAAATTTATGACTGATTTTTTGGATTTAAGCACTAAATTGTGAAAATGTGTTTGATTTTCCTCTTTAGCGTTGATAAAGAAACCTTTCATAGAGTCATTTTTGCAAGATCAGTCTAAGCAGGTTAATTGTATTTTCAAAATATCTTGTGGATTTTGCTGCAAATTTATCATTAGTGCATCACCTTTTAGTATAAGTTTTACTTACAAAATCATATCCTTCTATCTCTTTCCCTTCTCAGAGTTAGTTTAGGTGGTCACAAGGAAGAAGCTGACCTATGATCCAGAGATTCATTATCATTCCCACCAGTGAGAACATCTCCATGTTCCAACAAGATTGTGAGGTTTCGATCTTTGCATCACGTGTGCAATCTTGATTGACAATAGTTTTTAGCACACCTGGTGGGATGCGAACTATTTCATAGTTCTTTTCCAGTTCTTTGCATTACCAAATTTTACTGTTGTTTTGGTGTGAACAACATTATTTCATCCTTTTTGAAGATGTTTTGTAGCACCTAGCGACTCTATTTTGAAGGCTTACGGTAGATTCAGTTGTAGATTTAATTATTATTTTAATGAGAAGAACTCCAACAAGATCAAACAAAGAAGGATTTGCATATCATAAATTGTAGCCGGGTAGAAGAGGAAGTAGATAAGAAAGAAGAGGAATAACACGGGATGTAAGAGGAAGATCTTCATTATTTAGTTATGATTTTTCATCATTTGATAATCCTATATTTGAAGATCAAGATGCAAATTCAAAAGAACCTGAGGTAATTATTGAAGATATCAGTTTTCCTAAAGATTCAAGTGTTCCTGATAATTTTGGATTTGAATTACCTATAGAAAACAACGAGGGATCAATTTGCTTCTATGCCATCTACAAGTGGTACTGCAACTATTCTTCAAGGTTTGAAAACATATCAGTGAAAGGTAATTTAGCTTAACCAGCCTTTTCTACCACCTATAATTCAACAAGTATCACCAGTTCATCAAATGGCCCAAAATTTACCATTTGTAGAATTTAATGCTAGCAGTCTCTTATAGATTGCTACTCACCATGATATTCCACTAGCAACACTAAAAGTTTTGCCATATTTTATTGTGAAAATCATGTTTCAATAGCTGAACATATCAAGGATGTAGCCATTCTTTGTGGATTACATCAAGTTACATATGATGATGTAGCATTAAATTTGTTGGCAACTTCTCTCAAAGGTAAAGCATTAATTTAGTTCTGAGGTTTAGCAGTAAATTCTATTGCCACATGGGATGAAATGGGAACCATTTTGATCAGTAAATTTGAAGATAGATATGATAATCTCTCATTGGTTGAACAATTGACTACTATTAAAAGACATCCTAATGAGCATATTTCTGATTTTAAATTTCATTTTCAGCAGACTTGGGACATAATTCTGGTATTAGTTAAACCTTCTAATGATTATGCATTTTTATTTTATTTGAAGGCTTTTAACAACAATATTTCAGTTATGATACAGTCCATGGGAGGACATACTTTTCCTAGTGCATTTGATATTGCTATTAGAGCTGAAAATATTTTGATACAACCTGTTAAGTTACCTCCTAGGCCTCCAATGCCTTATTTTGCAGAAATAAAACTAGTTGTACCAACTGTCATATCACCAATAGCTGTTATTCCACTGTTTCCAACATTACCATCATTTAACATGCAATTAGAGAAAGAGGAACACACTTGTACAACTCCTATTAGAGAGCTAAAAGAGCAGAATTTGGAGTTAAAAGATAAAAGAGACACTATGACGAGAACTTTGTGAAGCTATGTAAATGAAATAACAAACTTGAAGAGACAACAATGCCAATACAATAGGACTCCTCAAGTTACTTATAAGCAAGCTAGGCAATCAAATCAAGCTTTAGGTTCAAATCAACCACGAAAAGCTCAAGAACAACAAATAAATTATGGTCAAAGAGATGGTCAACCTTATAATTATGCAACTCCTAGTACTTCTAACGAGCTGGTAGTTGTTCCTCATAATAACTTTGTACAAGATGAGGAGTGGTGTAATACTTGCAATGCTAGTCACTTTTGGATTGATTGTCCTCATGCACTTGAAGTGAGAAAGAAAGATGTTTTAAAGGGACAACCAGTAAATGTTCAAGAAGAGGTTCATCATGATCAAATGTAGCCACTGTTACAAGTAGTGGTTGACGTTGCACCAAAAGATCAACTTGTTAATGCCCGATACAACCACTAGACTTATAGAAGACACGTGAGGTGGTTAAGCCATGTTGCGAACCCTACAAGGGATGTTGGCCCACTACCAACAATCCCCCTCCCAGCGTCACTCGTTGTGGCCTGCATGGATTCGAATACATGACCAAGCTCTGATAACACTTGTTACAAGTAGTGGTTGTCGTTGCACCAAAAGATCAACCTGTTAATACCTGATACAACCACTAGACTTATAGAAGACACAGGAGGTGGTTAAGCCATGTCGCGAACCCTGCGAGGGACGCTGACCCACTGCCAACAACCACGAGGTAATATTAACATTACTCTAATGAATTTTAATGAAGATGATGTTATAGCAATGAATTTTGATCCAAACCAAGTGTGGAGACCTATAGCAACAAGTACAAGATCAAAAAGAAAGGCTACAAATGATCAGCAACAAATTGAGAAGGTACAATAGCCTGTTGTTATGCCACAACAGTAAGCTAATAAAGACAAGCAACAACAAGTTAACATTGATAATTCCCAACTTGGGTCATTCAATATGAAAAAGACACAGTTTATACCTAAAGTACAATAATGAAAATAAGTACAAGCTCAAAAAGTGACTGTACAACCATCACAACCAAAAAAGGAGCTTGTTGTTCCAAAACAACACCAAAAGGTTAGTATGCAAAATTTTAATATAGCTCAACATTTAAAGAAAACACACATTCTTGTATCCATATGGGATGTCTTAGCATTTCCAGGCCAAAAAGATATGCTATAGAAAGCATTACAATCACTTACATTGTCTGATGATGCTTTGGCACAACAAACTCCTAAGGTCCTAATAGTTGCAAATGCCAATACAACCCAACAATTATCCAAGCTGGTTAAACCACCACTTTTTTATGTTACTGTTATAATAGGAAAGCACCTAGTTCATAATTGCATGATTGATTATGGTGCTTCTAGCTTGGTTATGCCAAAGAAAATCGTAGACCGGCTAGGCCTTAAGTATGAGCCACTTGAAAAAGGGGTAGTTCAACTAGATGGGACAACCATTGAAACTATTGAGGTTATAAGGAACCTAGATTTGACCTTGCACGTTTGTCCTAATTTTTCAGTCCCTATGGATGTTTACATTATTGATTTGCCTTCTAATTTTTCTATTTGTTTTTCATGTGATTTAACTGCCAAAATAGGAGGTTATTTATCTGCAAATTGGTCTTATATGCCCTTTCACGCTAGGTATGGTACTAAGGTCACTATTCCCTCATAACCTATTGCAAAATTTTGTATTGAACAACTTATTGTTTGTACTAAAAATAAAACAACAATTGTGTTGTTTGATCAAGAGGAAATTGCAACTATTCACGAGTCTCAAACATGGATAGACCATGTTCTTGATATATTATTGGATGTATGGGCTACTGAAAATGTTGAAATTACAGAGGAACATGTAGAAGAGCCAAGTTTGGGAAATTATTTCATTCGTGAAACCACTGATTTCTTGCCAAATGTCATGAAAGGTAAAGATTTAAGTTTAGAACAAGTTAATGTTGTTTGGAAATTATTATTTGATGGTTCACACAAAAAAAAAGGTGTAGGAGGAGGTTCTATGTTGATTTAACCGATAAATGAAAGGTATTATGCGTCATTCAAATTTACTTTCAGCTATACCAATAATGTTGCAGAATATGAAGCATTTGTGCATGGATTAAAATGGGCCATAAAAAGAGGTATCAACTGTTTGCAAGTTTTTGGTGATTCAGAACTCATTGTTAACCAAGTTAGAAACATTCATACAACTAAAAATGATCTATTGAAAAGTTATAAGCATGTTGTATGGGATTTAATTAAAGGATTAGAAGCTTTCAACTTGCAATCTGTACCTACAAATCAGAATAAGCATGTTGATAGACTTGCTGCAATTGGTGCACAATATGATATTCCAACTGAAATTAGAAAAGTTAAAAAACAAAATTATGTAAAAGTGATTGTTAGACCTATGGTACCGAATAATACTGAAAGTTGTCAAGTTTTTTAATTTGATCAACATATTGTTAACTTTTTAAGAGAAGAAGCTGAATTTTCTCAACCAAACTAGCAAAAATTACAAGACCAATATGAGGATCAAATTATACAATTAAGGACAAACAAGCTTCCCAAAGGTCTCATGACCTTAGAATAATTTTCAACACTGATGATCAACTAAAGAAAGATAAATCCACCTTACAGATTAAAGAAGAGCATTATGAAGAGATTGAAGTTTCAAAAGGTAAGATGTTGAAACTTGGGAAGGTATGTACACTTGAAGAGTGTCAAACCTTTGTTAATTTATGCATGGAATTTAATGATATTATTTCTTGAAATTATTCAAATTTAAAAGGATTTGATCCTAGCATTTCTCAGCATACTATTGAGTTAGAACCTAGAGCATAACTAGTTAGACAAAAATAGAGGCTAGTAAATCCTAAGTTAGAGCTTCTTATGATTAAAGAATTGAATAAAATCATTGAGAGAAATATAATATTCCCAATCAAACATACCTCTTGTGTATCAAATTTGGTTCTAGTTAGGAAAATAAATGGAGAAATCAGATTATTTGTTGATTTTCATGATTTAAATAGAGCTTTATTAAATGATAGACATCCTTTACCTTCAATGGAGTAGATTTTACAAGTGGTTTTAGGATCAGAATGATTTTCATTACTTGATAGTTTCTCTGGTTATAACCAAATTTTGGTAAAGGAGAAAGACATTTAAAATAACATTTACAACCAAATGGAGAACTATGGCTTATCAGAAGATGCTATTTTGTTTGTCAAATGTGGGTGCAACTTTTCAGAAAGAAATGGATAAGGCTTTTGTGAACTCAATATACAGGTTTGTACTTGTTTATCTTGATGATATTACTATTTTTTCAAAGAATGCATCATATCACTTTCAACACTTAAGAGTCATCTTTGAAAGATGCATGGAATATGACATGTCTTTAAATCCCAAGAATAGTGTATTTGTTGTTCTTGAGGGTAAGTTACTGAGATTTATTGTTTCTAAAGAAGGTATTACCATTGAACCTAAAAGAGTAAGTGTCATTCTTGTCTTACCGCTTCCAGCTCATAAGAAGGGACTTCAAAGTTTCTTGGGTACAATTAATTTTGTGAGGAGATTCATTCCAAATATTGTTGAATTATTAATGCCATTAACAATCATGCTTAGGAAAAACATGACTTTCAGCTGGACTAAAGAAGGTAAACATAGTTTTGAGTTGATAAAAAAAGCGTTAGTTGCTGCTCCCATGTTATTGAATCCTGATTTTTCAAAATATTTCATTTTATATGCCTATGGGAATATTGATAGAATTGTTTCTATGTTAGTACAAAAAAATTATGAAGGTTTTGAGAAACAGTTAGCATTTTTTAGTCAAGGACTTAAGGATTATGAGTTACATTATTCATTTGTTGAGAAACATGTACTTTCTATAATAAGAAGTTTGAATAAATTCAGGCACATGCTTTCAAACAATAAGATAAAACTAATGGTTGCCCATCCTTCTGTTAAGGATTTATTGTTGAATAAGGATTTGAATACCAAAAGAGCGGGTTGGATTACCAAGGCTATGGAATATGATATTGAAATAAAGGTGACTAAGCTGGTTAGAGGTAAAGGTTTGTGTGAATAGCTTGCTGGAAATGAAAATGAGGATTTAAATGATGCTAATGCTATTTTAGTTTTAATTGATGATGAACAACCTGCTAATTCAGATATTCAGAATGATTGGGTAGATGATATGATCATTTTCTTACAAAGAGGACATTGTCTTGAAGGTTTGGAAGGGTCAAAATAAAGGTATTATAGATTGAAGGCTATTCCTTACTATTTATTGAATGGTATTTTATTTAAGAAGGATTTGCAAGGTGTTTTGCTAAGATGTATTAAACCAGGCCGAGCATATTTTACATCAGTTTCATGAAGGGCCTGTCGGAGGCCACTTTTCACCAAGAGATACAACTCTCAAGGTAATGAAGGCGGGCTATTATTGGCCAAGTGTGTTCAAAGATGCACATTCTTGGGCAAGAAAATGTAAAAATGTTCAATTTTTTCTAGTAAAGATAAATTAGCAGTGTTTCCCTTGTAGCCTATTCAAGTGGATCAACCATTTATGAAATGGGCTTTAGAATTTATTGGCGTCATTAACCCACCTTCAAGTGCAGGTCATAAGTGGGTATTGACGACCACATATTATTTTACAAAGTGGATTGAAACAATTGTTCTCAAGGATGCAAATGAGACTGCTATTTGAAATTTTTATGATGATTTAGTTTGTAGATTTGGCGTACTAGATTCAATTATTTCAGATAATGCACTTGCATTTATAGGAAACAAAATTTCAGAATGGGTTGTTAAGAAAGGTGTGTTTTTTAATACTTCATCAAATTATTACCCACAGGGTAATGGGCAAGCCAAATCCACTAACAAGAACCTAATTCGAATTATAAAGAAGACCTTGGAAGGAAATCAACATTCTTGGCATGAGAAATTGAAATTAGCACTGTGGGCTGATAGAATAACTCCAAAAAGATCAACTGATATGTCTCCTTACACACTGGTTTATGGTAAGGAAGCTAGATTGCCTATTTTAATTGAGTTTCCAACACTTAATTTTATGCATCAATTAGATATGATTGATGAGGAGCCTATGGAAGTAAGGCTGGCTTAAAACAATGAATTAGAAGAGAAAACGAGAGATACCTTACAAAAAATTGAGCTTCATCAAGCTCAAATGAAGAGAACATTTTATAAGAAAGCATCTCCCAAGACTTTCCAACTAGGATACATTGTATTGAAATGAGATGAATTGAAAAGTAGGCCTAGAAAAAATACAAAGTTTGATGCCATGTGGGATGATCTGTATATCGTAACAACCAGTACGCCACACAATGCTTTCCATTTATCTACACTTGAAGGAGAGGAGTTAGGAATCCCGGTCAATGGGATTCACCTAAACATTGCTTTTGAGGCATTTTTTTGTTTTGAAAATAAGTGCAGTTGCATAATAGATTAATAGTGTGATTGGGATTTACTTATTTCAATAAGTGTTGCTTCAACACATTCAATTTCAAGCTTTAGTGTGTTAGTTGTCAGTTTTTAGTTCTCTGAAAGCTGCAAGAGACATTATTTCATAGTTGAGTTGTTGTGAAATATACACATTAACCATAATGTGAAACATTGAACATTCCAATGTTTTGAATCATGCACAATATCCATACTTCACAATAGATCAACTATGACATATCTTAATTTACAATTTTCAGCTAATAGGGAGAATTTTTTTTTAGAAAAATGTGCTTGGTACAACACAATATTGATTATAACTAGCTCATTCGCATATAGCATGAAACTTATTTTGCTGCCAGATATTAAGAAGTTGGTTCTAATCAATTATTAAAAAACAAGGTTGACCCAAGTTTGCTTCCAAGATTTCAGCAAGCTATCTTAGAAATGAATAGCTACCTCCCATCAACATCATCATGTAGATGAATATCTTGAATACATTGACCTGAAATATATGAAGGAGGTAATACTCACTTAAGAAAAACTGATATAACAAAGATATAATAATGATGAAGACATGAAGATACAGATTTCTAAAACAACTTGCATAAATCTTTTGTTTTAGTTTCAGTTTTTGATTTCGGCACTTGGGGTGGTGTGTTTATTTTTAGCATGTGTGTTTCAAATTTCAAAGTTTGTTAGTTTTTCAAAAGTTTGAGATGGTTCAGTTTTTCTAAGTCAGAGACTCTATGCCCAATGGATATGCGAAAAGGCAGCTGGTCTGTTTCTGTTTAGTAGGCAAACACCCCTGAGAGGTCGACAAACATGTTACTAATTTAGTGTACCTAAATTGTTAGATTCATAATTTACCTTTGAATTAAAGCTATAAGTATAAAGTTGTTTTCCATACACATTACTGAAAGATTTGAATGTAGAATGTAAAGTGTATAATGTAGAAAACACGTAAAATTTGATCATTTTCATTAATATTTACATATGGATACAAAAGTAGTAACATCTTTCTATGGAAATATATTATGGAACTACTTTACAAGGTACAAATGTTCAAATTTTATACAAGTAATTAATACAATGTATTCAGATACCACACAAGTCGTGGCAACTCCTAAAACATTTATCTAGATAAACACATTGTAAAATAAAAAAGTACTGAGAGAGAGAAGGAAGAGCCTCGATTGCTTGAATGTAAAGCCATTGAATTGAATTTTGAAGAAGACCTAGGCACACATTTTTTAGCTTGAGTAGACCTACAAAATGTAAAGAGGGAGGTCAGTTCATATGAACTGAGCAGTGGAAGCCATTCCAAATATCTCAGCAATGCAAACAATTCCTACAATATGGTCATTCAGATATATGCATTTAAAAGATGCAAAAGAAAGAGTGACATCTGAAAGTAAGATAGGTTTTATGCTAACATGTTTGTTTCATGTGTAGTTACATGTATGAAGACATTGAGGTTGTTGAAGGATCATGCATAAGTTATAGGCATGGAGCTTTTAAACTGAATAATGTAGAGGCAAAGATTTTGAGGAGATTGTTAAAGGGACATACATAAATTACAAGTATGAAACCTTTCAATCAAATCATGGAGCTATTGAAGACGGGTTGTAGAAGGGACATGGCATTTTGTCATGAAACCTTTCAGTCCAATAAATCAATCATACATTGCTACAGGAACCAATTACAATTTTGCATCATTTCAGATTGCTACAGGAGGAATTATCTATTTATTCAATGAATGCAGCCTAAATATGACAATGCTACAGGAGGTTATATGCAACATAATCATAAGCACAGTGCTACAAATTTTTGTAAACACATGGGACCTCATGGACCAGTCATGGAATCTACTCATGTTGCTATTGGAGAATCTTCAAGATATCTGAATGTTTCATGTTGCAAAGGAATCTAAATAAATTTTTTAGAATTAATTAAATATTTTAGGGCAGTTATTTAAATGAGTCACAATTAGTTCAAATGTGTATGCAACAAAGATCAATATTGTTTTCAAGAATAAGAAAAAAACATGACAGTAAGTAAATATCTACCGTTTTGGATTATTTTGATTTTATAAGTATTGCTACAAAAGGTCAAAGATAGTATAAACATCATAACATTGAAAGTGCAGCTAGAAGTTTTTAAAGACCATTCAACAGTATGAACAAAGTAAACATGCTACTAAGATACAAACACAAGTGTTATGTTACTATAGTTTTTCAAGGAAACTTTGCAAACAATGGAGTATTGCTATTAATCCATCAAGATAAAGCAAGTAAGCTACATGAGATATCATTATCAATATTATAATGGAATAGAATTTTCCATATAAGCAATTTAAGTTGCACTACAAAGGAATTCAATATTGAGCTATTTTATATCAAAAAAGGGGAATAATAGCAGCATGACAATAGGATGAAGGCCCAGATCAACTAAATATGAGGTTCTATTTGAGAGATAACGGATGGCTGTATATGCATTCGAATGACATGGGAATTTAATAGAGCACACAACTTGTAGCAGAAAAATCCATCTCGACAACAAATGGTTGTCAAGAAACAGAGTTCCCCCAAATGAGGAAGAATTAGGCATTATTGTATTGGAGCATGTTGTAGAAGATTTTTTGAGATTTTATATGCAGAGACTCTTTCATCCCACTTATTTTTTCTGTGTTCATTATTTGATTGTCAGTTATTGAATTCAATTATTGTGTTCTTTACCTTTATTTAATCAATATTTCTTCAGTTGTAATTCATGATATGATGGCTCATGGTGCAGATTTATGACTAAGTTTTTTTTATTTAAGCACTAAGTTGTGAAAACATATTTGGTTTTTCTCTTTAGTGTTGATAAAGAAACCTTTCATAGAGTCATTTTTGTAGGGTTAGTCTAAGTGGGTTAATTGTATTTTCAAATAACCTTGTGGATTTTTTTACGAATTTATCATTGGTGCATCACCTTTTAGTATAAGTTTTACTTACAAAAGCATGTCCTTCTATCTCTTTCCCTATTCAAAGTTAGTTTAGGTGGTCACAAGGAGGAAGCCGACTTATGATCCAAAGATTCATTCTCATTCCCACCAACGAGAACATTTCCATGTTCCAACAGGATTGCGAGGTTTCGAGCTTTGCATCATGAGTGGAATCCTGATTGACAACAGTTACATGATGTAAGACCATTTGATATTTTCCCTGAATAAAAAACATGAGCCTTTTGATGTAGGCCATTTTGAAACTCGAATATCATTAAATGGTTCTCAAATTTTGTTTATGTCCCTTCAAAAAAAATTGAGTTTTCAACATATTTGGCTAATTTTCCTTTTAACCAATAAACATCACTATCAAACTTTTTACATTTCTTGGTAAGCTATTGCCTCAGATTTACTTGTGCCCTTGTAGCTTGTTCTATTTTATTGCAAGTATAGGTATTTGTGCTATCCAACTCATTATAGTATCCCAACATTCTTCTAAGTTAAGTTCCAAATTTTGAATTTGTTCTTTAAGGCATTTGATTTTATTTTTTGCATCAATCAATTGAATTTCATAATCAACTCTGATGATTCATTCAAAATATTCACCAATTTCACTAACTAGACAAGTTTCATTGTCTACTTCAGTTAGCACACCTTGCAAACTATATACATCTCCTTCTATTTTAATTCCTGCAATAATGACTACCATTTGTCTCCATAATTTGACAACTTAGAGCTATGAAGACAACTGTAAGGTTTTTCTTACAGATGTAACTGACACTTAATAAATTATGTGAAATTCCCTCAATATAATAAACATCTTTTACTGGTGTACAATTATAAATAAAATAGTACTTGACCCTTTGATCTTAAAGCATTTATTATCACTAAATTTGACTGCCAACATAAAAAAAATTATGTTCTATAAACTTATTTTTATCACCAATCATATGGTGAGAACAACCACTGTCCAATATCCAAACTTCTTCAATCTTAGAAAAATGAGTCGATTGAGCAATCATAGTAACCTTTTAAGATTTCCAAACCAATTTTTTTTTTTGGAATTGAATTAGATTGCTTAATCATACTCTTTACAAAATCTGCAATGTGTCATAGTTTTCCCCACTAAAAACATTTGAGTTTATTTTAAAAATGATATAGTTTTCCATTTATTAAACTTGTATTTCTTCTTGATGGAACTTTGTATTCATTAGTCTTGTTTCTTGAAGCTTTGCAATTAATACAATACTGAGAATCAATTTTACCTTTTCCACCTTCCTTGGAGGTTTCACCTGGTTGCTTGTCAAATACACTTGACAATTTTTTTCTTAAGTCAATCACCTCAACTTCCAGAGTGTAATAATCATGTTCTTTGCATTTTAACTTTTCTTGAGTAATCTCGAGAATACACCTTTGTTCTTCAACATGTAGTTTAAGAGAAGAGACAAGTTATACATCTTTCTGATTCTTAGGTTTCTAATCAATAGCTTCTCTTTTTAGTTTCTTAATTTCTTTAAGGACAACCTTTAACTCTCCCTTGAAGTCAATTTTAGATTCAGATATTTTAAACAAGTTACATTCTAGTGAAACATTTGTAGATACAATTGCCATAAATAATGTTTCTTCATTACCTTCAAGTGGTTCATCTGAAACACTATTTGTAATATCAACATATAAAGCTTTGTTCTTTTTAAAGCTATTTTTATTTTTAAAATTTAACGGATTCTTTTTCTTAGAATATACAGTGTTATCTTCTAAATCACTATCAATCTCCTTGTTAGGACATCGTGCAACATAGTGACCTATCCTACCACAAGCAAAACATTTAAAAGGCAATTCGCCTTTGTATCTACCTGAACCTCTTCTAAGTTTACTAACAAAAGCAAATTCAGTATTATCAGTTTGATTTAATTCAAGGTTTGTTTTTACTTTTGTACATTTAAAAGAAGATTCTTAGGTGGATCAGAAGTGATCCTCATTTCATAAGCAGTAAATATTCCATGTAGAGTATCAAGAGTTACCTTGTTAACATCTCTTTCCTTTATAACAAGTATTTTTGAGTCATATTTGAATGTCAACGATCACAACACTTTCTTGACAACAGTAGTTTCTTCCAAAGTCTCATCAAGTCCTCAAATTGAATTTACAACATCAAAGACAGAAAGAAAATAATTAGCTATCTTTTCATTTTCATTCATTATGAGGCTTTCAAACCTGGCCCTATAGGCTTGTACCTTAGCCTCCTTGATTGTTTTGTCTCCATAGATATTTGACAATTTTGACCAAATACTATAAGTAGTTTCACAATTCATTACTTTAACAAGAACATCATGGGATAACCCACAACAAAGGCCAATATATGTCTTTGTATCATGCTCATAGACCTTTTTCTCATCTGTAGTAGATGAAGGGGTTGTTTTGGTATAGGCAGTTTGGGTAGTTTCCCACACATCAAAACCTAAGGACTTCAAATGACGCCTCATTCTATATTTCTAGAATGCATAACCTGTTCCATCAAACAAAGGTGCCCTAAAACCTAACAACCCTTCTTGACCAACCATGGAAAGTACTCCCCAACTAGGATACCCTTCCTCAACCCTTCTTAACTAGCCATGGAAAGTACTCCCTAACTAGGAAACCCTAAGAGGAAGGGTATGACTCTGATACCAATTGTTGGAGTATAGTATCATTGAGAGGAGAGGGGGGGGGGGGGGGGGGGGAGGGAGAAATCAGTGATATAATAACAATGTATTAATTTTTAACCAAACATATAACAATATCTCAAATAAAATGAATAGAGATAACAAGACAGAGATGAAACGTGTACGAGGAATGTAACACGATATGTCTTGAGTGGAAACGCTTCGGGGAATAAAACCACTCAAAATTCCTCATTGGCTTATATGGAAATATCATTTTTTACAATGCTTCATTGGATGTGCAACTATCTCATTGACAATGCTATCTAACTAATAGTCTTTTCTATGCTTCACTGTCTTTTCTTTTCAATAAAAATTATCTTACATACAGAGTCAAAAAATTTGATTAAGCATAGTAATTACAATCCAATACCACACAACGTTAAACACGACTACATATTTGTCTTGAACAATTTACAATATGAGATTATGAATTCATATAACCCAAAACAGGTATTTATGATCACTAAAGATTTTGTACAAAAATAAAGTATGTTTCATGAAGATCCAATTTTCTTCTTTATGCATTGAATCGTTAGATTCATTGTTATGTATATAAAGCATTTAAACCCGATCAACTGCAATGTAACCTCCATACCAAACTATTTTCAAAAACTTAATCAAAACCGTTTGTTAATCCACATTAAGCTAATTGTTTGTCTCATAAAGAATCATTTACTAATGCATGTATGTTTCTGTTTTATCTCATAAAGAATCATCATGGCTAAAAACTTTATCATTGTCTCTTAACCTATCTCAGTATATAACAAAATCTGATTATCATTAAGTTATTTGATCATCTTATCTTTTATAAAAATGTGTATGCTTGTCAAATATCATTGTTGACAAGAAAAACTAAAATAATGATCTCTGGCTAAGAGGATTCGAGTCAAGGGTTAAGAATGAAGTAATGATCCCATCATCACAAGGTACAAAACAAATTTATAAAACATCATGAATCCATCCTACCTTGACTGAAGAATAAACACATTGTCTGGTCATATTCAAATTGGGGTTTAGGCAAAGAACCCTAACATAATGCAACCATAATCAAATAAAAGAAAGAATGTGATACTCTAACTAGGGTTTGGCAAATAAACACAAGACACCCATTAACACGAGTTACATAATGAGAAATTTTTAACTTTGATTAGAAAATGAAAGCACAAAGACTTTAATCAAATGTATTTAGAGTAACAAATAATTGTTATGCAACTATCAAAAGAATAATGCCATTGAACGATAGACATAACTTGAACTAGGTTTAGAAATTTAAAACAAAAACAAGGTTGTTTATCATGGATTCAAGCACGGTTTAAACAAACCAAACTTAGAAACTTTCAATCACATATTTGATGACTCATTAACTCTTCTATTATGATGAATCGAATGAGAAACATAAAACTCATTTTAACAAAGACTAACCAAAAACAAAAACTTTAAACAAAAAGACTTAACAAAGACAAAAGATGGGTAACACATGGAAGACTTTAAATCTTTACAAACCTCGTGATCTATGCAAGAAAATCTTCCAAACAACCTTCAAAATTATCTTCTCAACTTCCTCAAAACATTATGCAACTATCCAAGATCAAACTGTCTTAAAATTTTGTGCCCTAGCTCCTTCGAGCTAGGGTTGCAAATGAAACCCAAAAATAAATAAACTTGGCATCATACCAAATGCTATGTTATTGATTTTACATGTGTTTTATGGAACATCTTTTAAACCTTTAATCTTATTAAATGCTTGTTGATTCTTATCTAACAAGCAACACAACCTTAGTATGAAGCACTAAGTTTTGTGTTGTTTACAACACTTTAAGCTCACAACATAGCTGACCCAAAGGCATGCTGATTTGATCTTTATTTGTCACTCACTTTTCCAATGCCTTAGTCACTTTAGTGACTTATTCAAATATAATTTTGATACAAACTAATATATCACCTTTGATGATGCACAATACATATTACATGCTTATAATTTGAGATGTGAAAGTAATGACTTTGAAAACTGATTTTAGACTTTGCGATTATACCATAATGAACACATGATTTTGAAAAAGCAGTATGCCTGACACAAGGTAATTAACTTGAACTGATCCTTTTTGAATATGGTAATGTGGCCTTCAATCCTGAAACATATACTCAAGGTGGAGATAATGTCGTTGAGCATGTCAGTTCAAAATAACCATTAATGTAATGTCACTAATAAGAATCAATATTTAGTTGTATGAATATGTTGAATGCAACATCTTACCAATTGAATATGCTAATCACAAATCTACTAATCAAATGCAATGATCATGATAATCAATTGTATGTATATACCAAACTGCTTTACATTAATGAAATCAACGAGTAATCATTAAATGGAATGAATGATCCAAATGATAATTCTGAATGAAACTGTAATCAACCAATAACCAATGAATGAAGGCATGCTAAGATGAACAAAAAATTGAACCATATGATCAATGCTGCTAAACTAAATATGAATCATATGATCAATGATGTTGAAAATTGAGCTATGCCAAATGAGCAAATGTTGAATGATGCAACTGACCAACTGAATGTAAGTATGATCAATCAATGAGACCATATGATCAAACTATGATGCAATGATGATTACCACTCATTATTCACTGATCATGATCATTATATGAGACTTAACCTATTAGTGCTTTTGCCATCAAGGACAACATGGAGAGGGGAAACAAAGAAGATCATTGTGTTTATTTCAAATTAGTTAACTAGTGATTAGTAATCGTTGTTCTTTACATTGATGATATGTTATTTGTTGGAAATGATAAGGGAGCTCAAGAGTCATTTATCTAGTACATTTGATATGAAAGATTAAGGGAATGCAAAACATATCTTGGATATGGAAATCAATAGGGATCGGGTTAACACAAAATTATGGGTAAGTCAAAAGAAGTATGTTAACACTATTTTGCAATATTTTGCCATGCATGGTTATAAAGCAGTTAGTATTCCCTTTCCAATTGGCACTAAACTATCTCTAAAACAATGTCCTAAAACAAATGATGAAGTTAAATAAATGTATAAAGTTCCATATGCTAGTGTCGTAGGAAGCCTTATGTATGCTATGGTCTATACAAGACCCAATATTCCCCAAACAATCAGAGTTCTTAGTAGACTTTATGAAATATCTTGGTACAAAAAAATAGACTTGTGTAAAAGGGTTTTTAGATATTTATGTGGGACTTTTAATCATTGTATTTTTATTTTATTTTTTTGTTGTGCCAGTGGTATGCTTGTGACTCAATCTTTCACCTAACCCACATGACCTTGGTCTTACTTTCTACCAAGTTGGGGTTGGGAAGGGGCGAGTTGGGGCGAGACTAATCCTTTGGGTATGCACGCAATCTCCTACAAACCACGTGCATTGGGTAATTGTGAACCTCAAAGTCAAACCCGAGACCAACGAGGATAAAATCCACGACCCAAGACAACTTTGCTACTTGTGCAAGCTCTAATCATTGCAATTGTTATCATGGATCAAGTACAATATGAATATGAATAGGGTGATTGATTTGCAGGGTTTTTTTTGTTGGTGATTTAAATTACAAAAGATCCACAAGTGGTCATGTCTTTACTTTGTATGGGGGAGCAATTAGTTGGATGAGCAAAACACCACCTACAATTGCACATTGTCCATTGTAGAAGTAGAGTGCATGGATGCAAAACATGATTGTGAGGAGTTAGTGTGGTAGAGCAATTTGTTAGAATTGAAAAATTGGTGAATTCCCACAAGCCCAATAATCACCTACATGCAAATAACTTGTCGCGTACAAGAGAAAATCCTCAAACAAGAAAGTACATAAACAATTGGAATGAAGGAATAATTGGGAATTGAATTAACCAGAATGAGTTATTATGATGAGATCAATCCTTAATAAAAGAGATAAAAAACCCTAAAGAAAACCCTAAAGGATGCATGCATAAAATAAAAGAATTTATTAAATGCAAACTAATAAAGCTTCCTAAATTTAGCTTAAGCGAAAAAAGAAAAAAAAAGTGACTTAATTAATTAATCAATATGATTAAATTAATTAAGTTAAATAACCTTTTTACTCTAACACCCCCCTTAAGATAAACTTAGCGAGTAACTAAAAGGATAAGTGCATGAATGCAACTACATGCAAGAAAGAAAACTTGGGTCCCGAGAACAAGGCCTAATTAGGTACCCAATCACAACCAACTCTCTATAAAGCGGAGAAAAAAGAGAAAACCCAGTGGGAAAAAACTCCTCCAAAGAGGGATGGAAAAAATGTACAAATGCAATGTCTCAAGAGACTCTCTCGAGACAATAAGTACAACCAACCCCCCCATGAGAGAGGATCGAGACTCCAAATCCCCCCAGAATGATAGAGACCCTATGTAGATGATCATACCAATGTGGCTCCAACGCAGAAGAAACAAAGAAAATAGACAAAGATGAGGAAACCCCCAAATGCGAGGTGTAACTGGAAGGCTTGGATGATGCTCAAAGGAGAACGTGTGAGAATCCTGTAATGGAATCTCCAATGAAGGTGGGATAACAAATGTGTTGAATCTTCCATATGATAGTAGATGAATGTCCTCTGATATGTCCTCAACAAGTGCACTAGGTGGCTCGATACATGGAGCTACAATGTCAGGCAAAGCTAAAGAGGAATCCTACTAAACATATGCAATTAATAGGTGGTGTAGAAGTCACAGTACTGGACTTAGGAACAACACATAGGTTCAAGTGACCTAACTTCACCTCAACGAGCTCTCATGAAGAAAGAGAGTGATTCTTTGATAGTGGAGATGGTGGACCGAAATGAGAGGAAGAGTATAAGTCGAAAGAATGATCAATGGTCCCTATTGCAACAATATTGCTTGTCTCACTGTCTTTGATGTGCACTGACTATTGTGTGAACTCAATTGTCTTCCATGTCCCACTGTTAGTAATATGATAGAGAGAAATTTAGAGGACAAAGATGGAACCCATAGTACATAATTGAATGAACTGCCATCAATGTTAACAAAACCTTTCTCACATACAGTCATAACAATGTTGTTCCCCATCAAAATGTGTGGGTTAGGAAAAGACTCAAAAGAAGAGAATAAATCTTGAAAAGATGTCATATGGTGTTAAGCACTTGAATCCAATAGCCATCTAGAAGTGTGTGGACCAGTGGTTACACATAATCCCTTTCCTCTATCCCGTCCATTTGTCTGGAATGATGATGAAGAAGAGGACATGTGAGAAGTAGAAGAAGGAATATCAATGTTTCTCTTCATAAGAAGAGTTGTCAAATCTGAAACCTCTTTTGAATATCCATTTATCTTCTTCTCATAGCAATGAGACTCATCATGATTTGGCTTTTTACAATAAGCACAATTAGGTCTTTCTTTATTTGATTTTTCCCCCTTAAGAGAAAGTGGGCTAGAGGGGTGCCAAGAACTGGAATCCTTCCTAGGCTCTATGGTCTGTGGCTTCTTTTTCTGCTCCTACTTTTGTGGAGATGTCTGAGCTACCAATGCTTGGTTCTTTGATCCTCGAAGAGTATCCAACAGTGTGAGCTTGGACTGCTCACATGTCAACCAATTGCAAAAGACCTCAAAGGTAGGCATGGCAAATCGTGGACCCAAAGCATCCATGGTGGAGTAGAATGTAGAAGAAAATATCTGAAATGAACCTCGAAGCTTAGAGAGAATTATGTATATACACTCAATGTCTGTTTTATTCTTACCACAACCCTATAACAATGATCACAGTGATTTGAATTTCATCAAGAAATCCTAAATGGATGGAAAAGAATCAGGTGCCAAAGAGGTCAACTTTGCCTCAATCTGAAGTGCCCTAAATTGATTGATGGTGCCAAAAAGATCATGAAACTTGGTCTACATGTCCCGAGGTGTAGAGCAACCCTCGAGGTGAAAAAAAAAGACTATTTGAAATGTTCAAGAAACCAACCCCATGGCCTCATCAATTTAGTTTCAGTGTTGCATGACCTCGAATGGTCGAGTCAACTGTGGCTGAACCTCATCCAAACAGGACCATAACCCCCTCGACATGAGAAGGAAGGTCATAAGTGCCTTCCAGGTGTGATAATTGTGCAAAGTAAGCTACTTAATAGAGGAAGGGTTTGTCATGTGAACAAGAGGAAAAATACCCCCCATAATACAAGAACCCAAACCCTAGCACAAATCTTAAAGTTGAAAAGTGCAAGAAAGAAAAAAACACTAAGGACTAATCTTTGTGTACTTTTGACAAAATTGACTGTAGATCTGTAAAGAGCGTTTAAACACCTTTCCAATGCCTATTCATTTTTTAAAAAAAGAGTTTGGATGCAAAAGTTATGCCCCCTAGAAGGAAATTTTTTTTTGAGTTTGACTAGTAGAAAACCCTGCAAAATGGAAAAATAAAAAAACCCCACTTACACCACTTGATCAGGCTCAGAATCAGCTTTCTGACAATATATTGTTTACCCGATTTTGACCCCATTTGACAAAGTTATGTACAAAAAACCAACAACTTCTCTTTATGACAAAAAAGGTCAAACTTGAAGAGGTTGATAGCCGTAAAATTTTGGCTTGCGACATGTTGACAACAAAGCCTACACATGCAAACATACCTTCATGCACAGTCAACGTACTTCCTTATACAGTCAATTAAAAAGTACACAACATTTTTTTTAAAAGCGCTTCAACTTTTTAAGATTTTTTTTTAAACTTTATCAAAAAGTCATCACTTTTTTTAAAAAACCCATGTACTAATTGTTTTTTAATTTTTTTTAAAATCGTGTCTATATGATTAGGAGGGCAAATTTTCTGGTGACCGAAATATGTCAAATTTTATATCAAAATTCGTCAAATCAGCCTTCTGAAGCTAATGTCGAGGTCCGTTTGGGCACTAAGCACTCAAAATTTTTGGGTACCCTCTGGAATAGAGAAAACCCTAGAACTTCAAACCCTTGTAATATTGACCCCGTATGTCTGATTTCAACAAAACAAAAGACGATTTTGACTATGTCAAACCTTCTGGAATTGATTGTGAGATCCAAATTGCCCAAGATGCACAAAAGACCTCATTGTAAGAAACATCTCAAAATTGACAAAAAGAAGCGTCAGGTTTGATGCACTGATACCATGTTAGAATTCAAGAATTGGTAAATTCTCACAAGCCCAATAATCACTTGCATGCAAATAACCTATCATGTACAAGAGAAAATCCTCAAACAAGAAAGTGCATAAACAATTGGAATGAAGGAATAGCTGAGAATTGAACTAATCGAAATGAGTTATTATAATGAGATCAATCCTTAATAAAGGAGATAAAAAACCCTAAAGCAAATTGTAAAAGATGCATGCATAAAATAAAAGAATGTATTAAATGCAAATAAAAGCTTCCTAAAGTTGGCTTAAGTGAAAAAAGAAAAAAGAAAAAAAAGGCAACAATTAATTAATCAATATGATTAAATTAATTAAGTTAAATAACCTTTTTACTCTAACAAGATTGTCTTCATGTACTGGGTTTTAGTGTAAACAAGTAAAAATCAAATGTGGGCATCAAAGTTTCATCTGCTTGGCTAAAATTCCAGTGTATCATGCCCGCACAAAGAACATATATGTCCAGTATCACTTTGTTTTGAAAAATGGTTGTGTGGGGTAGAGTAATGCTACAGAAAGTACACTTTAGAGTTGTGAATTCTCTTACTAAACCAATAAGCATAGAAAAATTCAGTGGTGCAAAAAGATCATGGGCCTCGCTTCTTTTAAAACTTGATTTATTTAGTTGCTCTATATGCTTTTTGCAAGGTGTTTGATGAGTGAGAGAATATTGAGAAAATGTCTCAATCTTGCTTTCACCATATTCATATTTAATTATTTATTGCCAATTTGTAATTATCTTATAGTATTCATGAAAGTTATTAAATGCAATTATGATAACTTATAAGATGTTTTCTGGTTGACAAAATAGAAAAAAGGTGAAAAGGGGAGGATACATGAAAGCTTGGAGAAGGTACATCTTTTAAAAGGGGGATAAAATCACAAGAAGAATTTTCTTATTTATGTGATTTATGTCTAAATGGTTCTAGAAACCATTTGTGATTTGTGATTTATCTCATACCTATCTATTTAGTGCTCAAGTTGAAAGAAAAATAAGTTAATTCAACAATGTTGAAGCAAATGAAGTATTGTTGCAATTCAAAGAGAGAAGTAATGATGCAACTCATTTAAAGGATTCATAAAAGTCTTGAATATCTTTGGTTGGAGAGTTTTTTAAAAGAGAATTTAGATTTCCACAATTCATTTGAATTCAAACAATTGTTTCTGGCTTTGATTATCTATATTTTTAGCATCAACATTTCGAATCACACTCTGTTATCCATCATCAAGATGAGAGAGGGTGCAATACTCTCTCTCATCTCAATGATGGACCACTAAGTGTGATTCAAAACATTAATGCTAAGAATACATACACAATCAAGGCCAGAAATGAATGTTTGAAAGCGATTCACCTTTCCAATGCATATCGTCCTTTAAAAATACCACTTCTCCACTTTGCCTTAAGAGATTTGTACCACTATTTAGATAATTATACAAAACCAAATAGATTGAAATGTGTGCCCACTAGGAGTTGGTACAAGCATTTTATATTAATCTCAAAAAACAAATACAAGAGGGTGCCTGTATGTTGTTGACCCTAAAAAAGAAAAGATCAAATATATAAATATTTTACCATTACAAAAACCTATTAAGTAACCTCTAACATACAAAAGATGCCTACCATCAAACTGAAACATGATAACAAACCTAAAATCTATTTTATTTAATGAAGGGGATGAGTTTTGTACATAACTTGGTCTAATTAAAGCTTATTTGGACCAAGTCCTAACATCATTTAACATGAAGCCATATATCTTCTCCATACCATATTGAGAGGTCCATGCATACATTTTCGAGAGCCGACGTACATGAATAAATCCAAATTTTATATATCACACCTTAGTTTGAGCTTCTACCCTTCAAAGACAAAATTATCTTGATATCATTATTCATACTACGAATTAGAACAACGATTGTAGAGGGAAATTACCTTCTCTCTAAAAAGAACTAGTCATCACCAAATGTTCCAACCTTAACAATTCCTCCATCTTTTCAACTATATTATTGAAAGATGGTCGTTGCCCAAGATCACTGTAAATAAAAGATTAATACGAGATATAAATGGTTAGAAACTTAACCATCAAATTTACATATAAATTTATTTATCTAACAAGAATAACAAATATTAAATGCAAGAAATATTGAACAAGTACAAATCACCTATGCCAACAATCACAAATAAGTGTAGCAACTTTTGGATCTAATCCTTCAGGTATCTCTAGTCGATGATCCTTGAATCCCACCATTCCAACTACCTAAAATTACTCAAAACTTTAGATTTTATTATATTGTATAACAAAATTAAAAAATGAAAAAATAAAAATCATTAGAATCCATAATTCAGTCTTATTTAAGGCTTAGTAATCTCTTCATAAACCTTAACATTTTATTATATTGTATAACAAAATAAAAAATAAAAATCATTAGTATCCATAATTCAGTCTTATTTTATTTAAGGCTTAGTCATCTCTAAGTGTACTTGGTTAAGCATTCATAAAGGAATCAAGAAAGTTTATATTGTAATTTTTACTTCAATGGGGATCTTTGAAATTATACATGGAATTGATCTTCACTTAGTTTGACCTTAGAAGTTTATAGAATCCCTAATAGTCAGATTTTAGAGGATGCGTTACTTTATAATTAAAATTGATTAATTATAAAAAGATATTACCTCCATTTTGAATGAAGACAGTTCAAATGCTGTCAAAATTATCTCCATTTTGAATGAGGACTCTTTACTCTTTGTATTAGTAACCACTTACTTGTAGACATATAATTGCACTCGATTAAGCATTCATAAACCTCAAGTGGAAGTTTATATTTTATTTTTTGACTTCAAAGTGAATCTTTGGAATTATACAGGGGATTGACCCTCACTTAAACGAAAATAATAGTGGATTTTTTACCTTAGAATATTTTATTTCTGATAAAATTCCTAGTTTGACCTTTGAAGTTTATTGAATTCCTAATAGAATCAGATTTTCAAAAATATCCCAGATTTTCAGATTTTCTACTCTTTGTATTAATAACCACGTACATGTAGACATCTTAGTATACGTTCTTGTCAAGTTGATCTGCGTATGAATATACGTCGAGGATCAAAACCACTCGCACAAATTTCATGGTAACTGTTGGGAGTCAAAAAAGGAAAGTTCATATATTTAGTCCTTGATCAAACAAACAAAAAATTATAAAGAACAAATGCCTGCACAATGTCAGAAGATTAGAGACTTTAACACAAAAGAGACTCCAAAAACAGTAATATGTAGGTCTGTAGAAATAAGATGCAAACTTATGGATCTGCCAGAATAAGTCCATTTGAATTGTAACTCTTTTTTAGGGTGATGGGAGAGGAACACTTTGGAAGCAGGGAAAGGAAGCCCAGGCGTAGTTGTTCAAGCTAGCATGAAAGCAATGAATTACAAGAAAAATGGTTTATTGGCTATCAAGAACGTGTCAGTATTTCTCAGGACAAGTGATTTGACTTCGTTGAACTTAAAAAGAAGATATTGAAAGTAATATCATAAGTTGTCAATATACAATGGCCACATAAGGAAGTATAGATGGAGTTTTTACCATGATTACAGTTTCTATTTGTTAGCTTTATCTAGGGAAACGAAACATGAGATGCAATCATAAGAATATTTTTAGAGTTGATGATGCGACCTTATCCTCGACATTGAAATGATTCTCCCTTCTATGCTGGTCAGAGAGAGCTTCACATTTAACTCAATATTCTAAACATCTCAAGTATGGTGACCTAGACAGCATGTCCATCTCTAATTTTTAGATCTTTTCTTTTAGTGTGCCACCAAAAGGGATTGTTGTTATAAGCCCATCCATTTCAAGTGACTCTTGTTTCAATTTACTTTGTATGAAATGAGGCAAATTGGTAATCAGTATGAGAAATAGTTTCTTTGATCAACAAGGTTCTATTGCATAACCACATCAACATCGCATACAATTCTTCCAATCTGGTATGAGTCAAAATTATGCTATTAACTTATATTATTAACTTATATTCTTTCGTATGCTCCCATCCAATACCCAAAATGAGCCTATCCCCTATAGGAGACATTTCGGGGATGTAGAGATGGGTAGAAAACATGTCTACCCCATATTCTTTTACATTTGGGGGAGAGGGGCCAGTAGTTGTACAGGGTCCAATAGTTGTACACCTACTTCTGAATATATTATCCAGTCTTACCACACATTTTTACTATATATTATAATTAAATAATCCACATGTAAATCAAATAACTTCCAAATGTTGATAAAAATGGACCAATACTTGAACACATGAGAACCTATAAATGTTATATTAAAAACACATAGGGGAGAGGGACTAGTAGTCGTCAAGGTTCACTAAGTCCAACAAGGTTCATTGAGTCCTAACAATTCTAGCAAACTTGGTGAGTTTGACTAGACTCGTCAGGTTCCTCAGTCAAGAGTACTTGGGCCTCGGTTTGGTCTAATCGGCTCAGCTTGTCTTGAAACTTGCCGAGTCCTAAGGGGTTGGAACTACAATAAACCTTGAAATAAAGATAAAGAAATTGGATGACTTCACGATCAATTAGTTATGAAGAATGATTTTTGATATTAAAAATAAGGATCTTGCTCTTTATAAATTATTTTCATAATGGAGATTATGAAGATACTTGCACCACCAATTATAATGATGCTTTTGATGATGATATCCTTAGTCTAGAGTCGACTGAAAATAATAAAGAATACAAAACCCAAGAAACCTCAATCAAAATTTTATGAATGAGATTGTTTTTGATTAAGGTAAAAACAGGTTTTGAATGGAACCCGAAACCATTTACATTAAAGCATAAAGATATAGCATTAAAGTTTTTCAAAAAGAGACACCTGCTGGACAGACAAAAGCAGGACCCAAAACAACCCTAGAAACGACAACAAGAGCAAAGAAAAACAGTTACTAGCAACACAACCAGCAGCACCCAGCAACGAACAAGACCAGACTATTTGTTTTTTATCATTTTCTCCGCCTTCATCTGCAGGTCCTCCATCTTCTGGATGAGATTGTTGATGTAAGGAAATTACAAGCTTGGAATGATCAAGAAGTTCACTTTGATGATATCAACACTATTGCACATTCAATCAAGGAAGTTATAACATCGAGATAACTTGTTCATCATAAGAATGAATTATTTCTATGGTGATGCAAGTTCTTGACTTGGGTTTTGATGTTAATGCTATACTTTTTTTTCTTGACTAAAAAAAATATAACTATAGATTGCATACTCGAACTTGGAGACTATTTGGAAACCTATATTTTTTTGACTCTGCATAAAATATTCAAAAATTTGGCAAAATCTCAACTTAAAATTTACTAAAATTTCTTATTAAAATTGTTCTCAGAGATGTAAACTGTTTTCATCATTTCAAACATAGACAATGTTCTTGTGGAGATTAGTGGTGAAGCTAAATAATGATAAATTTTACCCCAAAAAAAAATATTATTTCTTTTTTTAACATTGCGTCAATTAAATTTAACTTCAAGATTGTTGCAATAGAAATTGTTATCACAGATCTGAACCATTACCATCACTTTAGGGCTTTATTGGCATCATCCCATGTTTTCTTTTTTCATGCGTTTGCTTTTTTCATAGGTTTGTTTTCACGTTTTTTGTGAGTTGAACCCATGTTTTAACCCCATGCATGCCCATGACAAATTCTACGATTTTTTTGCTGAATTTCATGAGTTCTTTGTGAATTTTCTATGAGCAAGCATCTTTTGGCCCGGACAAGTATACATGTGAGTTGCTCACAGCTTCCAAAACCTGTAAGTACTCACACACTCAGCAAGTACTTGAAGGGTATGTAATCTATGGGCAATGTCTATGCAGCACCCAAACTGTACCATTTATTGTAATTATTAATTAATTAAAAATTAAAATTAATTAATTAAAAATTGAAATACAATGAAAATAACATTTTTTAGTTAATTAATAATCACAGTAAATAGGACATATGGGACATTCTGGGTGCTGTATAGACAATAGTTAATCTATGTATATAACCACTTTTTCATACCTGCTCTAAGCTTAGACTGCTCAATCCAAAATTGTCCTAACAATGCATCATAAGTTCATTTAGGGAGTCTCAAGAGATGTTTCCCCACTCATTATGCAATTGGCATTCAACTATGGGAAGGAAACTTCCCACTCACCATCATTACAATAGGAGAGTGCCCTTTCCTTTTTATTTAATGCTTTTATAAATAGAATAATTAGGGCTTGAATCACATTCAACATCATGGCTTGCTGCTTGGATCAAGGAAAACTTCCTAAAAATTGTGTGAGATGGAATTTAACCTGTATTACATAGGGATGTTTCCTCACCTCTGAAGCCTGCATCCTTGTAACAAGAGGAAATCAGGCGACCTCCCCCTATCGTTGCCCCAAATTTTCAAATTTTGTGAAACACATTCCCGTGCATACCCAGCATAGGAAAGGTTTTGGAAATGTTTGGGGATGCCTAGCCGTCCCGAGGACAGTCAAGTCACCTGCAATGTCTGAGGCAACTTAAGTTAAACAAAATTAAAAAACATTTTTTATTTAAATATTGGATTCTAAAGTGTTGAGAGGGTCCCACACTCCCTACCATGCCAGTTTACAAACCTAAAATCCTCCAAATGGACCAAAACATAAAATCATTTCATTTTAATTTTGTTGTTTAGTGTTTCCTCCATCTTCATGTGTGGATTTTCAGCGAGGAATCAATGGTTCAAGAGAAAGGATGAAGGAAGATTGAGAGGTTTGTCACATCTTGCAAAAGATTCAAGTCTGAAACAAAATAACAACTGCAAATTTGAAGCTATAGCCAAGATATGCCATCTTTTTTAGTTCTCTAAATTTTTAGCTTGTTAACTTTCAAAATTTAAAAAGAAATTCATTGATTTGGTTTCAGACATTCAATTTCCTACATAAAAAATACACCACAAAATGAGCAACAGCTGTAGTGCCGGTCATGAGGGCAGTGAAAGTGAAGAAATTGGAAACGAGGTCAATAGAATATTAGTAGACCCTTCTAATTCTGAAAATCCAAACTTGCTTTCAAAAATTTGCAAAACGCCCTTTCAACCCCAAGAGCCATTGCTTCAATTCGTCACCAATTTGTCCATCAAGAACAGAAAAAATGCAAGTGAAAGCAAGCATTGGCTGTCATTTTTGCAAAACTGATTACTATGGGACTTATACTAAGTTTAGAACCCATCTATTGGGTGAGAGTGAACATAGGATTAGAGCTTTCAAATGTATAATATTGGACCAATAGGTTGAAATGGCAAAGTTTTTTGGAGTGGGTGAGGATAAATTATTGGTTCCACTTACAAAATGGTCATCTATTGATTTGCATGACTATTTCAATGTATAAGTTGGAGAGAATTGTGATAAAAGGAAGAGGAAGGCCCACTACAATGGTAGGTGAGAAAAATACAGTGATAGGGTTAATGAATATGCAAAAATGTGAGCATGGTTCTGATATTTCATTTGGCAAGGTCACCATATTTCAAAGTTATGTTGAGAGATACATTGGCAGGTGGATGTAATGTCCCCATTTTTGCCCCTTCCTTAGTGTTAGTGTGTCTAGCAGGATTGGCCTATTATATGGGTTTCCGTAGGCCAGCAGATTGTATAGGGGACCCATACAAGGGCTCATGGAGTCACGCAGGGGCTTTGTGAGACAGTGATCAATTTGGGACAGTCTCCTATATTTTAGGAGGAATCCCTATATTTTAGGAATTGACTGGGAGTTGACCAAGACCCATCAGGAGACCTCCACGATCAGCCTGGAGACTTTCGGCGCAATTCCTATTTTATAGGAGGGATCACTGAAGTTTAGGAGACTGTCAGTTAGCTTACAGTGGTCGGACAATATCAATGGACAGGTGTCCATACAAAATTCAAATTGGGGTCCAGACGAGTGAGTTATGAATAATTTGGAAATAATTAAATTATTTCCTTAGTTACACTTAATAAAATAGTAATAAAAATGATTTCATATAGTCACTTAATATTATAATAATAAATTATAATAAAGGGGTGCTTGGCACAATTCCCTAGTTTGATAGTTACATGTAACTTAAAAGAGGGAATTTTTAACAATGATGAATAAACCCTCTAACTGGTTCGACTCCCTAAGGGAGGGAATAACTTAAAAATAAAACATTTTTATTGTTTAAAATAAAATTTATCAAACCCTAAATGGTATGATTTACAATTGGAGGGAGAAATGAAATAAAAGGAAATGGAGGGAGCCATTTTGATCATCCAGTTTTATTGTTTTCATAGCAGCATTGGGATTTGAGCTTCCATGAGGGTTTGAATCAGAGTTTGGCCTTTAGGAATGAAATCTTGTAGAAGGAATTGGACTTAGACGTAGCCCCAACTCTCCAAGTTTTCAGGAAATAGAATAGATCAGCAGTGGTTTCAGTTTGGCATCAATTATTGGAGTGAGATAATACAGATCTGATTGTACAGGGCATGAAATATTCTTCAGAATTGTAGATCGGGTGTGAGCTGGGTAAAATCAGTGGATTTCTTCAAATTTTTATGCATACAAGCCTGGCCGTACAACCCCAAGGCTATTACCAATCCCTCCCAGCCTAGACATTGGGTATAGAAAACATATCAGTGCTTGTAATTTGGGACTTTGGGACCATTATCAGCGAATTTTCAATCTGCAGGAGTCAACGGCAAATTACCAAGTGGAGGAATCTGATTTCCATCAACCGTACAACTATTATTGGAAACTATACAGGCTCAGATCTGGATGGCAAGTCATAGTAGCACCAAATCACATTAATTTCATAGTGTGGAATGATATTGGCATTTAGTGTTGGCAGAAGAGAAGAATAGAAGTCCTCTAGAGATTGTTATTCAATCTCTATCATACAAATATGAGTTGTGTATTAACTTGGTATGGTCATATTTACATACCTCCAGTCAATTACATAATTTCTAGTCAACTAAAATTCATTGTTATCATTATTTGGTGTCTGGTTTTGTCATTAGTTACTTTCAGCATTTGTAATTTTTCTGGCATTGCATATATCATTCAAAAAACTCAAAAAAAAACCAGAAAAATGAACATAACACAAAAAATCAGAACTCAGTGAAAAAATCAGACTTGGCAAATTCTCCAACCGGGGATGTCTATTACAGTGGTATCAGAGCTCAAGTTCACCCTGCAATCCTGTTGGGTAGTGGAAGAATGCCTACAATAGATAAGTCTATATGTGAGTTAATGGAAAGACTAATTAATTTGATGAAGGATACAGATAGTAAAAGGGGGTTTGTAAAGATTGTCGCAAAGTCCAAATATAAGAAAGAGATAGAGGATTAAGAGAATCATTCAGGAAGAGCATGTCACAGGCACATAGGTTAGCACTAATGGGGTTATTTCTACCCCTAAGAGGGAACCTGATATATCTTCAGTGACAGCTGACATTGAGCATAAGGATGATGGCCTTGATAACTTGGATCCACAATACACCATTGGGAGTGATGGTGAAGACGCATAAGATAGTTCGGCCAGCAATGGAGTCACTTATGACAGGGATGATAATTCTGATTTATACCCTTACCATAGTAGTAGTTCACCTTCTCTACAAAATCAGAGTTGGGAATCCTTCTATAAACCGTTGTTTGAGATGGATGTTGACTTGTTGAGGAGCAATATGACAACTCACTAGATGAGATCAGAGGTGGAATATCGTTTGGTTCTAACACTGCACAAGGAAAAGATAATATGGTATTGGCTTTGAGGGATGACTCGGACCATGGGTTGGAATGTGATATCCAACTTGAGGGTGATCCTATATCACATCATAAGATGATTGGTTATTCTCCAGGGAGACCACCAGATGTGATATATGCAGATGAAGAGGTAGACCCAGAGTGCATGGGGCATGCTATGGCACTTGAGAATGTGGTTTCTTCATGATATACATTGGTCCTTGGGGATCAATCTTGGTTTGGTGTCCATGTTGGGGATTCCCAACAAGAAGTAATGGAGGTGGTTGGGAGTCATAGGAGTGACCCTTGGAGATATAAGGATGAAACTTTCATACTTGCAGGTGCTGCTTACCTTCTTACCAGCCATTATGTGTTCCATTTGTTTCATCTACAGGTGGTTTGGGGCGAGTTTCTCAATAAGGATTGGAGCATTGCTTAGATTGGTACATTTGAGAGTGTTTTGTGGCAAGGGAATACCCGTATGTTTAGTTTTGAGATCACTGATTGGTTGCAGATTAGTCATATCATTTTGTGGTTTACCCTTATACCGGAGAGTTGGCAAGTTCTTGGTCAAGGCAGTGAGAGTTCACAATTTTAGACTTTATGGAGGTTTTTTCCAGCCACTTCTGAGGCAATCTTGAGCACAGCATTGCTCAACGTTCATGTTAACATTGTGGACCGCTCTTTTGCTTGGAGTAAAGTGTTGAACTTGATGATACCAGATTGTATTTCACAGATCTTAGTTATATACAGCAGTAGTCCTGAGTTGCTTCAGACCTACCACACACCAGGGATCCATTTTATTGGAGTATATCTTGTAAGTCTTGACAGTGTTACACCTTGGAGTTGGATAGGTATGGAAAACACATCAGCTATTGAGGATTACCAAGGAAATATAAGGAAGGGTACAATCAGTTCCGAATTTTTGGTTAAGTACAGTAATGTCATACCTTTCCTTTTACATCAAAATGCAGTACCTATGCTACTCTTTGGAGCTATACCTGCAAGGGCACATAACATTATGGAGGAAGGTGTGTTAGAGGATAGTAGGATGAGACACAACAGCAGGTCTGTGATACTAATTTACGATAGCGGTCCAATTCCTTCATCTAGAGCAGCCATTGCTTACACGAATGGAGAAGAGTATACAAGTGTAGGCGCCCAAAGTGCAAGCGTTGGGCATGGAATCTTCAATGATGATGACATGGGTAAGTTTATAATAATGACAACATGATACAAGGGTATGATGACTTTCCTGATTTTAGCAGCAGCAGTCATGTTTACTTGCTCCATCATATGGTAGCATCCATTCCACAAGAAGAGTTGGATGTACTACATGGGAATGAGGCATTGCATAGGGTCGTGAGTACTCATCAAGCCATCTTAATTCAAGGTCTTAACTGGAGATGTATGGCAAATCAAGGGAGTGAGGTCTCAGCATTGAAGGATAGTAGTTTACAAGAACACCCAATTTGCAGCCATGTGTCAACATTAATGAAGGGTCACATGCTTGATTTACAATTAGAAATATCTCATAAAACAGTACTAGTTGACAGGCAACCTCACATGGAAGGAGAGGTACTTGAGGGTGTTGATGGCTTTGCTCTAAGGAATCAAACAAATTCTAATTTTTTAAGTTACAACAACAATCATATTGTGATGTTCCCACCAAAATAGGATTTAATAATAAATAAATAATTAAATAATATAGTTTTTTAAATAAATAATAATAAAGGAGAATTTAATGGATAAATAATAATATTAAAATATAAAATTAAATAAATAAGATAATATAATCATGTTACAAATAAATAATAATATTTTAATACATCAATATAAATATTGAACAATTATTCAAATATAAAGAAATAAATTAATAATACTAATAGATTTATTATAAATATAATAATAAATTTATTATTAATATAATAATATGATATATAATTAATTAACATTAAATATAATTTATAATATAATATATAGTTAACACAATATAATACTATATACTAATGAATCGTTGCATACAAATAATAATATAATCAAATATTAATACTAACCGTTCATAATGACATGAAGGGTGTTCGACGTCCGGATAATCTGCGAACTATACGACAATCAATTATATTGGGTTAACGGTGCCAATGGAGGGAGGCGATTGCCAAGGGACATGAGTTACGTCTTATTCTTCATGACTTTCCACCGCAAGCATATGATACAAGAAGTCAATCACAAAGAAGGGGGGAAGATATACAGGCCAGTCAAGAAAATGGACAATACAGCCAGCACGTTTCAGCAAATAAAAACGGGGTGTGAATGGTTATAAAGGACAGATACTCAGCGTTAAAAAATAGAAAAGAACAGGAGATGATCATGAAAAACGACAACAATTAGGATATCAAGAGAGCAATCAACAAGGAAGAATCAACGACACTCACCCAGTTAGCATAGAGAGGGAGAATAAGGACAAATGCAAATACAGTTCATTTGGACGGACAATAATCTAGTCAGCAAGAAATAACACATCCAGCGAACAGGCAAATTCAGTCATCTCAATGGAAATCCTACCATCAATCCATTGAGGGATACGCACGCCCAGCAACAGGAAATAGGCTTGAACAGCACACCACCATTCTTGGGAACCAAAAGACATCTGTGCATATACATGGAGAAGATACCAATAATAACATATACCCTGAGAGCCACTGAAACATCATATCAGAGATAGCAACATAATTTATATAAGATCAAAATATCAGTGTAATTCCTATATTTATTCAAGAATTTTAACTTGGCAAGACAGTTAAGACATTATAGTTTTTATCATACTCATATTCTTACATAGTGAGAGACATCCAAACAAGTGAATATGATTCCTCATCGGATGCTCAGGTTGAACTTAATATCTGAATATTTGGATATGGGGATTATTGACCCAAGATAATTTCCATTAATTATTACAATTGAGTTAGTAAAGCATTCATCAAATAGCAAGATTGTCACTAACCAAATCTACTTTGAGAGAAGTCTCTTGAAAGGCAAAAGTAGTCCCAAATCCCAAAATACTACACTAGGAACATTACAGAGTTTAGGATGATCTATATCTAAATTCTATTATCAATTTGAGAATCATACTTATGGTTGATAGTGAACCCCTCCATTAATATCAAAGAAATAGACACTTACATTGATTGAATTCTCCAATTGTCCCATTTAACCACCTAAGAGTATTGAAACATACCCATTTGCAAACCATATTTGATATGCACATTTGAAACAAATAAATAATTCCTTGCAAGTTTTAATAGAAATAAGTCTTTTGCAATTGAAGTTTAGAAATCAATCACAAATCTTGGAAGGATCCCTATAGGGGACATTACAGTGGTATCAGAGCATAATCCTGCTATCCTGTGGAGGATAGTTCATGCAAACATATAAACGAAAGAAAGGCACAAAAGCTATGGCTGAGCAGTTGGCAAGTGAACTAAGAAGCTTCATGGAACAAACCAATGAGAGATTTGAGAGAACTAACCAATTAATTCTCCAAGCCATTCGAAATATGAACAATAGTCATCATAATGAAAGACGCATCCCTAATACAAGAAGAGATACTCATTCCAATCATTCCGAAAATGAACATTTGACTCAAAGCTCTGCACTCAGGCCTACCATTCAGCCTTTCCTTCCAAGAGAAGAACCCATTTTAGACGAGGAGGAACCAACCACAAATAGTGTGGAAGAACTGGCCCAAATGTATGCAAGGTTAGAACCAGCAATCCAGTGACTTATTCCTTTTAAGGAATATTATGAGACCAAAACCATGGCAAATAGAAATAGAAGGAAGAATCATGCTGACAAGGACCTTGAATCAAGGATAAGTAAGTTGTCCCTACCATGTTTTGAGGGATCAAGGAAGGAAACTGCTCAATCATGGGTTCAAGAACTAGATACATATCTATCCCTCAACCCCATGACCGAAGACAATGCCATTAAGTTCGTCATACTCCACTTAACTGGGTCAGCCCACAATTGGTGGCACCATTGTCTCACTACTCTAGGCCATAAAAATATCACTACCTATAGTGAATTTACTCAAATACTCATGAGTAGGTCCGACCAAAGAGATCCTGAATGGTACTTCCAAGAGTTAACCCGTCTAAAACAAATAGGCACCATAGAGGAATTTGCCAATCAATTCCAAAGTCTATCCGTTATGGTTCCAAATCTATCCCAAAGGAGACTCACTTATATGTTTATTGAGGGGCTTAAGACTCCATCAAAACTATAGTAAATCCTCTAGAGCCTCAAACGCTAGAAGAAGCAATACAAAAGGCCAAGAAGGTTGAATCAAATTCTTCAAAAGAAAGATCTAAGAATTTTTCAACCAGGACAGACAATAGGCATGAAGATTCAAGAAAAGATTATAGAGAAAAAGAATGCTATTTCTGCAAAGGACCATGGAGCAAGGGACACCAATGCCGAAGCAAGGAAGGCCTCAAACATAAAGAAGACATATTAAAGAAAGGTGTGTGTTTCAGATGCAGAGGCTCTTGGGAACCAAGACATAAGTGTGAGAAGAAGAGTCAACAATATAGATTAGAAGCAATAATCGAAATAGAAGAGGAAGGAACTCCACATAAGAAAGCGAAAAGTGATCAAGGAAGTCTTAACAACATCCAATCAAAGAATAAGGGGATAGGAGGCCACTAAAGCTTTGAAGAGGTTCAACCATAGTCATACTCTATTTTAGAAATTTATTTCAATTGATAATATAACAATAGTAAATAATATATCTCAATAATTTTTATGATCATTAATAGACATTTAAGATATAATTTAAATGAGGGGAAAGGACGACAATCAAGGGAGAATTGCGAAGGGCACCCTATTGTAGTAA
Organism: Chamaecyparis obtusa; assembly: GCA_027943335.1. Taxonomy (NCBI): domain Eukaryota; kingdom Viridiplantae; phylum Streptophyta; class Pinopsida; order Cupressales; family Cupressaceae; genus Chamaecyparis; species Chamaecyparis obtusa. The sequence continues at coordinate 2,237,174 of BSBK01001812.1, forward strand.
CATTAAGGAAGAACCGTATAAGGGCATTCTACTGCACTATAATTTAGGGAGAACCGCTAAGGGAACCATATTGTTAGCACCTTCCCAAGGCTCCAATTAAGGAAGAATCGTTAGGGCACCCTATAGCACTAGCATGCTAAGGGAGAACAACTACAAGGGCACCCTACTGCTCTATGATTAAGGGAGAATTGCTAGGGCACCCTATTGCAGAAGAAACCAAGGTTGCAATTAAGGGAGAATCACTAGGGCACCCTATTGTAGTAGCATGTTAACAAAGAACTGCTACAAGGGCACCCTACTGCTCTGTGATTAAGGGAGAACCGCTAGGGCACCCTATCGCAGAAGAAACTAAGGCTGCAATTAAGGGAGAATTGTGAAGGGCACCTCATTGCAGTGACAGTTAAGGGAGAACCGTTGAAAAGGCACCCTACTCCATTGTGTTTGAGGGAGAACTGCTAAGGGCACCCTATTGCAAAAGTAGTTTGAGGGAGAACCGTCGAGGGCACCCTATTGCAGATGTAGCTAAGGGAGAACTGCTAGTAGGGCACCCTACTACACTGTGATTACGGGAGAATTGCTACAGGAGAACTGCTAAGGCACCCTACTACAAGGCAGCAATTATATCTCTGAAGGCCTAGGAGAGATAGATCTATCTTCTAGGAAGGATGGATATGCCAAATTTTGCATATCCATAAGGCCTTAGGAAGAGATAGTTGTAATGAGATGGTGGCATAGCTTAAGAACCATTCTAGAATAGCTATATGGCAACTTGAGCCCCAGGGAGGTCCTCCCCAGAGAGCTTGTAACCTGATTATGAACTCTCCCTCAGGACTAGGATTATTCATCAGGGCTCAACACGGAATGAGGCAATACTCAACAAGAGAAGGAAAGTACTATTGTATATCAAGATAAGTTCTAATTATTCTTAGGATTTCAAATTGAATATTATGAAAAAATATCTTCAAATTTGATAAAATTATATTTGTAAATGTATTGCAATCTAACCTCAAGTTGAAATTCTCGTTTCAGGATTGTCAGATTGGATGTAGGAGTTACATAGCAAGACACCATTTATATTGAAGGTTCACATTGCTTGAGGACAAGCAATTTTGGGAAGGGTGGACTTTGATGTTCCCACCAAAATAGGATTTAATAATAAATAAATAATTAAATAATAGTTTTATTAAATAAATAATAATAGAGAATTTAATGGATAAATAATAATATTAAAATATAAAATGACATAAATAAGATAATATAATCATGTTACAAATAAATAATTATATTTTAATACATCAATATAAATATTGAACAATAATTCAAATATAAAGAAATAGATTAATAATAATAAATTTATTATTAATATAATAATATGATATATAATTAATTAACATCAAATATAATTTATAATATAATATATAGTTAATACAATATAATACTATATACTAATGAATCGTTGCATACGAATAATAATATAATCAAATATTAATACTAACCGTTTATAATGACATGAAGGGTGTTCGACGTCTGAATAATCTGCGAACTATACGACAATCAATAATATTGGGTTAACGGTGCTAATGGAGGGAGGCGGTTGCCAAGGGACATGAGTTACGTCTTATTCTTTATGACTTCCATCGCAAGTATACGATATAAGAAGTCAACCACATCGAAGGGGGGAAGATATACAACCCAGTTAAGAAAATAGACAATACAGCCAGCACGTTTCGGCAAATAAAAACGGGTGTGAACAGTTATAAAGGACAGATACTCAGCATTGGAAAATAGAAAAGAACAGGAGATGAACACGAAAAATGGCAGCAATTAGGATATCAAGAGAGCAATCAACAAGGAGGAATCGACGACACAAACCTAGTTAGCATAGAGAGGGAGACTAAGGACAAACACAAATACAGTTCATTTGGACAAACAATCATCTTGTCCATTGAGGGATATGCACACCCAGCAACAGGAAATAGGCTTGAATGACACACCACCATTCTTGGGAACCAAAAGACATCTGCGCATATACTTGGAGAAGATACCAATAATAACATACACGTTGAGAGCCACTGAAACATCATATCAGAGATAGCAACATAATTTATATAAGATCAAAATATCAGTGTTAATTCCTATATTTATTCAAGAATTATAACTTGGCAAGGCAGTTAAGACATTATAGTTTTTATCATACTCATATTCTTACATAGTGAGAGACATCCAAACAAGTGAGTAGGATTCCTCATAAGATGCTCACGTTGAACTTAATATCTAAATATTTGGATACGAGGATTATTGTGCCAAGATAATTTCCATTAATCATTACAATTGAGTTAGTAAAGCATTCACCAAATTTCAAGATTTTCACTAACCAAATCTACTTTGAGAGAAGTCTCTCTAAAGGCAAAAGTAGTCCCAAATCCCAAAATACTACACTAGGAACATTACAGAGTTTAGGATGATCTATATCTAAATTCTATTATCAATTTGAGAATCATACTTATGGTTGATAGTGAAACCCCTCCATTAATATCAAAGAAATAGACACTGTTAGCAATTTAAGTTGTCATTAGTAAAGTTAGATGCAAATACCATTCTCACCGGTATAGGCACACCGGAAGATCGCTCATATTACTTTATATGCACTGGTAGACTATAACAGAGGATATGCACCGGTAGACGAAATAGAGGAGATGCACTGGTAGACCAAACAGAGTGCATTGTACTGGTCTTATATTACATACAGGGATGGACCGGGTATAAGATTGGTACCGGTCAAAGAACATGTCTATGCGCACCGGTAAATGCGGAGCTGTTTAAGTTAAAACCGGAATATGCGGAGCATCCACTGTTTAGAACTGAAGTTAGCCTTTTAACAGGAGTTAGTTTTATTTCTACACGGATGTTTCAAGGTAAACTCAAGATCAGAACGCAAAGCTTTTTGTTTTGTTGCATGATTTAAGGACGAGTTTACAGCCTGGCGATTCTGTGAGTTAAGGGTTTCATTGAAATAAATTTTTGAATAAATACAGGTCATAGGACGCAAGAAAAGGTGTTGTTAATAATTGTTGAATATACAGAGAAGAAGAGAGATACCTTCTGAGAGAAGTGCTACAGTCACAAAGGTGAAAAACAAAAAGATCAACAGCTAGGCAGAATCGGGAAAGATCAACAGGTATGATCTAATCAGACAGAGAGTGTCAAGTTAAGATCATTGCTTTTGTATTGTGAAAGCATATTGAAATCCCTCTATCAGGGTGAACCCTAATAGGTTCTTTGTAAAAATCCTTTAACCGGGTAACATCTTTGTTGATGTTAAAAGTCCTCTAACAAGGCGGCTCGTAATAGAGTTAAGGTCTTAACCGATCTTTTACCAAATCCCTTAACCGAGTAGCACTCTTGCAAGTGCTTTCTAAGCTCCTAACAGGGCATCTTTATTACTGCAGTAGTGAAGTTGTGAGCTCTGTCTCACCGTGGTTTTTTCCTTCTAACTGAGGATTTCCACGTATACATGATGTGTTGATCTGAGTATTTCTATTTATGCTTGTGGATGATTGTTTACATTCTTCTTATCTTGCAAGAATCTTTGTACAAGTTTTAAATTGCAACAGAAATAGTATTTACTGATTCACCCCCACTCTCAGTAACCGGTTAGGAATAACAATTGATATTAGAGCTTAGTTCTCTTAGATATAAAGCTTAACTGCTTGAGAAAAAGATCATGGAGGGTTCCAAGTATCAGAAACAGCTTGAGGAAGCCAACAACATCATTGCCTCTTTGGAGAATAGGCTGAGAAGATCACTTGCTAAAAGAAAGGAGTTGGCTCTGCAGTTGAGTGAGAGCAATGAAACAATTGATGAACTCTCTGGGCAGAGTGGATCTGATGAAGCTGAGGAGGCAGTCTTAGAGCTCATGGAGAGGAACCAAATCCTAACCGATCAGATCTCCAACCTAAAGAGGGAGCAGGAAGATAATGCCCTAAGGATGACTGAACTGATTGAGAAAAAGAGGAAAGCTGAATATGAAAGAAACACAGCAGTCAAGTCTTTAACAGCCTCTGAGAGAGCAAGAAATTTGGCAGAGGAAGTGGTAAGGGAAAATGATCTTGTCGTTCTACAACTTCAAGAAGACATGCAAATTGTCACTCAAGAAAACGCCAACACGCAAAAGGGTTGGCATGATAGAGATGAAGCATACAAAAGGCTGACAATAGAGTTGTATCAACTGAAGGAACAGATGAAAGAACTTGAAGAAAGGAATGAAACCCTAAGAAGATACAACGAGAGCTCGGTCAAGCTTGATGAGCAACTCAAAGCTGAAAGAAAGCACAAAGATCCCATCGGTCTTGGGTTCACCGGTAAAGACACCAAAGAGATTGGTCAGTCATCAGGAGCCAACAAAAGCAAGAAGGAAAAGAAGATACCAGAAGAACAAAAAGGTAAAAAGACCTTCAACAATTCTTGCAAACACTGTGGGAAACTGGGCCATAAAACGAGCAACTGCAGAAATGCATTGGTCAAACCAACTAATAGTTACTACAAAAATTGTTGCAAGTATGGTGACAAGACCAATAAATGCTGGTCAAGCCCCACAAGTCTGTCCAGCGGAAGCAAGGGAAGCTTCAAGGGCTATTGCTACACATGCAACAAGTTCGGACAGAAAGCTGATGAATGCAGATCCAAGACAATGGCATTCAGATCCCCACCAAGACCGGTATTCCCCAAAAGAAACAAGAACCGGAGCACAACCAATTGTGTTAATTGTGGCATGCACAGTCACAATGACTGCTGGTGCAGATCACCTAACAACAAAAGAGTGAATCCATGGAAGGCAACCAGGATAGTCTGTTACACCTACAACAAAGTTGCACACCTAGCTAAAGACTGCAGGAACCGGTCAATGAACAAAAGGAAAGGATCAGTCAAACCGGTGGAGAAGACCTCATCTTCAAATGAGAAGAATAACAAAGGAAAGAAGATCGAGAAAGAAGTCAAGCAGATTTGGTTCAAGAAGGAATCAAAGAGCTCCGCCGAGGAGAAGACAAAGGAAAGATCATCATTGGCCGATGGTGATATTTCTTCAGCAAACTGAACCTACAAGGCTTAGGGGGAACCGATAGCTCGTCTACTATTCCCGGTAGGACTGGTGAGCAACCCACTCACTTATTCAGGAAGTATAACCGGACAAGTAAGCATTGATCAAACGGGGTTTGCTCAACCAAAAAAGCTTGAATATCGGTTGGCGAAAAAGGAAAGAAAGGTTAGGTAAGGCAATTAATGTTGTAGCCGTTTAACAATAGTTACCGTTTGGTAATTACTGTTATGCCCTAACCCTATATAAAGAAAGGAGGTTTACTCATTTACTTTTACTTTGCAATTTTGTAGTTAACAAAATTTCTTATGCTTGAGTAATATTCTCGTGCTTTGATCATCGAAAGATATTGTCTGTAAGACCGATCAAGCTACTTTCTGTATTAACCGGTTGATAGCAATGACATCTTCATCATTTGTCGCCAAGATGATTCAAGGAAATCAAATTGATCGACCTGTCTATGATATCATGGCGATTCAGAATAGGGAGAACGACATGAATGGTGCACTATCTTGCGTGCCTAATGGTGTTCTCATGACGGAAGACGTGACCGCTTTCATTCACGCCAAGTAGGAAGAACTGGGAGAAACATTCATCCAGAGTGAGTATCTCTCGCTATGTGAGGACGGAAAGCTTCCTGATAAATACGCTAAGCTAGTGTCATCTGGTCTCATCAACAAAGTCATCTATCCAACTACCTTCCAACCAAATTGGATTCGACTGGTTCTCAGTCGTGTGCACGATCCAAGGTTTTGGCTCCAAAAAGGTGCAACTACACAAATTACAAAGGAGGATTTGCATCAAGTGATTGGGTACAGTCAGGAAGGGGAAGCATTAACCCTAAGAACTATCTCCAATGCTACCGTTACTAAGTTGACAAAGTCAAAATCCGATGGTCGACTTATGACAGTAAACCACATCGAAGATCAAGGAGTTTGGTTTGCGTCCGCTATGATAGGATACAAGATTTATCAATCCAGCAACCTGAACAACATACCGGGAGGAGCCATTCATGCAACTCACCGGATAATGTATGACAACGCCAAGTACGATCTCTGCGGAATGCTACGAGGCAAGATATTTGAAAACATGAAGAAGCTAGGCATTGTAAAGAAGAAATCCATGAAGTATGGGACCCTACTGGTATGTCTTTACTTCTTCTGTGCAAATTTCTTCCCGGGAATTGGAAAGGTGACATGGGGAACCGATCGACCGGTTATGCACCAAATAAGTGAAATGGCCAACCAACTGGGAAACCAGTTTGGTAAAGTAATGACTGAGTACTTTGAGGCATTCCAACTGAGAATGCATGTGAGGAAGCGGGTGTCGTCAACTATTGTTGACTCATATAAGGATGATGTATGTTTTTTGGTTTCCACCGATCACTGCATTAGTCAAGCAGTGCAACTTGACCTCATAGGCATTTCCTGAATCATGCTTCTTCAGTATCCTACATGGTCCAAATTTCTTCATTTTCAACTTGTTGTATGTACCAACTGGAAATCTCTCATTCCGCAAATGAACCATGACATCATCCCCAACCTGAAATTCCTTATGCCTCATTTTCTCATCTGCCTTAGCCTTATATTGTGCATTCATCTTGGTAATGTGCTTCCTCACCTCCTCATGGATGTTCTTCAAATGTTCTGCAAAATCCTTAGCTTCAGCACTACTTATTTCCCCTTTATCTATCTTCCTCAACTTAGATGCATTTCTAGGACTACTTCCAGTCCTATTGAAAAAATTATTGTATGCAAATTCTGCCTGTGGCAAAATCAAATCCCATCTTGTTGGCTTATCTCCAACCAAACATCTTAGCAAATTCCCCAAACTCCTATTCACCACCTCTATCTATCCATCAGTCTGTGGATGATGTGATGAACTGAACTTCAAATCTGTCTTTAATTTCTTCCAACAATCTTAGTGTCTTGATCTGAAACTATACTCTTTGGCAAACCATGTAGTCTCATCACTTCTTTGAAAAACAATTCTGCTACATGAATTGCATCACTAGTCTTCTTACAGGGAATGAAATATGCCATCTTTGAAAATCTGTCAAACACCACAAAAACTAAATCATGTCCTCACTGAGTCCTTGGTAAACCAATAACAAAATCCATACAGATATCCTCCCATGGCTTCTCTGGTACAGGTAATGGCTGATACAACCCTGTATTCTACTTTACTCCCTTTGTCATCTGACATACTCTGCAACTCTATACAAACTTCTTGACATCTTGCTGCAACTGTGGCTAGTAATAATTCTCACTAACCAAAGCAAGAGTTTTATCTCGACCAAAATGTCCAGTCAATCCTCCACTATGCTTCTCCTTGATGAGATTCTCCCTCATAGAACTTCGTGGAATGCACAACTGACTCCCTCTGAATAGCATATCATCTTGGATGATGAAATCCAACCACTTCGTTCTGTCTAGAGTAACAGGTTCTTTACAAGCTTTCCAAGCTTCACCAAAATCAGGATCCTCTGGATACAAACTCTTGAGTTCCTTGAACCCAACCACCTCAATCTGCATCTATGTTAGCAAAATTTGCCTTCTACTAAGAGCATTTGCGACCCTGTTAGACTTTTCACTCCTGTGTTTCAAAACAAATGTGTAACTCTGCAAAGACTCAACCCATTTCAAATGCCTTTGATTCAACTTTCCTTGACTATTCAAATATTGCAAAGCTTGATGATCAGTATATGTAAAACAAACTCCTTATGAAGCAGATAGTGTCTCCACTTCTTCAATGCCTAAACTATATCATAAAATTCCTGATCATAAACAAAATATTTCCTTTTGGCATCATTTAACTTCTCACTGAAATAAGCAACGGGTTTACCTTCTTGGCTCATAACAACTCCTATTGTAGTTCCACTAGCATCACAGTCTACTTGAAACACTTTATTAAAATTTGGAAGTGCTAAAACAGATTGTTCTGTAACTTTCTGTTTCAATAGTTTAAAACTCTTATCTGCCCCATTAGTCCATTTAAACTTTTTTCTATCCTCTCATTGTTTCAGTCAAGGGTCCACAAATACTACTAAAACTCCTGATAAATTTTTTGTAAAAGCTATCCAAACCATGGAAAGATCTTATCTCAATAGTACTCTTTGGGGTAGGCCATTCAAGGATAGCCTACACTTTCAAGTTGCCTATGATTCAAGAAATGCCTATGATGTCCAAGACAGCTAAGGCATATACAAATGCCTTGACTGAAGCTGACCTAGATCTCTCTGCTTACCGGTTTGGTACCTATGAAGAGATCTAGGATAATCTAAAGAAAAGAGCACAAATCAAGAACGTCTATACGAAAAGGATCCCCACACCGAAGAAGAAGCCGGTGATAGAACAACCCAAGGCTCAAAAGAGAAGAGCTCAACCGGTACCCAGTACCCAAGGGGAAGAACAAGAGGAAACAGAGACTGAAGAAATAGTTCCTCTAGTCAGAAAGAGGACATCTGGCAAACCGGTGAAGGAGGATCCACCAAGGAGAAAGCCCACAATTGATGAATTTGTGGCAGGATTGAAAGAATCTGGCAGAATGGGTGCTATCAACAGAAGATATCAATTGGCCAATGAAGAAGACAGGAGAAAAATAGAGGAAGTAGTAGTTCACTGTATCTATAAATTTAACCTCTCCTACTGAACTTCATAAGGCTGTACCTGATGATCTCCAAGAGATTCTTGAAGCTAGGTGGAAAGCTTCAATGGACAAAAAAAAGGAGTTGAGGATTCGAGCTCTGCTTGAGTTCCAGAACCATCTTACTCTGGAAGAGGCCACTCACCAAGCCGAACTGCATCAGCAAAATTTCCTAACAAAGAAGAGGATTAGTCGAATGCTTATGGGAGAAGCTGAGAAGGTTCATGAGGAAGGAGTAGCAATATGGACCAAACTCCTTCAGACCCAGATACAAGCAGAAAAAGCACACCAAAGGGTAACTGAACCACTAGTCATCGATACCGGAAAAGGAAAAAGAGTACTTGGAGCAGAAGTACTAGTCAAAGAGAAGATTCCTATCGGACGGGTCATCGTCGACATCACTGATGATAAAGGCAATGATCCAGCTCGTCCAAGGGACTATAGACCCAAGTTTCCCCCTGAACTTAATTCTAGGCTAATAACCAAATGGAGAACCAGTGTAGGCACTAACACTAGAATCAATAAGGAGACATTGTCTATGTTCAGACCTAGTCTCAGTGAAGAGAGAATCAAGATTCTACTAGAGGAAGCATCAATGAACTTGGATACCAAGTATAGAGTTGCCAAGATACTCAACGGGTATGAAAATGAAGTCTATAAAGAGACTCTAAATTTATGGCAGCAGTATGATTTCAATGCACTTGAAGGAACAGGTCCTCAGGATCAACTTGAACAGAGACAAGAATCACCGGTTCAATTCACTTCTCATGAAGAACCTACAACCGGTGAGGAGAATAGTCATACAGAACAGTTCACATCTGGTGAACAGGTGAATCTAGGAGAGTCATCAGTCAAGATGACCACTGACAACACTACACGTGCTGAAGAAGAAATTGTTGTGGGAGATCTGCATATAGCTGAAGAGAAACACCAGGAAAAAGTCCCACCGAAAGAGCAATTTCCACAAGAAGAGGATGCTCAACCAGAAGTTGAAGTGCAACCGGAAGTGGAAGCACAGAATGATGAAGAAGTACCAGCAACAAAAGACCTACCAGAAGAGGAGGCACAACCGGAAAATGTGGCATTACCGGAAGAGTTAGCCCAACCGGGAAATGATGAAAACAAACAAGAACAACAGAATAAACAAGAACAAGAGTTGCCTGTACACATTGAGCAAGCACTACTGGTACATGAGCCTACACACAAGGAACAGGTAGATGTTCCAAGCTCATCCTCATCCAAGAGGAAGCTATCTTTTGCAGTAGATACTGAAGCAAAAAGGAGCAAGGCTACCGAGACTTTGGTTGACATCAGCAAAATGTCAACAAGGCAGCTAAAGGAGCTAACAAAAAGGAAACAGGACATGGTTCTAATAAGTGTCAAAAATATCCTGAGCAACTTTGTACCTGATGCTGACATTGATGAAGATGAACCTGTAATAGATCAATTGGAAATATTAGCTCAAGCAATCGGAGAAGATCTAACCGATCCAGAGACAATGGCAATTGATCATTATAAGAAGAAGAGAATAGAAATTCTCCACAAACAGGTTGAGGAAATAAAGGTCACATTATCTACCAATCTAAGGGTACTTCAACAACAGATTCAAGTTGCAGGAAGTTTGATGTCCAGAACTTCAAATTTTGATACTTTTATTCAAGATCTCACTGAGAAGTCAACAAAGACTTCAGAAGACATAAGAGCTTTGTCTTCCCAGTTTGACATAAAGAACAAGTCTGCAACAACTTTCAGCAGGGAAATGACAAGCCTAGCTCTTATTATGAGAAAGGCATCTAAAGAGAAGACCAAAAGAATCCAAGACATAATTGGATTCCAATTATTTCTGGCGCCCACATTTGACTCAATGCAAAAGACTGCCACAGATGCTGAGAATCTGCTCGGTGAACCGGACTACAAGACTGTAGAGGACATGGAAAACATTATTGTCTCTCTAAAAGAAACATAGAAAAACATTGAATATGTTACCGGTCAATGGAACCCATTTCTTCATTCAGCAAAGAACATATACAAGAATATCTTCACAAAGCTACAAATGTAAAATCTTAAGTGAAGCATAACCCTTTGTCTTATGGTTATGAATAACAGACACTTACATTGATTGAATTCTTTAATTGTCCCATTCAAACACCTAAGAGTATTGAAACATACCCATTTGCAATCCATATTTGATATGCACATTTGAAACAAATAAAGAATTCCTTGCAAGTTTTAAGAGAAATGCCTTTTGCAATTGAAGTTTAGAAATCAATCACAAATCTTGAAAGGATCCCTAAAGGGGACATTACACATATTTTCTTGCATCACCATGATATAGCAGCCATTTCACGTGTAGATGATGGTATTACAGAGTATTCTAATATTGGCAGTATTCTAATATTGGCACTCAAGGTTTGGGTGTTAAAGATAACATTTGTGTTGTGGATTCATACCACAAACATTGTGAAATTGTATATCATACCTTGGAAGATGTGAAAGGAACACAAGTTTTGAGTGATGAGAGGTTTGTTACTAATAACAATGTTGAAATTCCATATCATGCTCATGGGTTGGGTCATGGGGTTGATGAGACACCTCAATTGGTGAGCCACTTGAAGGCTCAATTCAGATGTATGAGAGAAGGAATGGCATATACATCCCCTAGGCCAACAAAGGATGATGTGGGCCACAGCAATATCAACTCAGATTGGAAAAAATCCCTCTGTAATTTGGTCTCCTTGGATTGATACTAACATGTCTTAGTTCCCAAACCTGAGCTCTTCAAGAAAAGGACTGATTTAATTATGATGAAAAGCAAATCTCTAATTAGTACAGTTGGCAACACTGAGAAGGGGAGTGTGACAGCTAATGGGCGGAATTATCAATATGGCACTCTTTGGGACAACCTATAATTACTGGTGGGTGGATATTTTGCAACGGATAATTTTTAAGGATCAATTACAAAACAGTGGTTCTAACCACAATGTGTGAGACATAGTCTCTCCTAATTATAAGGGAAGGCTCCTTTAATGTCTCCGATCTATAATGTACCAATGGGACACACCCTGTGTGGCTGGCCTACCAATAACATGTGACTCAGCACCAATTTGGCATGCCTGTACAACCTCCATACAGTGGCTATGCCTTCATTGCCTAAGTTAGATATTCTGTAAGACAAAGTGACGTATGGAACTATCTTGCTCGTATACGGCCAATCTATCAGTATGACTCAACAGCCTCTCAACGCTCTACAGTCCATACGGCCGATCACTTGCATACGGTGAATCTAGTTCTACCATCCTGTATGGTCCTCATACGGTCTGCTCCAGGTCCGTACGGCGTCAACTCCCCTCACACATGGACAATCTGTACAACACACCGCCTTTCGATTATGATCTTCTTGTAACGCCAATCAGTCATACGGCCTCCAACTGGACTTCCATATGGTCCTACACGCACAACGTGAATGTCATGCGACTTTAACTCTTTATGCATGGATAATATGAGTCCGATTTGATGTTCAAATGATGTAGATAAATATTGGGAAATTAATGTAGGCAGGGTTATTGGTTGTCAAATCGATACTTAACTCGAAATAGGATTACATAGCTGTCAGGAATTGACAAATATACAATTCTATTATCGACACCGATGGCAAACCATAGAAATGATTGACTACCAATTTGAGACTTATTCTCAAATTAATCTTTATGCACAAATTTGTCTTCGTCAAAAGACTTCACAAATTTGACAATGAAAATAGATGAAATATTAAAAGGGATATTTCCCTCAGCAAAGTAGAGTGGCTGCTAACCATCGAAACTACGACTACTGAATAGGGAGGGTCTTCCACCTTCGAAACTGCCTTCAGGCTTCAGCTGCCGGAAATACAAAGAAGAGTCAACTACATTTTGTGATGATTTACAATGCACAACCATCTCCTTATAAAGGCCTCCAAGAAGCCTCTAGATGTTTACAATAGGACGATATTATTTTATTAATTTGGCCCCCTTATTAAATAATTAATTAAAGGTCCTTTATAATATTATTTTAATTCTGGGACCACTTAATTAATTAATTTAATTAAGTCGCTTATGAAAATTGGGGACATTACAAATCCTCGCCACCCAAAGATTGCTTGTCCTCAAGCAATCCGTCATCAAATAGTTTTCCCACTGCGAAGCTCTGGGATCCCAAACCAAACGCGGACATTGGTAGCAGTATCCGTTGAAATCTCCATGCTGCTCCAGGATCACATGCACAAGTAAATCGCCATCAAGCTTTCGTTGCGCCATTCTGATATAAACCTTGCCCTGTCTAGAGTCACCAAGATTCCAATGAAGCCAATCATAAAACACATTGATCCTTTGATCCAAAGCTTTCATGCCATCATGCTCATCAATCTCTTTAGGAATCTCATAGCTCAGGTAGATCTTGTTATTTCCATGAGGAAGCCCCTAACATGGAGAGATTGTAATTGGGCACGCCTCATGCACAATTGAAGGATAAACTCCGTATTCAAGCAACTGTGAACTTTGTCCATTAAAAGGATCACAGGGAGTGTCTACTTTTCCATGCATCTAATTGATCAATGTTGGCTTCTAGACAAATTCCATGCAAGTATCCTCTTCAACCTTGCTTTTTTCATGTAGGCGAAGGTTTTCTCCACTTGTAGGCATAGCAGCAAATTCTTGCATATCCTCATGTGACTCTTCATCTTCCTCATCACTCTTATTGCCATCATCAACCTCCTTAGCCTTGTGCAATTGAGACGTCAATTTTTCTTCACAACGCTTGAATAAATTATTGACCAATCCACATGCCACAATAGAAAGAATCCATTCTAGATTACGAATAGCCCATAGCAGAGATATGATAGGTTGGGATATTACCTCCATCTCTTCAATACATGAAATCATAATGCTCTCCATAGCAACAAAAACCTTATTATCATGGTACTCAATTGTGACCAATAAGTGATGAAACATATCATTTATCAAATCTTGCAATCCTAGATCTAAGAGGAGATTGCTTACTTTGATATTTGCACAGATCTCCAGTATTGTAAACCTCCTAGTGAAGGGATAAAAAATGATGTCATCAAAGCTCTAAAAGATGTCAATAATCAAGTCCAATATCTATGTTAGGGTGTCATCATCATACGGTGCTCGAAAAAGCCGAGATTCTCAAAATCTCACTTAGACATGCTGCAAATGCTAACTTGATTTCTTTGTCATGGTTTCTCAACAAACTGGGTTGTCTTCGTGCGACCTCAATCAGAGCAAGGATCCTCTGTATAAATCTTGAAGGTGACTGGTTCACCTTACTAAAACATACTTCCAATATATCTAATGGAATATCAACACCATCGCTAAGCTCTTTGCCAATCTTTTGTAGTGCATTCAACCACCACTATCCATCACTCGACGCCATATCTCCCCCCCACAGGCTAGCAAGATCACTAGATCTGATACCACTGTAATGTCCTCGAGCTGTAATGTATCGATGGGATACCCTATGCAGCTTCTATACCAATAAAACCTCATGCGGCGGCTCAACACCAATTTGGCATACCCGTACAACCTCCATATGATGGCTATGCCTTGACCGGCTAAGTCGGATATACCGTACGACAAAGTGACCTACTGAATTTTCTTGCCCGTACACGTCCAATCTGTCCATACGGATTAGTAGCCTCCCACGCTCTACAATCCGTATGGCACAACACTTGTGTACAATATTTCTAGTTCTGCCACCCCATACAATCCCCGTACAGTCTGCTCCAGGTCTGTACGATGTCAACTCCCCTCGCGTGCGGACAATCCGTACAACACACTGCCCTTCAGTTATGTTTGTCCTATAACGATAATCAGTCGTACGGCCTCCAACTGGTCTTCCATATGGTCCTTCTCCACGCACAGTTTGAATGTTGTGCGACTTCAACTCTTTGTGCACGGATAATATGAGTCGCATCTGACCTACGAATGATGCAGATAAATATTGGGAAATTAACGTAGGCAAGGTTATTGGTCACCGGATCTATACTTAACTTGGAATAGGATTACTCAGCTGTCAGGAATTGACAATTATATAATTATATTATCGACACCAATGACAAACCATAGAAATGATTGACTACCAATTTGAGACTGTATTCTTAGATTAATCTTTATGCACAAATTTGTGTTTGTTAGAAGACTTCACAAATTTGACAATGGAGTACAGATGAAATATCAAAAGCGATATTTCCCTCGGCAGAGTAGGGTGGCTACTAACCACCAAAACTGTGACTACAAAATAGGGAGTGTCTTCCACCTCTGAAACTGCATACAAACCACCTTCAGCCTTCAGCTTCCGGAAATACAAAGAAGAGTCAAATACATTCTGTGATGATTTACAATGTCCAACCATCTCCTTACAAAGGCCTCCAAGAAGCGTCTAGAGGTTTACAGAAGGCCGACATTATTTTAATTTATTATTTTATTAATTTGGGCCCAATATTAAATAAATAATTAAAGGTCCTTTATAATATTATTTTAATTTTGGGACCACTTAATTAACTAATTTAAATCGTACAATTGGCAATCCTGAGAAGAGGAGTGTGACAGCTAATGGGGGGAATTATCAATATGCAACACTCTTTGGGAAAACAACCTATAATTACTGTTGGGTGGATATTTCGCAATGAACAGTTTTTAAGGATCAATTGCAAACCAATGGTTATAAACACAGTGTGTGAGACATGGTCTCTCCTAATCATAAGGGAAGGCTCCCCCTTGTCATTGCTACCAGAATCAACAAAACAATTAAGTATTTCTATTTACACTAAGCTAAATAAGGGCGGGACATTCATCCTATTCTCTCATTTCAGAATAGATGTTACCGTTACAATATGATCTTTAATCAATGGTGTGTTTCACTTACAAAGTATTTGTTGGAGCAATAATCCTAATAAACAGAAGATTAGATGTAAAAATAACCTTAAGTGTACCAACAACTTTCAGTAACTTAGGAATTCATAGAAGCTCAAAGTCTTTCAGTGATCCCTTATGAGATTACGAGAACAAGAATGAAACACGTGCAGATCAAAGTTTCTAACATGTGTTAGTACCGACCAGTTACTGAGAGGGGAGGGGTGAATCAGTAACAATTATTTCTTGCCTTTTGAAGCTTGTTTGAACAATACTTTTCTAAAACAATCAATCATATGCAAGCATAAAAAGTAAGTACACAGATCAACACCAAATAGGTTAGACTCCTCAAACCCGGTACTATTCTATACGCAATTGAAGACCAGGACTGTAGACTTGAATCGGCCCACCGGTGTAGTGCCCTTTTCATTATCTACCGGTGCAGTGCCCTTTTCATTATCTACCGGTGCATACACTCGTCTCCTCAACTACCGATGTCTTCTAAGTATTCAGAGTGAACGGTGATCTTTTACCAGTATGAATGGGAGTTTGTGAAAGACACTAATGACAACTTAAATTGCTAACAATCTTCCCCTTTGTCATTGGTGGCAAAACAAAATTATATACAAACCATACTCACATTCTGGTGCAGCTTACACCATGTTCTGTGCAGACTACTCTTTTGTCTGTAGAACACTTCCCCTGTTTCGGATTTCCCCTAGTTGAGTGCTCTGGGTGAATGCTCTGCACTATCTTGTACTGTGTTGCCTTTGCATTGTCCCTGTCTGCTCATTCCTCATTCAACACTTCCCCTTTTTGCTTCCATAGGACAAAGGGTAATGCGTTTCTTCACATTTGAAGCTTAGTGAAGATATCCTTATATATTGGTTTGGCTCAATGAAGGAATGGTGCCCATTGACCAGTTACATATTCTGTATTCTTTTGGGCTGCTGTCAGAGAAACAATGATATTCTCCATGTCTTCCACAGTTTTGTAGGGTAGTTCATTGATTAGAGCTTCTGTAGAATTTGTTGTTAGATTCATGATGTCAAATGTTGGTGCCAAAAACATTTGAAATCCAATAATATCTTGGATCCGCTTATTTTTCTCTTCAGCAATTTTTCTTAGTGCAAGAGTCAAACTTGTCATTTCTCTGCTATAGGATGTTGCAGTTTTGTTCTTAATATCAAACTGAGAGGACAAGGCTTTAATCTCTTCTATTATCTTGGCAGACTTTTCTGATAGATCTTGCAAAAACACTTCAAAGTTTGATGTCCTACTCATCAAACTTCCTACTTCTTGAAGTCGTTGCAGAATTCTCAGGTTGGTTGTCACATTCACCTTGATATCTTCAACCTGTTTGTGGAGTATCTCCACTCTTTTCTTCTCATAGTGGTCGATTGCCACTATTTCAGGATCACTGAGATCCTCACCAATTGCTTGTGCCAGAACTTCTAGCTGATCGATGACTAGTTCATCTTCATCTATGTCAGCATCACGGACAAAGTTGCACAGAATGTTCTTTACATTGGTCAGGACCATGTCCAGTTTTCTTTTGGTCAGCTCTTTCAGCTGCCTTGTTGACATCTTACTGATGTCCACCTAGTATCAGTGACCTTAGTTATTTTAGCTTCTTTCTCTTCAACAAATGACAACATTCTCTTAGATGAGGAGCTTGGTATGTCGGCATGTTCCTGTTGCCTTTGCTCTTGCTCTGATTGAGCTTGCTTAGTGTGGACTGGAATTTCTTCCTCTAGTCCCTTATTCTCTTCAGCTTCTTGATGGGCTGCATTTTCTTGTTGAACCTCTTCTTCCGGTAGAACTTGCTCTGCAGTTTGTTCTTCCTCGGTCTAAGCTTCCTCTTCCGGTTGCTCAGTGACTTTAGCATCATGTTCTTGTTCTTCCAGTGGGACTTCTTTCTGTTGCTGCTCCTCAGCTGTATGAAGTTCTCCCATGGGTATATCAATTTATGCCTCTTGTTCAGCATTTATTTGTTCATTAGCTGTGACCTCTTCTGTTTGAACTTTTTCCTTTCCTGTAGAAGGTTCTTCACCAGTTGCGGGCCTGTCCATTGGCATTTGCATTTGTTTAGGTTGATCTTGAGGACCTAGTTTTTCCAATGCTTTGAAGTCATATTTGTTCCAGTAGTCCAGAGTTGCTTTATAGACCTGAGTCACATACCCGTTTAATATCTTGGCAACTCTATATGGTGTATCTGGCTTTATGCATGCTTCTTCTATCAGAAGCTTTATTCTTTTCTCACTGAATCTAGATCTAACTTTTAACAGTGTTTCCCTAATGATTCTAGTGTAGGTACC
This sequence comes from Chamaecyparis obtusa, assembly GCA_027943335.1. Classification (NCBI taxonomy): domain Eukaryota; kingdom Viridiplantae; phylum Streptophyta; class Pinopsida; order Cupressales; family Cupressaceae; genus Chamaecyparis; species Chamaecyparis obtusa. The sequence continues at coordinate 2,255,140 of BSBK01001812.1, forward strand.
TAAACTAGCTCTCCATTTTGATTGTAACCTTTGGTTGAGTTTTGGTGGGAACTTGGACCTATAGTCCCTTGGGGTCCTATGATAATCCATGAGAGTTTCTACTATCCCTACAATTAGCTTTTGTTTGTCCTCTTCGTCTAGTACACTGTACCACTTTGCAGCATTGTCCACTTCTCCAAAGTCCATTACCTCAGTAATTATATCATCAACATGCATAGGTTTAATGTTACCTTTGCTTGGAGAAATGAGAACTGTTGGGTTTTCTGCCTGATCTTTGGTTATATCCACTAATACCGGTGCTTCTTCTCCAAGTACTCCTTTCCCTTTGCCGGTGACAACTGCCAGTTGAACCGTTGCTTTTTGACGAGCCTCTTTTGCTTTCAGCTGGGTTTGAAGTAGTTGAGTCCACATCACTACTCCATCATGTACTTTGTCAGCTTGTCCAACAAGCATGAGACTGATCCTTCTTTTAGTTGAGAAGGTTTGTTGATGAAGTTCAGCTTGTTCAGTGGCTTCTTCTAGAGTGAGGTGGTCTGGACTTCTAGAAGAGCTCGTATTCTCAGCTCCTTTTCTGTGTTCATTGAGGCTTCCCATTTGGCTTCAAGAAATTGTAACAGATCCTTCGGTAGAAATTTGATAAGTTCAATGGGATGCAGGTTGAACTTGTGAACGCAGTACACAACTCCTTCAATCTTTCTCCTGTCTTCTTCATTACTAAGTGAATATCTACTGTTTACCGAGCTCATTCCCCCGGTTTCTTTCAACAGTGCCACATATTCATCAATGGTGAGCGTGGCCTTTCTTGTTGGATTCTCTTTTACCAATTTTCCAGTTTTCTTCTTCCTAATCAAAGGAATTGTTTCCTCGGTCTCTGTCTCTTCTTGATCTGTCTCTTGGGTACTTGATACCAGTTTTGCTTCCTTCTCTTGAGACTTGGGTTGTTCTGCTGACGATTTATTCTTCAATGTGGGTGTTTTTTTGGTGTAGACAATTTTGATTTCTGCCCGCTTTTTCAGATTTTCTTCAATCTCGTCACATGTCCCGAACCGGTTTGCAAAGAGGTCCAAATTTGCACTATTGAGGGCATCAGCATATGCCTTGGCAGTGATCTCATACCCTAGCTCAGAAGCATATACTTCTTTTGGTTCCACTGCTTGAATGATGCAGTTATCGGTGGTAACCAGAAAGCATATGTCGTCCTTGTAATGGTCAACAATGGTTGACGACACTCTTTCTCTTGTGTGCATTTTTAATTGAAATCCTTCGAAGTGTTTAGTCATAGCACTTCTTAACTTGTCTCCCAGTTTGTTGGCCATCTCTGTGATTTGATGCATAACCGGTCTATCAATTTTCCATACAACTTTTCCGACTCCAGGGAAAAAGTTATAGTAGAAGTAGAGACATACCAGAAGGGTCCCATACTTCATTGATTTCTTCCTTACGACTCCAAGCTTCTTCATATTTTCAAATATTTGACTTTGAAGCATTCCACAGATGTCGTATTGGGCATTGTCGTGCAATATGCAGTATGCAGCATGAATTGCACCACCCGGTATGCTGTTTAAATTGCTTGACTGATAGACCTTGTAGCTGAGTACAACAGACGCAAACCAGACTCCATCATCCTCAATGTCGTTTACGGTCATAAGTCGACCATCAGGCTTTGACTTAGTTAATTTATTGACCACGGTATTGGCGATGGTTCTTAGGGTTAGAGCTTGCCCTCAGTTGCTATATCCGGTCACCCTATGCAAATCGTCTTTGGTGATAGGAGTACATACACCTTTGTTGAGCCAGAAACCTAGTTCGTGAAGACGACTGAGAACTAGTCGAGTTATGTCTTCATGGAAGATGGACGGATAGTATACTCCATTGATGAGTCCAGATGATATCAACTTGGCATACTTATTCAGAAGCTTCTCCTCTTCACATAGTGATACGTATTCGCCTTGAATGTATGTCTCACCCAATTCTTCCTGTTTAGCGTGAATGAACGCTACAACGTCTTCAGTTAAGAGGACTCCTTTGGGTACAGACGAGAGCGCCCCTGCCATGTCGTTTTCTCTGTTCTGAATTGGCGCAATATCATATGTAGGTTGATCCATTTGATTTCCCTTGATCAGCTCTACATTAGTGGATGATGAGGCCATTCTTGCTAACCAGTAACTTGCAGAAAGTAGCTTGGATCAGTTTTGCAAACAATGATTTTCCATGATCAAAGCACAAGGAGAACACTTAGCACAAGAATTTGTAAATAATATAATAAGCAAAGTGAAAACTTGTGAGTAATCCTCCTTTCTTTTATAGAGTTAGGTTATAACGGTAATTACCAAATGGTAACTATTTGTTAAACGGCTACAGTAATAAATGCCTTACCTAACTTTACTTTCCTTTTTCTCAACTGGTCAAGTATAACTTGCCTTACCGGTTGTCCTGCAGACTGAGTGAGTTTGACTCTCACCAGTCATACCGGGAACGGTAGTGGATCTACCGGTTCTCTCTACGCCTTTACGGCTCAATTTGTTGAAGAAATATCACCATCGGCAGATGACAATCCTTCCTCTGTCTTCTCCTCAACGGAGCTCTTTGATTCCTTTTTGGACCAAATCTGTCTGATTGTTTTCTCAGTCTTCTCTTCCTTGTTGGTCTTATCTTCAGACTTGACCAGTTCCTTCTTATTGAATGACCGGTTCCTGCATTCTTTGGCTAGATGCCCAACTTTGTTGCAATGATAGCGGACTATCCCAGTTTCTTTCCATGGGTTTGCCCTTCTCCGGTTAGGTGACTTGTTCCAAGAGTCATTGTGACTGTGTGATCCACAATTTGTAATGTTGGCTGTACTTCGATTCTTGCTTCTCTTGGTGAGTACTGACTTAGGGGATCTGAATGTCATTGTCTTTGATCTACATTCTTTAGCCTTGTGTCCAAACTTGTTGCATGCATGGCAGTAGCCTTTTATGCTTCCCCCGCTTCTACTGGACATAGATACGGGGCTGGACTAGCACTCATTGGTGTTGTGGCCATTTTTGCAATAGTTCTTACAGTAACTATTGTTGATTCTTGCCGGTGCATTTCTGCAGTTATTGGTTTTATGACCCGATTTTCCACAATGCTTACAGGATGTGTTAAAGGTTTTCTTACCTTTTTGTGCTGGCGTCTTTCTCTTGTCCTTCTTGCTTGACTTAGCGCCAGATAACTCACCATTCTCTTTGGTGACTTCACCAGTGAATCCAAGACCGGTCTCATCTTTATGCTTCCTTTGAGCTTTAAGTTGCTCATCAAGCTTGACCGAACTTTCATTATATCTTCTTAGAATTTTATTTGTTTCTTCAAGTTCGTTTAGCTGTTCCCTCAGTTGATACATTCTAGGGACAGTCTATTGCATGCCTCATTCTTGTCATGCTAGCCTTTCTGCATGTGGGCATTTTCTTGAGTGACACTTTGCATGTCCTCTTGAAGTTGTAGAATAATGAGTTCATTCGCCCCTACGGCTCCCATTGCCCGATCCCTCGCTTTCTCTGAGGCTATCAAAGACTTGACTGCTGAGTTCCTTTCATCTTCAACTTTTCTCTTTTTCTCAATCAGTTCAGTCGTCCTCAGGGCATTGTCCTCTTGTTCCCTCTTAAAGTTGGAGATATGATCGGTCAGGATTTGATTCTTTTCCATGAGTTCAAACACTGCCTCCTCAGCTTCATCAGATCCACTCTGCCCGGAGAGTTCATCAATGGATTCATTGCTCTCACTCAATTGTAGAGCTAGCTCCTTTCTCTTTACAAGTGATCTCCTCAGTCTATTCTCCAAAGAGGAAATGATGTCATCAGCTTCCTCTAGCTGTTTCTAATACCGGTAAACCTCCATGATCTTTCTCTCAAGCTGTTAGACTTTGAAATAGAGAACTTGGCTCTGATACCAATTGTTAGTATCGACCGGTTACTAAGAGGGGAGGGGTGAATCAGTAACAATTATTTTTTTCCTTTTGAAGCTTGTTTGAACAATACTTTTCTAAAACAATCAATCATATGCAAGCATAAAAAGTAAGTACACAGATCAACACCAGATATATATGTGGAAACCCTCAGTCAGAAGGAAAAAACCACGGTGAGGCTGTTATCCTCAATTTTGACATCACAAAATTGTGGCAACCCTACGCATTTTTCTTCTGAATTCGTGGGTGTATCCTCTATGATTTCGATGTTTTGGATAATGCATTATAAGGACAATTCGTCATCCCTGAAATGCTCGTTATTTTGCACATTTCATGCATCCTTTTTAAGGGTTCTCATCAAGTTAATCACCTTATCGCTTGTCAGGACGAGTTTTTCTCTTCTAACTGCAAGCACTTGATTTTTGGTAACCTTTAAGTCTTTTTCTTTGTTTTTCTTTTTCTTTCTAGCAATTTTTAATCTTGATTTTCCCTTGAGTCAATAGCTCTTTGAAATATGCTTGTTTCGAGCTAACTTAGACATCAAACAGAGTTGTACAACTCAAGTTATGATGTCAAAGGTGGGGTTTTTCAGACTGACTGCATATTCTTTAAAAATCCTTAAAAAGTGGGTTTTTCAACATCAATTGCACAAGTTCAAATTATATTTAATATATTAAATGAATTTTAAAGTTCATTTTCAAATTTTAACTCATTTCGAGTTGATTTGACTATAGTTTTTATGTTTTTGTGAAATTAGCTTTAAAATAATCTAATTTCATGTTACTTTATTAAACACTATAGTTATATATTAAATTAATTTAAAATTAAAACACTTAAGTTCAAAAAAGTGTGGTTTTTATTCTTCATTGCATATCATCAACATGCAAAACACTTTTTAAAACTCACCTCTTGAAATTAAGTCTTTTATACATTCAATACGTTGTTTTTATATGCAATTGCATATGTAAAATATGTAAAAGTGGCTTTCCTAAGCCAAAAGCATGTTTTATAAGAATGTGCAATTGAACTCAAAAAGAATGTATTTAATCCTTTATGAGTGCTATTTTTATATGAAATTGCATATTGAAAACAGGGTATTTAAAAACTCTCCAAGTGGCTTTTTCCTCATGAAAGACATGTTCTAATCAATATGTAAATGCACTTGAAAAGTGTGTTTTTAATGGAGAATCACTAAGGGTGTTGTTTTTAAACCCAAATACATATCTTTTTATGTATTTTTACATGTGCAAACTCTTCTCCAAACAGCGTATTTAATCCTTCCTTTTGGCTGTCGAATTTTGAAGCCATTGCATATGTTTTAAAGCACCTACATACACATGTTTAAAGTGCGTTTTTAACACAGCACTTATGGACGTCGAATTTGAAGGCATTTACATGTCATTTTAAACATGCATTTGCATCTTAAAAATGCGTTTTAACTTCCCTTTGATTGCGTTTTTGGGAAGTGGCGATTTTTGAGAGGAAAACATGTGTTTTTGACTTCAAAAAACCCACTGTTTGGAGTGTTTTTGAAAAAAACGGGATTTTGAGGCAAGAAAGCACTTGAAAAATGGTCAAAACTTAACCATTTTGACTGCTTATAGGGTCGATTTTGCACTAAATTGCCCAAGGATCATTCTTGGATCATCAAAATTACATTTTAGAAGGTGTTTTGCTCTCAAAACAGCCCGTTTAGGGCACGTTTTTGGGTGTTTTTGCTCAAAAACGGCCCATTTGCCATTTTTCTTTATCAAAATCAAATCTTTTGCTTCTAAAATGAGTTCTTGGACATTACATTTCATTTGCAGCTTGTTTATCATTATTTCTAAGTTATTTTTGATGCCCTAGGTGCCTTTTTTGGTTGCTATTTCATGTGCATTGGAAATGGTCAAAACAGTTGTTATTTTTTTGCATTTTATCTCTCATTCTTTCCCACTTGGTTGTATATGCATGTTGACTATCCAAAATTGAAGGAAAAAGACTAGGAATGTGATCTATATATAGTTTTTCAATCCAAGCTTCCCTAAATCCGAAAATCCATTGATTTATTTCAGATTTTGCCCAAGATTTCTTCTTAAGGATTGAGGTAAAGTCTTTTTCCTATTTTCTTCCCAAGTTATTTTGTTAACATGTAAACTTTCATTTTTGGATTTACATGTGTTTAAATTTGTGATTCTTCTACTTCTATCTTTCATTCTTAAGTTGCATATGCAAGAGTCTCTTCTTGCTTCCATATGCAGTCGGGATTAAAAACCCCGTTCTATGATGAAGAAAAGAATAAGTTCATGTGTATTATTCTTTGAAAAGTCCACTTGCATAAACCGCTGTCCCTACCATTGCCATATGACTTAAAACTCGTGATGGTGGTTGATTCAACTCCATTATAAGAAGAAATGATATCCATTCATTTGCTTACCTTTTATCCTCCATAATTCTCGCTGTCTCCATATGCAATCCCCTTTGAGAAACTCGTTTTTTGGGTTTTACTCACCATATAAGTGACCATTTTGAGCTCAAACCCATCCACCATTTTGCTGTCCCAAAATTTCCAGCCATTTTCCTTGTTCATAACATCCCAAAACTCATACTTGTGCATCCAAAAAGTGCAATGGACCCATCACTTGAAGATGTTCTTACCTTGTGGAATCTTCATGTCATAGTTACTCAGGCATATCATATTGCTATGTCAGGAGAATCTCTAGCCAACACCAGAAGAGGAGGAAGTTGGTGTTGAATTTGAAAGAGAGACACAGAATTGAAAGGGGGCTCAGAGAAAGATTGAAACGTAAGGAAAGAGAAAGGATACAAAGAGAAAGAGAAGCCCATAGAAGAGCTCAAAGGCCACCCTTAAGAGAAATTCAACTTCGAGGGAATCAAGTGAATCAAAATTAGAACACAAGCTGGATAAGAAGATTGGTTCTTTCTCCCTAGAAAGGTTCGAAAGATTACTAGCATAGAATGCTTTCAAGACAAAAATGGTCAATGAACACTCAACGCAACAACCAAGGATGCAGGTTCCTGTTCCAAATCTAGAGCATATCAACCATCACACATCCTATAGCAGCATGAAGACAAACGAAGGATGATGTAAAAGGTGTTGTGTCTTGTCAGGCACTTAGAATATTTTCATCATGTCTTTGTAATTTGTATTTGACATATGTAATTGCATGTGATAGTATCACATGCAAAGTTCTAACATGTAATCAGGTTGCAAGTGCATTAGGCATGCAACTTTGAAAAAGTCAAAATTAGTTAGTTAGTTAGTTAGGGAATAAGTCAAGGTGGTTAAGGATTTTCCTCTTTTCTCTCCACCTTTCTCTCTTCTCTTTTCCTATATAAAGGAGGGAGCTCATTGTAAATAATAATCTTTTGGCAAGGCAAGAAAATTTTGCCAATTTGTATTGCACACTCTAAGACTTCGTGCTTGGATGTAAATCAAATTGCTTTCAATAAAAGAGGCAGATTGTTTTGAGACTTTGTGCCAATTCAAACTGTTATGTGACGACATTTTCTTGAGTTGATTGTGAGTTTTTATGCTTTGATTCAAGAGGGATTTGGATTCAATTGCGCAGACTTTGAGCTGCCTGTTGCATTGAAAGCCGATTTGAACTTTTGAAGACTTTGTGTTGCAGAAGGACAAATTGTGATAGATAGTAGTGGCTGCAATCACTTAGAGCTGAAGACTTTGGGCTTCAGTTGTAAGTGTTTTTATTAAATTTGAGAGTATCCAGTAAGAGACTTTGTGCCTTATTGGTTATTTTGCTTGAATCCTCACGAGACAAGCGTAGGAGACTTTGGGTTCCTATTTTTGTTTCACAAAATATAAAAAGAAAACTGCTGCCCCTGGTATTGTTCTTATGTCAACTCCAGGGTCACCAGTATTATCGTAGCAATAAGGCACTTTTTGTTGTTAGAAAGTAGTAGTTGTATGCAAATCATTCCTGAAAAAAGATAAATTGATTGAGAGAACCGCCCTTTTTCTAATTTCAGTTAAGTTCCTATTGAAGCCACCTACGGTAAGAAGGGAGCCTCCCCTATTGCTGAGAGGAGAGAGAAATCTCATGAGACATTGCCTAAAGTTATAATTTTGTAAGGTGTAGTCTTAGCGGCTTACAAAATTTTTAGCTAACAGAGGCAGAGCTCACAACTTCACTACTACAGAATGAAGGCGCCCTGTTAGGAGCTTACAAAGCACTTGTTAAGATGCTACCCGATTAAGGGATTTTACAAAAGATTTGTTAAGATCTGAACCATGTTAGGAGCTTCCTGGTTATAGGACTTTGAACATCGAAAAGGATGTTACCCTGTTAAGGGATTTTTACAACGAACTGATTAGGTCCACCCTAATAAAGAGATTTCAATTGCTTCCTCTATTTAACAAAAGTAATGATCTAATGTGACACTGAATGTCTTCTTAGATCATACCTCTTTTTTGGTTTGCCTGGCTGTTGATCTCTGCTACCTCTGTGTCTATAGCTCTTCTCTCAGAAGATGTCTCTCCTCTGCTCTATGCAATTGCCAACAATCAACAACAACTTCCTTGCGTCCTATGACCGATATTTATACAAGAGTTCACCCTCATGAAACCCTTGACTCATAGAACTGCCAGGCTGGAAACTCAACAATAAAATCATGCAACTGGAAGTTAAGTTGTCTGTTCTGATCTGGAGTTTACCTTGCAAGATATCTGCAGAAATAAAGCCAACTCCTGTTAAAAAGTTAACTCCACTTACAAATGGTGGATATCCCGTATAATCTAGTTTTAACTCAAATTGCTTCCCCAAAATCTGGAGCGGATCTTTCGGCAATTTAGACCGGTGTTCCCTTGTACCTGGTTAGACTCCTCAAACTCGATACTCTTCTGTACGCAATCGAAGACCGGGACTGTAGACTTGAATCGGCCCACTGGTGTAGTGCCCTTTTCATTATCTACCAGTGCATACACTCGTCTCTTCGACTACCGGTGTCTTCTAAGTATTTAGAGTGACTGGTGATCTTTTACCAGTATGAATGGGAGTTTGTGAAAGACACTAATGACAACTTAAATTACTAACAACATGTATTTCACCTTGTATGCACAAACGAAGAAAACGAAGCAGCACAAAGTCTGCAAGTTATTTCCTTGCTTCAGCATTCTATGTAATCTTAGACTTGATAAGAATCTCAAAGTCTACAATACCAAATTTGTAATGTCCCTTGCTGGGATTATGGATTACAACTACCCGATTTGATGTTCTGATGTCACTAAGCTATGGGACTAAGAACTCAAATTTGGTTTCAAGACACCTCTTTTTAAAACACACCTTATCAACAAAATATAAGGCCTTGATATTTTGCATGTCTTGTATAGCTATTAGTGCTTGTATAATGATGATGATTAATGCTCGACCTTGACTTGCAACCTGATATATATGTGTGCACTCTACTCTGACGTATAATATGGGTTTGATTATGAATCTAGTATTATACAAGGTTCCAACATTTTATAAGTCATACAATATCAATTTGATCTTCCCTCCATGAGGATGCAAATGATATCTAGTGATACCCTAGTCTAAAGCTTATAGGTCCAATGTTTATCTGGAGCAATATGGAAATGGCTATTTTCTATTCCTTGTATACGTATCTAATACTTGTGTCTTATATGAATGTTCAGCTATATACAAAGTGGATGTTTTGTTCCCTAAAGTTGTCCCAATGGATTTTGCACAAATGGCACTCACATTCCCTACTACCCTTGGAATTGTTTTTCTTATCTTTGTCTACTATTGTGGCAAATTGAAGGAGAGGTTTCTTGAGATTGAATGGGCCTCTTGCATGCAATTTGAGGGCTTCAAAAGGGCAATGAAATGTGGAAGAGGATGCTGGCCCTAATACATTCATACTAGCAGAAGTTGAAGACCCCCTATGGCTGCCCTAGTACTACATTTTTTCCTTTGAGGTTGAGTTTGTTGAATTTCCACTTCAACACTATTACTACTGCCACTCCCCTCACTCTCACTGCTGCTGCTCATCATTGTGAAATGTATAACACTGCTGCAAGTTTAAAAGAAAAAAAAAAATTCAATCAAAATGCCCTCTTTGTATGTTCACAGTGCAAAACAAATGTAAAACTAAAATGAAATGAAAACAAATGGCCATAACAAGAAAGACATGCCTAGAATGAAGAAGATTTTATGCCAAACCCTCCTCTTGCAACTCAAAAATGAGAGCTTTGTTGCTGCTCTTTCTTCTTTTTCTTGCCAAGAATGAATGAAATGAAGAAATGAAAGTGAGGTTTTTTAGCATCCAAAAGAGGGTTTAGTACATGCTATTGATATTATAGTCCACGTGGGGCTCGCCCATAATAAATAAAATAAAATAAAATGCACTTTTTAAGACTAGTGGATGTTTTTTTCAAGCTGGAAAAGTGGGGATGGATTTGGGTACCGAGGACGGTCGAGTTGTGCCCCGATCATCCCCAGTACCCAAATTCGTCCCGAGTCCCCTGTCCCAGCAAAAATGCCATTTCGCAAACGTACTGGATTTTGCACAAAAAGGGGGTGCTAAAAATCTATCCTCGCGTCCCCATTTCGTATCCGGGAAGAGAATGGGGGTTCCAGGGTAGGGGATGTGTCCTCATGGAACATAGGATAATTCCCCTTGTTATATCTTACTTTCTATTCATTTCCATGACTTTCCCTTTTAGGAATGAAGCTTTAATGAATTGTGATTATCCTTCTCCTAAAGTTTGTTCTATTTCTACTCGCCATGATCTCCCTATTTGAGATGAACCGCTAGATAACAATGTTGATTATTTTCTCCCTCATGAAGCAACCTTGATAAAAAAGGATGATATTGTGGTTGACATTTCTTGTACTCCCTCCAAAGAGGACACATTCATGCATGGTATTGATCCTTCTCCTAAGATGTACCCTCTTTATGAGTATATTTTGGAGCAAGAGGATAACATTATAAATACCTTTCTTAATATCACCTTACCTTCTTTAAATGACATCCCTCTTAGAGATGAAGCATTGATGGAAATCCTTAAAGTCAAAGAGAAGTCTTAGTTTCTATTTCTTATTCGATGATATGTTTGTTTAGTGACTCTGCTTCCGTTGAGTATTCCTTTTATAAAAATCATTGTATGTGCTGCCGATAGGGTTTAGACTATTCAATGGTCGTCCTTTTATAACTTTGATGAGTCAATTCCTTCTATATCTGACTAGCATGATGATGGAATGCTTATTGTCTTTTGCCCCCCAGCTTCCAATGTCGTCAACCCATATGTATACCACGGGGTAGATGGGTCGTGACCTTTAGGCCAGGTTGCAACTTTTAGTCGCGTGGTTTATAAGGTTTTTAATATATATTATTTGTATTTACAAATCTACGATTATATTATAATAGAATAATGGAATCATATATTATTAAAAGTACATATTTATTCATTATATATATTTACTTATATTTGTATTTAAATATCTAAATAATGAATATAGATATACATGTATATATATTTAAATATTATTATTATATTCTTATTTATATATCTAAATGATGATTATTAATATACATGAAATTAAATATTATTATATTAATAGTATAGTTAAAATAATAAATTACATTATAATTTATTATTATTTATTTTCTTTATTATTTATTATTAAATCCTATTCGAGAAAGGGGGACATTAGAGTCCGCCCTTCCCAAAAATTGTTTGTCCTCAAGCAATGTGAACCCTTGGTGTGAATGGTGTCTCCGATATCCAATCCAACGATCCTAAAATGGTAGTTTCAACATGAGGTTAGAACTGCAATATATTTACAAATATAAACTTGTCAATTCCAATGATCATAATATTCAATTTAAAATACAGAATAATTCAAAAGATGAAACCTATCTTGATGTATTGTGGTACTTTCCTTCTCCTTTGTTAAGTGGCTTCGTTCAAGGATAAAGAATCTCTTAATTCCCTTTTAGGAATTTCAACATTCACCAAGAATGTCCTTTTGAGTCTCAACACTCACTAAGAATGCACTTGATCTAGTCCCAGTACTCACTAAAAATACTCCTGATCGAGGCTTGACACTCACTAAGAATGTCTTTAATCCTTGACACTCACTAAGGATGTCCTAGCTCTTGGCACTCACTAAGAACACCTCGATCTGGTTTGACACTCACTAAGAATGTCCTTGATTCTTGACACTCACTAAGAATGTCCCTTGGCACTCATTAAGAATGCCTTTGGTTCTGGTTTGACACTAACTAAGAATGTCGTCGGCACTCACTTAGAATGCCTTGGATCTTGGCACTCACTAAGAACGCCTTGATCTGGTTTGACACTCACTAAGAATGTCCTCAGCACTCACTAAGAATGCCCTGACACTGACTAAGAATGTCCTTGCTTCTTAACACTCACTAAGAATGTCTTGGATCTTGGCACTCGCTAAGAATGCCTTGATCTATTACTCGGTGTTTTTTCATTATCCATTTCTTCTATCTTATGCACTTGTTCTCTTTTGAATTGATGATTATGTCCCCATGGTTCTTTACAATTGAAACATAAACTCTTCTTCATTAATTCATCTCTTACTTGGCATTGATGTCCTATACTCCATTGTTCATTGCATACATAACATTTTTTTCCTCTATTGTTCTTCCTTGAATCTTCATACCTGTGTTCTGTCTTGGTTGAGAAATTCTTAGGCCTTTCTTTTGAAGAATTTGATTCAACCTTCTTAGCCTTGTGTATTGTTTCCCCCAAGGTTTTTGGTTCAAGGGGGTTTACTATACTTTTAATTGAGTCCTTAAGTCCCTCAACAAACAGATAGGTAAGCCTTCTTTGGGATAAGTCAGGAACCAGGACCGAAAGATTTTGAAATTCATTAGCAAATTCCTCTATTATTCCATGCTGCTTAAGATGTGTAAGTTCCTTAAAATACCATTCTGAATCTTGTTGATGAAACTTGTTGATGAGTTTGTGAGAGAATTCTTGGTAAGAGGTTATATTTTGGTGGCCTAGTGCGAGAAGCCCATTGTACCACCATTCATGCGCTATCCCTTCTAAATGGAGTACGACGAATTGGAGAGCATCCTCTTTGGTCATCGGACTAAGGGTAAAGCAAGTTTTAAATTTTTGTAGCCAAACCTGAGACATAATTTTCCTTGACCTATAAAAATTTGGGAGTATTACCTTGTTCACTTTATGCTTGAGCTCTTTGTTTATGTGCCTCCTAGGTGCCTCTCGTTGTTTGTCTTCACAAAATTCTCTAAATGATACAACCTCTCTGATGCGGGGCTCGAGATTCACATAAGCTCTTCCAATTTCCTCAATGCTATTCATTGGTTGACCTATAGTTTCTTCTTCCCTTGGTATCTCTTCCCTCACCAAGAAGGGTGGTTTGGGAACTCTAGACGTTGATGACTCATTATTCTATGAATGGTTAGAACTCATATCCCTCCCATTGGTAGAGTTGTTCTTGAGGTTGTTGATTGAATTTTCCATACTTTGCAGGGCTTGGAGGAGTGCTTGATTGGACCTTTCTAATCTTTCATTTTGACTCATGAGTGTCTGATTTGTTTGTTCCATAAAGATCCTCAACTCATTGGCCATTTCATTCATGGTGGTCTTTTTCGCCCTTCTCTGATAAGTTTGCATCAACTATTCTTCACAGAATGGCAGGATTATGCTCTAATACCACTGTAATGTCCCCTGTTGGGATTATTGATTACAACTACCAAATTTGATGTTCTGATGTCAGTAGGCTATGGGACGAAGCACTCAAATTTGGTTTCAAGAGACCTTTTTTTAAAACTCAACACCTTCCTTATAAATAAAATATAAGGCCTTGATATTTTGCATGTCTTGTATAGTTGTTAGTGCTTGTATAATGATGATGATTAATGCTCAACCTTGACTTGCAAACTGATATATGTGTGCACTCTAATTTGATGTATAAAATGGGTTTGATTATGAATCTAGTACTATACAAGGTTCCAGCATTTTATCAGTCATACAATATCAATTTGATCTTCCCTCCATGAGGATGCAAACGATATCTAGTGATGCCCTCATCTGAAGCTTATAGGTCCAATCTTTATCTAGAGCAATACGGAGATGGCTATTTTCTATTCCCTGTATACGTATCTAATACTTGTGTCTTATATAAATGTTAAGCTATATACAAAGTGGATGTTTTGTTCCTTAAAGTTGTCCCTATTATATTTAACCGGTTTTCAACACCCAAATGCTTACTTGAGACATCCAAACAGAAGTCTTAGTTTCTATTTCTTATTCGATGATATGTTTGTTTAGTGACGCTGCTTTCGTTGAGTATTCATTTTATAAAAATCGTTGTATGTGCTGCCGATAGGGTTTCCGTTTAGACTATTCAATGGTCGTCGTTTTATGACTTTGCTGAGTCGATTCCTTCTATATCTAACTAGCATGAAGATGGAATGTTTATCGTCTTTTTCCCCCCAACTTCCAATGTTGTCGACTCATATGTATACCACGGGGTAGATGGGTCGTGACCTTTAGACTAGGTTGCGACTTTTAGTCTCATGGTTTATAAGGTTTTTCATATATATTATTTGTATTTACAATCTACGATTATATTATAATAGAATAATGGAATCATATGTAATGTTCCTTTTCTAGCAGGACCATGATAGTGGATGGATTTAGCCTATTACTAGGTCCTTGTAGGCTAATACTGGTGATTAGAGGACCCTGTTCAAGGTTATGGCTCCATTTGGTGGGACTTACTATTTATAGTAAGTCAAGGGATCGTTCCAATGAGCTCAGATGAGTTAGAGGAGTTGAATGATGCTCTCAATTTTTAATTTTGGCTTCTGGTTTGGGCTCCTAGAATTTTGGAGCGAGAGTCTATTTTTAGTAAGTCACCCCGTCAGGTTCATTCATCGTCTTTCTTCATCAGTATCACGCCTGTGCTATCAAATTTTGATTCTGATGCTTCTTTAGTCATTTTCGCAAGATGGGTGAATTATGATTATTATTTAATTAAAATGGCTAAGGTTGCTATTTTTATTGGGATTGCATATTGGACACCTTGGTGTTATAGCTCGTTGGAACCGGGTTGAGAAGTTTTAAATCTTGAGCACATAAAACAGGAACCCTATGTGTCAAAATATCATTAAATTAATGAAAAGGTCGTTTTTGGAGCAATGAGGGAGTTTAAATTAATAAAGTGACTTTATTATATATCAACTTTAAATTATAACATAAAGTTGCTTTATGAGAAATGAAATTAAAGTAAATTAAAGGAGATGAAGACAAATGGAAATTGAATATTATAAAAGGGGATTCGGATTTCATTTCATTCATTCTATTGTGCATTTGATATTATTGATTTGGGTGAAGAGAAATTTGGAACAAGGGTTTCATTATTTCAAACTTGGAGAATTGTGAGTTCTTCAAAGTTTTTACAAGCATTTGAGGTGTTGGAATAAACACTAAGATTTGCTACAATGTGGGCTTCATTCAGAAGTTCAATTTGAGCTTATAGGAGAAGAATCAATATAGGGTTTGAGTTAGTTTGAAGGTTTTTTCTGAGGGTGATAGCAGCATTATACCCTAAGCGGTTATCAGTGATTAAATAGTAGCCTTGGTAATTGTTGTGAATAGAGTTTGAGGCAGCCGCACTCAGCTGCAAACCCACGTGAGTCACTGGATGCTAGACGGATGGGTCTAGAGTAGAACAATCTTATCTTGGCATTCAATTTCAGATTGGAGTTGGCTGTTGGAAAAATTCAGGCATTGTTTAGAGATTTTGAAAAGTGTTCGGCTCAATATCTGTGCTGCGATTTGTTTCCAGGTTTTCTCTTAGTTGTATTTTAGTTTTCAAAATTTAATAAATATTTCTCTTTGCATTGTATATACATATAAATCAACAAGAATTTATCATAGTTCAATGCATTGGACAATTGTTTTAGAATTACTTTAATGCAAAATGATTATCTTGCTTGGCAACATTTTTTAAAAGTTCAAGGAAATGCTTATTTATTTCAAAAATCAGTTATATATAAAATTTGCATAGCAAATCAGTAGTTTGGCAGAGTTAGAGCCCTTGGGGTTCTTACATTATATATTATTATAAGTACATATTTATTCATTATATATATTTAATTATATTTGTATTTAAATATCTAAATAATGAATATAGATATACATGTATATAGATTTAAATATTATTAATAGTACAGTTAAAATAATAAATTACATTATAGTTTATTATTATTTAATTTCTTTATTATTTATTATAAAATCCTATTCGATAAAGGGGGCACATTACAAAATCTTAAACCAAATTATAACTTTGAATGCAATATACAACTCAAAGTCTGCAAGATTGAGTTCAAATCCCTCTTGAACAAAAGCACAAAACTCACAATCAACTCAAAAAAATGTCGTCACATGACAGTTTGGATTGGCACAAAGTCTCAAAACAACCTGTCTCTTTTATTGAAGCAATCTAATTTACATATAAGCTCAAAGTCTTAGAGTGCATATATAAACCAACAGAATTTTGTTGCATTGCCAAAAGATGATTATTTACAATGAGCCCTCTTGTATTTATAGAAGAGAGGCTGGGAGAAAAAGGTGGAAAACTAACTACCTACTGTTGACTTATTCAACATTATAATCCTATGTAATGTGATTCAACATTGACTTATGTATAGTTTTCTACCCTTGCAAAGTATCTCATCATGGGAGGAACTCAAAAGTGGTTTCTAGGTTCCTTTTGTGATGTTGAAGATAGTTACACGTCATTAATACTCCAATTTGACTTATTCAACATTATAATCCTATGTAATGTGATTCAACATTGACTTATGTATAGTTTTCTACCCTTGCAAAGTATCTCATCATCGCAGGAACTCAAAAGTGGTTTCTAGTTTCCTTTTGTGATATTGAAGATAGTTACACATGTCATTAATACTCCAATTTGTTCATCCCAGACTTCTGCGTGCCATAATCAACTTCAGTAATAAACAGGCATCAAATAGTATTAACCTCTCAGTACTTATTAATGCATTGTTCAACATAAGGAGAAGGGAAGGTGAATCTGCATTGAGTTTACTTGAAAGAGTGTTAAATACTTATGTGCAAATACCTAATAATACAAAGCCTGATGAATCCATGCATGTTGAATTATTCATGAGATTACATGAGCCTGATTCAGTTGATTGGGCTGAAAAACCAACTACTATTGGGCAATTATTGAAATCGATTGCTATGGAAATGATCAAGAGAAAGCATATTGTCAATATTGAACCTCATGATATGTGCGAAGAGAGTAATAGTGTAATAGAAGATAAGTATGTGGAAGAACCACACATCCCTTTGGAGGACTATGATGTTGCAGAAACTGTGGATAATATGATACATGAAGGAAATACGTGGAAATTCTAAAATGTTTCAAACCTCAGCGGATTGAATGTGTCAACTTCTTTATTGAATTATACGAACCAACTTTGAAATTTTTTCCTCAAGAGGTCAAACCAAAAGAATTCTTCCAAATACCTTATTGGTTATATAATGTTGAAATTGAAAAGAAACATATGGAAGAAGATGGGGATTTACAAGTGTTCATGATCATGCTATTGAAGATGTACCAAATAACTGTAATAATCAGACTTCAGAATTATTGCCAATTGAAGAGGCTACAATGGTTGAGGAATCCCTAAATAAAAAATATTGCAGAGCATATCGATAACACTCATGATTGGGGATTAGAGAATAATTGTGAAACTATTACAAGCTCTAATGATCAGAAATCTAACTCACATGTTGAAAAGGAGGAATGTACCAGTCATGAGGAAGGTGAGGAAGTGACATCACTCAGGGATAAACAAATTTCAGATTTGTTAAATATAGAATGTCAGAAGTATGGTTATGAAAGAAATTCAAATTTCTAATACCCTATACATATTGATTTTGACAAAGAAGATGAATGAAATGATGACACAATACAAGAAAAGGATATGTTCCAAGGCAACATTGCATATGAAAATGGTAAAGGCATATGTTATGATCAGCATACAGAGGAAGTTAGTACATCCGAAAATGGTTTCCAATTTTTTTCAAATATGTTATATGATGAATTAGTGGAGGAAAACCAGACTGCATCCTGTCAAGGTGTGTATGACAATGGCTTTTATGCATTTTCAAATCCTTTTTATAGTGAGGACGGAATGTTTTCAGGTCAAAGATATAATAAATCAGTCTATGATGCTGATGATCATATTGATCAAGCTGATACAACTGATTTATCATGTTTTGAGGATTTTGATTTTTACTGTGGTAATAAAAGTGAAGAGTGCATAAGTGATGAGATGAATGGAGAGCTGTCTTCACTTAAAAGTGAACAAATCTCAGAACTGCCAGACGTTAAATGCTAGAGATATGTGAATGGGAATGATTTTGAAATATCATACATTCATGTTGACCATAATGTTAGGGCAGCGGATAGTTGTGAATGCAGTAGTATTCCCAGTCAAGAAGTTGCAAGCACGGATATATATGCTGATCTACCCTTGGGATCTGGGTGGACTAGTGTGTTACTTTGTTTCTGAGATTGCTTGGGAACAAGCAATTCCAAGGAGGGCGGATTGTAATGTTCGCTTTTTGAGATGATATTGTTTTTTCTTTGGTTTAGCCTATCATTGGCCCTTGTAGGTTAAGTCAGTTGGTTAGAGGGTCCTAGTTGGCAAAACAGGAGGCTCTTTCCCTTCTGGAGGTTAGAAGTGTTCAAGATTGCTCTTCGTTTGGGTCAATTTGGTACACTTACTATTTATAGCAAGTCATTTATTCAACATTTCTATATTTGGCAGGGCACCTGAACCGGCCTTAGTTGCAGTGTTGACCCTTGGCATCTTTGTTGATCGGGTATTCAAGGATTTACTAATTATAGTAAGTCAGGGGTTGATAGAAATGGACCCTTACTATTTTTAGTAAGGCAGTTGGTTGCGCACAAGAAGAAGTGGTTGACTTACAAGTTCAAACAAGACAGAAAGATGATGAGTAATCAACAAAATATTAAAATTATAATCGGCATTAATGAAGTTATTTATAATGGTTATTTTAAAAAGTTATTATTTAACTTTATTAATTATAATGTGAGGGGCCATTATATTTAATGGAAAAGTACACTTTAATTAATGTTATAACCTAAAGTCAACCACAAAAGCAAATATGAAAATTCATTAAAAGAGACTTATGGAAAAAGCTACTTGGATCAAACTTATGGAAGGAATTATAAAACGCCAAGCAGAAAATCAATATCGTTATGCATTTGGTCTATTTTGCTTTTGTTGATGAATGTTTTGGGAATTGAGCCAAGAAACCTAGGGTTTTTGTTCTTTTCAGCATTGGAGAACGTTAATTTTCTAGTGTTTGTGTAATTCTAAGACTGTAGTAGAAGTTGAAGAATTAAAAATAGAAGAGTAGAAGCAAAGGTAGAAGTAAAAGGATTTGGGTGTAGGAAAAGTAGGAGCAGGGGTAGAAGTAGTAAGCAATCTTGTAGATTAATCTATTTCAAGGGTTCATGCCATTCCGAAATAGAGATTAAAGATAAGTTGCAATCTACTTAATCATTATAAGGTGCACCCATCTTGGTCTAGTAGAAACAGAACCACAGGGGAATTGGGATCATTTTTTTATCAATCTCCTTCATTGCCCAATGTCAGTTGTTGATCCTGAAAATAGAACCTGACATACTCTTACGGCTCAGCAAAGCTGTGATTTTAGGAACCTACACTTTCAAAAACCCACCTGCATAATATGTATATGTATATGTCTATGTCTATGTCTATGTGTATATGTATATGTATATGTATTTATGTGGATATTATTATATGTATATGTGTGTGTATGTATATGTATATGTATATATTCAAATATATAATTATAATTACCATTAATTTTTCTGCATAGCTATAAACTTAACTTCAAGATTTCTTATTTTAGTTTTCAACACAACCTTCACCAATGTAGCAAACACCACAAGCACACAACTCATTCCTCTTTATTTGGGCCAGCCAAGGAACACAAGAACAACAATGGGGAATGTGAAACAACAACAATAGAACACAAGTGTCTAGTTTCATGGCCCCTTCTAATTAACAAAAGCTAATAAGTGATTCATTAATAGCTCATTTGATTCTCGTGGGTTATTAATCAAAAATAAGGCAATTAGCATTTTTTGTAATTAGAGGCCAAGTGAACTAATTAAATTTTCATAATTGGGCCACTTTTATTTAAATTCTCCCTTTCTCAACGGGCCGACTTGAATTCAAATAATGGAGGGAAAGGTGTGAAAAGGCATGACATATTGGAGCTCTTGAGGGAGCTTGGAGGCATCAATGTCTTTGCTTCATATATTGTTTCCAGGCTTCGAATCAAGATTTCTTTGCAGTTTCAGTGGCCAATCAACACCCTAGTCTACTGGGCATTTCACAGTTTTGTGAAGTCTGCATAAGGAGACAAAATTGCACACACTTTGGGGCGATCTTGCAATCATAAGGAGGATGGATACTGAAAGACAAGAGCATTGTGATTCAAGATTTCATTCAGATCTAGGAGGACCGAATCATTGAAATTGTATACAAAACATAGGTCAATTTGTTCGGTATCCATTATAATCCCATCGCAAGGACTTTGGTGCTGTTGCGATAAATTTTCTAATAGCATTCGCAAGAATTGCAGACCTACAAGTTATGATATCTGTTGCGGGCCCTTTAGAGTATGGAAACATCACTACGGAGCATTATAGTTGTTCAGGCCATACTTATTAGTGCAGAGTGATTACAATCTCAAAATTGCTGCACCACAACAGCACTAAACATCCTCGGCCTTGTAGTAACTGTGTAATCCTTCTCTATACTATCTTGAGCCTCCAATAATATTGCTCATACATCTAGAGGATCAGCCACCAATCTACTGATGAGACTGCATGGATCCAAGAAGAGGAAGTCACGATAACAATACTAGTAAGGTTCAAAGGAATCCAAACAAGGAATCATCACCGTCCTACACTGCTGATTGAAACGAGACAGCAAATACATAAAAATCAGAGATCACAAAGGACTGATAATTTCAATACAAGTGAGTTCCCTTCATTCTGAACTACATCAAGATCTTCAATCCACAAATTCAAATGCAGAATCATCATTTGTAGAGAAAGGTGCAATTTATTTTCAGACTACACATTACTTGTACTTAGTTTTCAAATTGAAATAAAACTCAGTTTTTGCTTAGATATTGTCCTGAACTGGAGTATTTTCTTTCTGTTTGCTTTTATTTGCTTTCGGATATTTCAGTGGTATCAGAGCCTTGACCATGACATCCTGCTGGGTTGAGGACTTATGAGTGGTGGATAAGAAACATACATCATTTACCAGAGAAGGGGGCAATGAGCACAATCACCTAACCCCGGTTTCAAAGTTACATTGGGAGATGCACAACCAGACCCTAGCATTTTGGTGTATTAGGTGATTTGACAAGAGGACAGGAAAGAATAGCTGAAGCAATTCCCCATTTGTTAGAATTGAGAAATAACGACACTAATAACATATATACCAATGAGTATGGCAATAATTCTGTCAATGGAAGGACTCGCAACCAACACATTCTTACATCCAACTCAAGGCTCACGATGCCCACCTTCCCACCTAGCGTTGAGCAACAAGAGAGTCATCATCCCTCATTGGTTGAACTACAAGAACAATTCAAACAAGATTGGCTTAATTAGACTTACAGCCGGATATGTCCCTCAAGGACTATGTGGACCTCAGAATGAGAAGCTTTGTCCAACATTGGTAATAGAGACTACAATAACAATTTGAGGAGGAAGATCAATAAGTTGAGTCTACCTTTCTTTGACGGCTCAAGGAAGACAACACCACGTGCCTAGGTACAAAAGGTTGATACATACTTCCAGCTCAACCCCATGCTTGAAGACAAAGCAATAAAATTCGCAACACTTTATCTTGATGAGATTTCTCAGGAGTGGTAGAATCACCAAATGTTCACTTTGGGACATGATCAAATCACCTCGTATGCCAATTTCACAAAGACACTTATCAAGAGGTTTGATGGGAAGGACCCTGAACTCAACATCAAGGAGTCGGCACAATTGAAGCAAGGAGGTTAATTGCCCTATTCATGGACAGATTGGTCGATCCTTTGAGGAAATGGGTCAAGGCCCTCGGCCCCAATACACTCCAAGAGGTGATCAATAAAGCTCATGACATGGCATCATCTACTTTTAAGAGTTAGGTCCCACTAAGGCACCCATTTCATAGAAGGATAAAGGCAAGAAACCCTTTGAGAAGGATTTGCCGCCAAAGAATACAATGGACGAAGCAACAAGGCAAGACTTGAGAAGGAAGATACTAGGCTTTAGCTGCAATGAGTCATGGGAACCTAGACATAGATGCCTTGGCAAGGGGAAGATTCATGACATTGAGGTTGTTTGAGGTTGTATCAAACATTGATGAGGATGATCGCATAACGAATCCAAAGAGTCTAATGAGGAGCCACATTGCATAGAGAAGATAGAAACAGTGGAGAAGGAGGAAGGAACCATCACTTCCTTATCCGGTAAACTACAATATGATGTCTTTCAGCAAGCCTTGAATGAAGACACCGTACAGAGGAATGATCTTCCGAGTCAACTCGATGTGAAGCATATTACAAGGGCAACGAGTCATTGTCATTCTCAATAGTGCAACTACTCACAAATAGTAGTTGCACTATTTGTTGCCACGAGAGGATTACAAATAGTGGAGCATGAAGGATTTGATGTGAAGGTAGCAAGTGGACAACTGCTACCTTGCACTCACTTGGTTTCATAGATGAGTATCACCCTAGGGAACTACACAATCACAAATGACTTCTTTGTTTTAGACTTGGATGACACAAATGTTATTTTGGTCATTCAATCGATGGAGACTCTTGACAAGTACTCCCAAAGTTTCAAGAGATCGAAGTTCACATTCAAGATGGAAGGGAAGAAAGTGGTTTTAAGAGGGACCTCCAATGGAGGACCTAGAGTTGTTTCAACTAAACACATGGAGGCCATCTTCAAACATGATGATGTGGTGTGGGAAACACAGTGTTTCGTCTCTTCCAAGCTAGTGGACAGTCAACTTAGCATTATTGTGATGATGAGCTCCAGACAATTTTGAATAGATATAGTCAGGTTTTTAGTGGCATTCCCCCTAGGAAACAACCAGATAGAGGGTTCAAGCACACTATCACCTATAGGCACCCCAAAAAGTTCACGAATGAAATTGAGAAGAAAATTCAAGACCTATTGTCAGACACATCAGGCCTAGTTCGAACCCTTTTGCATCATTGGTTTTCTTGGTGAAGAAGTGACTCTCACGATGTGCATTGACTATTGGGCACTAAACAAGAAGACAATAAATAATAGATACCCAATTTTGCAAATTGATGAGTTATTGGATGAGCTTCGTAGAGTAGTCTACTTCTCAAAGATAAATCTCAAATAGAGTTATCACCCAATTTGGGCGTGAGAACAAGATGTTCACAAGATAGATTTCAAGTGCCACTATGGAGACTACAAGTTCTTGGTCATGCCCTTTGGGTTGACTAATGCATTCGCTACATTCCAATCATGCATGAACCACACTACAACAAGTAGTTGAGGAAGTATTTGAGGCATTTGGAGGAGGTATTGGAGATAATGGAGGCACAATCATTGTAGTTGAAGGCATCCAAATGTGAGTTCGACATGACTGAGATTCTATACCTAGGGAACATCATCAATGCAATAGAAGTACAGGTGCACTAGGAGAAGATCAAAGCAATCCTTGATTGGTCGCCTTCGAGGACACTCATTGAGTTACATGGGTTATTTGGCCTGTGCATTTACTAAAGGAGATTTGTGAAGGCATTCTTATAGCTGGGAGCCCCTTTGACAAACCTCGCCAAAAAGGGAGCATTTAGATGGATAGACGAGGCACAATAGGCATTTGATAAGTTGAAGGGTACCATGAGAGCTTGTCTAGTTATATCCTTAGAAAACTTCACTCAGCCATTTGTAGTCGAATGTGATGCATCGAGAGAGGTACTAGAGTAGTCTTAATGCCGAATCGTCACCCCATCACCTATGAGAGCAGGAAACTCAAGGATGCCAAGAGGTTGCACTCTATCTACAAGGAAATGTTCACGATCAAGCACACATTGGCAAAATTTACGCAATATTTTGTGGCAGAAGGTTCGTGTTCAAGACCAATCATAACAATTTGAGGTACTTCCTTGAGCAAGACTTGAATGAGAGGCAACAAAAATGGGTAAGAAAGATAGAGGCCTATGACTTTGACATTATGTGAAGGGGAAGAAGAACATCGTGACCAATGCTATGTCCAAGGAACCAGCCATATGTTCTCTATTAGAGGTCTTTGTGGATGGGAAGGCTCACTTGTTGGTTGAGCATTCGAAGAAGACTTTCTCCTACGAGTTGACAGACAACCAAATTCACAATAATAAATACAAGGTGGTAGATGACACCATCTGCCACAAGGATAAGATCTTCTTAGTTCTAGAATCAAAGATGAAAGAAAAGATTCCAAGGGCAGTTCATGAGTCACCATTGGCTGGACATCCTAGGTACTTCAAGACATACAAACAGATCCAAGAGAGGTTCTCCTAGAAGGTTGTCAAAGATGATGCTCTACATTTTTCTAGACAGCACACCATTTGCCAAAAGAACAAATCAAAGCATACGTTTTGGATAGGATTGCTACAACACTTACCTATTCTAGAAAAGAATTGGGAAAGTGTATCAATGGATTTTATCACGACTTCCTAAAGTACAGGGCAAGGATTGCATCTTTGTGGTGGTTGACCATTTGACCAAGCATGCACACTTCTTTTCCATGCCAATCAAGTATAAGACAACACAGGTTGTTGTAATGACCCCAAATAGGGCCTTATGTAATTTTCTCTCATAAATTCCCAATTAGGGTTTGGATTACACTTGGGAATGGGAATTTGTAATGTTTCATACTAGGAGGATGCCAATATCTAATTATCATACATCATTATGCATTTAAATATATTATATTAAGAATAATCTCTAATTCATAAATATACTTAAGCTCTAATCCCTTGCTTCACTCCTAATCACATACCTTAAGAAAGATGGTAGATTCATTGTGCTAGGATGCATGCACAGTCTCCAAGTGGATTCCCTCAAGGTTCTACCTATCTCGGGATCTTTCCATCATGTGACCGATTTACCCGCCTCTTCCTACACACACTCCCTATCCGCTTAATAGTGATAAGTGAGTTATTAAGGAATTGACCAAGTATATATTAATATTTTATATTACGAATATATAAATGAACATGACTTATATATATTCCTGATTTCTCTTATTGATGGGCATGTATTAGTTCATTCTTATAATTGATATAATCATTCAAAATATATAATATAATATTCAAAGCTATACATGTAATCATATAATATATAATTATATATAGCTATATATATAAATAATAAAAGATAAAGTATAATTTCGATTTAGATCATTCATATATAACACTCAGATATATATACTTCAAATATATCATTAGATCCTTTCAGGAATATGTATATGACTGATTCCTTATTATTGATCTATATCTAAATGCTATACCTATAAAATTCTAATTCATATATATAGATTCCTATCTACTATTTAGGTTATAATTTACCACCTAATTGGTGTATGGTTCCTAATTCGTATCAGCCTTCATATATAATACTTTATTGATAAGTGATGATTCATGACTATTGTCATATGCTGCTTAACAACAATCGTATTTTGGTCACTCCCTTGTGAATTGAAAAAATATTCGTGTCCTTTCCCATTCTCCTATGGTCAATCATTTATATTCCTTTTCTTTTCCCCATCCCCGTCAGCCAGCAATGATAAACCTTCATATAATTCAATGGATCCGTTTGTAATCATAAGTCGTGTCACTTCATAACATTAGATTTTTGTATTGCTGCATACTCCAACTTAATAGATGACAATTAATTATATCACTGTGTCACTTATTAATGTCAAAACACTTGTAATAGACAATCCCATACCTCTGAACATAATAAATATGTAAATGCGTTAATCAGTTTCTCACATAATTAGTTCTTTTCACTAGTCTAAGGCAATAGGATACTAAGCGACCAACTAACAATATGCAGATCGATCACTATTTCATGATATACAGATCGCTTACTATTTCATATTTAGTGATCCTTAATACTTGGTACTGTCAATGACTTCTTCGATTATATTAATGATACTTGGTGATGACTATTTGATAACAGCATATTCGTTTCCAGATTTAATAATACCAATCACCCTTAGGTGCCAGTTTAATCACTATTCTTCATTTCCTATTTTAGCCCTTCTCTGTATATCTTTCTCTTTGTTTCTAAATTGTTTTTATATATTATCAGCAGAACGCAACCTTATTCCTACCATCGCTTCATGGTCGATGGTATATTAATTAGTATGGAAGTCGGCTAATCTTGATTTATTTGCCATCATTTTAGAGTTGTCGACTTAGTATTGTCGACTCATAATTGAAGTTGTGATGTCCCCTTCTAGCTAGCGACATCATGCTAGTAACTGATTAGCCTATCAGTGGACCCTCGTAGTCTAGTAGGCATGGATAGGGGGTCTTTTCAGGCACAGTGAAGGTATGGTTTTCTGATGGTTCAATATTGGCAAAGCTCAGTGTTTTCAGTTGGCTTAAGAGATTATTTTTGGCCCAGTTATATGGATTTTGCTATTTTTAGCAAAGGTTTCCATATTTGGGTTTATTTTTGAGCCATAGAGATGGACCCCTGCTATTTTTAGAAATATTATTTGATCACATGGGAAATTATTAGGCCAACTCCAGTTCTAGACAATTAAGCCAGATTCTCATTTTTGAGGGACTTATTCAGTTTTCAGTGCTTATATATTTTAATTAAATGGCAGAGGATTTAATATAAAGTTAAATTGACTTTATATTTAAATGGGTTTATAACACATCAAATGGGGCCAATTGAGTATTTTATGTTGGATGAGAATTATTAAAAGCTTTCCCTAAGTTTAATTCAATTAAATGTTAATGATTTTATTTAATGTTATTTCATTAAATAAAATCGCAGCCTTGAAGAGGATTTTCGATTAGGGTTTTGGAGGCCTATATTTTCTGGGGAAATGAAGAATGAGCTATCCATTGTTATTGTTATTCATTATTGTTTCTTTCTCTGAGCTCTGGACAAGGGTTGTCAGTATTCACAATTGGAGAAACGTAGTTTTCTTCTGTGTTCACCATTTGAGTGTCATGTCCCCTCTCTAGTCTGACTAGCAGAGTCATGAGAGTTGGCCTATTATTGGAGTCTCGCAGGCTACCAACGGTGGATAGAGACTCATACTGGATACTCAGTGACCGGAGTTGGTTCTACAGTCAATTTGAGAGCCAGTCGGGGCAGTTCCTTAATTTTAGGGATTTCCCTAAAATTTAGGAGGTTGTGGCAGTGACCAGATTTGAGGCTCCTTAGGACCAGTATACGGTTTCAGTTTCAGGGTGACAGGGTATATTCCCTAGTTTCTAGGAGCATCCCTAGTTTTTAGGGATGTGACTGCCATTTGGCCCACATTGCCTGGCATCATTAGACAGGTGACAGGACGAGTTCACTGATTATTTGGTTGGTTTGGCTTTTCAGTTGAATAAAAGGAAATATTTTTAATATTTTCTAAGTTTGCGATTAAATAAATTAAAATAAAGCTATTTATATAGCTAGCTAGAGTAATAAGGGGGATTTTGGCTTCATCTGGTCAGACAGGCCTATGTGTTATAGCTCATTGGAAAGGTCTTGAATTATTATAACTTATTTTCATCATCCAAAGACCTTCTAGCACCTTGAGTTATGTTATTTGAGGAAATGGGTGTTTTTCCTATACATAAGGTATTTTAATTGAGAAGATGCCATTTTATAATAAAGGGAAAGGCATATTTCCCTTTAGGGTTCGATTGGCTTTGAGATGGAGAAAAAGGAGATGTTGGCTCATTCTTTCATTATCTTTTACATCTTCATCCTTCGTATTTGTGATTTTGCTCTAAGGAGCGATTCTAGAGGACTGGGATGCAAACCCCAGTGCCTGGCTTTTGGGACACAAACCCCAATAGATGGTTTCAGCAGCATTCTACAGTATTGTTTCAGCAGTTGAAAAAGATTGTTAAGTTCAGCGTTTGGGAGTGCTTGTGCATTGCACGTTGGGGGTCTTGTTTGGCACATTGGGATCTTCTTGCTGCCTTGGCGTGACTATAGCAGCCGTACAGCTGCCTTTCAACTAGCACGTGGTTTGCTGGTTGGCTTACGTCAGCCATCTCTACCCTTGGGTGCATGGCTGATTCATTCTTGCAGTTGGCGTCATCATTCCTTGTTTGTAAACACCCTTGCTGGCACACCGATTGCATATCTTGCCTGCTACGATTTGTAGCTATTCTGGTTGACTGAATATTTTATTATTGCAAGTTGTTTCCAGCCTATTTCATATTTGTTGTTGTTGTTATTTATTGTTTTACTTATATCTGGAAAATACAAAAAAAAGAAACAATCCTTCTGCAACTTCTATCTAATTCTCTAAGACCACAAAGAAAGCACAGGAAAAGATATTATTTTAATTAAAATTTACAGAAGTTTAGTGAAAGGATCCTTTTGGGATCTTTCAATGGTATCAGACCTTGAATCTTGCCAGCCTGTAGGGTTTCAATGAATTTATCACAACAAGTTACAGAAAAGGGTTCGATAATTCATTTCAGCATTTTACATCTATTTTTATATATCTTCTATGCATCCTAGTGGAGAAATTCGCAGGTTCTACGAGCGTAGGAGAAACCAGTGGCAAGCAAAGGCCGCTAGAGACGCAGAGACACTAGCTATGGGTGAGGCACAGGGTGCTGCTAGTGACAGCATGCCTACAGAGGCAAAGGAGAGAGAGTTCATGAGAACTCTGATTGCTACGCAGCCCAAGATAGTCCAAACACTTGACAAATTACAAGATACCCTGAAGCGGATGGAATTGGATAGGCGTGGAGGTAGATGGGAAAGACAGGGAAGGAGCAGGTCGGTTTCCGTTGCAAGAAGCCAGCGCAGTCATTGATCCCGTGTCTCAGCAAGGAACTCCCTTCATTCCCATAGGCAAGAACATCCACGTATTCCTGCTCTGGATAGACCATTATTGCCTCAGTTTGGGCAAGTTGAGCAACCGTCACAGGTGGAGCCACCTGAGGTTGGATTCCAAGATTCAATCATGGCAACTACAGCTGAGTGGAGAGCCCTACCCCCAGAGGTTAGGGATGTTTTTCCTTTTCCACAGTATTGTGCACAGCGTAGGGATAACACCAGGTTCAGAAGAGACAGGGGCTACAGACCACAACAGAACAATGACCTCAGTAGAGCCACTGGGAAGATCACGTTGGCTACCTATGATGGCACGGATGATACAAGTGCACGAGCTTGGGTGCACAAGCTGGATATCTATTTATCATTGAGACCTATGCCTGAGAGAGAGGCTATACAATTTTCGGTTTTGCATTTAGACGGGGTTGCCTATGATTGGTGGCACCATGGATTGGTCACCCAGGGTCACGCCTTGGTTCACTCCTATGCTAAATTCACTGAGCGGCTCATTGCTAGGTTGATCGTAAAGACACAGAGCTTTACTACCGGGAGTTGGCACACATTAGGCAGATAGGGAACGTGGAGTCTTTTGTGAATGAGTTCCAGCGTATTGCAGTCATGGTTACTAACATATTTCAGAGTCGTTGTGTGATGTTGTTCATAGAGGGTTTGCAAGACAGGCTGAAGGGACTGGTACGAGCATTCAAGCCAGCCACCCTCAAGGAGGCCATTGATGTTACATTTAGACTAGACACCCCTCCTACTTCTTATCAGGTAGATAAGAAACCTTTCAGGGATTCTCGGCCTCCCCAGAAGGCCAACACTTCCCAGGGCAGAGGGGGACCACCTTGTAGACCACCCAGGATGGACCAGGAGTTGAGGAATGAGCTAAGGAAGAAATTATGCTTCTCCTGTAAGGAGCCATGGGAGCTTAGACATCGTTGCCTTAGTAAAGGCAGGGTTCATTTGATAGAGGTGACATCTGAGATAAGCAATGAGGAGATACCTGATACTGATACTGAGGATAGTTTGGAGGAGGTTGAGCAGGGACACCCACAGTTAGAGCTAGACACTCCGGAGCCTTTGGCGTCAGCTAAAGTGACTATGGCTACTCTCTCCAGTTATCCCAGGTTTCATGCCTTTCGTTTGAAAGGTACGTTGAGAGGCCAGCGGGTTATGAGCTTAGTAGACACAGCTGCCACGCACAACTTTATTGACCAGAAGCTAGTTGATAGGCGTGGGTTCCAACCTGAGGAGTTTGTTGGTTTTGAAGTGAAGGTTGCAAACGGTGCCGTTTTGAGTTGTACTCAGAGGATTCCTCAACTTATCATCCAGATGGGGGACTATACTCTGACAAATGATTTTTATGTGCTACCGCTAGAGGATTATGTAGTTTTGGGCATGCAGTGGTTACAGGGTATTGGGCGATACATCATTGACCACCACCGCATGCAATTCGAGTTTCTCTCTGGAGGGAAGAAGACTATCTTGAGGGCAGCTTCAGATGGTGGTCCTAAGGAGGTAACTTCCAACAGGATGGAGACTATCGTTCGTCATGATGACATACTTTGGGCTACACGTTTTGTGAAGTCCAAAATACCTACACCTCAGGATGGCAGGGCCTTTCATGTAGACATACAGTCAGTGATGGACCGGCATGGTCGTGTCTTTGGTGACATACCTCCTGGTGTACCTCCTGATAGAGGTTTCGAGCATGGAATAGAGATGGAAGGATGGGGCTAAGCCCGTGATTACTACCCCATATCGTCATCCTAGAGCATACAAGGATGAGATTGAGAGGACCATCCATGAGTTACCGGATATGGGATTCATTCGCCCTAGCTCTAGCCCTTTTGCTTCTTATGTGGTGCTTGTTAAGAAGAAGGATGGGACTTTGCGGATATGTATTGATTACAGAGCCTTCAACAAAAAGACAATCAAGAATAGGTACCCCATTCCACGCATTGATGAGTTGTTAGATGAGCTACATGGAGCTATCTACTTCTCGAAGATTGATCTCCGTTCAGGATATCATCAGATTCGTGTGCGGGATGAGGACGTGCACAAGACTACTTTCCGTTGTCACTATGGGCACTATGAGTTTTTGGTGATGCCTTTTGGCCTCACTAATGCACCTGCCACCTTCCAGTCCTATATGAACCACATCTTCAACAAGTAGTTGAGGAAATCGGTTCTGGTGTTTTTTGATGACATATTGATTTATAGCCAGACATGGGAGGATCATCTCAGACACATTGAGGAGGTGCTTAGCATCACGGAGAGTCAGTCTCTATTTGCTAAGTTGTCCAAATGTGAATTTGGACTCAGAGAGATTTTATACTTGGGTCACATGATCAGTGCAGAAGGAGTGAGTGCATGAGGAGAAGATTCAAGCAATTCGCAATTGGCCCTCTCCCAAGAACATTATTGAGTTGCGTGGGCTCCTTGGTTTATGTGCCTATTATAGGAGATTCGTGAGGGGATACTCTGAGTTAATAGATCTCACCGAAGAAGGGAGGCTTCAGATGGACAGAGCAAGCATAGGGAGTCTTTGAGAGACTCAATGAGTTTATGAGCACTTGTCCAATTTTGGCACTCCCTGATTTCTCGCAGCCATTTGTACTTGAGTGTGATGCTTCAGGTGAAGGCATAGGGGCGGTGTTGATGCAGAACAGACACCCCATTGCCTATGAGAGTAGGAAGCTGCGGGATAATGAGAGGTTGTATTCCACATATGACAAGGAAATGTTGGCTATCATGCATGCATTAGCCAAATTCAGACAGTATCTTGTTGGCAGCAAATTTGTGGTGAGGATGGACCATAATAGTCTAAAATATTTCATTGATCAAACAAAGCTTAATGATAGGCAACAAAAGTGGGTAAGCAAGGTGCAGGCGTATGATTTTGACATAGAGTTCATCAAGAGAAAGAACAATACTATTGCTGATGCACTTTCCAAGAAGCCATCACTTGCTGCCCTATGTTCATTGAGCGAGATTTCAGCAGATTGGAAGGCTCAACTTTTAGTTGAGTATTCCGAAAATCAGCATGCTTGTGAGATCATGGACGGGTTGACACGGGATGACAGATATAGTGTAGTCGATGATGTCATCTACTAAAAAGGCAGGGTCTACCTTGTTCCTGAATCACAGTTGAAAGAACACGTTTTGCATGCTTACCATGATACTCCTACAGCAGGACATCCGAGTTATGTTAAGACCTATAGGGCGGTACGGGAGAGATTCTCTTGGAAGGGTCTCAAGGACGAAGGGTCTCAAGGATGATGTCTTACGCCATGTTTGTGAATGCATGACTTGTCAGCAAAACAAGTCAGAGCATACTTTTCCGGCTGGATTGTTGCAGCCTCTACCTATATCGGAGCAGAAGTGGACAGGGATATCTATGGACTTTATTACAAGTCTTCCTCGAGTTCAGTGGAAGGAGGATATCTATGGACTTCATTACAAGTCTTCCTCGAGTTCAGGGGAAGGACTGTATTTATGTTGTGGTGGACAAGTTGACTAAGTATGCCCAGTTCTTTCCTATTGCAACGAACTTCACAACCTCACAGGTAGCCGAGCTGTTTTTCAGAGAGATATTTAGACTCCATGGTCTCCTCAAGACAATAGTGAGTGACAAGGACAGCAAGTTCTTGAGTTCCTTCTGGAAGGAACTTTTCAGGCTAGCAGGCACAAAGTTGACCCCCAGCACTAGCTACCATCCTCAGATGGATGGACAGACTGAGGTAGTTAATAAGTGGGTGGAGGGGTATCTGCGCAACTGTGTCAGGGCAGCAGAAGGCATGGGTGCGTTGGCTGTATTTGGGCGAATATTGTTATAATACTACGCACCACATGTACATTAACATGACTCCCTTCAGAGCTCTTTATGGCTACGAGGCATTATCTTTTGTTGATTTGGCTTTCAGTGACAATAGTTCCCTTGGCACAAGATTGGTTGCAGGAGAACCAAGATATCATGAGATCTCTCAAGGAGAACTTGCAGCATGCTCAGAATCAGCAGAAGATGTACGTTGATCGACATAGGATAGAGAGAGCATTTGAGGTGAGTGACATGGTTATCCTTCGTCTACAGCCTTACAGACAGAGCACCCTTAAACGGGGAGGAGCTGAGAAGCTCAAGCCTCATTTTTATGGACCTTACAGAGTACTCAGGCAAGTTGGAGAGGCGGCCTATGAGATTGAGTTACCACCAGATAGTAGGGTTCATAATGTGTTCCACGTGTCATGTCTGAAGATGGCACTGGGGCAGCATATTACGGCATCACGCGATTTACCTCCTTTGGATGAAGAGGGTAAATTGACTTTGGTCCTTGAGGAGATTCTGGAGGTCAGGGAGAGACGATTGAGTAGGGTGATTCGAGAGTACTTGGTGAGCTAGAGAAGTCTACCCATAGAGGATGCCACCTAGGAGGGTGAGTCCATTTTGCAGCATCTAGCATTGCAATTGCTTGTGGGCAAGCATCTCCGAGAGGGGAGGACTGTCATGTCCCCTCTCTAGTCTAACTAGCAAAGTCATGAGAGTTGGCCTATTATTGAAGTCTCGTAAGCTAGCAATGGTGGATAGAGACTCATACTGGATACTAAGTGACCGGAGTTGGTTCTACAGTCAGTTTGAGAGCCAGTCAGGGCAGTTCCTTAATTTTAGCGAAATTAGGGATTTCCCTAAAATTTAGGAGGTTGTGGCAGTGACCAGATTTGAGGCTCCTCGAGACCAGTATACGGTTTAAGTTTCAGGGTGACAAGGTATATTCCCTAGTTTCTAGGAGCATCCCTAGTTTTTAGGGATGGGACTGCCAATTGGCTCACATTGCCCGGCATTAGTCACAAACAGGTAACAAGACTAGTTCACTTTTTATTTGGTTGGTTTGGCTTTCCAGTTGAATAAAAGGAAATATTTTTAATATTTTCTAAGTTTGCGTTTAAATAAATTAAAATAAAGCTATTTATATAGTTAACTGGAGTAATAAGGGGGATTTTGGCTTCATCTGGGCAGGCAGGCCTATGTGTCATAGCTCGTTGGAAAGGTCTTGAATTATTATAACTTATTTTCATCATCCAGAGACCTTTTGGCACCTTGAGTTATGTTATTTGAGGAAAGGGGTGTTTTTCCTATACATAAAGGCCTTTTAGTTGAGAAGATGTCATTTTATAATAAAGGGAAAGGCATATTCTCCCTTTAGGGTTCGATTGGCTTTGAGAGGGGGATTAAAAAGAGATGTTGGCTCATTCTTTCATTATCTTTTACATTTTCATTCTTGGTATTTGCCATTTTTCTCTGAGGAGCGATTCTAGAGGACTGGGACGCAAAACCCAAAGTCTAGCTATTGGGATGCAAACCCCAATAGATGGTTTCAGCAACATTCTACAGTATTGTTTCAGCAGTTGAAAAAGATTATTAACTTCAGCGTTTGGGAGTGTTTGTGCATTGCACGTTGGACATCTTGTTTGGCACGTTGGGATCTTCTTGCTGCCTTGGCGTGACTATAGCAGCCATATGGTTGCCTTTCAGCTGGCACGTGGTTTGCTGGTTGGCTTACGTCAACAATCTCTACCCTTGGGTGCCTGGCTGATTCATTCTTGCAGTTGGCGTCATCATTCCTTGTTTGTAAACACCCTTGCTGGCACACTAATTGCATATCTTGCCTGGTACGATTTGTAGCTATTCTGGTTGACTGAATATTTTATTATTGCACGCTGTTTCCAGCCTATTTCATATTTGCTGTTGTTGTTATTTATTGTTTTACTTATATCTGGAAAATACAAAAAAAAGAAACAATCCTTTTGCAACTTCTGTCTAATTCTCTAAGACCACAAAGAAAGCACAGGAAAAGCTATTATTTTAATTAAAATTTACAAAAGTTCAGTGAAAGGATCCTTTCGGGATCTTTCATTGAGCCAGTGAAATACCTAGTGAATTTGGTATTGTGGAGAGGGTCTCATCTAGAGATTCTTATTGTGCTTCAGCAGAGGGTTTTACTTGTAGTTGTGGAAAGATAATATCGGCTGGCAGTTGGGGATTGACGAAAACATATTATATCATGCAAAGGCTAGCTGAAGCGTGGCTGAAAATCACAAATCGCAGCCTATTTATGTTCATGGCACACATGCTGGAAAGTGCGATTTTTGCCTGCAGAAAATAATAGAGTTTTATTTGCATGGCGTAAGGGTTTAGGAGACAGAATGACATCTTCAACACTTACTACTTCAGCAAAAATAATTGCAGCAGTCGTTATGGTTTTATTCCAAGTTTTTTTTATGTATGTCATAGTTGCCTTTGGTGATCATTTTCCAATAAAGGATCATTTGGATTTTTACTTGTATTTAATTAGAAAATAAATAAAAGTTGCAGCATTATTTCAAATTGTTTTAGAATTTCAAATTATAGTATATTTGCCCTTTTGCTCTAAAACTTGTGAAAACCACAAAAAATTATAAACTTTTCAAAACAAATATTGAGATAAAACAACTTCAGCAGTTAGAGCCAGTGAAATAAATCTACCATGTTCTACCTATCTCGGGATCTTTCCATCATGTGCCCGATTTACCCGCCTCTTCCTACACACACTCCCTATCCGCTAAATAGTGATTAGTGAGTTATTAAGGAATTCACCAAGTATATATTAATATTTTATATTACGAATATATAAATGAGCATAACTTATATATATTCCTAATTTCTCTAATTGATATAATCATTCAGAATATATTATATAATATTCAAATATATACATGTATTCATATAATATATAATTATATATAGATATATATAAATAATAAAAGATAAAGTATAATTTCGATTTAGATCATTCATATATAATACTCAGATATCTATACTTCAAATATATCATTAGATCCTTTCAAGAATATGTATATGACCGATTCCTTATTATTGATCTATATCTAAATGCTATACCTACAGAATTCTGATTCATATATATAGATTCCCATCTACTATTTAGGTTATAATATACCACCTAATTGGTGTATGGTTCCTAATTCGTATCAGCCTTCATATATAATACTTTATTGATAAGTGATGATTCATGACTATTGTCATATGCTGCTTACCAGAATCGTAGATTTTGGTCACTCCCTTGTGAATTGAAAAAATATTCATGTCATTTCCCATTCTCCTATGGTCAATCATTTATATTCAGTTTCTTTTCCCCATCCCCGTTAGCCAGCAATGATAAACCTTAATATAATTCATTGGATCCGTTTGTAATCATAGGTCGTGTCACTTCATAACATTAGATTTTTGTATCGCTGCATACTCCAACTTAATC
Organism: Chamaecyparis obtusa; assembly: GCA_027943335.1. Taxonomy (NCBI): domain Eukaryota; kingdom Viridiplantae; phylum Streptophyta; class Pinopsida; order Cupressales; family Cupressaceae; genus Chamaecyparis; species Chamaecyparis obtusa. The sequence continues at coordinate 2,291,580 of BSBK01001812.1, forward strand.
GATGACAATTAATTATATCATTGTGTCACTTATTAATGTCAAAACACTTACTCCTAATAGACAATCCCATACCTCTGAACATAATTAATATGTAAATGTGTTAATCGATTTCTCACATGATTAGTTCTTTCACTAGTCTAACGCGACAGGCTACTAAGCGACCAACTAACAATATGCAGATCATTCACTATTTCATGATATACAGATCGCTTACTATTTCATATTTAGTGATCCGAAATACTTGGTATTATCAATGACTTCTCCGATTATATTAATGGTACCTGGTGATGACTATTTGATAACAGCATATTCATTTCTGGATTTATAATACCGGTCACCCTTAGGTGCCAATTTAATCACTATTCTTCATTTCCTATTTTAGCCTTTCTACATATATCCTTTCCTTTGTTTCTAAATTGTATTTATATATTATCAGTAGAATGCAATCTTATTCCTACCGTCGCTTCGTGGTGGATGGTATATTAATTAGTATGGAAGTCAGCTAATCTTGATTTATTTGTTGTAATGTTCCAAAGGCCTTTTGAATTGTTCAACGACTACACACAGACACGCTGTGAAAACCACTTTGCATGCAGGGTTATGCAGGCCGAACAGTTATGCCTGGAGGAGTCCGTACAATAATGAGAGGTCCGTATTCTAATGCACAGACCGTACAGTGTGATAGTCCCAACCAGTGCTGAGAGGGGAGGGGTGAATCAGCACCCAATAAAACTTGAAGACACTCTTAGATCCACTTACTATTACAGCATTCAAAACATATCCTATAAAAGAAATAAACAACACAAAATCACAACAGCATAGAACACCAGATAAATCACGTGGAAACCCAAAATTGGAGAAAACCAGGACTCACAAATTTTGCACTCTTCTGAAGTGCACCCTGTGAAGAGCCTTCCCTGTTAAGGGATTACAAACATATTGTTAAATGCGACCCAGTTAAAGGATTTTGAATAAGGCCTGTTAAAGTATGCCTTGTCAGAGCACTTTTAAACATCAACTAGATGTCACCCGGTTAAGGGATTTCATACAAGGGACTTGTTGATGTCCACTCAAATATTGGGATTTGGCTATTGCAATTGTTAGAGAGCAATAGAAGGCTTAATCCTTTTAAATGGCTTTGCAGAGCCTGATAAGATCACTGTTTCATTCCCTGAGAGTCATCACCGGGCACCACTGGTATGGTCTCTTGAGGATACTATGCTTCCTTCCACACTCTCTTCCTTTTCTTCTCTTCTTTTCTCTTTCTTTTGCAGTTGCTTTGATTAACATGCAGTTTCACTCTTTCATCTTGGCAAAATGAAGGCAAGTGATTATCTTCACAAACTAAAGAATAAATACAATTCCTACAGAGTGTAGGACAGCTGTACAGTTTAGAGAAAGAAGCGCAGATCACTCAAATCAAATTTCAAAAGATCTTCCCGCTCTTTGTTGTTGCGATCCCCATGAAGATCTCTTGTTGATCCACCATCCAGTCGTGTTTCAGTCTGAAAAGAAAACACTAGATGCGTGTCACATATTTTCCCTTAATAGAAAATCCTTCATGAAACCATCATCCAATCGTGTTTCAATCTTTGAAGGAAACATCAGATGCGTGTCACAAACTTCCCCTTAATAGAAAATCCACCATGAATCCATCATTCAGTCGTGTTTCAGTCTTTTAAAGGAAACATTAGATGCATGTCACATACTTTTTCTTAATAGAAAATCCTCTATGATTTGTGCAACAAATCACAGTAAAAGAATCTCTTCAGTATCCATCAACTATGCCTTTCACTGGTCTCAACAAATAGTAGACATACATTAGTCTCAATGATATCTTAATGATCACTGTAGACCGGTTTACACCTCCACGCAGTGTTCTGGTCTCTGTCTTAACCAATGACTTCTCTGTTGTCTATCTACATCGGTCACTGCTCCAGTCATTGTCTTCACCAGTCACCGACTCTGAACAGTTAGTACTACACCGAATACTATGATGAGCCTAACTTGGCCTCATCTTCAAACCCCTTAATTCTCATTAATTTCTTGTGCAAATCATAAATTTGGCATTCGGTCAAACAGTTGGCAAGCAATCACTGTAATAACCCTAATTCGGCTCTGCTATCTAGTGATTGAAACTTTGCTCAACAATTAACAAATTTGCAACAAATAGGATAACTCCGCAAGATTTCTTTATTTATTTATTCAATTTCAAATTTGAAAATTTCATAATTCCATACAAGATCATTCATATCCCAACACTTCTAATTTATTCTGGAAATGCTCTTAAATACAACTGTTCATTTTGAAAAGAAGTAATTAAATAACAACAAAGAACCTGTAACATGCGTTTGCTTGCAGTGACCAAGTAATAAATGAACGCAGTCACTTAATGGCTGTCACGTTCCTCTCCCAGATCGAACACTGCCACTATATGGTATTCGCAGCCCTTGAAGACAACTACACAGCTCCCAAAGAACATCCAAATGCACCCGTAGCTGATGATATATGTCACGCAGCCCAGCATGGCCAAATGCGGCTCCTTGGTGGATGCGGTTGTTTCCAGCAGTGGCTAATGCCACTATAATCCTAGCACGGCTGTCAGAATAATGATGCCGCCCCCACAAGACACAATCTGCAATTTATATGCAGCACTTCAAACATGCGCCGCCCAGCCTTCAGTGTGCATACAAACTTTCAGCATTATCTCTTTCCTTCAACCACGGGCAAAATAGTATGAAGGAAGAATACAATCGATTATACAGCAAAAATCGATTGAAGACAATTGATTATACAACAGCAATCAATTGATTATTAGCTTCAGCAGAATCAGTCTACTAGAAACTAATTTGACCCTTCAGCTAGGGCTCAGAAAAGTAGGAACAATTCCCAAGAACAAATCCAATAGTCAATATTCGATAGATAATGAATCAATGCCTTGCCTATTGCTTTTATAATTAAAAAGTGTCTTCTCCCACACACTTTTCACTTGAAGCACTTTTATACCTAGGCACATATTGAGTGATAAAATTTATTAACTCATTTGGCTCCAAAAACGACCTTTTCATCAATATCATAAAATTATGACACGCGAGGTCCCTGTTTCTTGTGCCCAAGATTTAAAACTTTTCATCCCGGTTCCAACGAGCAATAACACTAAGGTGCCCAACAAATAATACCAACAATAGTGGCAACCTTAGCAAATTTAATCAAATAATAATAATAATTCACCCGTCATGCGAAAACCACTGAAGAAGCATCAGAATCAAAATCTGTTTGCATTGGAGTGATCCTGATGATAAAAGATGGTGAACGAACCTGATGGGGTGACTTACTAAAAATAGACACTCTCTCCAAAATTCTTGGAGCCCAAACCAGAAGCCAGAAATGAAAACCAAGAGCATCATTCAACTCCTCTAACTCCTTTGAGCTCACCGGAACTATCCCTTGACTTACTATAAATAGTAAGTTCACACCACTGACCCTCTAAACCCCTCGCCAGACCACGAGGATTGCAATAATGACCTGGCACCATCATTTCAATGACCTGCTGAAAAATGGGGACATTGTAAGTACTCTGTTCGAGTGCATTTCTGGACTTTACTGAGCTCATCACTATGTCACTAGTTTCCTAGCATTTGGACATTGTTAGCATAGACATCAATGACAACACCACTTATTATTACCGGTGGTCTCTTTACCGGTTGCATCCCTACCGGTAATGTCAACACGGTGTACGGAATGCTTCAACCTGTGTTGGGCCATACGATTGGAAAAAGGTCGTACGGTGTGATTGTCTAGGTCGTACGATTGGGAGGACGTACGATGATGTTGCCTGGGTCGTGCGATATTGCGGTCTGGACCGTATGGTTGGGGGGAAAACAGTAGGGTGTTGTTACCCAGGTCGTACAATAGGTAGGATGTCGTACGGTGTTGTTAAAAGTGGTCCCCAACCTTGGGTATGCACAAACTTGTTTATCCTCTCCTTCTGGGTATTGAATCAATCGACTTCGTTATGAATTTAGTGTTCAATACAATTCTACAGCAAGTACTTGCAAGAGGAATAATAATATTATTATTATATAATGCTCAAATCAAAACAAGAGAACAAGCAGAGTAGGGTGAGGGTTGAATCCCACTGAAATTGCAAATACCAAATGAGGGTCTTTCACCTCTGAAATGACAACTAGCAAAATTCCACGGGATTTTGCAATTACAAATAAAATATCAAAACTCAACATGAGAAATACATCCTATACGCTAGTCATAAATACCCATCAAACAACTAACGAGGGTGCACAAACAGAACCGACTCGGCAACATCTACACCTACACCAAAAAAAAAGATGGTCTCGAGATAAACTAAATCAATCGGAACCCAAATACAAATATTATTATTTATTTAATGGCGGGACATTACAGTCCTCCCTTCGCAAAAATTGCTTGTCCTCAAGCAATTGTAAACTAGGGTGTTCCAAAATCTCCTGGCCTTCTCAGGTGGCGACCTCTAGCGTTAGATCCTTCCAACATACAAGAAATTCTTTGACCGTCGTGACCTCAGCCTCTTCCCCCAAAATTCTTTGACCGTGCGTGACCTCAGCCTCTTCTCCCGAATGTCAATGACCTCGGCTAGTTCTAATACTAACTTTTGTCCTTCATCGAGGGGTGGCAGATCTGTGGAGACCGTGACGTGTTGACCCATAGCATTCTTCAGGCAAGAAACGTAAAACACATTGTGGATTTGGCTTCCTTTAGGTAGTTCCAGTTCGTATACAACCTCGCCCACCCTCCTGGTCCCACAGTAGGGTTCGTAGAACCGCGGCCTCAGCGTTTCTTTTTCAGAAACCTTCAAAGAGGACTGCCAGTACGGTTGAAGCCGAAGGTACACCAAGTCCCCAACTTCAAAACTCCTCTCAATTCGATGCTTGGACCAGCGTACGTTTTTTGTTGATTTTGGGACCGCTGAAGATTTTCCTTGAGGGTCCTCAAAATTTCTATTCCCTCCTGTAGCCAATCCTTGGCCTTTTGTGCATGACTATCACCCAATTTTAGGTGCACGAACGAAGGGGGTTCATAACTATACAATGGTTTGAATGTTGCCATCACAATCGACATGTGGTATGTGGTATTGTAACAGTGTTCTCCTAGATGTAGCCATTTGACCAATGTTCTCTGCTATGCCGAAACATAGTTTCTAAGGTACCCTTCCAACCATTTGTTCACTCTCTTCGTCTGTCCATCAGTCTGCGGGTGATAACTGGTGTTCGCCAAAAACTCCATCCCTTCGAGCTGAAACAACTCTTTCCAAAATGTATTGAGGAAGCGACTATCTCTATCACTTACTATGTTCTGAGGGAGACCATTCAGGCAAAATACTTCGGGGAAGAATAGGTTTGCCACCTGTGCGGCCTGATACTCGGCGGAAACAACAAAGAAATGCACATACTTGGTCAATCTATCGACCACTAAAAAAATAGAATCCTTTCCTTGCACCGTAGGAAGCCCGGAAATGAAATCCATGGAGATTGTTGGCAGGGAGCAGATTCCTGGACATTGTTGACATTATGCTTAGTTGTCATCACTGGAAAAAATCAAACAAACCGGTCCTACATCAAACACATCAGTTCTCAAGTAGGAGCAACAGTGGTGAATCAGTAGTTGTCCCAGTCGACAACCATCAGACTAACTAGGTAACTAGTGTACTCGCACCGGTCACATTAATACTGGTCTTATCCAAACGGTCTAGTAGAACACCAAAGGAGGCAGATTACTAAACCGGTAGCATACCAATTTGCTTTTAGAATAGAAGATCTACAGGTCTGTGCTTTATAATCCAATCCAGTTTTTGCGGAGTGTTTTGAGAAGAACTGGAGTTCTTATGCAAGCATTTCGAGATGAACTGAAGATCAATATGTGAGCTTTTTGGCTTGATTAAGAGTTTTGCATGCGATATTTTCAGATCGCTTTCCAAAACAGTAGAGTTTTGGTGAGTTACAACTTCGCACCACCGTTTGGTGTGGTAAAGAGAAGATCATTATATATACGGATCTTCACGCATTATTAGAGGTGTTGTTGAAATCAAGAACACAGAAAGAGAACAGAGCAGAAGAGCCGAGACTTTTGAGAAGGATTATAGTCACCATGGGTGAAAGAAAGAGATTGAACAGCCAAGCAGAGCGAGAATAGAACATGTATGATATGATTGACAGATTCAGTGTCAAATAGAAGATCATTTCTTTTATTGTGTGAAGCACATATAAATCCTTTTATTAGGGTGAACCCTAGCAGGTTCTGTTGTATAAATCCTTTCACCAACTAACATCTTTATTGATATTTTGAAGTCCTCTGGCAAGAAGACTCCTTACAGGCTCAAGAGCTTAACCGATCTCTATCAAGTCTCTTGACAGGGTAGCATTCTAATCACTGCTTTGTAAGCTTTTAACAGGGCAGCTTTATTACTACAATAGTACAGTTCGTGGGTTTTGTCCCACTATGGTTTTCTCCTTCTAACCGATGGTTTCCACGTATATATCCTATGTTAGCTTGTGCATGTGATTTACGTTCATGTTATTTTAAGAATTCATTATATTCTTAGTATAAACAGGGCAAGAAACAGAACAAGATTAAAAGAAATTGAATTTACTGATTCACCCGCCCCCCACTCAATAACCAATTAGGATTAACAATTGGTATCAGAGTCCAGTTCTCAGGTAAAGAAAGCTAAACCGCTTGAGAAAAGATCATGGAGGATTACAGGTATCAGAAGTTGTTGGAGGAAGAAAATGAAACGATTGCTTCTCTTGAAAACAGACTGAGAAGATCTCTTGCCAAGAGAAAAGAATCGATTGTACAACTGAGTGAAAGTCAAGACACAATTTAAGACTATTTGGACAGAGTAATTCAGATCAAGAAGAAGAAGACGTCTCTGAAATCATGGGGAGAAGAGAAACATGAATCTGACTGATCAAATCTCCAATTTGAAAAGAGAACAGGAAGGTCATGCTCTGAGGACGACTCAACTCATCGAAGCAAGTAGAAAACCTGAGGATGAGAAAAATAGTGCCAAAGAAGCACTACAGACTGTTGAGAGAGAAAGAAACCTTGTTAAAGATGCTCTAAGAGAGCGATGCTCTCATACTGCAACTACATGCAGACTTGCAGAGTATAACTCAGGAGAATGCCATCATGCATGAACACTTGCATGATAAAGATGAAGCAAGCAAAGAAATGGCTGCTGAAGTTGAAAAACCTAAAGCACAACTGAAAACTCTTGTGGAGAGAAATGAAAAACTCAGAAAATATAACGAGAGTTCAGAGAAGCTAGATGAGCAACAGAAAGCTCAGAGAAGACACAAGGATCCCACACGACTTAGGTACATTGGTCAAGGCACCAAGGAAACCGATAAGTCCTCTAAAGTCAAGAGAATCAAGGAGGACAAGAACAAACCGACCAAAGACAAAGGTAAAAGAATCTCCAAACCTTCTTGCAAACATTGTGGCAAACTGGGTCATAAATCTAATGATTGCAGGAATGCACCGGTGAAACCTTTCACAACTAACAGTTACTGCAATAGCTATTATAAGTATGGTCATAGGAGCTTTGAATGCAGGTCACGATCAAACAGTGTGTCCAGTGGAAGCAGAGGAAGCTTCAAAGGTTATTGCTATGCCTGCAATAAATTTGGACACAAGGCTAAAGAATGCAGGTCTACAACCATGGCATTCAAATCTCCACTGAGACCAGTATTCCATAACAAGAATGCAAACCGGGGCACATCTATGTGTGCTACGTGTGGACCATCAGGGCATAGAGCTACTGAATGCCATTCACCCATGGACAAAGGGAAGAGAGTAAATCCACGGAGAGGAACCGGGATGATCTGTTACAATTGTAACAAAATTGGGCATCTGGCTAAAGACTGCAGGAACCGGCAAATGAATAAAGGAAAAGGCCCAATTAAGCCTGTCAAGAGGAACGTGAATCCCAATCAAAAGGGAAAAACAACCGAAGATACCAAGATGGAACTGAAGAAGATATGGTCCAAAAAGAGGACAAAGAGCTCTGAAGGAGAGAAATCAGAGACAAAGTCATCATCTACCAATGATGATATCTCTTCATCAAATTAAGCCAATAGGGCTTAAGGGGAAACAAGTAGAAATGCTACTGTCCCCGGAGTAACTGGTGAGATTTAATCTTACTCAGTAGAGGTTGAGACTGAGAAGCACACACCAGTCTAAGACCAAAGAACCAATCAAAGGAGTAAGTTGTGTGGTCTGGTCAAATACCTTCTCGGTGATAAGTTGATATTACACGGTCGATGTTTCAATTGAGGATGTTGTGGTAAACAAGTAAAGCATTGGTGCACCAGTCGATAAAGGTAAAATTAGGTAAGGCTAATTAATACGGTAATCGTTAACAAAAGTTACCGTTTTCTAATTACCGTTGCGACCCGAGGATATAAAAGGGAAAGTGGATTACTCATTTCACTTTACTTTGCATTTTGTGATAATTTTCTTTAAGCTTGAGTAATCTTTCTATTTGTGATTCATGATCTTTGTTTTTCATATTCCGTGAATTTGACAAAACTTTCTGTGTATTCCGTTTCTAACGTAATGGCATAATCATCATCTACTGCAACCCTTATCGACATCAATCAACATGAGTGACCAAAATATAATATCATGTGAGTGGAGAATAGGTCGAATGATATGGATGGTGCCCTATCATCAATTCCAGACGACATGTTGTTGACTGAAGATGTAACTGCCTTCATTCACAGCAAACAAGAGGAGTTGGGAGAAACCTTCATATAGAGCGAATTTCTAGGGCCCTGTAACGATGGAAAGGTCAAGGAAAAATACGTTTGACTGGAAGTGGCTGGATTGACCAATGGGGTCAAATACCCTACAGTGTTTCATCCTGACTGGATTCGGTTGGTACTCAGTCGAGTACACAATCCAAGAATGTGGTTGGCAAAAGGTGTTGTTACTCCAATTACAAAGGAAGATCTGAGGAGAGTAACCGGGTTCAGTTCCATAGGGGAAACCCTTACCCTAAGAACAATTGCCAACAGTGAAGTCACTCAACTCACTAAGTCAAGGTATGATAGTGGTATGATGATTGTTACAGACATTGAAGATGAAGGTGTCTGGTAGGCCGCTACGGTGATCGGTTACAAAGTTTATCAGTCTAGCACTCTCAACAACATACCTGCTGGAGCTATTCATGCAGCTCACAGAATCATGCACAACAGTGCCCAATATGACATATGTGCTATGTTGAGAAGTCAAATCTTCGAGAACCTGAAGAATTTCAGAATGGTCAAGAAGAAATTCCTGAAGTATGGGACGCTGATGGTATGTCTTTTCTTCTATTACCAAAAATTATTTCTAGGGGTTGGTAATGTTACTTGGGTAACAAACAAGTCGGTTATAGTCTAGATAGGAGAAATGGTTAATAGTCAGGGAAATCGGTTTAATAAGGTGATGTCTAATTACTTTGAAGATTTTCAAATTAGAATGCATCAAAGGAAAAGGATTCTATCTGCAATTGTAGATGAGTACAACGATGATGTTTGTTTCCTTGTTAGTACCGATCACTGTATTATTCAGGCTATTGAGCCAAGAAATGAATTTGCATAGGAACTTGGCTATGAAATTTCATCAAAGACTGCCAAAGCATATGTTGAGGCACTTCAGGAGAGTAATCTAGATCTCTCGGCCAACCGGTTCGGCACTTATGATGAGATAAGTGCAAATTTGAAGAAGAGTGCACCTTCAAAGGCAACTGTGCCAGAACCCAAAGTTCAAAAGAAGGCACAATCGGTAACAACCGAGAAAATCACGAGGAGACTCAGAAGAAACCTAGATGGAGCAGACTGCCACCTATATAAGAAGAAAGAAGACTGCGAAACTGGTAAAGGAGGAACAAAAGGCTAGAAAACCAACCATTGATGAAATGGTTGAAGGCATAATGTCAACACGTGGATTGGCAACGATTCATAGAAGATACAATCTGGCAAATGATGAAGAGAAAAGGAAAATAGAAGATGTAGTATAGAGCCTACACAAGTTCAAGAGAACGCCTACTAAGATTAATGGCTCAGTACGTGCACAGTTACAAGAGCTTATTGAAGGAAGAGGGAAATCCTCAATAACAAAGGAGAAAGAGCTGGGAATAAAGGCATTTCTGGAAGTGCAAAGCCACCGGAGCCTCCAAGAGGCAACCAATCAAGAAGAGGCATATAAATGAAGTTTTAAAATCAGAAAAAGGATTGGTCAAGTTCTAATTGGATAAGTTGGTGAGGTTCATGAAGAAGGAGTTGCAATCTGGACAGCCGTTCTAGAGCAGCAACACCAGGCTGAAGTTGAATGTCAGGAGACCTCACTAAAACCAAAAAAGGACACTGGTAAACGCAAAGGAATTTTGGGCATTGATACACCGGTCCACCAAAAGCCAGAATCTGAACCAATCATTGTAGACATCACTAAAGACACTAGTGGTGATCTAACTCCAACTATTCTAGCATCTCCAAAAAAAGGTAAAGCTAAAACCTTTACTGTTGATGACATAATTGATGAAATATTAGATTTTGGTAAAGTTAGCAATGCTGCTAAATGGTTCAGTGCCTTAGGCACTGATGATAAAGATAACATAGAACTAGCCTTGTTAGAGAGTTTTCTTGATTTCAACCGGGGACCAAAGGACCACAGGTCCATCTTCCCAGATGAACTCAATAAAAGACTACTAACAAAATGGAGAGGAGTAGCAAAGGATGTTAAAATCTTAAGGGAAGTTCTAGAACAAGTAGAACCAAGTCTTGATGAAGAAGCAATCAAGATTCTCATGGAAGCAAAAATAATGAACTTGGATACTAGAGAGAGAGTGGCCAAAATTATAAATGGCCAAGGACAAGAAGTGTACGAAGAAACAATTCAATTATGGAAAAATCATGACTTCAACACTCTAGCAAAGAGGCAGGAGAAACTTGCATCAGAACAGGTATCTACAGAGACACCTCAGTCAACAGGTCCTCAAGATACATCTCAAGGTCAACAGGCAAAGGACACGGTCCTACCTGAACAGTTCACAACCGGTGAACAAAACACAACCGGTGAACAGGTTACAACCAGTGAGAAGGACAAAACCGGAGACCAAGACACAACCGGTGAACAACTCAGAACTAGTGAGCAGGACAAAATCGGTGAAAAGACTCCAACCAGTGTACAGGCTATACCTATCAAACCGAAAGGACTAGAAACAGGGGAATCAACAGCAAGGATGGCTGAAGAAAAAGATATTGATAGAGATGAGACGGCCAAAGTTGTCCAACAGGTTGTCATAGAGGAAGAAGAAGAGCAACAACAAGAAGACAAGGTAGCGGAAGAAGAAGAGAAACAACAAGAAGAAATGGTGGAAGCAGAGAAGCAACCAGAAGAAGAGCTAGTAAAGGTCACTACAAAAAACAACCAACAGATATATAAAGCTCATCTTCAGTGAAAAGGAAGCTATCATTTGCAACTGACCTTGACTCCAAGACATGCGGTTATTTTCTGCAAAATGGACTTGGAGTAATGATTTTTGCAAAACTAAGGGAAAGTAGAAACTCCACCAACAGGGGACACTTTGATTCACATCAGCAAAATGTCAACAACGCAACTCAAGCAGCTCACGAAGAGGAAACAAGACATGGTTCTCAATAGTGTTAAGAATATTTTGTATAATTTTGCTCTAGATGCAGATATTGATGAAGCTGATCCAAAAACTGTAGCTATTGATCACTATGAACAAAAGAGAATCAATATCCTTCATGACCAAATTGAAGCGATCAAAGCAACTGTGGCTACCACCACTGGGGAACTAAAGAAACAAGTTCAAGATGCTAGAAAAATAATATCGAAAACTTCAAATTTTGAAGATTTTGTGAAGGATATAACAGAGAGAACTAATCAGACAACACAAGAGCTCAAAGAGAAAACATCATGGTTCAATCCTAAGACCTCTTCAGCAACAGAGTACAGTCTTGAGCTAACCAGTTTAGCTCTCACAATTAGAAAAGCATCTGAGCAGAATACAAAGAGAATCCAAGATCTCATTGGATTTCAATTATACATAGCTCCAACTTTTGATCTCATGCTGAAAGCAGCAAATGATGTTAATACACTACTCAATGAGCCAGACTATAAGACAATTGAGGACATGGAGAACCTAATTGTCTCTCTCCAAGCAATGAAGTATAACCTAGACCAAGTCATAGCTGCATGGAAACCGTTCCTAGTTTCTGCCAGGAAGATCTACAAGGATATCTTCAATCGGCTTCACTTATGAGTTGTTCAGACCCTTTGTCCCTTGGAGGCAAAAAGGGGAAGAAATTGGAAGAGAAACTGGTATATACTGGCCAGTATGGACAAAAGAGAGGAGACTGGATACTAGAGCCAGTTGACAAGGGAAGTATCAGTTGACAGGATGACACCCGACAGGGGAAGTATTCTGATGAATGGCAAGTAATGATATGTGTTATCATATGTTTTGCCACCAATGCCAAAGGAGAAGAATCTTGGCATTATGCTTAGTTGTCATCATTGGCAAACATCAAACACATCGGTCCTCAAGTTAGAGCAAGAGTGGTCAATTGGTAGTTGTCCCAGTCGACAACCATCAAACTCACTAGGTAACTAGTGTACCCACACCGGTCACATTAATACCGGTCTTATCCAAACGGTCTAGTAGAACACCACAGGAGGCCAGTAGCACACAGGTTTGCTTTCAGAATAACAGATCTATCGATTCGTGCTTTATAATCCGATCCGATATTTGCAGAGCATTTTGAGAAGAACTGGAGTTTTTCTGCGAGCATTTCGAGATGAACTGAAGATCAATATGCGAGCTTTTTGGCTTGATTAAGAGTTCTACATGTGAGATTTTCAAATCGCTTTCCCAAATAGCAAAATTTAGGTGAGTTACAGCTTGGCGCCACCGTTTGGTGTGGTAAAGAGATCATTATATATACGGATCTTCATGCATTATTAGAGGTGTTGCTGAAAATCAAGAGCGCAGAAAGAGAGCAGAGCAAAAGAGCCGAGACTTCTGAGAAGGGTTACAGTCACCACAGGTGAAAGAAAGATTGAACAACCAAGCAGACTGAGAATAGAATAGGTATGATCTGATTGACAGATTCAATGTCGAAAAGAAGATCATTTCTTTTATTGTCTGAAGCACATATAAATCCTTTTATCCGAGTGACCCCTAGCAGGTCCTGTTGTATAAATCCCTTCACCGGGTGACATCTTTATTGATGTTTTTAAGTCCTCTGGCGAGGTGACTCCTTACAGGGTCAAGATCTTAACCGATCTCTATCAAATCCCTTGAAAGGGTAGCATTCTAATCAGTGCTTTGTAAGGCTTTAACAGGGCAGCTTTATTACTACAGTAGTGAAGTTTGTGGGTTCTATCCCACCGTGGTTTTCCCCTTCTAACCGAGGATTTCCACGTATATATCCTGTGTTAGCTTGTGCATGTGATTTATGTTCATGTTATTTAAGCATTCATTATATTTTCAGTATAAACCAGTGTTCCGAGAATCACCCATGAATCACCTGAATCGGGCGATTCATGATTCGATTCAAGCAAAACATTTTTTTATGAATCGTGAATCGTGATCGGCGATTTTATCAGATGAATCGCATGAATCGCCGATTCAGGCAATTCATGGAAAAATCGCCTGAATCGCGGGTCGTGAATCGGCGTGAATCGACCGCGGCAGGCAGACTTATAAGTCAAAAAAAAATAAAGTTTGACTTATTTTTTTTAGGTTTAAATGGGCATTTTCTTTTTGTTTTAACCCTAAAGGGTCTTCCATTTGCTTAGTATGAGTAGAAGAGAGGAAAAGTGAGAGAGAAGAAGAGAAAAGGAAAAGCACAAGTTGGCAAACAGCAGGAAGGAAGAGCAGCAGAGAGAAGAAAAATCCATTTGGGGAGGCCATAAGATTGCATTGGGAGCATTAAAGAGTCATTAGCAACACTCCTCAACTGATTTGCAAGAGGTAAGTGTTGATTTTTTTTTGGTATGTTAGTGTATTGTTGATTTTTTGTTAAATTTTTTTAGTTTTCATTTGCAAATCTTGAATGTTTGTTTTTTAGTTTTAATAAATTGCAAAGTAGGCTTTGTTGTTTTGTTTATTAGTTTGTCAGATTGTCTTACTTTGAATTTTGAAACATAGAGGTTTTACTTGAAATTTATTATTGCAGGAGTCTTAATTTTCATTTTCCCCAATGGGTAAAAAAGATGAGTGTTGGAAATATACCGAAGACTTTCTTGGAAGAACAAAATTCTAAACAAAATGTATGTTTTGTAAAGAAATATATTCTGGTGGCATTTATAGATTCAAATTCCACATTGCTACCATACTCAGACATGATATTGCAATTTGCACTCAACAAACAGCTGGGGCAAAACGCACTTGTTTAGTGGCATTAAAAAAATTTGAACAAGACAAAATAAATAAGAAAAGACAACTAGAAGAGATAAGGGCTATTGGCTCCCATGCTCCCACTGCCACAACCACATCTACACCTACATCAGAGTCCACATCCATAGGTTGTGTTGGAGAGGGTTCTACTAGGACTCCTTTTCGTCCTAGTGCTGCTGCTCGTGCTAGTGCTACTGCTACTGCTACTGCTAGTCGTTCTTATAGTCATATTGAGGCTGGCAGTGGCCTATTGCAGTCCAGAGTGCGAAAGAACAGATTGGATAGTTACTTTGTGCCCCACACTACTCCTGGCTCACAACCCACACTTGAGGGCATGGGTTTGAACAAGGAGATTCATGATGCTGCGAGAAAAGAAATTTGCAAATTTTGGTACTTTTGCAACATTCCATTTTTTGCAGCCAGGTAATTGATTCTTTTTTATTTGTTTTCTTTAAGTTTAAAGTTAAATTTTAATTATATCTATTTGTGTAATGATGTAATTATTATCATTTTATTTGCACTAAATTGATAATTTGAATAAGTGTTTTGCATTAAAGTGTAAACTTGCTAAGGTTGTTATTTTAAATTCCAGAATGTTGTAAAATTCAGAGAAAGAAAGTTGATGTTCAGCTACAGAATTGCAAACATTAAAACAGCAAACTCAAGATACATTTGTTTCAGATTTGAGCAAAGTAATATTCAGATTTTGAACTCAACAGTAAATGAAAACAATTGCTTGCATTTTATAAAAGGAAAGTATAATTTTAAGTTTGCCACACAAGCAGTGGTTGCTATAGAAATGAATAAGAGAAGTACATTTCAAAGGTACAAATGATAAACCACACACCCCGTGGCTTTAAGTATTGATGCATGCATGCATTTTCAATTCTATGAATTGAATGAAGAATCAAATGCAAAGAAAAGAGAACAGTTACATTCTGGAAATGTAAATAAGGAGAGAAGGAGACAGGATAAGCCTCATTGCCTGGTTATTTGTTGAAGTTTGAGCTTCGCTGCATCATTGGTTCCGCACTTTGAAGTGTTCCAGGTCATCTGGTATGTCCTGCAAAAGGAGATAAGAGTGGGTCAGTTCATATGAACTGAGCAATGAAGAACAATTAAGCTGTCTAATTCTCTACTTGATCACATTTTCAAAAGATATAAATCAGAAGACAAAGTCATAAAGCTGCAAGAAAGAAGGATCATATCACAGAAATATCTTTTTTTTTTCTAATATTGTTTGTTCCATTTGCAGATACAGGTTCAGAAGACTAAGTAGGTTGTTGAAAGGAAGCACATAAGCTACAGGTGCGAAACTTTTAAACTGAAGTTATGTAGAGGCGAAGACTCGAAGACCGGTGGACTAAGAGGAGGCTGTCGAGGGGGCATGCATACATTATAGGCATGGGACCTTTCAGCTGAATCATGGAGTTACAATAGGCAGGTTGTTGAAGGGACATGACTTTCGTCATGAAACCTTCCAGCCAACATATCAAGGTTTCAAGGGTTACAAAGTTTTAGTTTATTTCATGATTGAACGGAACAGGAAAAGTCAAAAGAAAATGAGTTTTATGTTTTACAGTTCACTTATGGGAGTCACGAGCCCGTGCTCGAACCCCATAAGTGATAATTCAATATGCTGGCTACAGTAAAGAGGTTCAGATCAATGGTCAAGTATCAGAAATAGATGGCATAATCAAGGAATGAGGTAATTCTATACTTTATGTTCGTAAGAAGTAAAGATTAAATATTATGCAATGCTGGTTTGAACTACATATATGAAAAGCATGAGATGAGACAGTGCATAAAGGATAGAACAGAACAGAAGGAATAGAATTACAAACCATTTCATCGAATGAGATAAGTATGCATGACATATTTCGAAGGATAATAGTATTTCTATACTGTTTCAGTCTGATATGATTTCACAGAAATATCACTTACATTCCATCAGGATGAGATAGTATGTGTTCAAGATCTATTCATTAATTAGTATCAGTCAGACAATTCATTCTAAATGCTATTCTATAGATTGATATTTTTTGAGAATGAGAAAAATAAGAATAATTTTGCATTCAGATTACTGAATAATGACAGAATATAATTTTAGTTAAGGACTGCAAAATGTAAGCATATCCATGAAATGAAAGAGTATCAGCTTATTGTATGTTCATAGTTCAAAATAAAAGTGCACAGTGAATATCAACAAAGTTCATATATGCTGGTTATCTAAAAGGAATAAACAAAGAAGGATTAGTGCTGTTTGTGGTTGATTATAACAGAAAATAGAACAGCAGCACTATTTCACATATGAGTAGGGGAAACATGTATCTTCATCATGTAAACAATGCAAGGCTCTCTGCTTCTACAAAGTTATGAGGGATAAAAAATAATTACTATCAAAGAGGAAATATAGTACAAGGAAATTAAGTTTCAATGCAAAGATGAAATGCTACAGAAATACGTTACTTGTATGCTACTTTCAACTTTTGGAGGACACAATATTAAAACTTACTGGCATCAACTATTTTCTCTCACTTATGCTGTTGTCTCTGGTGTCATTAGTTCTCATTCAGTTTTATTTGCCAAATCATTGTCGAGTTTGTTCAGGTTAACCATCAGTGGTGATAGTCAGTTGCGTGGGTGGTTTACATACATTATACCCTCTTTTTTTTTTTAAAAGTACAGCAGCATATTTCCAGGAATATAGGGTGTTTGATATATTGAAAACATCAATGTTTCTCATTGGCATAAGTTTAGTATTTGCTGGAATTTTCTTGCTAGCACCAGATGATTCTAAAAGGCCTAAAGCAAAACAGCTCTCTTCATCAGCTCAAGAGTCTTCACCTTTGATGGACACTTGAAATCGGTCATATGAATTACAAGCGGGACAATGAAGAAATCTTTAGCAGAGAATAACATAAATACAACAATAGCCCGTGTACAAGCAGCTCAGAAAATAGAGGAAACCCACAATATTTGCAAAGAAAAATCAATACCCAAATTCAGAATCGACTACAGAATTTTTGGCAAATAAAGGTGAGTTTACAACCAAAATTCTTCATAAGACCCCTACAGCTCGAAACAAACCAGCAGCTCAAACCCACATGAAAGAAAATAAAAGGGTTATCGACAAATAGAGCTATGAGAATATCAATTCTTTGGTTGAGCGTCCCTGATACAGTAAAGAAGAATATAAATGAATTTTTCTTATCATAAAAGAGTTTGGCCGCAGAGAACCCAGATGAAATATGATATGCAGAGTATCAAATCCAACATATATAAATCCAGATTTTTTGCAAGGATTCGGAGCTTTCTAGCAAATAAAACAGTGAAAGGTTTTATAAACAGAGGTGAAGCACCCACATTTTTTACACACATATTGGTTTCAAAATGCAGCAAATAAAAAGGAGATCTCTGATATATATCGAGCTAGCTGAGAAAAATAGATAAAACCCAGAATTATTTTTATGTAAGGAATAAGCATATATTTTCAGTTCGAAATCAAGCTTTGCTACTACAAGTTTGTGTAAAAGACGAGGAAAGGAAGGATTAAATGCTTATCTGAAATCATTGTTCTGAACTTGTAAAAGAAAGCCGTAAGACTCTGTCTTAGTAAAAAAAAAACTCCAGCAGCAGTTGCGGCCGAGTTTTCCAGCAAGAAAAGGGTTTACAGAGATCAAATACTTGCAAATAGCATAACGGCTGCAAGGAAGTGCAGAGATCAAACCAAATACGCTCATGGCGGCATAAAGAACAGAGAACTAGAGATGCAAACCTTTATGGCGGCCGTTTGAAACCCTACCCTCTCTTCTTTTCAGCAAAAGAAATGAAAAAATGCCTAAGTTCGATATGCAAAAGGAGATATACAAATGCCTTTCTTGTTTTGCATAAAAATTTGGAGTCCGAAATGTTTCACACTACGGATGCTTTCTCAAAATGCCACGCTTTCAAACATCACATGGCTTAAGCAGAGATATTTGTATGGAAAGTCATGTCAGCTAGTGACTAAATAAGATGAAGTTATCTATTTGTGATAGGTCATGTTGACCATAGATGTCTTCAAGTTTTAATGCATAGTTTTATCAATGCTTTAGTTATGTATTTCTTTTATTAATATATTAGGTATAAAATTTTATTTATATTATTCCTTTAAAAAAATGTAATTTTTGACAATAGAAATTATAATTTAAGTTTTTATTTAATTTAAATAGATAAGTTCATTATCTATTTAACTTAAATATAAAATATTATAATTTATATTGTCAAAATTAAATTTTATATTCTATTTTATATATTTAATATTTAATAAATAACAATCTTAAATTGAATATATTAAATAGAATTCGCTATTCTATTTATATTTTCATTTAAGTTCGTTATTTATTAAATATTAAATGAATAGAATTTAAGTTGGAAAAATATATATATAATTTTTGCAGAATATATGAAATAAATGAGTATATAATTAAGATTGAGATCATCATTTTGATGAAGGAAGTGCTTTTCAGTCACGTTGAGTTCGGTTTTGAGTTCTCTTTCATAGAGTATCAATTGAGAGGACTTTTTGAGTAGTTCACTATTGGTTTCTGACAGTTGAGATCACCTTTTGATGACTTTTCCTTCCATATCCGACCCCTTACAAATATGCATGATTTTGGGTGATATGGAGCAGTTTTGGCATGATTTTGAGTGGTAGTTCAGTCTAGCATAACTTGAGGCAGTTTTTGGGACACTTTGACTTCACTTTCTGACAGTTTGACTAATCTTTTTGGAAGTTTTTTTCATGCATACGGATTAGGGTTTCATGATTTCTATTTATCTGATTTTGATCTGATTATTGGGCATCTTCTTTTGGGCTCACTTGTTTTGCATTTTTTGCAAAATGGAGACAGAATTGTAAGACCATTGTAGCAGAGATTTGTTCCAGCATTGATTAATAGAGATACCTGTTCCTTCCCATTGGTTTTGAAGTGTGATATTGTGAGTTTTAATGCTTTGATGTTGTGTTATCCTTCATTTTAAGCTGCATTCCTTACCACATTTCAGAATCTTGATACATGTAATTGCAGGTCTATTGTTTGTGTTCTAATTTTTGCAGTGATTTGGTGAAGCATTGTTTCCCTACCTTTGCAAAAATATCTCAGATCCTTACATAGAAACACTTTTGTAGTTGCATGATTGTCTGGGTATTGAGAGCCATAGTTATTTTCTTGAAATCTGTGCTGAATTGATTCAAGTTACATATCAGATTTGGTGTATCACCTTTTTAGGTTTAGAATTCTTTAGGTTATTTCTTTTCCCCTTTTCCTTATATAATTTTGTGCAAGTGATATTCCAAACCTAAGAGGAACCGGCCTAGAATCTGCAGATTCGTTCTCAACCCCATCAACGGGAACGTTTCCATGTTTCAACAGGATAGCTAGATTCCATATCAAGCTTTTGGCGCAATCCTGATTGACAACAGTAATCATAGATTCACTTTACATAATGATTTATCATCTAAATTTCTAATCATAATCTATTTGTGACAGGGCTCCTTACTGGCAAAATATGATAGATGTAGTTGATATATGTGGTCCAGGGTTTAAAGCCCCAACTGAGGCTGAGTTGAGTGGACAACTCTTAGATGAAATGGTAGAGGACATGAAGTCTGAGCTTCAAAATCACCGAAAGGAGTGGACTGTAGAGGGTTGCACCATCATGACTGATGGTTGGACGGACAGGAGGAATAGAACACTCATCAACTTTCTTGTTTCCTGTGGAGGTGATTGATCATTCTACTTTCCTACATGCATTGTGAAATTTGAATAATTTAAATTCTGATTTGTTGATTGCTAATTTGTTGATGATCCATGATAATTCATTCTTTTGTAGGATATACCATGTTCCTCAAGTCTATTGATGCTTCCGCACATGTAAAAAACACCACATACTTATGTGAGATTATTGAGGAAGTCATCACAGAGGTGGGGGAATAAAATGTGGTGCAGGTGGTGACTGATAATGCAGCAAGTTATGTTGCTGCAGGTAAACTTGTAACTTTTCAAGTTTTGAAAATTAATTTATTTGAATTTTGAACACTTTTCTAATTCTAAGTTTCCTAACATGTTCCAATTTCTAATTAATTTAAAATTGTTGTAGGTAAACTATTGATGGAGACGCACCCGACCATATTTTGGTCTCCTTGTGCGGCACATTGCCTTGACCTCATGTTGGAGGAATTTGGCAAGCTTGAGTGGGTAAAGTCATGCGTAGATAGGGCAAAAAGTATATGCAAGTTTATCTACAAACATGCATTCATCCTTAGCACAATGAGGGCCTACACAGGAGGGAAAGAGTTAGCTCGTCCAGGGATCACGAGGTTTGCCTCAAATTTCATCACACTGCAGTCTTTTTTGACATCAAGGGACGATTTGAGGAGAATGTTTGTTGGGCGGGAGTGGACTACATCCTCCTATGCTACGACCACTATAGGGTTAGATGTGGCAAATTCGATCTTTGATGACAATGGTTTTTGGGAACCCACTAAAGAAATCGTTGAGGTAAATTTCAAAAAATTTAATATTTAGTATTTAGTTTTACTATTTATTATTTAATTGTTAATGATTTACTTTTACTTTTAGTTTTATAATTTTATTTATATTATTTATATTTAAGGTTTGACTCAAATGTTTTTTTACATTATATGCAAGTCACTGAGCCCCTCGTATCTCTCCTACGAACTGTTGATGGGGAGAAGCCCTCTCTTGGCTACATAAATGAGGGCATGGATAGGGCCAAGGAGGCCATTAGAGCCAAGTATCTAGGAGTGCAGGAGAAGTATGCCCCTTTGGGATATCATTGATAGGAGATGGCAGAATCAACTCCACCGACCCATCCATGCAGCAGCCTATTATCTGAATCCAACATTTCATTTTTGTGCTGACTTCAAGGCGGATGAGGAGGTTCTCACCGGCTTATATATAGTGATCCAGAGGTTGAGTAGTGATGAGGATAGCAGAGTTGCAACCCTTGAGCTAGACAAATTCAATAATATGGAAGGGTCAATTTTCTCTAGCAGGATGGCCATAGATAGTCAGACAAAACTATAGCAAGGTAACCGTAAAAATAATATATTCTTGAATGTTAAGTAACAAGTTTATGGCTTATAAGTTGTGCATTTTTATTTTTTATTTTGTAATTTTAAAGTTGTAATTTTGTAAATGATAGTGATACTAATTGATTTTGTTTTCCCTTATTTCAAATAGATGGTGGCAAATGTTTGGGCCCACAACCCCAAAACTTCAAAAAATTGCCATGCGTATTCTGAGTCAGCCAAGCAGCGCTTTTGGATGTGAGCACAATTGGTCCATGTTCGAGCATATCCACTCGAAGAAGAGAAATAGGTTGACAGTGCAGAGGTTGAATGATCTTGTCTTTGTTCATTACAACCTTCGTATTAGGATCAGACAGATTATGGGCATTGACTCCTCTCCAATCATTCTGGATGAGATTGATCCAGAATCAGAGTGGCTCACTGAGGTTGTGGATCCGGTCTTCACTGAGGCAAACCATGAGTGGATTGACCAGGCAAATAGAGAGGCTGAGGCTGTGGCCATGGCAGAGGAGGCGGCTAGAGCACGTTCAGGCACTAGCAGACTCACACGTGCACGCACAAACATAGGCCCTAGTGATGTTGTCCATGAGCCCATCTTACATGCGGAGGATATGGCTCAGCAGTCCTTTAGGACCTACCTTAGACACCTTTGTAGAAGGCAGACAGGATACTCAGAGGCTGAGGCTGAGGTTGCGGCCGAGCTTGAGGATGATGATGAGGATTGAGCTACAACCTTGTTTTTTCATTTTCTTTATAGACTGCTACTATTACAGTTTACTGATAGACATACGTTTCATGGATCTTCATCTTACATAAATTTTTGATTTGATGTCTTATGGATCTTCATCTCACATACATATTTGATATTACATTCTATGATTTTACTCATTATGATAATATGATTTCAAATTTCTATTTACTTCAGTTCAGCTACAATTTACATTTTACATGTAGCGTATGTGATGGATTTATCATTTATGTTCCTTGTTTATGTATGTTAGCTTGTATTTGATGATGTTATACTATGTTTAAGTTATATTCAATAAAGGGTGTCTGAAATAGGTTTTAAATTGTTAAAATCTAGGGTTTTTTAAATTTGCCGATTCGTGGCCAATTCAATTCCGATTCATGGCCGATTCGCGATTCGATTTGGCCAAAACGATTCCGATTCTCGTTTCTTTGGTATAAACAAGACAAGAAACAGAATAAGATTAAAACAATTTGAATTTACTAATTCACCCCCCCCCCCCTCAGTAACCGGATAAGATTAACAAACATACCATAAGATGTCATTCTTAAGACCCTTTCATGAAAAACCTTTCCCGGATCTTCCTGTAGGTCTTTAGGTACCCCTGATTGCCAGCCAAAGGCAACTCGTGCATCTCCCTTAAAATTTTCTCGTCCAATTTGGACTCGGGTACCAAAAAAATTTGGTTTTTGTAATAAATGAAATCAACGATGACTTTGTACCTGTTGTCTTGCACTTCATCGTCCAGCAATTGGCACGCCAAGCTGTTCTTGGAATATTCGACTAAGAGATGTGCCCTCCAATCGGCCGAAATCTCTGATGAGCATATGGTCGGCCTTCTTGATAACGCGTTGTTATTACTAACCAGTTATTGAGAGGGGGGTGAATCAGTAAAAGCTATTTATATTACAATTCAACACTTATTTAATTATTCTTCTAAGATAAGCAGAATGTAAACAATCATCAACAAGCATAAATAGAAATACACAGATCAACACAAGATGTATACATGGAAACCCTCGATGAGAAAGAAAAAACCACGATGAGACAGAGCTCACAACTTCACTACTGCAGAATGAAAGCGCCCTGTTAGGAGCTTACAAAGCACTAGTGAAGGTGCTATCCAGTTAAGGGATTTTATAGAAGATCAGTTAAGATCTTAACCCTGTTAAGAGTTCCGTGGTTAGAGGTCTTTCAACATCAACAAAGATGTTACCCCATTAGAGGATTTTACAAAAAACCGATTAGGTCCATCCTGATAGAGGGATTTCAATTTGCTTTCACACCTTATAAAAGCAATGATCTCATATGACATTGATTGTCCGATTAAATCATACCCGTTGATCTCTTCCCCGGTTTGCCTGGCTATTGAATCTTTTCTATCTCTTTGCCTTTCACCTCTGGGGACTGTGATCTTTACGCAGATGTCTCTTCACTGCTTTGTTTACTCAACAACACTTTTCTTGCATCCTATGACCTGTATTTATAAAAGAGTTCATCGTAATGAAACCCTTAACTCATAGAACCGTCAGGCTGTAAACTCAACAATAAATCATGCAACTAGCAAAAAGCTATGCGTTCTGATATGGAGTTTACCTTTAAAATATCCAAAGAAATAAAAATAACTCCTGTTAAAAAACTAACTCCACTTTTGAGCGGTGAATGTTCCGTATAATCCGGTTTTAACTCAAACTACTCTGCAGAATCCGGTGTGGATCTTTATGCAGTAGACCGGTATACTCTTATACCCGGTTCATCCCTGTATACAATATAAGACCGGTACTGTGTACTTGGATCGGTCTTCCGTTGTATCCCCTTTGCTTAATCTACCGGTGCATACACTCTGTTTTCAATCTATCGATTTCTTTGAAATAACGTGAGTGACCGGTGAACCTTTACCGGTGCGAATGGTGTTTGTGATTTACAATAATGACTACTTAAATTGCTAACACACGTCAGCCACAATATTATTCTTCCACTTCCCATACTCAATGTCAAGGTCAAATGCTTGTGTTTTAATCACCCACTTTTTCTGCCGTTCATTCAACTTCTTTTGTTCCAAAAAATGCCTAAGGCTGTTGTGATCCGTACGCACTACGAATTTGGCTCCCACGAGGTACTGTCAAAATTTTGTGATGTAGGGGCATTCTAGGGTACTCGGTAAATCTGCATGGTGGTGTGTTGAAATGTTTATGTGTTACTCGGTTGCAGCTTTAACCGACGGTCTTGGTTCATAAAGGAGGCTCGGTCGCTGAAGGAACTCGGCAAACCCTCTAGCGCTCGGTGGAACATGTACTTGGCGATGCTTGTGGTGCTTGGTCGACGTACTTGCTCGGTTGTTTGACTGGTGCTCGGTAGTTCTGATTTACCGAATGGAGTTCTTGAAGTTTTGGTTGGCCAACTTAGTATATTTAATGTTGGTATCTTTTGTTGTATTCTCCTATGTGGATCTAGAGGCCGACATGGAGAATTAATTGTTTGTAAGGCTATTTGTGAGCCGACTGTTGATGCATTTAATATTTGTTTGTAGTAGAGCCGACTTGGCTCAGGAGTTAATTATTTCTTCCAGCCGACTTGTGGTTGAGGAAATGTATTTAAGGAGTGCTTAGGTAGTTGTTTAAGTAGTGGATGAGAGTCAGTGATTGACAAGGATAACAATTCGATCTTGCGAGATCTTGGAGATCAGATTGTTTATCTGATAGTTGTAATAGCAGAGCTAGTGGTTTGCATGCTTGGAGACAAGGAGATTGCCTGGAGGCTTGCAAGCTCAAGTTTAGATCTACCTTAGTGTTTCAATCAGTTGCTGATGTGTTTCAGAGTTGGACTAGCTACGAGATTGCAGAATACTTTTGTAAGTAATTGTATTTGGCCCTAACCCGAAAGGCCTTACAGTTGGGCATGTTTAATGAAAATTTTGTTGAAGCATTATCTTATTGTGTTATTCCGCATTGTCGGTGTTTTGCTACAAGTTTGGATAGTCCTTTATAGGATCCTCCGACCTTGTACTGCGTCAGGTGGTATCAGAGCTTGAAGTTCTTGAGTGTGTAAACCGATCTTCAAGTTGAGGCAATTTGAAACAGAACCTTGGTTGGTGATTTGTTGCCTTGGGTTTTCGAAAATCTTGAACGATGCCTCCGAGAAGATTGGACCCTAGAGCGATTATAGATCTCTGTAATGCTGTGGAATCAAAGATTACAGAGAAGGTTAAAGTTGATTTCAGATCTGAGATGGAATTGATGAAGAATGACATGATCGCTGAGGTCATGAGAGCTATTGCTGGTATGCCGAGGAATCTTGGTATTGAAGATGGTTATGAGGAAGCTGCTAAAGACTTTGAAGCTGTTGGATCTAGAGGAGATGACCGGAGAGATAGATCTGGTGAAGACAGAACTGGTCAGTTGCATAGATCTGGAGCTCGGTTAGGTACTAGTTACCGAATGGAAGTTTCTACTTTCTCTGGTACTTTGAGACTCGAGGATTTGATTGATTAGATTGGTGAATTAGAAGATTTCTTTGAGCTTGAAGAAATTGAAGATCCTCTTAGAGTAAGATTGGCACAAACTAAGTTGAAAGGACATGCTGCTCTTTAGTGGAAAGAATTACAAAGAGATCAAGAAGATGAAGGTGAAATGTAGATCAATCGGTGGAGGTTGATGGTGACTAAATTCAAAGCTAAGTTCATACCTGTCGACTATGAGCTTGACTTGTTCAATAAGTTGCAGAACCTGAAGCAAAAAGATTTGACTGTGGAGGACTACACCGAGGAGTTCTATAAGTTGACTATTCGGTCTGGACACAGAGAAATTGGTAAGGAAAAGGTAGCTCGGTATGTGAATGGTTTGAGATTCAATATTCAGGATGAGCTTGGTATGTTGAAGATTGATTCGGTTGAGGATGCTTATCAGTATGCTCTGAAGGCAGATGATAAGTTAAAGAGGAGACAACATGGTAACTCCCGAGGGAAGGAGAAACTTGATCACTCGGTGAAAGATAAACCGACTGTTGAAGATGAACTGAAACCTGTGGAACCGAAAAAGAAGACAGGAAGGATTATCTTTAAGGGAACTCATTATAATTGTGGTGAAGGACATAGATCTTTTGAGTGTACACTGAAGAAGTTTGGTGACCTAAGGAATGCTGTGGTGAATGAGAACATTCAAAATGAACCTGAATCTGAGAACTTGCTGGTTCGGAGAACATTGCTCAGTGCAAAGGTGGAACCTTGTCAGACGAGTAATTTGTTCAGAACTTGGTGCAAGTTAGGAGGTGAACCTTGTGATGTAATTGTGGACAATGGTTGTACTAACAACCTTATAGCTGAGGAGATGGTTCAAAAACTTGGTTTCAAGAGAATGAGACATTCTTATCCTTATAAGATTGGCTGGTTGCAAGATGCTCATGCTCTAGAAGTGAGGAAGCAATGTCTTGTTGATTTTCAGATTGGCCAGTATAAGGATCAAGTGTTGTGTGATATTGTGGAGATGAATAGTTGTCACATATTGCTCGGTAGGCCTTGATAGTATGATTGCATGTAATGTCCCCGTTTTTCAGACTTTTGGGATTAGCTTGGGGTGGCGACCCTCGCAGGCTAATCAAGGAATCAGAGGGGGTCAGTTGGTGGAGCCAGTGTTGGGATTCCATTCTGGAGGTTCAGATTATCAGGTCTGCTTTTTGTTTGGGTCAATTTGGTCAACTTACTATTTTTAGTAAGTGGTATTTTTGGGTATGGCTAGATTTAGCAAGGCGTCTGCACAGGGTGTCAGATGTTTCAAGACCGAGTTTCAGGGAATCTCCAGTTTGAGGGACTTACTATTTATAGTAAGTCTATTTTTGGCAGTTGGCTATTTTTGGCAGTTGATTATTTCTGGCAGTGCAGTTGAAGTTTGAGGCTCTGGTGTCAAAAATGTCTTTGTTGCAGTCAACTGGCTTCAGTGGCTTTTTATTTTAAAGTTATCGTTATTAAATTAAATTATTTTAATTTAATAACTTTATTACTTTATAACTTTAATGTTATAAAGTGAAGTGATTAAAAAGCCTTTTAAGGGAAAAAAGTGAAATTGAAGCTTTTTCCAAAAAAGCTATACATTCAATTCGAAAAAGCACTTTCATCATTCATTGTTGATTTGATAAAATTTATGAAGCTTCTTGGCTGTGAGAAATGGATAGGGTTTTGAGGACTAATTCCTCTTTCTGCAATTTGAATCGTCACTGATTGATGATGAATTTTGCTTCTGAATTCTAAGAATTATATTCTAATTTTATTTGAGGAAATACAAATTGGTGTTGTTGTATACCGCTTTGTAGAAGATTTTTAAGTGGCTGGCTAAAGATATTCATCACAGGAAATCGAATTTAGGAAGACAAGGGTTTGAGTTTGACTTCTAGAAGAAATGCTATCTCTTCTAGAAATGATTGCATTTTGAAATTTGCTCACTAAATGCCAATCAATTATGCCAATGAATTGTGTTGTGAAAGCCAGCGAATAAATAGCTACAGGCTAAGTTTTAATTCTGAACTGTACGGATTACACACAAGGCCGTACGGATCTGCAGGCCAGCCATACGCAATTCCGGTAGATGGTTTCGTGAGGGTTTCATTGTTGCTAATGAGGCATGTTAAGAATGTTCAGTTGTAGTCGCCGCCCAAGGAAGAGATAAGTGCCGTGAACTTCAGGAAGAATATAGTTTGCCGCCAATAGTTTGCTGCCAGTGTGAATAATAAGGTGCCAATTAAATTTCGAAATTGATTTAGCATTCATAATAATTGTTATGTAATTAATCATTGTGATAAGAATCAAATCCAATAAACATTATCTGAATATTGTTGATTATGATAAATTCAAAGTTGGTAGAAATTTAAATTTCAAAGGAGTACAGGAAATTCAATTATCAGATTTATTTTAAAATACATGTTGCAATATTAAGAGCGATCAAGGCTCTTTACATTGCAGAGCTATGCATGATTGTGTCAACAATGTATTTACTGTTGAGAAGAATAACAAGAAGCTTTCCCCGATGCCTTAGCTGGATACAACACTCGGTAGGAGAAATCTGAGCTTTTGTAGCCGAGATGAGTTGAAGAATTCTGAAAGGATTGATCAATATGGAGAACAAACCTGTGCGTTATCGAGGAAAGATTTGAAAAGACAAAGGAAGCACAAGTTGAAGAGTATGCAAGGTGAAGACTTGAAGGGCTTGTATGTGAAGAACCAGTTCGGGGTTTATATGCTGAATCCCGGAAGATGTTCTTCCAGCCTATGAGAACATCTTTTCGAACTTGGGGTGTCTGATGCAAGGGCAATCTAGGATACTCGGAAAATCAGCATGATGGTGTGTTGAAATGATTGTGTCACTCGGTTGCAGCTTTAACCAACGGTCTCGATTTTTGAAGGAGGCTCGGTCGCTGAAGGAACTCGGTAAAACCTTTGGCGCTCGGTGGGACATGTACTCGGCAATGCTTGTGGTGCTCGGTCGATGTACTTGCTCGGTTGTTTGACTGGTGCTCGGTAGTTCTGGTTTACCGACTAGAGTTCTAGAAGTTTTGGTTGGCCGACTTGGTGTATTTAATGTTGGTATCTTGTGTTGTATTCTCCTATGTGGATCTAGAGGCTGACATGGAGAATTAATTGTTTGTAAGGCTATTTGTGAGCCGACTGTTGTTGCATTTAATATTTGTTTGTAGTAGAAGCCGACTTGGCTTAGGAGTTAATTATTTCTTCCAACTAACTTGTGGTTGAGGAAATGTATTTAAGGAGTGCTTAGGTAGTTGTTGAGGTAGAGGATGAGAGTCAGTGATTGACAAGGATAACAATTGGATCCTGCAAGATCTTGGAGATCAGATTGTTTATCTGATAGTTGTAATAGCAGAGCTAGTGGTTTGCATGCTTGGAGACAAGGAAACTGCTTGGAGGCTTGCGATCTCAAGTTTAGATCTGCCTTAGTGTTTCCATCAGTTGCTAATGTGTTTCAGAGCTGGACTAGCTACGAGATTGCAGAATACTTTTGTAAGTAATTGTATTTTGGCCCTAACCCGGAAGGCCTTACAACCAGGCACGTTTAATGAAAATTCTGTTGAAGCATTATCTTGTTGTGTTATTCCGCATTGTTGGTGTTTTGCTGCAAGTTTGGACAGTCCTTTATTGGATCCTCCGACCTTGGACTGCGTCATTTTGTCAGGGCATGCATGATGGCGAGCATTTCTTTGTCGTAGATGGAGTACAACCTTTCAACTCCCGAGAGTTTGCGACTCTCAAATGCAATCGGGTGGTAGTCGTGCATCAACACAGCCCCCGATGCCTTCTCCTAATGCGTCACAATCTAGGATGAAGGGCCGAGTGAAATCTGGTAGTGCAAAAACCGGACAAGAACTCATAACCTCCTTGATGTTTTCGAACGTTTGTTGTGCTTGTTCACTCCACTAAAAAGATCCCTTCTTCGTTAGATCAGTAAGTGACGTACTGCATTGTGAAAATCCCTTCATGAACCATTTGTAGTAACTACACAACCCAAAGAATCCATGCAGTTCCGAGAGAGTTTTAAGACGTGGCCAATCTAGAATAGCTTGAATATTTTCTTGATGTACCTGAAGTCCTCGACTAGTGACTATGTGCCCCAGATATAATATCTCTGTCATCCCAAATTCACATTTAGATCTTATGGCGAACAACAGCTGTGACTCCATAATCCCAAGCACTTCTTCCAAATGCCTCAAGTGCTCCTCCCATGTCATGCTATAGATTAGTATATCATCGAAGAATACCAACAAGAACTTGCGTAGTTGTTTGTTAAAAATGTGATTCGTGCAAGATTGGAATGTAGCTAGCATATTGGTCAAAGCGAATGGCGTGACCAAATATTCATAATGCCCATAATGGAAACGGAAGGCTGTTTTCTCCACATCTTGTTCCCTCATGCGAATTTGGTGATATCCTTAACGGAGGTCTATCTTGGAAAAATAAACTAAGCCATGTAACTCATCCAGCAACTCGTTGATCTTAGGTATAGGATACCTGTTCTTGAAGGTCTTCTTGTTCAGTGCTCGGTAGTCCACACACATACGCAACGTTTTGTCCTTTTAAACCAAAATTACCGATGACGCAAAAGGATTCGTGCTGGGCCTGATCCAACCCTTGTCAAGAAGGTCCATTATTGTCTTTTGAATTTCGTCCTAAGCCTCTTAGGGTGGTGGTATGGTGTGGTGATAAAAAGTTTGACGCCAACCTCCATCTCAATAGTATGTTTGAACCCACGGTGTGGTGGTATGCCTAGTGGTATGTCGGCGAAGACTAGATGATGTTTATCCAAAACTGACTGAAGCTCCTCATCTTGGTAGTAAGCCCTTCGTCCCTGTACAGGTTCTGGTTAGATGAAACAATGTGCGGCCCAAACCACGTCGTCGTGTCTGAGGATTGCCTCCATCCGTCAGGCTGAAATTTCCTTCTGTCCTCTATTCGACATCCTTCTCAACACAACCTTCTTGTCGTACACTTCAAAAGAGAAATCCATTTGTTTGAAACTTTGTGTGTATTCATCCAATGTTCCCATCCACTAAATGCATAGAATCACTTACATGTAATCCAGATCGACCACGAAGAAATCATTCGTTTTTGTATGGTTTCCCATGGTGATGCTCAGTTACGAAACCAAATGTGTACATGTCAAAAGGTTTCCTCCTGCCACTTTGAAGTCAAATCCTTGATGTGCCTTCGTACACAGACTTTGTCGGCTGACCAGCGATGACTTAATCAAGTTGAGTGTAGCTCCGTTGTCAAGCATGACCACAACCCGCTGCCCCTAGAGGGTATCCCGGACCCGAAATACAGTACACCTCGGAGTTCCTGCCATAGCCGCAATGGCGCCTCCTCTCTTCAATAGTGTGGCAATCCTTTCTGCGCAATAGATGTTTACCTCTCTGGAAGCTTGTTGTCCATCCCCCTTGGGCTCAGGTGCCTACTCCTCGTTGTCGAACAACACCTTAATGTAATGGATCTTTCCCTTGCCTAGGTATTGATGCCCTGGTCCCCATGGCTCCTTACAGTGGAAGAAAAGCCTCTTCCTCCTGATCTCCTGTCGGGTGGCCTCATCCAACGGGGGTTTCTTAGGTGGGGATCTATTGTCTTTCTCCCTTTGAGCGAGAGGTGGCTTGGAATGCAAGTAATTTTTGGCGGAGGAGCAAGAGGTCGCCATGTCGAGGGCCTTCTTAATTGCATTTGTGAGTGTGATTGAGTTGAATCCCTTCACCCAGCGTTTCAAGGGTTCTCTCAACCCATCCATGAACAATACCACCAATCATCTTTCTGAAATATCTGTCACTAGGAAAGACAGTCTTTGAAATTCTGCTATGAAACTGTCAACTATACCGGTTTGCTTCAGCTCAGCCAGCTCTTTGAAATTTAGTTCAGGACTCTCATCAAAACGGCCTATCAACCTCTCCGTGAATTTGGCATAGGATGCTATTTGATCGTGGCCGAGACTAACCATGCCATCATGCCACCATTCGTGCGCTATCCCTTCCAGATGCAGTAAACAAATTTGATGGCCTCATCCTCTGGCATAGGGTTGAATTGAAAATACATGTCTACCTTCTACACCCAAGCCCGAGTTGTGGTGGATCTAGACCCATCAAAAGATGACAGACTAACTTTGCCAATATTCCGTCTGAGATTGTCATTATAATAGCAACGCTTGTTGCTGCCAGAATATCTCATTCTCAGATCAACATAATCTTTGTAGGATATATCTACTTCAATATATGTGTTCCTCCAATCCTCCCGAAGTTGATCTTGCATTTCTTGGAAAGTTGGTTGCTCTTTGTGATGTTCTTCTGCTCATGGAGGCAAAGTTGGCATCGACGGTCGAGAGTGTACGCTTTGGAGGTTTGCCTTTCTCGAAACAAAATTGTCACTTTGTTCAGCAGATATCTTGCCTTTAGCCAATTTTTGCAATGTCTCTTCCATGAGTCGTTGAGTGTCATTAATTTGTGCCCGGTTCTAGTGAGCTCTCCTAGTAGAGCCATGACTTCGATGGCCAAATCCTGTGGGTCGGCCATTCTACCAACCGAGTGATACCTTCTTCTCTTCCTTGTATAAACTTGCATTCACTACCCACAAGCTAGCAGAATCACCAACTCTGATACCACTCTAATATTCCGAAGGCCTTTTGAATTGTCCAATGGCTACGCACACACACGCTGTGAAAACCACTTTGCACGCAGGCTTATGCAGGCCGTACCATTATGCTTGGAGGAGTTTGTACGGTAATTAGAGGTCCATACTGCAATGCACAGACCGTACAATGTACGAAATGCTTCAACTTGTGTTGGACCGTATGGTTGGAAAAGGTCATACAGTGTGACTGACTAGGTTGTACGATTGGGAAGTCGTACGGTATTGCGGTTTGGATCGTACGGTTGGGGGAAAATCGTATGGTGTTGTTACTTGGGCCGTACGGTAGGAAGGATGTCATACGATGTTGTTAAGGGTGGTCTCCAACCTTAAATACGCACAAACTTGTTTATCCCCTCCTGGAAATTGAATCAATCGACTCCGTTATGAATTTAGTGTTCAATACAATTCTAAACCAAGTACTTGCAAGAGGAATAATAATTTTATAATTATATAGTGCTACGATCAAAACAAGAGAACGGGCAGAGTAGGGTGAGGTTTGAATTCCACTAAAACTGCAAATACCAAATAGGGAGGGTCTTTCACCTCCGAAATCGTAACAGGCAAAATTCCACAAGAATTAGCAATTACAAATAAAATACCAAAACTCTGTTGACATATTTAAGTTGTCATTGGTTAAGTTAGATGCAAACATCATTCCCACCGGTAAATTGGTAGACCACTCATACTCCTTAATAGTCACCGGTAGACCTAACAGAGTATATGTACCGGTAGACGAAACAAAGTGTCTACAACCGGTCTTTTAGAACATACAAAGGATGTATGAACAACCGGATATAAGATTGATATCGGTCGACAGCATGTTAATCTACACCGGATTATGCGGAGCTGTTTGAGTTAAAACCGAATAGTACAGAGCATTCACCATTTAGAACTGGAGTTAACTTTTTAACAGGAGTAAGTTTTATTTCTATGCGGATGTTTCAAGGTAAACTCAAGATCATTTTGCAAAGCTTTTTTGCTGCATCATTTATGGGTGAGTTTACAGCTTGGCAGTACTATGAGTTGAGCTTTTATTAAGATTAATTATTTATAAATACAGGTCATAGGACACAAAAGAAGTGTTGTTGAATATACAGAGCAGGAGAAAGATATCTTCTGAGAGAAGCTACGGTCACGAGAGATGAAAGACAGAGACGTTCAACAGCCAAGCAGAGTGAAAAGGGTATCAGGTATGATCTAATCAGACAGAATGTGTCATTAGAGATCATTGCTTTCATATTGTTAAAACATATTCAAATCCCTCTAACAGGGTGAACCCTAATAGGTTCTTTGTATAAATCCCTTAACCGAGTAACATCTTAATTGGTTTTTAAAGTCCTTTTGCAAGGCGACTCCTAATTGAGTCAAGATCTTAACAAGTCTTCTACCAAATCCCTTTACCGGGTAGCACGCTTGCAACTGCTTTGTAAGCTCTTCAAACGACACTTTTATTACTGCAATAGTGAAGTTGTGAGCTCTGTCTCACCGTGGTCTTTTCCTTCTAACCGAGGGTTTCCACTTATATATACTGTGTTGATCTGAGTATTTCTATTTCTATTTATGAATGGTTGATTACATTATGTTTATTCTGCAAGAATCTATATACAAGTTTTAATTGAGATAGAAATAGTATTTACTGATTCACCCCCCCCCCCCCTCTCAGTAACCGGTTAGGAATAACAAATGGTATCAGAGCCTTAGGTTCTCAAAGAAATAAAGCTTGACCGCTTGACTAAAAGATCATGGAGGGTTATAGATATCAGAAGCAGCTTGAGGAAGCCAATGACATCATTGCCTCTTTTGAGAATAGGCTAAGAAGATCCAATGCTAAAAGAAAGGAGCTGGCTCAGCAATTGAGTGAGAGCAATGAAACAATTGACGAACTCTCTAGGCAAAGTGGATCAGATGAAGCTGAGGACGCAGTCTCTGAGTTTATGGACAAAAATCAGATCCTAACTGATCAGATCTCCAACCTGAAAAGGGAGCAGGAAGATAATGCCCTTAGGATGATTGAATTAAATGAGAAAAAAGGAAAGCTGAAGATGAAAGAAACATTGCAGTAAAATCACTAACATTCTCTAAGAGAGCAAGAAATTTGACAAAAGAAGCAGTAAGAGAAAGTGATATTGTCATTCTGCAACTTCAAGAAAACATGTAGATATTCACTCAAGAGAATGCCAACATGCAAAAGAATTGGCATGATAAAGATGATGCATGCAAGAGGCTGGCAATTGAGTTGTATCAACTGAAGGAACAAATGAAAGCTCTCGAAGAAAGAAATGAAACACTCAGAGGATACGATGAAAGCTTAGTAAAGCTTGATGAGCAACTAAAGGCTCAAAGAAAATACAAAGATCCCACAGGACTTGGGTTCACCAATCAAAACACCAAGGAAACCGGTGAGTCATCTAGAGTCAAGAAAACCAAGAAGGAAAAGAAAAAACCGCTGGAAAAAAAGGGTAAAAAGATCCTCAACACTTCTTGCAATCATTGTGGCAAACCGGGCCATAAAACAAGTAACTACAGGAATGCACCAATAAAGTCAACTAACAACTACTGCAAAAACTGTTACAAGTATAGCCACAAGACCTCTAAATGTAGGTCTCGTCCCAACAGTGTGTCCAGTGGAAGTAGGGGAAGCTTCAAGGGGTATTGTTACTCATGCAACAAGTTTGGACGCAAGGCTGAAGAATGCAGATACAAAACAATGGCATTCAGATCCCCACCGAGACCGATATTCCCCAAGAGAAATGAGAACCGAAGCACAACCAATTGTGCTAACTGTGGTATGGACAGCCATAATGACTCATGGTGTCATTCACCCAAGAAAAGAAGGGTAAATCCATGGAAGGCAACAAGCACCCAGCACTCCAGGGGAAGAAACTAAAGAAACAGAGACTGAAGACACCACTCCTCTTCTGCAAAAGAAGAAATCTACTAAACCGGTGAAAGAGGATGCACCGAGAGGAATAAAACAAACAATTGATGAATTTCTAACAGGGTTAAAGAATTCAGGTGGTATGGCATTAGTTGGAACGCTGTATAGTCTTGCGACAGAAGACGACAGGAAAAAAATAGAAGAAGCGATAGTCTATTGCGATAGTTCAATCTAACTCCGACTAAACTCCATATAACAATACTAGACAATCTTCAAGAAATTAATGAAGCAAGATGGAAAGCTTTAATGGAAAGAGAAACGGAGCTAAGGATTAGGGCTCTGCTTCAAGTTCAGAATCACTTAACTCTAGACGAGGCAACTCATCAAGCAGAATTGCACAAGCAAAATTTCTTGATAAGAAAGAGGATAAGTCTGACAATCCCAATCGGTGCTAATAGGGGAGGGGTGAATCAGCACCTTCAAAACTTTTCTCCTTAAATCTAGTGAAGTATACTTGTAACTGTAAGCCAAGACAAATTTAAGCATATAATAACACCAAACAAACAATCATACAGTGACACCAAATTTATCACGTGGAAACCCGATTAGGTTGAAAACCACGGTGTGAGGAAACCTCACAAATTTTGTACTCTTCCGGAGTACGCCTTGTTAGGAGCCTTCCCAGTTAAAGAATTACAACACACTGTTAGGTGCGACCCGGTTAAGGGATTTGTTACAACGAGGCCGATTAGTGTCTGCCTGGTTAGAGGACTTATTACAAATATTCCTTCTTATCTTTCAAGAAAGAATCCACTTACACGAAGAACGAGTAATAGGCAAAGATTTAATCTCTAAACTACACTTCTATCTAAAAGCTGGAAACAGTGATACCGATAAACCAACACCAACTCACAGGCTGATTGAAAAGCGTACCGGCTTGGCTCTAAGACTTATTTATCTATTCTATAAGAAATACCTCTACCATTGGGGCACACAGACTTCCAAAAGTAGAGATTTTCTAACTATTCTAACAAACTGTGAAAATAAGATGGTAATATAACCTACAGTCACAACTTCTAGTTTTATATTACAACAATCGCTCCCAGTCACAACTTCGGCTCCGATTGTTTCTAATTTTCAATTTGCTCTTAAGAAAACACAAGAATCACATAAATATAAAGACAGTAAAACCAAATTCCAGTCACAGCTTCCAATTTGATTCACCACAATTGCACTCAGTCACAGCTTCAGCTCCAATTGTTTCTTTCTATTTATTTTTCTCCAAAATGGTACTACACAATCACAGTTATGCTTGCACAAGTTTGGCAGAACTCTCTTGCATAAAATAAAGATGGTTTTTACAATCAGAGGAGCATTCCTTTCGCAAGGAAAGGAATGAGAAAAAGGAGGAAACAATGGCAGCAACTCAACCACTTTGACCTGGTAAAACTAGGTGATAAGAATTATTGCATTACATGTCATAAGGACATGTAATTGCATTGCATGCAATTCATCTTGTCCAATCTACAAAGCATGAAAACTAAAGAAGAAAGATGAAGAAAGGAGAATTAATCTTTGAAATTATCAAGGAAGGCCTTATATTGGGCCATACAATCATGAATAAGAGGAAGATCTGAAATGTTCAAGATCTTAGAAATGGCTTCAATTCTGATTACACCTGTACTAGCTGATTTCACAACCTTGCAATTATCTTCAAGAGAATCCCTCAAGTGTTTTGCCACAAATTTATATGCAGCAAATCTGTTCATTGTTTGGGTTTCAAATTCTTCAGAATCGAAATCAGCACTACCCCTGTCAATATACCCTGTGGTCATGTCTTCTTCAGTAAAGAGGTTATAGTTTTGGGTAAGATCTTCGCATCCTAATTGCCTAAGATTATTGGTGATATCCTCTTCAACTGCCTGACAACTCTCTAGCTCCTCATGTAGCTTTGTTAAAACCTTTTCTATTCCTTGGACTTTGTGAATCATGAGTCCTTGATTCCAATAGAACATGTTCTCCGATGGAATGATGTCATAAGAAACAAGGACATCTAACTCACTATCAGCCATTTCATCCCAAATGCCTAGGTCTTTTCTCAGGTTACTGATGTCTTGGCTAAAGGAAGCAATCATGTCATGGAGTCTTTCTTCAACCTCTCTGATACGCTCAAGTACTTTCTGCGTATTTTTGATTGATTGAACTCCTTCTCAAACAACTTCTTCAAACCAAGTCTGTAATGTCCCCAATTTTGCCAGCATCGAACTTTCAAGGATTAGCCTATTATTTTGATCCTCATAGGCTAATTATTGTGGATAGAGGGTCTTTTGAGGCAAAGCCCTGGCTTGGGAGGGTCTTGTCTTCTCCATCATGCACTAAGTTACAGGTTGGTCTTCATTTGGCTCAGATCGGACTTCATTTGGGCTTAGTTTTGTGTACTTACTATTTGTGGTAAGTCGGGTGTTGATCAAGATGGACCCTTTCTATTTTTGAAAAGTGCATTTGGTCACATGGAGAAATAATAGGTGTGACTCCTATTTCAAGCGGCATATTTAAATAACAAGTATTTTGGTAGTTATTATAATTTTAGTGGCCAAACTATTATTAAATCATTAAATGGCTTAATATAAAGTTATAATTTGACTTTATAATTTCACTTAAGTTGAGGATTAAGTCATCATTGGAAGGAGACATTATTTGATTGATTATTAAACCTAAGTTGCATTATTATAAGGATACTTTATTATAATAATGTTTTAAAGGAAGTTGTTATAAAATGATGTTGTGTTGAAGAAGCTTCTTAAGTGAAAAAAGTAAAGTTGAAGCTTTTTCAAAAAGCTTATACATTCAACTCGAAAAAGCACTTTATTCAATCTATTGATCATTTTGGATTAAAAATTGTATTTCGAGAAGTGGAGAAGAAAGGCTAGGGTTTGAGGACTGATTCCTCTCCTTGAGCAATTTGAACCATCACTAATTGATGGTGGAGAAGTGTTGTTGGGGTTGCGTTAGAAAGCATGAAGACTGTATTTGTTCTACAACAGTCAAGTTCTTTGAAATTAACGTGCCAATGAATTTCCATTAGCATTTATAATGTTCTTGAGTTAGAAAACATTTTCATAATTGTAATTTGTTGAACACTCAAGGCAAATTTGTAATTGTTGTTGTTTAAATGATTATGATGAGAAATTCGATGAATTTACATCTATGAATTTAATTTAAAATTTGCAAGTAAGATATAAATATTTGAAATTCAATTGAATTTGCAAATAAATTTGAGAATTTGCCAGCTAGTTATAGAGAGCCAGTTGGGTTCTTTACAGTGGTATCAGAGCAGTTTCCTATCATCCTGTGGGATATGAATTCTTTTTATTTTTGATGTTATATTAATAGTGGTCAACACTCCCAGTTTTCCTAGTTATGGACAAATACAGGAGGCCTAGTTCTGGGAGTCGGCGTAGCAGTATGGGAAAAAGAGAGGAAATAAATGCCTTGATGGAAAGTATGGAAAGACTTAGGCTTCATCAGCAGAGATTGGCAGAGAGCTTGTTAGATCCAAAGATAGTTGACAGGGCAGCGAGGTATATGGTTTTTTCTTTTAGAAGGCCGACATCAAGATTGCAGGGAAGAAAGCTTGAGTTTTCCCCGTCAGGTGCCCTTGATGCAGATGTACCTAAATTTAGTATAGCACCTGCTAGTCCTATCTGCGGTGCTGATGATGGACATATTTCACAGGGACATGTGGATGTATCAGTGCCCTCGGTGGACAACAGCACTGAGCTTCAGCAGGTTGAGGCTCCCAAAGTAGTCGCTACAATTAGTTCAGAGGCAGCTGATGCTGAAGTTGTCACTGAGTGTTCAGACTCTCCCGAGGAGGGAGTTGTTATTGGAGACTTATATGTTAGCTATCATAGTGTTGCTCTAGTGCAGGAGGCAATTGCTTCCTCATATGGGACCGATGCATGTATGGAGTCACCTAGCTGTGAGGTTGGTGATCTGGGCATTATAGCGGAGTCAGTGGATGGTGGTTCATGCTCCAGCATTATTGGTGCACAGCCTGACGTTGAGTCATGTGTGCAGAGTCAGGTGCCAGCAGTTGAGGCTTTAGTAGATGTGGATACAGATAGTATAGACCCATCTGATGATACATTTGAGGATGCTATGAGCTGCATTGGGTATGACATTCCCTATGAGATGTTGGGTGATGACTCCGAGGAGATTTTGGATGAGTCCCAAGATTGATGTCTACAGGATCTTACTATTGATGTGGACGCTGAGGACTGCGTGGAGTATATGAGCTCTGACAGCTCTGATGTTTATGACAGCAGTCGCAGTGTGGGATCAGTGCAGGAGACTGTACTCTTTTCCCATATTGAGGATCTGAGCATGGAGCTATCTAGTGATGACACTCATTATGGGAGTGTTGCAGTTGAGTTGGATGACATAGATTCATGCCACAATGTAGTTGAGTCACATGATGACATTGAGTCATGTATGCAGTCAGAGTTAGTTGAGGAGTCGCGGATAGACGATGTGGACAATAGCATCACAGATATCTCTGATGTTGAGAGTGAGGATGATGGGTGTTGCAGTGTTTCTGGCATTTTATATCTGACTTTGGGTGTGGACTCAGCGTTGTCATACGGTGGTGGTGGGTTCCAGGATTTTTTGTTACAGGGACTCACGGATGAGGATGGGGAAGCATATGAGTGGCAAGAGTATGTTACAGCCAGAGCTTCCACCTTTAGAGAGGGGGTTACTTCTTCGATGACTCATGAGGATGATTCTTCCTACAGCAAGACATGTTTGATTTATCAGACCTTGGGGGAGGACTCTGAGTTGTGAGGATGGATCCCAGGATTTGGATTGTCAGGTGGTTGCAGAGGATGAGATAGTTGGAGATTGTGTTGAGTCGGATTCAGCAGCAGCTTCCTCGGGGTTAGATGAGGACAAGTCCGATGCCTGTACTCAGTTTGTAGGTGTGTACTCGGATGAAAGTACACAGAGATATGGTGATCTTGAGGGGAGTTTGTTGGATGCAGCTTCCTTCCATAGTGTGGATAGTGCAGTTGAGGTTGTACATAGGAGGCCCGTTGTTCAGAGTCATCATGTGACTAGCCAGTTGCAAGTTGGTGAGAGAGATATTACTTCTACTCTTGATCATTTTGATGCCGCTCGTCAATTGTTGGTTGTTTATGATTGGGGTGATCCTATGACAAATGAGCACAGTGGTGGTTACCTTTCCTTGACAAAGATTCATTCTTTGTGTGAGGTTGTCAGGATTTTGAGACAGAATTATTTACAGTTGGTAGCCGACCGAGATCACCTAGTTGAGTGGGGGAGTACAGCATATGATGCACTGATGGACAGAGAGAATGAGGTGAGTGAGCTTACTCAGGAGCTCACAGCGACTTCTGAGGCTTTAGAGGGCACTCAATAGGCTCTTCAAGAGTCACAATTGCAGTTAGAGGAGGTGACAGTGGAGTTGGAGCATTTTCGGTCCACAACCCCAAACCCAATTCGATTGCACATTGAAGTGGTTGGTGGTGAGTTGGCTTCTACGGTTGGGGATGCGCGACATGATGATGTGGCAGACACATCTGTTCAGGATATGGGTGCACTAGGTACCGATGAGGTAAGAGTACAAGTGGAATCAACCTCTCATGTTGATTGGCTTCCTTTTGTTGGAAGTGAATCTATTTCTTCATATAGCTGATAGCATGGGTCAGTTGGTAGTGCCACATTTTCAAAGGGATCAGCTGTGGGTTGCGGGGGAGCAAGTTGACGCTACCACGTATAATTTCTACTGCACCAAGTCATTCATGGAGTATTTACTTGAGAGTGCAGATGTGTGAGAGGATTTATACAGAGTGTCTGAGGGTACTCTCATCCGAGGCTCTTGTGCTATTCGGAGGTTGGTAGGGAAGACTGTGGAGACTATCTACTATGCTTCCCCACAGGGATTTCGAGGTTGGGTTTGCTAAGAGGATTACTCAGGATCCTACCTAGCTTGCGGTTATGTGGAGTCAGAGATTGCAGCCATCTCATGATTCCCAGATGGGTAATGATGATCCATTGACGGAGATTGGGGCTTTCTACCAGCATTATACGGTGGGGTATGCTCATCATTTTTCTTTTGACCCACAAGTAGAAGATTTAATCTCACGCAGGTGTAGACCAGCTCCGGTTTCTTACCATCCATTATGGGATGGATTAGCACCATCTTTTGCAAATGGAATTGGAAGTTGCAAGTTAGACTACTTGCAGTATCGACACACCCACGATAGTTTATCAGAGGTTGGATTTGGTGGTAGTGACTCAGGTACCTATGGTTGTTGTCATATCCACAGTGCGATTGGGTGTGAGTATCAGTTAAACAGGGACTCGAGTTTTGACA
This sequence comes from Chamaecyparis obtusa, assembly GCA_027943335.1. NCBI lineage: Eukaryota > Viridiplantae > Streptophyta > Pinopsida > Cupressales > Cupressaceae > Chamaecyparis > Chamaecyparis obtusa. Next base: position 2,333,334 of record BSBK01001812.1, read on the forward strand.
GAATTGATGTTTCAGTTGGGTTGAGTTCCACTGCGTTGTTTTCTGCATCGACATCTACAGTTGGTCTTCAGATGATGTTTTCAGTGATATCAGTTATTTGGGTGCTGGTGCTACATGAGTTGCTTGTACACAGCAAGGATAGTACGGAGTTCTACCCTTGGGATCCAGGTGGACTGTGATGTTCATTTTTCTCCGGATTGCTTGGGGACAAGCAATCTTAGGGAGGGAGGACTCTAATGTCCCCAATTTTGCCAACATCAGAGTTTCAAGGATTAGCCTATTATTTTGATCCTCATAGGGTAATTATTGTGGATAGAGGGTATTCTGAGGCAGAGCCCTGGCTTGGGAGGGTCTTGTCTTCTCCATAATGCAGTAAGTTACAGGTTGGTCTTCGTTTGGCTCAAATCGGACTTCGTTTGGGCTTAGTTTTGTGTACTTACTATTTGTGGTAAGTCAAGTGTTGATCGAGATGGACCCTTTCTATTTTTGGAAAGTGCATTTGGTCACATGGAGAAATAATAGGTGTGACTCCTATTCAGACGGCATATTTAAATGACAAGTATTTTGGGAGTTATTATATTTTTAGTGGCCAAATTATTATTAAATCATTAAATGGCTTATTATAAAGTTATAATTTGACTTTATAATTTCACTTAAGTTAAGGGTTAAGTCATCATTGGAAGGGGCCATTATATAATTGATTATTAAATCTAAGTCACATTATTATAATGATACTTTATTATAATAATGTTTTAAAGGAAGTTGTTATAAAATGTTGTGTTGAAGAAGCTTCTTAAGTGAAAAAGTAAAGTTGAAGCTTTTTCAAAAAGCTTATATATTCAACTCGAAAAAGCACTTTATTCATTCTATTGATCATTTGATAAAATTGTGTTTTGAGAAGTGGACAAGAAAGGCTAGGGTTTGAGGACCAATTCCTCTTTTTTGCAATTTGTATCATCACTGCTTGATGATGAATTTTGCTACAGAAATTTTCAATATTTAATTCTAATTCTGAGAACATAAGTTTGGTGCTGAGGTATACCAAACGAAATGGATTAAATTTTATTCCAAAGCTGAGGGTTTAATACAGGTTGCATTCGAAATTCTTACTGGATTCACCAAGCTGGAATCAAAATACATAGCATAAACTGCAGATTTGTTTGGAGTGTGAAAAGATTCAAGACCGTATGGATTAGCTGATGTCGTACTATCAGCCCAGGGTCATACATGTACCGTATTGCAGTTAGAGGAGTTTGAGGCTCGATTTTGGCTGTGTATATGCCATCCCTGTTTGGAGTCTCACAAATAGGCAGCGTTTGGAATTGAAGCACCGTTGCGGCTGCGTTTGGGGTTTGAAGTGTTGTTGGGCCTGCCTTAGAAAGCTTGAAGACTATATTTGTTCTACAACAATCACATTCTTTAAAATTAAGGTGCCAGTGATTTTCAATTAGCATTTATAATGTTCTTGAGTTAGAAAACATTTTCATAATTGTTAATTTGTTAAACACTCAAGGCAGATTTGTAATTGTTGTTGTTTAAATGATTATGATGAGAAATTTACATCTATGAATTTAATTTAAAATTTGCAAGTAAGATATAAATATTGGAAATTCAATTGAATTTGCAAATAAATTTGAGATTAAGCCAGCTAGTTATAGAGAGCCAATTGAGTTCTTTAAAAAGTCTTTACTGCTTCTGCTCTCCTATTTACCTGAGTTGTTTGTGATGGAATGGTGATAGATTGAGATGCTTGTTGATGAATGATCTCATGAAGACAAGCATTTTCCTTCTTCAACAAATTCTTCTTCTCCCAAAGTTCATGATTTCTCTTAGACACATTTGAGAGTGGATCTTGAGCATCCTGTAGACATCCCAGCCGCGTTTGTTTAACAAGTTCTACCTTAGTGAACTTGTAATCAGAGCAAGTAAGTTCTTCAGCTGGTTTGTCTACCAATGGTTCTGCAATCTCAGCATATTTGGTTTTCTCATTATCAACAATGATTCTTGAGACAACCTTGACCTTTGAAGTCTTAGATTTACCTTTCCTAGCAAATAAATCCTCCAAGGGTAATGTGACTTTCGTTCTTTTCATGGTGATTTTTCCCAACCATGATGGCAAACTAAAACCCTCTTTTATTGGACTTGTAACAGTGATTGCGGCAGGCATTGATCCTTATTGTATTTTTGTTGTCATAATGCATGCCTCCGTTTGCATGGTAGAAGCCATAAGTGTTCTTTGGGATGACTGTCATGAATGCCTCAAGGCCTGCAACCAAAGTATCAAATTGGGAAACTTGAACTTCCATAAGAGCTGGGAAGTCACCAAAAACATTTACCATATTTTCACATTGTCCCGCTGTGAGATAGAAGGAGCTACAGAAGAGATAGGAAATGCAGACATGTTGACCTCTGAAGTAGCAATAGCAAGAGTGAATACAGTGGAAAATGAATCCACATCATTATCTACCATATGTAGAAATGACTCCTCTTGATTAGATGGATCCTCGCTATTTGGCAACTGAGGAGGAGATATGATCATTGTCTCTCCTCCTTCATCTAATTCTCCCTCTTGCAGGGGTGTTTGAACAGGACCTAAGGGTGGATTCAACCCTTTTTCTCCTCTGACTGTAAACTTGATAGCTTTAATTAGTTGAGAAGAAGAAGACTCATCCTTGCTTCTGATTTCCACCTATGATTTCTTTCCAATAGGGCCGAAATGATTGCAATCTATTCCAACCTTTGGATGTACTCTCTTGAGACCCTTGCTCTTCAACCACTTGTTGGTATTCAACAAAATAGATTGGAATCTATCAAAGACAGAATTCCCTTCTTTTTGTTGCCACTGAATGGGAAAAGGGACAAGTTTCTCAAATTGAATATTGTAATACTCAGGATCTAGGACTAGGCCATCATCTTCAATCTCAAACCCTTCTGGAATTTTGACCATGTTTAGATCAAAGATTTGCTTCAAGGTGAGCCTGCAATAATCCATTTTCATGATATCCACTTCGGTACGTAAATCTATCCACACATCTTCCATGCGATGAACATGGGTGAAGGCTCTTTTGATTTTTGAATGCATCACTATGTAATCAAAGTCAGACCTAGCTTTGAATTTCTTCAATGTGATCAACTGAAGTTCTGCTTCAATTGCTTTCACCTCATACACTGAGTTGAGTGTGTATTGACCAATTTGAAGGGGTTTGGCAGTGGTGATACCAAAACCTGTCTTATGCAGATTGTACTGATATGACTGCACTTCCATGAGCTGTCTTGCCATCTCCATAAGAATGATCCTATCAGTGGGATATCTTGGCAAGGTATAGGGATCTCCTTGGAAATAACCCACTCTTAAGTAGGTAAAAGTTGGAAATTGCAGGAAGATGCAATCGAACTGATTTAACTTTTCCCAAGCTTCATCTAACAGTCTCTTGATTGCAACTCTTTATCAAACAGGGCATCTTAAATGCCCAAAGAAAGCATCTTGCAGCCTTCGGTAATGGTATTTGCTCTGTGTAAGCGTGATTTGATCATGATACTCCCAAATGGGTACCAATGATCGATCACCTTTAGTGGAGAGTCCAGAAAAGGTTCCCATGGTTGTAGCAATGTAGACCAAATAAGAATTCATATAAAAAGGTACTGATGTACCCACATGGCTCAACTGTTCACACAAAGTTGTGCTTACAAGTTCTCCCCAATAGATTGGTTCCTTATTTTCAAGAATCTGGAAAATGAACTTATACATCCATGGCTCGAAATTACATGAATCCTTGAGGCCACAGATTCTACTGAGGAGTGTTATTAGATCATTGACTTCATGAGAGAAATCTGATTTGTGCATCGTTTTTCGCCATCTGGAGAAATTTGACCTTTTATTAACCAGTCGTTGGTCATTCATGTATCTTTGATAATCTATCTTATTCTGATTCCGCAGCTGTATGGATATGTCCATGGACAAGTCTGCACATTCAGGGCTTGGAGGAATTCTGAAAATTTGTTCAATAACATCAGGATCTAAGCTGAAAATCACCTTTCCATTTGCATCTTTGACTTTCTTCAATCTGATCAGCTGAAGTTTTGCTTCAATTGCTTTCGCCTTATACACTAAGTTGAGTGTATATCGACCAATTTGAAGGGGTTTGGCAGTGGTGATACCAAAACCTAGCTTATGCAGATTGTGCTGATATGACTACACTTCCATGAGCTATCATGCCATCTCCATAAGAATGATCCTATCAGCAGGATATCTTGGCAAGGTATAGGGTTCTCCTTGGAAATAACCCACTCTTAAGTAGGTAAAAGTTGGAAATTGCAGGAAGATGCAACCGAACTGGTTTACCTTTTCCCAAGCTTCATCTGACGGTCTCTTGATTGCCAACTCTTTATCAAACAGGGCATCTTAAATGCCCAAAGAAAGCATCTTGCAGCCTCCCGTAATGGTATTTGCTCTGTGTAAGCGTGATTTGATCATGATACTCCCAAATGGGTACCAATGATTGATCACCTTTAGTGGAGAGTCCAGAAAAGGTTCCCATGGTTGCAGCAATGTAGACCAGATAAGAATTCATATAAAAAGGTACTGATGTACCCACATGGCTCAACTGTTCACACAAAGTTGTGCTTACAAGTTCTCCCCAATAGATTGGTTCCTTATTTTCAAGAATCTGGAAAATGAACTTATACATCCATGGCTTGAAATTACATGAATCCTTGAGGCCACAGATTCTACTGAGTGTTATTAAATCATTGACTTCATGAGAGAAATCCGATATGTGCATCGTTTTTGGCCATCTGGAGAAATTTGACCTCTTATTAACCAGTCGTTAGTCATTCATGTATCTTTGATAATCTGTCTTATTTTGATTCCACAGCTGTATGGATATGTCCATGGACAAGTCTGCACATTCAGGTCTTGGAGGAATTCTGAAAATTTGTTCAATAACATCAAGATCTAAGCTGAAAATCACCTTTCCATTTGCATCTTTGACTGTTTTGCCCTTAGGATTGAAATGACGCGCACACTCAAAGACAAATTCGGGTTCCAAGGATGCCATAGGGAAAGTAGAAATCAAGTGAATGTTACTCCTCTTGATGCGCCGTAGTTCCTTGTTAGCAAGATCTTCAAGCCTTTGCAAGAAATTGGTCATGTCAATATTCCCAATTCTTGTATCTGTAATTTGATCCAAAGATGATGAAACGAGTGAGGATGTAGAATGAGCCAGCTCCTTATCATATTGATATTTCATTTTCCCTTTAACTTTTGTCGGCGTTGACATATCCTGTGCTACAACATGGAAATCCCAAAGAGTAAATACATCATCTGAAGAGATTGAATCCATGAGAGGACTAGGCTTTGGCTTGCAATGATGGATCTATGAAGAACAAGGTATTCGGAGTATTGATTAGATACTCATAGAACACACATGTTGGCTGGAAATGAATAGAATGGCACATGTATATGGACAAATAGGAGTAAAACCGAACTTGTGAAGGGGGGTTACATGTGGGGCTTTGTTTGTGTGGACAAGAATGCAAGTTGGAAGTACATGGAAATATGTAAATGGTAATTTTGGTATTAAAAGAGTGACCTTTTTACCAGAAACGAACTCTTGGGATGTGATTACATGTAATGAAGGATGACATCTTTTCACATGTAATGGACTTGAATGCAATTACAAGTGTTGGAAAGTGAAGGATGAATTGGCATGAATGGATGCACTTGCATTCTTGAGAAAATGATTTCAACTTTCTTCAAAACAAACAACAAACAAGAAAGAAAAACAAAACAAAAACCCAAAACATACCTCTTGCTATTGACTCAAACATGTCAAAACTTGAAACTTATCTTCACATGTAATTTCGTTTTTTAGTATAGAGTGATTTTATGCATTGACAAAATGAAGATTTTAACTTATTTAAACACAAAAATGCATAATACATCGGCTGCATTTGAACAAATGGAAACAAATGAGCTATAACATGCAACATTGTAGGAAAAAAAAGAGAAAACCCAAAACAAAATCAAATACATATACTTGGAGTTCAATCAGCCACAAATGGGAGAAAGAGAAGTTGAAATGTCTTTGTCTTCTCCAAAAACGGATTCTAGAGATGTATTTGCATCCAACAACTCAAAAATCTTTGACCATTTCCAAGGTTCAATCTTGCTGGGCGTTTTTAATGGAAATGCATTCAAATGATGCCCTTGCACAAATCATTTTGGGCTGAGAATGTAAAAAATTTGCTCTTAGATGAAGAACACATGCATTTGGAAGCAAAACGGACTCTTGGGATGCAAAGGCATGTGTATTTTTGCAAATGAATGTCTTGAAATGGATCCTTGAGCAAAAACGCAGCCTCTAGATGCATTTACATGCAAAGTTTGCAAGTGTTTTGAGCATGAATGGAGACTTCCAGCCAAAATGCACAAGTTAAGTGCAATAACGTATGTTATTTTGGCATGAAAATGACTTAAATAACCCTTCCAAGCAAAAACGGGTTCTAGACATGCAATTACATGTCACGTTTTTGGTATAAGATGATGCCCTAGACCGAAAACGCACTCTTCACATGCAATTGCATATGTTATTTTGGCTTGCATTGGGCTTGCAAAGCAAAAACGGGTTCTACACATGCAAAGACATGTTTTATTTTTCATGCTTTTTGTCTTGGATATGCAAAACAGACTCTAGGAAGGCATTCGCATATGTTGTTTGGCGTGCTTTTTGTCTTGAAAAGACATTCCCAGCAAAACGCACTGTTAGAATGCATGTGAATATGTTATTTTTTAACGAAAAACATGCTTCATGCTTTCCCAGCCCAAAACGCACTCTTAAAGTGCATTGGCATGCAAAGTTTTTCTTTTTTTTTTACTTCCATAATACATTTCCAGCCAAAACGCACTCTATACATGCATATGCATGTCACTTTTTTGGCACAAAAAATGTCTTCTCAAGCAAAAACAGGTTCTTGAGATGCATTTGCATGTTTTATTTTGAACGCATTTGGAAGAAAATGTCTTTTAAATGTAAAACGCACTCTAGAAATGCCATTACATGTATTTCAAAACTTGCATGTACATGCTTTTAAACTCAACATGTCTTTTACAAGCAAATCTCACTCTAGAGATGTAAATGCATGTTTTATTTAATTTTTTGACTTCAAACACTTAAAAGCATCCCAAGTATAAAACACTCTCTAGAGGCATTTGCATATAAAGTGAAAGACATGTTGAAGACATTTACATGTAAAATGGACTCTTGGAGAGGCATTCCATATCTGCAAAAGCATATTTTAAACAAGTTTACCCTTTTTACATACAAAGCTCACTCTCTAGATGCATATGCATTATTTATTATTTACTTTACATGCAAAATGAACTCTCAAGATGCATTTACATGTAATGTAGGAAATTGTTGACATGTTTCTATACACAACTTAAGTGATTAATTAAGCACATGTCTATTTAAAATGTTGAATGAAATATCACTTATGGAGTCCAAAATAAATATTAACCCAAAATATATTAATACATAATGTGCAAATAGTATTTTATAAAGTCATATTAACTTATATGTTATTTAAAACATAAAGTAAAACTCGACATTTAAATAGAACAATAAAGTAATATAGTCACTTAAGTGAAAAATTAAAAGGCAACATAAATTGCTCCACCTGGTACGCTATTTAGATTTCTTGACTGGCAGACTTTATATCCGATAACAGCGGACGCGAAACGCACTCCTTCAATGTCGTTAATAGTCACGGGTCGACCATTGAACTTCGACTTGGTCAACTTGTTGACGATAGAATTGGAGATGGTGCGCAGGGTTATCGCTTGCCCTTTGTTGTTGTACCCGGTCACTCTGTGGAGATCCTCTTTGGTGATCTCGTGACATGCCCCTTGGTTGAGCCAAAATCCTGGTTCATGAAGACGGCTCAGCACCAGTCTAATTTGATCCTCCCGGAAGATTGCAGGGTAGCACACACCATTTATTAGACCGGAAGATACCAGATTGGCATATTTGTCGAGCAGTTTCCCTTCTTCACATAGCGACACATATTCTCCTTGAATAAAAGTTTCTCCAATTTCTTCCTGTTTGGCGTGAATGAGCGTTGTAACATCCTCGGTCAAGAGGACTCCTTTTGGTATGAAAGAGAAAGCACCAGCCATGTCGTTCTCTCGGTTCTGCATAGGCAAGATGTTGTATGCTGGTCTGTTCACTAGATCTCCTTTGATCAACTTCATGGTAGATGAAGATGAAGCCATTCTTCCAAACCGGTAATTTGCAGATAGTGGTTTCTCAAAGATCACAACGTGAAAATAATACTTAGCACAAGAATTCCTAAATCAAAAACTAAGCAAAGTGAAAACTTGCGAGTAATTTCCCCTTTCCTTTATAGGGCTAGGTTATAACAGTAATTACCAAACGGTAACTATTTGTTAAACGGCTACAGTAATAAATGCTTTACCTACCTTTTTCCGTTTTACCAACCGGTTGATTGTAAACTTGCCTTAACGGTTAATCTTGAAGACCGAATGAGCCCGACGATCATCAATCATACCAAGAACAGTAGTGGATCTACCCGTTTCGTCTAAACCTTCATGGTTTAGTTTGCTGAAGAAATATCGCCATCAGCAGATGGTGATCTTTCCTCTGTCTTCTCTTCAGCGGAGATTTTTTATTCTTTTACTAACCAAATTTGTTTGACCGTTTTCTTAGTCTTAACTTCCTTGTTGATCTTTTCTTCAGATTTAACCGGTTCCTTCTTGTTACCAAATGATCAGTTTCTGCATTCTTTGGCTTTGTGTCCCACTTTGTTGAAGTGATAGCAGATCACTCCAGTTGCTTTCCATGAGTTCATTCTTCTTGTGTCAGTTGGCTTGTTGCGAGATCCATTGTAGTTGTGTAATCCACAATTCACATAGTTCACTGTGCTCAGGTCCTTGCTTCTTTTAGTGAGTATTGGTTTTGGGGATCTGAGTGCCATTGTCTTGGATCTGCACTCTTGTGCTTTGTGTCCAAATTTATTGCATGCATAGTAGTACCCTCTAAAGCTTCTCATGCTACTAATGGACACAGATGTGAGACTGGACCAGCACTCACTGGTCTTGTGGCCCTTTTTACCGCAGTTCTTGCAGTAGTTATTGTTGGTCTTTACCGGTGCATTCTTGCAGTTATTGGTCTTATGACCCGATTTCCCACAATGGTTGCAAGATGTGTTAGGGAAATTCTTATCCTTTTGCACCAGCGATTTCATATTATCCTTCTTGATTGCTTTTGCCCTAGAGGGCTCACCATTCCTTTTTCCCTTTTCACCGATGAAACCAAAACCGGTCTGATCTTCGTGTCTTCTTTGACCTTTGAGTTGTTCATCAAGCTTAGTTGAACTTTCATTGTATCTTCTCAGTATTTCATTTGTCTCTTCAAGTTCCTTCATTTGCTCCCTTAGTTGATGCAATTCTTGAGACGGTCTATTGCATGCTTCATTCCTATCATGCCAGCCTTTTTGCATGTGGCCATTTTCATGGGTGACACTCTGCATCCCTTCTTGAAGTTGTAGAATGATAAGTTCATTTGCTCCTACGGCCTCCACTGCCCGGTCCCTTGCTTTCTCCGAGGCTGACAGAGACTTGACTGCTGAATTTCTTTCGTCTTCAGCTTTTCTCTTCTTCTCGATTAATTGTTTCCCAGTTGTTGACTCCATAAGGGAACACCCCAACTGCCTTATAACCCCCACAAATCTTCTTTTGAATCTTCCATCTCCATGATGCTCCTATGCCTTATAAAAAAAGAAAGGAAATGTGGATGACCAATGCTCGAGGATTAGGTGATCAAATTTGAAGCCCTACAAACTTGATGGGATCGCACACAAATGGCGGCACCATGTAATGTCCCCTTCTCAATAGTAGGCCATTATGATGCCTAATTAGTCTATCTTTCCATCTGGATAGGCTAATGGCTTCTTTCAGAGGATGCCAACCAGTCATAGGCTTCAGCGGGCAAATATTCACATTTTGGGCTCTATTTCTAAAGTTAAATCACTTTATTTTATAAAGTGATATTATAAAGTCACTTTATGACTTAAAGTTACTTTATTTTATAAAAGTGACTTAAGTGAGCTATTTTATCCCACATGGATTAGTTTTTTGTTCTTTCCCTCACTTCGATGTTATAAAAGAAAAAGGTACGCCTTGGAAAAACCACCATGAGATATTATAAACAAAAGAAAAGAAAAATCTGGTTGCATCTGTCACTGGTTATTTCCGAGGACGCAAACCCTTTGGAAATTGTGAAGAGGTTGGACGTAGCCCCAACATCTCTTCAAGTGGTGGAATCACGCAAGTTTCACAATTGGAATTCAATGAATTGGTAAGGAAGAGTTTTCTATTTAGCATTTATTTTATCAGAAGAAAGAAGAAAGAACACAGCCAAGGTTAAGATCGATTTTTAAATAGTGGTGTATAAACTGGTAAGAGTTGGCACGCACAGCAGCAAAGAAGAAAAATCACAAATACTACCGCACAGGATAGCCAAGCTTCTTCGCATTCCTCACTTTGGCTCGCATATTGAATACCAGCTTGCATATAGTACAAGCTCGCGTCAAGCCAGGAGACACGATTGGATTCAACTGACATATAGCAAGGCTCACATTAAACATTGTGTGATAACGTTGGAAGCTTGAGGAGACTCCCACGTTCTGGTATCTCATCATGCATGAGACTCACTCACCACACGCAAGATGCGTAGTATCTGGCATTAAGTTTTGGATAAGCAGCATATAGCGGTAGTCCATTACAGAGGTTTCAGCAGACACTCTATTAAAATATCCCTGAACAACACACAGGAAGCTTTTGCACAGAGTTCGGATTGAAATCTGGTTGTTGTGGTAGTGTGACGATTCTAGTCACGACAAGCAAACAAGACATCAACACCTGTCTATCATTCGGTGCTTGTGAAAACGGAGTTCTTCATACCCAGGGAGAAGCATCTTGACTATTTCCAACAACCAGCACTACTCATGTTTGAGCAGAGCCAAAGATTGGCTAACAACGTTCGTTGGTAGAGGTCCTCCACTCCCGCGCTCGAGCTCACAATCCCGGTTGGTACTATTGAATTTGTTTGCAGTTCTTGGTCTTTGTAACATTGGAATAAATATATTATTGAATCTTCATGCTCGTTGTTAAAACGTATTTTTGTTTGGAGTTCTCTACTATACGTTTAGAAATGCGTGTACATTGCAAACTCCTTGAAGAACACATTCCCTACATATTAAACATACAACTGGTAGCACTAACTTGAGATGGAATTTTTATGATAAGTCAAACACAACATTGTTACATACCCAAGAGAAACGACGTGTTCATTAACAAGTAAACCACAACTAATAAACCCCATTGAACTCCTACAGTCGGTATTAATCAGAAAAAAAATTCACAATGGGATTGCCTTAAGATATTACAGTGGTATCAAAGCTAGCGGTCTTGCCAGCCTAGTGGGCTTATTTTTCAAGTTGTAGCAATGTTGTGTAGGCATGCATAGCAGGCACAGGCAGTATAACTTTAGACACAACAAAGTTCAAAAGGGACAGCAAGAGCCTTCAGTACAAGTTGATATAGAGTACAGTCATTCCAAGGCAGACGAGGAGATTGTATTTGAACAGGGCACTCGGGGTACAGGCATGGCGGAGGAAGATAGAGAGGTCAGGGAAACAATGAGGGTCATTCGTGAAGGACAGGATCACATCGCTGATGTGTTACATTAGCTTATAGGGGTTATTCACAAGTTGACAATAGCACCCTGGAGGCCCCAGAGCCATCACAGTGGTGGAAGCAGTATAACAAGGTCACCCAAAGCTGCTAGAGCAAGCACTCGTACTACAGATAGGCCTCTTATGCCTACTTTCACAGAAAATAATGAAGAGGAAGAGGTAACCCAGCCTAAGTTAACAGCCACTCTTCCCGACAATGTGTTAGCCATGCACAATGAGTGGGATTTGCCACCTGACAGAGTCAAGGCAGATTTGACCTTTTTTCAGTATATGGCTCAGAAGAGAGTTTGGCATGGCTCAGCAGGATAGGAGACTTAGGGGACAGAACAGGGATCTAAAACACACAATGAATAAATTAGCCCTTCGTACATTTGATGGCAGCGATAAGACATTCGCGAGAGCTTGGATTCACAAGCTAGACACCTTCCTAACCCTTAAACCCATGTCCCAGATAGAAGCTATTAAGTTCGCGACCATGCATTTGGAGTGAGCAGCATATGATTGGTGGCATCATGGCCTTGTCACCCAGGATCATGGGCTGATTACATCTTATGAGATTTTCAGCACGAAGTTGATCACACGCTTTGACAAGAAAGACATTGAGGTTTACTACAAGGAGTTAGCCCAGCTGAGACAGAGTGGGTCCTTGGACCACTACATTAATGAGTTTCAGAGCATATCTTTTATGGTTCTCGATATGTCTGAGAGGAGGAAGGTAATGTTGTTCATTGAGGGTCTAGAGGACAGATTTAGAGGATTGGTTAGAGTCCTCAAGCCGAGCACATTAGATGACGCTATTAACTTAGCGCATGATATGGATTCACCATCTTCCATTCTGCAACCACCCAAGAAAAATTTCAAGGGATCCTCTTCATTCCAAAAGAATAAAAATCAAAATAAGAGTACACCCTCTAGACTCGACCTTGAGACAAGGAATGAACTGAGACGAAAGAAATTGTGTTTCGCATGTAGAGAGCCTTGGGCTCCAGACCACAAGTGCCTTGCAAAAGGCAAGATACACTACATTGAGGTGGTTTCTGATGATGACTGTGAACAGTAGGAGGGCAGCGATGTTGAGGACAGCGATGAGGAGGCTCAGGACGAGCATTCAGCAGAGGGGAAGATGAGGGAGGTTTCCCATGAGCAGCCTCCTATTACTCTAGCATCTCTCTCTGGTATCCCCGCATGTCACACTTTTCATCTCAATGAAGTGGTTAGAGGACAGCAGATCATTTGCCTTCTAGACACAGGTGCTACTCATAATTTTATCAATGTCGGTTTGGTTTCCAGGAGAGGACTCCAAATAGACAACATTTCGGAGTTTGAGGTAAAAGTGGCCAAGGGAGACTTGTTGAGTTCTAAGGGGAAGATTTCAGGACTCCCGATTCACTGTGGGGATTATCTCCTAGAGGCTGATTTCTACGTCATTGACTTGGATAGTCTTCACACCATTTTGGGCATGCAGTGGCTACAGGCCCTATGGAGATACACCATTGATCATCAGCTGAAACAGTTAGAGTTTATGCAGGGTGATCAATTGATTGTGCTTAAGGCCATGCCAGATGGTGGATCACGATTGGTTTCAGCTCATAGGATGGAGGCCATCATTAGACACAGCAATATGAAGTGGGCAGCCCAGTGTTTTATATTGTCTAGACCCTCACCGGATTCAGGCCAGCAGATTCACTCAGATATACAAGATGTGCTTGATAAGCACAAGCGGGTTTTTGAGGACATCCCTCCAGGTATACCTCCAGACAGGGGCTTTGAGCATATCATTGAGTTGGAGGAAGGCGCCAAGCCCATGATCACTACCCCTTATCGTCATCCCAAGCACTAGAAGGAAGAAATTGAGAGGACAATGAAGGAGCTTTTAGATATGGGGCACATCAGACCCAATTCCATCCCCTTCGCTTTTTTAGTGGTTTTGGTGAAGAAGGATGGCACTCTTCGCATGTGTATTGATTACCATCCACTGAATAAGACGACCATCAAGAACAGGTACCCCATTCCTAGTATTGATGAGCTGTTAGATGAGTTGCATGGGGCAGTTTATTTTTCAAAGATAGATCTTCGATCGAGGTACCATCAGATACGTGTTCGAGAGGAAAATGTTCATAAGACAGCTTTCAGATGTCACTACGGACACTAAGAGTCTCTAGTGATGCCATTTGGGCTCACTAAACTAATGCGCTTGCTACATTTCAGTCTTGCATGAATCATATATTCAAAATGCAATTACGCAAGAGCGTCTTGGTGTTCTTCGGTGACATTTTGGTCTTCAGCAAGATGTGGGCAGATCACTTGCAAGCACTTGGATGAGATTCTTAGCATCATGGAGAGTTAGTCTCTGTTTGCGAAAGAATCCAAGTGCGAATTTGGATTGACTGAGATTCTCTACCTGGGGCATGTGATAGGGGCTGATGGAGTTAAGGTACACCAAGAGAAAATCCAAGCAATTCGGGATTGGCCACCACCACGGAATGTGTCAAACTTGAGAGGGTTCCTTGGGTTATGTTCTTACTACAAGAGGTTTGTTAAGGGATTTTCTCGGATAGTAGCTCCCCTCACCGATCTTACTCAAAAAGGGGCTTTCAGGTGGACAGATGAGGCTGAGGTGGTCTTTGATAGACTCAAGACAGTCATGAGTACTTGTCTAATTTTAGCTCTTCCGGATTTCTCTTGCTCCTTTCTTCTGGAGTGCGATGCTTCAGGGAATGGGATTGGTACAGTTTTGATGCGGGACAAGCATCCCATAGCATTCAAGAGCGGGAAACTTAAGGACAGTGAGAGGTTGTATTCCACTTATGACAAGGAGATGCTTGCCATTATGCACGCCTTGGCTAAATTCAGACAGTATCTAGTGGGTGGCAAGTTTATAGTCAAGACAAATAAACAATAGCTTACGCTACTTCCTAGAATAGAAAGAGTTGAATGAAAGGCAGCAAAAGTGGGTCAGTAAGATTCAAGCGTACGATTTTGACATCGAGTATGTCAAGGGGAAGAAAAACATTGTGGCTAACGCACTTTCCAAGAGGCCCCCAATAGCAGCTTGCTGTGTGTTATCAAAGAGCTCCGCTGATTGGAAATCTCTTTTACTGGTTGAGTATTCTAAGAATACTCAAGCTTGTTAGGTTTTGGATGGTCAGCTTTCGGATAGTAGGTACAGGGTGGTTGACAACATTATTTTCTATAAGGATAGGATCTACATAGTGCCAGGCTCTAAGATTAAGGCTAAGTTACTGAGGGATGTTCATGATGCATCCACAACAGGACATCCGGGAAACTTCAAAACTTACAGGCATGTCAGAGAGAGGTTCTCATGGAAGGGCGTCAAGGACGATGTCCTCCACCATGTCAGAGAGTGCCAGACTCGTCAGCAGAACAAGTCCGAGCACAAGCATCCGGTCGGGTTATTGCAACCGCTTCCCATTCCAGCTCAGAAGTGGGAGGGTATTTCAATGGACTTCATTTCTGGTTTGCCGAGAGTGCAGGGCAGGGACCTTATCTTTGTGGTGGTCAACAAACTCACCAAGTTCGCTCATTTCTTTGCTATCGCAACAGATTGGTCAGCTTCGCAGGTAGTAGAGTTGTTCTTCCGAGAGA
Source organism: Chamaecyparis obtusa (assembly GCA_027943335.1). Taxonomy (NCBI): domain Eukaryota; kingdom Viridiplantae; phylum Streptophyta; class Pinopsida; order Cupressales; family Cupressaceae; genus Chamaecyparis; species Chamaecyparis obtusa. The sequence goes on from BSBK01001812.1 coordinate 2,348,715, forward strand.
TTTTTAGGCTGCATGGTCTTCCCAAGACCATTGTGAGCGACATAGACAGTAAGTTCTGTTGTGAGGTTTTTACAACATCGCCCCATCCATGGGGACCCCCTAGCTTCGACCTTTTAGACTTAGCCAAGTTTAACCTTGCCCCGTCCTCGTGGTTTTAATTGCCTGGATTGATTCAGTGTGCAGTGAGAAATGTTTAGAATGCGTTTGATTTTGGATTGAAAAGTTTGATTTTGTTTTGAATTGAGGGTCTTCACGATGTGATGATTTTGAATTGAGGATTTTGTGAATTGATTTGAAATAGGGAGTCTGATAGTTTGAAATAAAAGATGAAGTTAGAATTTGTTTGATTATTTGAAATTTAATTTTGCGATCTTCAAAATTCTTGACGTTGTGGCAATCTTGATGGAATTGAATTTCAATTTTATTTAATTGCTAACTGTATGATCTTTGAAAATGATTTTTGGGGTTTGCAAATTTCAAGTTTTAAATTATCCTTTCAAATTTCGATTTTATGATTTTGAGTTGCAAATTTCGATTGGCTAATAATTTTTTATCTTTTTGAATTTGCCATAGTGATGATTTTGATATTATGAATGGATCTAATGCTAAGTTCGAAAATCCTTATTTGGATTAATGATATTTCAAATTTCGAAAAAATATGAATGGCAATTCAAAATTCTTTATTTGCTGAGGCCAATTGCAAATTTTGGTTTGATAATCAGTGTTATTTTCAAGATCCAATAAGGTCTGGACTAAGTGGTTGAATATTCAAATTTTATGGATTACCTTGCAATTTTCGAAATTATTAGGGGATATTGGTTGATCATTGCAATCTAATTTCATTCATGCATCGGATGTTGTGTCATAAAGAATCTAGTGCCTTGGATCTGATCTTGAACCTGCCTTATAATTTTCGATTTTCTTTAATGCTTTTATTTAAAAAATCGAAATTGTATTGGGTGTTTGTTTTTCCTTCATTTCAAAATTGAAAATCTATTTACCCCTGCTCATGTCGTCCCTCAAGTTTGCATTGGGTTTTAAATTCTTTTGCTTTGCCAAAATCGAAATCTGGTAAGTATTAGTGCATGTCGTCCCTTATATTTGCAATGGCATTTAATATTTCTTTTATTTCGGGTGTAGGGTCGGCCCTGTTATTGGTCTGGGGCGTCAGCTATAAAAGAGAGCTTGCCTCCTTCCATTTTCCACATCAAACAAATCGTTTTCTGCTCTCTGTTCACCAGCGAATTCTGAGCCTTATCATCAGCGTTTTTTTTTATGTATTTGGCGACTTTTGGAGGTTATTAGGGCAGCGATTTTGGCTAAGGAGGATGGCGACTTGATTGAGGGTTTTGCCTTAGCAATTTGAGGGGCAATTTCTGAATTTGGAGAGCAGTTCGAACCAGATTTGACTGAAGACAGCCAGTGCCAAGGGATAATCTCAGACTTTTGAAGGCTTTTTGGGCCTGTTTCTACGCATTTGCAGCATTAGGAAGATCAGTGATTAGTTGAGCAGCATTTGAGGGCATTTTCTCCACGCTCTTGATACCCAAATTTGAAGATTTGAAGTTCTTGTTCATGGTATTTTGTCCAAATCCGAAAATTTGAGAGCAAGATTTTCATTTTCATAATTTGATTGAGGGGGAGAGCTTGTGGATTTGAGGTAATCGGATTTGTGATTGAGGAGGGAGTTTATTGGTAGAAGATTCATAGCAAAATTTTGAAAGTGAGTTGAGGAAAGAGGAGATTCTCTTGTAGACTTGGAAGATTTTGGAGGCTAAGCTCAGCTAATTGCATTGACAAGGGACTCCTAGCTTTGTTGTACTTGGGTGAGTGGCCTATCTTTTCCTCTTTCTTTAATTGCTTTCATTTCATTGGTGCTAGTTTAGGTGTTGAAAACTAATTTCAAGAGTAGAGTTAGGTATTTGGATATTAAGTTAATTACTCGATTGTCTTGATTGGCTTTTTTCCCTCAAGTTCTTGCTTGCATTTCATCATTGCATTTCATCTTAGGAGGAAGATTGGAGTGATAAGTGTAGCCCATCTTAAGGTAACGGCGGGGAGTGATAAGTGTAGTATTCCACCCCTAGGTGAAGATTGGAGTGATAAGTGTAGTCCATCTTAAGGCAAAGGCGGGGAGTGATAAGTGTAGATTGCATTATTGCATTTCATTTTAGGAGAAGGTTGGAGTGATAAGTGTAGTCCATCTTAAGGTATTGGCGGGGAGTGATAAGTGTAGTATTCCACCCCTAGGCGAAGATTGGAGTGATAAGTGTAGTTCCACATTCATTGTAGAAAAGGCGGGGAGTGATAAGTGTTTAGGATGGCTGATGCTAATGCAAGTAAGCGACCCAAAGGAACTAATGCTAAAATAGGAGACAAGGAAGTCATGATACCCAATTCCAACTTCCGCTCAAAATTGAAATACGTTGGAGACACCAACATTGGTGCCCTTGATATGATTCAATTGAGAGATAGGTTGAGAGACAGCCAATCTCCTATTGCTAAGAAAGTCTACAAGTCCGGAGTTGTGCATGCAGCTGCCTTCCCTCCTACCTTGCCTTGTCCAGATTTGATCATGGAGTGTGCATCTAGACTTAACATTCAGAGCAAGTCAATCATGATGGATAGAGAGAAAGTTTTGGCAAACATCAACGGTCCATTGATTGAGGATACATTTAACATACCTAAGCAGAATGGCACAGAGGCACTATCTATCGATCAGGCCACCAGATTATACCATGACAACCAGGACACATACTTTGCTCAGCTGAAACAGAATTGGTTACATGAAGGCAAGAAGGGAGTCACCAAGACCTCAAAGCTCACCAGGTCCGACTTCAAGTCAGAGTATGGCGACCTCATCGTCCTCCTCAACAGAATCATGGGCTTAGCACAAGGTATGCAATTTGAAACTTGGATGTACTATTTCATTGATGGCATAGAAAGTGGAAAGAAGAAATTTGATTGGGCTGCAATAATTAGTGAAAATCTAGAGTTACAGCTTAGAACAGTGTTATCTCAAAAACAGTTTTACATGGGATCATATCTTTTTTACTTAATAGCAAGATTATTTAGACAACCGGGACTTAAGGCTAGGGGAGAGGTTGGTCATGGGCCTGGGCAATACTTGGTGTATGAGTGCTATCCACAGCCTCATTTGCGCAACACCAAGGATTACAAGATATTTTATGATGCCTTTGCCATGAAGTTAGTAAGGATGTTGCAAGGAACTCCTGCTCGGAGACTTTCTCCGGAGGCCGAGGCTAAAGTTAAGAAGTATGAGAGTTGGTTCATCCAATTTGAACGATTCACTTACATAAGAGTGGCTGGATGTACAACTTGTCCTAAGAGGCTCCCAAGGTATCCACCCGATCGATTGGTTTTGATGGAGTTGGCTAGACAGCTTGAGTAATATGACAAAATGATGAAACAGAGAGGTGAAGCAGGGGTTACCCTCTCACTTGTGATAGGCAATGACAGTTGTCCCAACCATGTTGCCTTTGCATCTACTGAAAAGGAGTTAGAACAATATCACCTAGCTTGGTATAAAGCAAGACAAGGGTTCGATCCTCATGGTCTAATCAAGTCCGCTCAAGGAGGAACATTTAGGCATGTGCCTACGATAGAGGATTTTTGGGCTAATGCACTAGATGACTTTCATGTGAGGAAGCTAGCTTTCTCAAGAATGTCGCTAAGCCTGATGAGAACCATAAAATGGAAAAACCTTATGATCCCAGACCAGATAGAAGAAGACGAAGATGTGCTAAGAGAGGACTACCACACAGTAGAAGGAACAGAGTTAGATCCCGTCAATTGGAATGATTAGCAGGATCCATCCTTAGAGGCAATTAATAAGACAGTTGAACTGCACACTCAGGAGTGGTATAACAAGAAGTTAAGTCAGTTGCAAAGGTCAAGGGTACGCCTCACTTATGAGAAAATGAGGCCGGTGGAGGTCCAAGCAGAATCAGTTAGTCAGCAGGGTGAGGGCAGTGGCCGACAGCAACCACAGCAGCAACAGCAAGCCAGTAAGGGCAAGAGGAAAGATATAGAAGTTGAGAAGGGTAAGGAAGATCCAAGGCCATCGGCAAAGAAACAAAACAAAGAACCATCTAGAGAAAGTATATATGAAGATAGAGGACAAGAGCATGGGGTCAGTAGACAAAGTGCAGCAGTTGAAGTGAGCTCAAGTTCAGAGTCAAGTAGTGAAGATAGCAGTAGTGGATATTCTCCTCTATCAGAAAATCAAGTAAGCTCGGATGTGGCAGTCTCTAGTGATGAAGAAGATATGCAAGTTGATATTGAGGGTGAAGCAGTACAAAACGAAGATCGGGCACCCAATGATGAGTATGTAGGGCTAGTTCAGCCAAATCCAGCAGTGGGAGTTTTCACTGGGCCCGCTTGGATGTTGAAGATGCTCCAACCGATTATTCCGGAGCCACCCATCCAAGCAATTGAAGAAATTCAAAGGGATGCTGAGGGAGAGGATGATGCTAGACATAGGCAAGCAGAAACAGTAGCAAGGGTAATCAGGGATGGTGGTCACAGGAAAGTTCAAATTGCCATACCAAAGGTCACCAAGACAATGGAAGAAATTTCAATTCAAGACTATGATTTTCAAGAGCATGACTTGGGAGCAGCGACGGATGAGATAGTGTGAAGAGCTTCAAGAGAGTGTAACTTCAGTCTTTGAGAAGCTAGCAAGGGCAAATGTTGCAAATGCTAAATTAAGAAGAGAAAATGAGTATTGGAAGGGCATTTATGATGGAACCAGTCAGCCAATCCAACAGGTGCCTAGGGCAGCTCTTCCCCAAGATAGTGAGGACAATTTTGAACAAGAGGCTAAGAAGTGGATCAATGACACCATCCAAGAAGGGTGAGATTTCTTGCTTCCTTTCACGGCTATTTTCAGAGCATTTATAACCATCAGGAACAAATTTAGAGAGTTTGAAGTAAGATGGAGGGATTTCCTTCCAATTCGTGAGTATATCATTCCTAGGTTGGAAGTAGTTATAAGAATATCAGAGGGAACGTTGGTGAAGGCCAAGGTGATAAATGGAGAGAAAACAATGGTCGAGTCTTGGTTCATGGCCTTGATGTTCAGATTGGGAACGCTGGATGAAATACAGGACAGAATGGCACAGCACAGTCCAGGCATCGAGGCTTTCATTTCAAACACAATGAACAATGCTAGAGTTGCACTAGATTTTGAAGAAATAACAGAGGAGGATTTCAATGAGACAGAGTTTGGATCGAGGTTGGATGATTTGGGAAAGATTGTCCCTTTAACGAAAAGATTTGACATCCTCGCCTCTCTCAAGGCCTTAGTTCAATTTGCAAAGGATGATGAGAGGGAGAATGAGCAGGTACTACAAGCAGCAAAGGACATGGTCATAATAGCTGAGCTCAAGATGAGGCATTCACCTTGCCCTCCTATGGAAGAAGTTGATAAAATGTTGGCTAAGTTCATTACTTATGCCAAAAAGATGAAAGAAAAGGGTAAAGTTATATTAGAAGACCATTTGATGTAAGCCCATGTGGCATTTTCCCCTTTCTTTTTGGATCGGGTAGGTGTCAATTTCGGATTGGCTACCATTTTTGGTGCCTTCTCATTGGTTACCACTATTCTTTTTCTCATTGGTCCATTGATGAGGTGGCATCTTTTCATTGGCCTGTGGGGTGGTAACCCTAATTAGGGTTTCTAGGATTCAATCTGGATCGTTGGTTTTGCCTCTTAATCTTGGCCATTCATTGTAATTTCAAGCCTCTATATAAGGCCATGTACTCTCATTTGTAAAGGGTTGAAGAAAATTGTTGATAATATAATACCAAAATTGCTTCTCTTATCATTGTTGTGTCTTGCATGGTGATTAAGAACACTTTGTGTTATTGCATGGTTTCTACTTCCAATTGTTAGAGATAGATGTCATTTCAATTGAGTTGTTAAAGCATTTTCATTTTCACGCAAGTGTTAAAGGAAGAGTAGTGATAGATGGTTAATTGCATGGTGATATTGGTAGATGTTTGATAGGGATCCTATACTAGGCCACTAGCATCTTGGCGGCTTGTCAAGGAGCCTTGCGTGGTAATCTAGTCTTCTTTCCTTAGAATTATTGCATTTGTGGAGGTAACACCGCTAGTATGTCTTCATTAGGTTGATTCCCGTCCATTTGCCAATCTTTCCATTCTTAGGAGTAGAGGTAACCAGTAACTTAGTAGTTGAAGTTGAGAATTAGAAGTTGGAAAGTGAAGTTTGAGAGTTTGAGAAGAGCAAAGTTGAAAGTGATATAAATTGAGAGATCATTTGAAAAGGTTGCAAAAGTTAGAAGTCTTATCACCATCATAGTAAGAGTTGAGATATTTCCAAACAAAACATATGTAAGGCCGCCGAAGTGATTACCAGCAAATCACATTTATGTAACTGAGTTAGTATCCACAGGTGTAAGGAACCTTGGAGTATTCTTATATACTTTTCAAGAGAGGGTTGAGTGTTTGGTACGCCGTATCAAGTATTTCAATTGCTATATGTTATGTAGTGGTACAAAACTCACATCAACAAGTTCCTCAACACCTTCTGGCAGGAGTTGTTTAGATTGGCAGGCACCGAGTTGACTCCTAGTATCAGTTACCACCCACAGACAGATGGCCAGACAAAGATTCTGAACAAATGGGTGGAGGGCTATCTCCGAAATTATGTAGCAGAACAACAGAGAGCATGGGTTCGATGGTTGTATTTGGGAGAGTTTTGCTACAACTCCACCTATTACATGACTATTGGCATGTCCCTATTTCAGGCTCTCTATGGCAACGAGCCACTTTCTTTTATAGACTTGACTCTACAGGACAACAGGGCCCCGGTTGCGAGAGATTGGTTACAAGATCACTAGGATATTCTCAGGTCTCTCAGGGAGAACATTCAGAGGGCATAGAATCAACAAAAGATGTATGATGATTGACACGGGACAGAGCAAAGTTTTGAGGCAGGGGATATGGTTTACCTTCATCTTCAGCCATACAGACAGAGTTCGCTAAAGAAGAGTGGGTCGGAGAAGCTCAAGCCTCAATTTTATAGTCCTTATCGCATCTCTAGGAGAGTAGGTGAGGTAGCTTACGAGCTCGAGTTGCCGACATGTAGCAGGATCCATAATGTTTTTCATGTATCTTGCCTCAACAAGGCGATTGGACAGCAGATAGCCCCTTCAGATGGATTACCCACACTTGATGAGGGTAAACTGGTTTTGGTTCTGGCTGAGGTTATTGAGATCAGAGAGAGGAAACTACAGAACAGGGCTATTCGCGAGTACTTAATTTGATGGAAGGACTTGCCGTTCAAGGATGTCACCTGGGAAAGTGAGTCTATTCTGCAGCACCCTGTGTTGAGATTGCTTGAGGGAAAGCAATCCCGGGAAGGGAGGACTGTAATGTCCCCTTCTCAATAGTTGGCCATTATGGCACCTGATTAGTCTATCTTTCCATCTGAATAGGCTAATGGCTTCTTTCAGAGGATGCCAGCAAGTCACAGGCTTCAACGGGCAAATATTCACATCTTGGGCTCTGTTTCTAAAGTTAAATCACTTTATTTTATAAAGTCACTTTATGACTTCAAGTTACTTTATTTTATAAAAGTGACTTAAGTGACTTAACTGAGCTCTTTTATCCCACATGGCTTAGTTTTCCGTGATTTCCCTCACTTTGAGGTTATAAAAGAAAAAGGTACGCCTTGGAAAAACCACCATGAGATATTATAAACGAAAGAAAAGAAAAATCTGGTTGCATTTGTGACTAGTTATTTCCGAGGATGCAAACCCTTTAGAAATTGTGAAGAGGTTGGACGTAGCCCCAGCATCTCTTCAAGTGGTGGAATCACACAGGTTTCACAGTTGGAATTCAATGAATTGGTATGGAAGAGTTTTCTATTTAGCATTTATATTATCAGAAGAAAGAACAAGCCAAGGTTAAAATCGATTTTTAAATAGTGGTGTATAAACTGGTAAGAGTTGGCACGCACAACAGCGCAGAAGAAAAATCACATATACTACCGCAGAGGATAGCCAAGCTTCTTTGCATTCCTTACTCTGGCTCGTATATTAAATACCAGCTTGCATATAGTACAAGCTTGCGTCAAGCCAAGAGACACAATTGGATTCAACTAACATATAGCAAGGCTTGCATTAAACACTGTGTTATAACGTTGGAAGCTTGAGGAGACTCCCGTGTTTTGATATCTCATCGCGCACGAGACTCACTCACCACACGCAGGATGCGTAGTATCTGGCATTAATTTTTGGATAAGCTGCGTATAGTGGTAGTCCATTACAGACGTTCCAGTACACACTCTATTAAAATATCCCTGCAACAACACACAGGAAGCTTTCGCACAGAGTTCGGATTGAAATCCAATCACAGTGGTAGTGTGATGGTTCTAGTCACGATAGGCAAACAAGACATCAGCACCCGTCTATCATTTGGTGCTTGTGAAAACGAAGTTCTTCATACCCAGGGAGAAGCGTAATGACTGTTTCGAGCAGCCATCACTACTCACATTCGAGCAGAGCCAAAGATTGGCTAACAATGTTCATTGGTAGAGGTCCTCCACTCCCGCGCTCAAGCTCACAATCCCGGTTGGTACTCTTGAATTTGTTTGCAGTTCTTGGTCTTTGTAACACTGGAATAAATATATTATTGAATCTTCATGCTCGTTGTTAAAACGTATTTTAGTGTGGAGTTCTCTACTGTACATTTAGAAATGCGTATACATTGCAAAGTCCTTGAAGAACACACATTCCCTACATATTAAACATACAACTGGCAGCGGTAACTTGAGATGGAATTTTTATGATAAGTCAAACACAATGTTGTTACGTATCCAAGAGAAACGATGTGTTCATTAACAAGTAAACCAGAACTAATAAACCCCATTGAACTCCTACAACTAGTATTAATCAGAAAAAAAATTCACAGTGGCATTGCTTTAGGATATTATAGTGGTATCAGAGCTAGTGGTCTTGCCAGCCTAGTGGGCTTATTTTTCAGCATATAGCAATGTTGTGTAGGCATGCATAGCAAGCACAGGCAATATAACTTTAGACACAACAAAGTTGAATAGGGACAGCCAGAGCCTTCAATACAAGTTGATATAGAGGACAGTCATACCGAGGCATACGAGGAGATTGTAATCATGCATGCCTTGGCCAAGTTCAAGCAACACTTCGTTGGAGCAAGGCTTGTGATAAGGATTCACCACAATAGTCTTCACTATTTCTTGGAGCAAAAGGACATGAATGAGAGATAGTAGAAGTCGGGAGCAAGATTTAGGCCTACGACTCTGACATTTAGTGTGTAAAGGGGAAGACAAGCGCAATGCCTGGTGCATCATCTAGGATGACCCACCATATCGTCATTCTCTCCGATGTCAGCTGATTGGAAATGTCAGTGGAGTTCTCCAAGAACACTTTTGCCTGCCATTTTTTGGATGGACAGATTCAGGACGATTGATACAAGGTGTTGGATGATGTTATCTACTACAAGTATAGGATTTTCTTGGTGCTAGAGTCAAAGATAAAGTAGAAAATATTGAGAGAGATTCATAAGTCACCTCTAGCTGGACATCCTAGGTACTTCAAGATGTATAGACAGGTCCATAAGAGATTATCATGGAAAGGACTCAAGGCAATGTGTTGTGGTACGTCAAGGAGTGCATCACATGCCAACAAGAGAAATCCGATCATATTTTTCCAATATGACTACTTCAGCCATTGCCTATTCTCAATCAAAAGTGGGAAAGCATTTCAATGGACTTCATCACAGGACTTCCAAAAGTGCAGGGCAAGGATTGTATTTATGTGATGGTCGATCAATTGACTAAGTATGATCACTTCTTCACCATTCATACTAAGTTTCAAGCAATCCAAGTGGTGAAGTTGTTCTTTCAAGAGATATATCAATTACATGGCCTTCCAAGAAATATAGTCAGTGATAGAAACAATTGCTTCCTTAGTGCTTTCTAGATGGAGGGCTACTTGAGGAATTCAATGGCAGCATAGCAGAAGGCATGGATCCGTTGGCTACATCTTGTAGAGCACTGCTACAGTAATACTTACCACATGTCAACAGGATTGTTGCCTTTCAAGACTCTCTATGGTACGAGGCCACCTCATTTGTCAATTTGGCGTTGGGAGACAATATAGTGCCCAAGGCTAAGGATTCGTTGCAAGAGATCCTTGAAATCCTTCAATCCCTCAACGATAATTTACAGCAAGCCCAAAATCAGCAAAAGATGTATGCAGGTTGGCATAGGATTGAGCGTAGTTTTGAGATTGGAGATTTGGTCAATCTTCACTTGCAACCTTGCAAGAAGTCTTCCTTAAAGAGGAGTGTGGCTGAGAACCTTAAGCCTCGCTTCTAAGAGCCTTAAAAAGTGATACAAAGAATAGAGGAGGTTGCTTATGAGTTGGAGCTTCCAGAGGGCAGCCGGATTCACAGTGCATTTCATCCAAAGTAGCTGGAAACTCCTCTATCTCTCCTCAAGTGCAATTATCCCCATATTCGATTTTGATACATATCTAATATAATCTGCATACACATTGAATACTATACCCATGAGTGACCCAAAAACCTTGACTTTCCATCGATGCCAAATACTATGTGATTTGAAAATTGATATAAATCTTCCCAAATCTAATTCAAAAAAAACTTCATTCATGCCATTTAAAAAAACTTGTATAAACAAAACCTACACCAAATGAGAAAGACAAATGAAATGCTTTTCTATTTTAGCAACCATTTTTTGGGTTATCTTCAAATGCAACTCTACTATTTTTGCATATTGTGAAGTGTTAAATTAACTTATAAATATTTATGTGGCATTTATGTCTATATTGCTTTTGAAATGATAAAAATTTCCTCTATGAACTTAGGAAATTGTGTTAATCTATATTTGTGTTCTTTATAAATGTTATATCTAGTTGTATCCATATTGGGGGTGTTAAAAATAGTCATTTTTGTATCCAATACCAAATTTGTATCTATATCTATATTCATGTCCATGCAAGTTTGGTTTCATGTCGCTTGCCTCAAGAAGGCGATTGGACAGCGTTTCACAATTTCCAAGGAGCTTCCATCACTTGATGACTAGAGAAAACTCACATTGGAGCCTGCTATGGTCATCGATGTAGAGAGAGAAAGCTCAAGACACATACAATCAAGGAGTATCTTATCCTATAGAAGAATTTGCTAGTTAAGGATGCTACATGGGAGAATTGGAAGATTCTGGAGCATCATAATATGATGTGTTACTAGATTCGCCCCTCCATCCTATACCTCTGAATTCGGATGTGTGTGGTCACGGATTCGGAGGTTGGATGCGCTTGAATGTGCATAGGAAGCGCATCCACCCCTTATGGATGCATCTGAATGCACTGTCAAGTGGATCTAGATGCATCCATAAGGGTAGATGTGCTTCCTAAGCACATTCGGGCGCATCTTGACAACACCTGAATGCCAATGCCTAGAAAATATTGAAAAAGTGATTTTTCACTTAAAACATGTGCATTTTAAAACACTTTATTTTCACTTTTTTCCACAAATCCCTAAAACGACCCTTTATGAGGCAATTCATTGTTAAAACATATCATTTTGTTTGTTATTTTGGTCTCTTCTCATTTGGTCTCCATTTTGGCATTTTGAAGGGCAGGTGATTATTTTCAAAGGGGATCGTTCATGGGGTGCCAGATACCTTCCATCAAGGAAATCCAAATCTCTAAGGTAAGAATTTGACCCTATTCTTGAGTCTTCTAATGAATTTTTTCAAGTTTGGGATGAAATTTTTCAACTTTTTTTCGAATTCTTTTTAAGAAATAAAGAAACAAGTTTAGCTCTCTATTCTAATGCTTTTGGATCTTTATTTTGCACTTGTATGCTTGTATTCTTAATTTTTTTGTAATTTAAATTTATTTAATTTCTCATAATATTAAGAAATCAAATTGCAAGAATGGCCACTAGTGAAAGTTTAGTGGGTGGGGAAGGAAACGATAAATTCAAAATTGATATAGGATCTCCTTTATGGAGACATGCAAATTAACAAGAATCACCCTGAAATCGCATGAATCACCAGTTTGGCGATTCGATTCAGGCTTGGCGATTTTTTTTGAATCGCTGAACTAGATCAGTGATTTCATCGCCATGAATCGCCGATTAAGTGATTCATCCAAAAAAAACCAAAATCGCCTAGATGAATCGCAAAAAATCTGGCACGCAGCTTGAGAAAAAGTCAAGTCAATTTTTTTTAAAAACACATCTTTTTTTAATGTTTTTTTTGCCTTCTCTAATCATTGTGGAGGAGATTGATCCAAGGAGCGAGGGGATTTAAACAAATATAACATTCAGTATAAGTCTGATTTATTTAATTTCTTATACTTTAAGTTATATTTCTATAAATAATTTCAAGATGTTTGAGGTAGGTTCCAGCTTCATAGGAGTTAAGAAGCAAATTCTAGATTTTGGGGGTTTTCGAAAAAAAATTCGACTTAGCCAAATTTCAAGTTTCAACAAGCCTTCAGCATGGTTACCTCCCACAATCTATCATGGCTTTCTACGGTCAAATTGAAGCTGGCAAAAGGATTCTCAAAGGGTTTTAACTTGTTTTATCACAAATCACTTGGTTTTGACCCCATCTCTATGACAGACTTAGCTTAGCTCTCGCTCAAATCCCAGGCAGACATGACTCTCAACAGATGGACTTGAAAACAACCACCAACAAAGGCTACCTAAGACCTAGTTATGATTTGATGTCTAATGGATCTTCATCTTACATACATTCTACGATTTGACTCGTTATGATCCTATGATTTCTATTTACTTCAGCTACAATTTACATTTTACGTGTAACGTATGTGATGGATTTATCATTTATGTTCCTTGTTTATGTATGTTAGTTTCTATTTGATGATGTTATAGTTTGTTTAAGTTATATTCCATAAAGGGTGCATGAAATAAGTTTTAAATTGTTAAAATCTCTAAATTTCAAGGGTTTTTTAAATTTGCCGATTTCTGGCCGATTCGCGATTCGATTCGGCCTTGCCAATTCCGATCCGATTCCGATTCCAATTCTCGTTACTATGATGGAGGCATACCACAAGTATTTCATAGGTTCCAAGAGGTGGGGCATATAATTGGAGGTGTAATTATTGTAATACGAAACCAAAAAACTAGCTCATATTCTCGAGTGAAACTTCACTTTATGGGTCCTGTTGATAGAGGGATGGGAATGTGTCTAGGCCTAGAAACTTCACTTAATTGCATATCAAATATTGCAAACAATACAAGGTGTTGTCGTATTTCCTCAGTCATTGCATGAAAATTCCAGTATTTCAGACACAAAAAACATATCATTATAATCTTAATTGTTATGCAATCATAATTAATTTGTATATAAACCATATTGTGTATGCCTTGGAATTAAATAGCGTATGCATTTGGAATCAAGCCTCATTCAATTATTAGCTAAATAGGATATTCATTGAGAAATTGTTTATATATTCATTATATTGTGAAGAATTCAAATAGTGTCTCATATTTATAAAAAGGGGGCATTACACAATCCTCCACCTCTATAATGTTCCTTTATTTAATAAGGGAACTAATTAATATATTGACCCCGTTCTTAACAGTAACATGTGCACCACTTTTCCTTAGCATGGACCTAATCCAAATTATCTCTTGTGGCACCATTCTAATATGGTCGACAAGCTTATTTCAAATGGTTTGAGCATCATACATATATGGAGTTGGAGAGAGAGCATTTCAAGATGGATCAGCTCTTGTTTCTCTATTTGCAATTCCCGATCCTCTTCATTTGCAGTTTTGATAGAGCAAGACCCTCCCTAGTCTGCTAATATTTCCAAATTTGAGAAGTCTTCAATCGAAGACAAATTTGCAATAACCAGCATAATCGAAAATATTCTATATTGTGATTCAAAATAAGAATATGGTATTCAGAAGAAGTTATTTGTAGCAAAGCACTCTTGCATCAATATTGGCGGTGTTTTACAGCAATAAAGTATTTCTTATTGCATTGATTAACTCCTGAATATTAAATTATAATATTTGAATGCTAAGAATATCATATCAAACCACAATCAAACACATCTTATTATCAACAATGGCTTTATGAATTGAATTCAAATATAAACCAAGGTGTCTACTTATGTGAACAATTGTATATTTACAATACAATCACCTTGTGAAGACATTACAGACAGGATAATTGCCAAACCCATTAATTTTGGAGTCAGCATCACCTTCAAATTGGAGTTGACTAGTTCTGAATCATATAAGAATTCTAGTGATCACAAACATTAGCACTAATGAACGGAAGAAGTTTGAAAATATCTGATGGGATGATTTTGCAATTTATGGTCGATCATTGTCAAGTGAGGTAACGAAGGAATCAGAAAAGCTATTGTAGTGTGCTTTGCACGATATTCATTACCAACGGATCAAGCCTTCACAACATTAAGCAAATAACTCATCTATCAGGAGCTTTTATTAGATCTACCAAACACTAAGGATTGCATAATATATTACAATTCGATACTCTACATCCCCAAAGATATTTATTAAAACTAAGTCAATCCATTCTTTTCCCGGTATAAATATATTGTTAAGTTCGATACTCTATTGTACTTTCGCATAAATTCATTGGCAGAGATTCGAGATGCCTATAATCTTTGAGCTCCAGTACAATAGATATAATTGGTGATGACATGATTATAAGGGTTGGGTGATTGATATCATGCAACCACTATAGAGTGTGTGAGTGTCCTCTGACACCACCAATTATTGAAGATGATAGATCAATAATGATAAGGCTTGACCATTCCAACTAATAACGGTACATATATAGCAAAGGAAGATATTGGGAGTCTGACGAAGATTGATATTTCCAACGATAATCATCACAGAGGCATTCCATGGTGTTGTGCCTTGAACACAGGCCCCGTCGTAGACAAGGACCCCCAACTCTCTTTTGTTACCTTACGTTAGGTTAAGTCTATCACTCTACATTTGGAGTGATCTTGTTGGAAGTTTACATTTTATCTCTACACTAGAAATCTTGAAATATACCTTGTGTTGCAAAAGATTGGGTCAAGTGCAACTTTGGAGACTGCCTAGGATCAGGAAGGAGATGAATAGTAACGATAGAAAGTCATTTGGATGCCCTAGAAATTGACAAGTGCAACTTTGCACTAAGGAACACATCAGAAATCAATTAAGGAATTAAGAAGGAAAGTATGGAATGAGATTTGCAAACTTGGAAATGGAAATTTTACCTATCAAATTATAAAGAAATCAAGTCAACAACATGTGCAAGGATAAGGAAATCAGAATTTTGATTAAGGATGAACATGGAGAACCATAATTTGCACTTAAGAAAAGTCAAACAAAAACGGCGCATGGACCCACATGTTGGGGAGAAAGGCACAATAGGGAAAATCCCAAAATGTCTCTAAGTGTCGCCATTCCTAGCACCTCCACCATGTGTGCCTCAAAGCTATGTTAAAAACAAGAAATAGGCAAAGAAAAGAGGTATGTAAGACCTCTTGGCACGAACAAACTCATAACATGAAATTCCAAAAAGTCCTCCTTGAGCTGCCATTCCATGGGCCATGCTCAAGTGTGCCTAGGACAAAGGGAAGAAAGAAAAATAAAAAGAGCCAAGAGTCGCACACAAGTTCGTGGCGGGGAGAGAGCCATAACTAGGAAAATTCCAAGAATCATCCTCCAACCTGCCAATCCAAAAACAAGACTCATGTGCGCCCAAGATAATGTTACAAAAACAAAGAAAACTGCAAAAGGAAATAGTGAGTCTATGCATGTGGCGGGATAGCGGCATAATGTATAAAATCAAAAAATCCAAAGTCCAAAACTTACCTCCATGCCTTCTTTGAAATCTGATCCTTTTGAATGGAAATGTCATTCCAAGGACTCGAATTGTAACCGCCATTCCAAGAATCCAATTCCAGCTTCTATTCCAAAAATGCAAATCCATTTTCCAAAATCCTAATCCAAGTTCAAGAGCTAAAACTCAGGATTCCTGAATCAGAAATCTGAAATTAGATTGCAACGTCAGACTTGTCCGAATTCCAAAAGTCCTAATCAAAAGCATGGATTCATACCCTCCATACCTCTTTCTGATTTCCATTTTCAAAATGCAAGAATGCAAGTCTAAAATCTGATTTTCATTTCCAGATTTCCAATTCCTATAATGCAGGTCCAAAATCAGAAATCCAAATCTTGGGATCATGGAATACGAATCCAAAATCAAGAATCCCAAATCACAAGTTCCGATTCCAAGAATCCCAACTTCAGTTTTCATAAGCCAAATCCTAATTTCCAGAAACTCAATTTCCAAATTCCAACTTCCATTCCAACAATGCAGTTCCAAATCCCAAGCAGATTTTCAATCCAATTTCGAAATTCTGATCCTAAAGTGCATTCCATACCGAAGATCAGAAATTCAAGTTCTTGAATTCAGGTTTCCAAATCCTAAAATCCAAGAATTCCAAATTCAGATTGCTTCCTTTCTCATTTCCAGAAATTCTAAAAGGCAAAATCCTTACCAAAGTCCAAAATTCCTATCTTTCTCCAAGGCCAAATCCTAATCCAAGCCATAATGAAGAAGCAATGCCAATCCAAAGACAATGGAAGTTCCAATCTACTCCTATCCTCATCCAATCCATTGTTCCATCATAGCAAGTTAAAGTTCTCCAAGGTCTGAAATGATATTTCGATACCAATTCAAGGGCAAACCTAAGATCCATGTTCCAAGGTTGAGGAGATCTAGGGTCATAATGATGATTGATTGCAATATGATAGAGTCATGATGTTAGGAATGCAGTCTGATTGTTTCCCCTCACGGGTAAACTAGATTGTTACAGTCATACGGAATAGAAAGTACGCAACACAGCATAAAGAGAGAGCTCAAGTGTCTTTCAGAGAGAACTCAAGTGTCATTCATTGCTCATTAAATAACCATGTACAAGGAGTATATCATAACATAACCACATGTCTCGTCCATCAAGAGATTACATATAAATAAGGACCGAGGGGGTGCAAGGCGAACCATCGCACCCATTAACTACCTACCCTCGATTACAATTACCTAACTGTCAACAATGTCGGACAACATCATCCCCCCCACAAAGAAAGTCGTCTCCGGACGACAAGAAACAAAAGTGTCCAGGACGGAGAACAAAAAAAATGAGGTGACGTCAAAACAAAATTGCCCACCAACCAAACATACTACTATAGAAATAAAGCATAGCTAAGTAGGGGGCTGAGGAAGCGTCCTTGAAGAAGAATCTTGTGGCCCTGATGAAGATGACAGTCGGGCCCATAGCTCGTAAACCTATTGTGTCCTAATCTTCAGGTCCTGATCTACAACCATTTGGTGCTCCGATGTTGCCTTTACCATGAATGCGGCCTCTAAAAGCTCCTTCCCCTTCGTATCAACCTCCTCACATGCTCGAGTCAAACCTATCTATAACATAATTCATTCTTCCCCAACCTCCATCAATTGCTGCTCAAGACAGGATTTCTCCTCACCAAACTGTGTCTCGAGAGCGGATTTCTCCACAACAAACTGTACCTCCAGAGCTGCCTTCTCCAATCTAGTGGCCTCCAACTGAGCCATCAATGTTGCTCTCTCCTCTGCCCATGTTGTCGACTCCTTCCTGTGATGTGCTAAGTCCCTCTCGACTACCTCCAACCGAGTGACCGACTCTACCCGAGCTGCCTCTGCATCCTCCCAGGCAGTCGCATGCCCCTCAGAAACATACTTTGCATGTCGCTAAGTATAGTTGCCTTCCCTAAAGGCCTTCTCGATCTCACTGATCAAGGTCTCTACCCTACTGGCAACCACAGGCACACCCACAGCCCATGCCTCCATCATCTCAGCAGTCTCTACAGCTAGCCATCCTCAAGACTCAAAACAGCTCGCAAAAACTCTAGGGCAGTCATGTCTCATAAAGGTAAGCACCCTCTGAAGATCCTCCTCAACACTCTCCAGAGCCCTCGCCTGTGCAGTAGCAACTACTCGACGGCTACGTGTATCCATGTCCACGATGTACGCCTCAACATCCTCTCCAGTTGTTTGGCTAGGAGGCCCACAGAAAGCTAGAAGATCTGGCCCTTCCTCCATTACCAAGGTTGTCGAGTCCACTGCACCACTCACTATGGCCATCAAACGGTCTACCAACGCCTCCTCCATCGCCATCTCTCATAGAGGCTGACTCTATATCAACGGACTCGTTGCCAAAGCGCGGGTACTTGTGAGGGATGCCTAGCCATCCAACACCACGACCTCCGTGGGGGTAGCCCATCTAGGAGAGGGACCCATCCCCATAGGTGCCAAGGGAGTGATCTGGAACCACCGTGTGAGCCAAGTAGAAACGTCCTCCGTAGAAAGTGTAGCACGTGGTTGGTCCTCCAACAAGGCTGCATCAACAATGACAAAGGCAATACTGGGAGTTACCAGGGTAACCAAGGCCTCTACCTACATCCCACTACTCCACACCTCTCGGACTGTCGCGCTATCCAACTGCTCCCTACACTCTAATCCACAAGCCAACTCCTCAAGTCTAGACTCTGCCACTACCTCCAGCACTTCCACCTCTCCGACCTCCTTTGTAGGCACCGCAGGCTGAGCCTCCACCTCGGCAACCCCTACGGATCCCATCTCCACTGGCGGCCTTAACTGCCCAAAAGCGGGGATACTCGTTCTGGTTACTAGTCCTACTGCTGGCGTAGTGAGCTGCACTTCTCCTAGGCGTGGAGTAAATAATATCTGGGTAGGTGATGCCCGTACTACCTTGTGTGCAACCGAATCCGCCTCACTACTGTCCTCTAAATTACTAGAAGTTGTTGTCAGTTCCTTTCCACTGTCAATGTTACCGGACTCTTCCAAAACAACTTGGCATTTCCTCTTCTGTCTAGGTGGTGTCCTTCCTGTGTCTAAATGCCTCCAGAAAAAAATAGGTGGCTCACCAAGTGCCAACATGCTTGTTGGCTTAACTTCTAGAACCTCCTCTGGTATCTAGGTCCGTGTAGGTTCCAAGAACAGCCCAATGGCATAGTGTGGCATGTAAAATGTCCTACACTGTAATATCGAAAACTCGTATATGTGTTCTACTAGTAATGACGCCCAATCATATACCCATCCATTTAATATGCCATTCATCAAACTTATCTACGTAATGGAGATATTAGAGGCACGGTTGGAGTCTGTTAGCCTACTCTTTATAATATCCATTATGCACTGCCAATGGCCCTCTACAACAAATGATTTTTTAATACCTCTCCCCTTCGATGCTTTGGCAACTAAAGCCAACTCCGGAGGTGTGAGTATACGAGAAACCAACCACACCCAATATTCTTTTGGCTCCTTGGTCATCTTGCGTTGCTTAGTATCAATCTTTTTGCCCTTCAATACCAGGATGCCAAACACCCGTGTGAAATTTGCAGCCTTAAAGCCTTAAAGGAGACGATGATAGTATGCCCTAGGTAGGGGAAGGTGCTTGTCCTTGAAAAATGATCAAATGTCTCTACCATAATTCTCAAGGGACCCTCAAAGTTGCGAATACAGAATAAGGGCATCATTACAGCCCAATGCACTTTTGCCTTCCGCAAGCTCCGCTTCACCTCATTCGTGTCTAGAGTTTCTTGCCACCATTTTCGGCATCCCCATCCATTCAAACCCTCGAATGTAACCGTTTGTGCAGTCACAGTATCCCTCTGGTCCGCCATTGACGTCCTATCTCTCAATTTCTTCTTCGTACTGGTGTTGGCATCCATCTTGCTTGCAATTTTAACACCTGACGGTAGCACCTTTTCTTTCTTGTCACTTGCTTGTAGCTGCATTCTCCAATTCCCTTTCTTTTTCCCTGTATCCATCAACGGTTTCGCTCTTGTCACTTTGTGCAAACAGTTATACTTGACCCTTTTCTTCATGGTGAAAAACAGTTACATTTCCAATATTTCTTCCTAATTTCTGCTCTAGTATAGACAACAATGGACTTCAATAATTTATTTAATCATGTGCCTTCCCCTTATTTCTGTACAAAGATGTACAGATTCCTTGCCAGCATGTGGTTTTTTTTTCCAGAAAAGCCGTACAACTTACACTTCTCCTTTCTGAGTTGCTTTGTGGTCGTACGGCTTGTACGGAACCGTACAGATTTGTTGTTTGTATTCCTCAAACATCATACGAATTTCTTTTTGCGCCCGTATGTACTTCTCTACTTATTTTTTCATTCTGTCTGCCTTGGCTTCTTCACACTCTACCTTGCAGCTGTACGGATTTGAAAATAGCCTTGACTTGTCGTATGGAGGTGTAATACTGTACGGTGTTCCTCACACACAGTTTGATGTTACATTTGGCAACCTTCAAGCCGTACAGCCTTGTAATGTCGTACGGCCCAATGTCATACGGTGACGGGGTCCACTTTTTGCTTCATGTGTGTTTTCTGTACAATCGTACGGTGTTAAGCTGTTTTGTTTTTTTTTGTTAGTTTTTTTTAATTATCTCTCATCTGCCTGGGCCTGTTGGCGTGGACTACGTCGTTGACCTATCGCCATTCATGATATGGCTTCAATTTGGACCCGTTTACTATCTCGAAGACTTCCTTGCCATCCAATGTCCATAATTTAATTTTCTCGTTGTCGCCAACTTCGAGCACCTTGAATGGCCCCAGCCATTTTACTTTAAATTTTCCAACCTTGATTTCTTTTTTCCATTGTATTTGAGCACAAGTTGGCCAAGAGTGATGTCATGTCCCCATTTTGGCTGACATCGTTTGGCATGACGGATTTGCCTATCATCGACTCTCGTAGGCAAATGGTTTGGAGAGAGGGTCATTATGTTGATCATTTGATTGCATATTGCTGACAGAGCCTACATTGGGTAGAGCCTATATCCAGTTTGGGCCTACATGCAGTTGTAGTGGAGCCTACATCCAAAGTGAGCCTACGTTCAGTCTTGAGCCTACGTTCAGTCGTAGTTGGGCCTACATTCAGTTATGAGACATTTGGGCCTACATTGTTATAATTTTGAGTTGAGAAATGTACTTTATTATTATAATGTTATTTTATTATAAAGTACATTATAATTGGATGTTTCTAGAAGTTCTAGCAACTTCTCAAGGAAAAGAATAAATAGAGGGCTTGGGCTTTCATTTGGACATGCTTGGATTTGGGATTTCTTCTACTTCTTCATTGTGAAGCAATTTGTAGCCTTGTGGTCTGCAAATACTATTCGATCTTTGGGAATGAATCACTCCCTTGGATTGGCATAACTGAGGTAGTGAAATATCTACTGAAGGGTTGCAAATTTGGAGTTGGTACTCAGCCATCTCATTGGTACTTCATTGAGAATTTGATGTAAGGGTTTGTTTGTGATTGAAACAACATTTCAGGAGGCATTTTTAGTAGGGCCGAAATTATAGGAGGCAATTTTTAGCAGGTCCGAAATTATAGGCGGCCGTTTTTAGCAGGTCCGAAATTATAGGAGGCCGTTTTTAGCAGATCCGAAATTATAGGAGGATGGCCAATTTCTGAAGTATTGAATTTGAGGGTTTGTATTTGTGGTTGGAATAAGGGTTTGAATTCACCTCTTGCATTGGTGAATTAATCTAGCAAAGGATTGAAGACAAACTGGCACATTTTCAGAATTGCAATATCAGGGTTTGGAACCAATAATTTGCTCATATCTCCTAATCTACTTGGAGAATATTTTTATGCTCTTGGGAGGATCTTAGTACACCCCTGGCGGTCCTTTTCATAGCTTTTTGGAGTGTCAAAAACCCTGCAATTATTTTATGCAGGAGCCGTACATGTACGGCCTGGTACGGCTCTGTGGTGTGCAGCACATAGCAGAGATTCAAGGGCAGTTTGGAGGCGAGTTAGGATTGCTTGGTGTTGGTCTTCAGCAGCGTAGCAAATCAGAGTAATTGGAGCGGTTTCCAGGTGCACTTGTTGATAGTAATGAATGTTAAACATTACATATCTATTGTATATGACAGCCACTAAAATTCATGTCTGAATATGTACAGTTCTTGCACCATTTTGCTGTGATAATCAGTTCATATATCTCTGTTGTCATAGTCAGTCCTCTATCTTCAGATATCGATATAAGTTAGCAAGGGTATTGCCACATTGTCATAGCATTGTATTCTGAATATTGTCACAGTCATACATAATCTGAAAACAGTCATTGAATTCAGACTTTGCATTGTAATTGGGTGCATTGATAGGACTACGTTCATTCATTGGTTTCATATCCAAGTCCATATGTTGTACACAGCCCATAAACAGTGCTTATATGTGTTAGATGTAACAGTTGCATGAATTCTGGAAAGTGCAATCAGAATTAGAGAAGTTTTTGATATCTTGTAGTAAGTCTTTTACATTGCTTTGAGATTCATTGCTGCTCTATTGTATTTCATTACTACATTGGTATTGTTATCTCAATAACATTCGGTGCCCAAAACAAATAAACATCATTGCAAACAAGACCATTCAAGTGCATGCCAACTGTTTGACAAATTTACACGGATCAGATTTGGGGTTTTTTAGTGATCCTACTAGTGAGGGTCATTACAAGTGAACTGGACTTGCTTGAGATGTTTATCGTGCCACGCTTTACGTCTTGTCTGTGCAACCTCTGTGGCCCACTGCACCATCATGTGTCGCTCGTCCAATTTATTCAAGTTGTACAGTCTCTCTCACACTCTCCATATCACCCAGCCTTTTTTCTAATGCAATTCTCAGGCTTGGAACCATAAATTCCACTGGCACCACGGCTTCTTGTCCATACATCAATTGAAAGGACGTTTGCTTGGTTGTCACCTTGTATGTTGTTCTGTAGGCCCACAATACAGAAGGCAATTTCTCTTCCCAGTCCTCGTGCTCCACTCTGCAGGACTTATAAATGACTGACACCAAAATCTTGTTTGTTGCCTCCACTTGGCCGTTGGTGCGAGGGTAATACGAACTAGACAGGGAATGAAAGATTTTGAATTCCATTGTTAACAAGTGGATGATATGATTAACGAAATGTTCCCCTCTGTCACTAATCAACTAAATGGGAATCTTGTACCGTGTTATGCTCTACTCATATATAAATTTGGTCATACTCAAGGCCGAGTTGTCTGGCACGTCCCATGATTCCACCCACTTTGTCACATATTCGGTGGCAACCACAATGTACCGGCACCAGTGAACTCTGCTTGTTTTCAAGGGTCCAACAAAATCCAATCCCCATCGCTCAAAAAGTTCCTGTGCGCATGAGGGGTTTAAGGGCATGAAGTCCCTCTTTAATGGTTTTTCCGCTCGTTGGCAAGTGTCACAGCTAAGGACCCACTCCTGGCGTTATTAAAAAATGTGGGCCACCATAGCCCTGCCAGGAGTACTTTCTGTGCCGTTGTGTCTGGTCCCATATGCCCACCTGTGGGGCCCTCGTGAGCTTCCCTCAAGACACTTTGCACATCTTCCTCCATAACACACCTTCGCAATACTTGGTCTGGGCCCATCTTATACACAAGTCCATTGATCAATTGGTACGTTCGACTTTGTAGTACTAGCTTCTGTCTCTCCTGGTGGCATTTCCCTTGGAAATTGTGATGTTGATAAACATTTGCCAATGCTCTTGTACCATCGCGGAAGGATAGCAATATGAAATAAGTGTGCGTTTGGAAAGTCGTCGTTGATTCCTTCCAGCGATTCTCCAGACTTGATTTGAGAGAGTTGATCCGCAATGACATGGCTCTTTCCAGACCGCACAAAAATGGTGAAGGTGAATTCTTGAAGTAGCAGTACCCATCTACTCACCCTCCCTTGTATAATTGGTTTGTTTACCAAGTACATCAGTGCCTGGTGGTCAACATAGAATGTGAATGGTGTTGCCAACAAATAGTGTCTGAACTTCTGCACCACATACACCAGTCCTAGAGCCTCCCGCTCTGTCGTGTTGTAATTCTTCACAGCTCTCGACAATAGTCTGCATGCAAAATAGATGGGATGGTCGAGGTCGTGGTCACCAGTTTGTGCCAAAGTTCCACCTATCGCAAAGTTAGAAGCATCCACATGTACGTGGGATTCTTTATCCCAGTTGGGGTATGCCAGGATTGGTGCTCCAACCAACCTTGTTTTCAGCTCTTCGAATGCCACTTCCTATTCCCAACCCCACACATACAGTTCCCCCTTCCGTGTAAGTCTGTCGAGGGAACAAGAGACTTGTGCGAAGTTTTTGATTAAGCGCCTGTAATAGCCGATGTGTCCTAAAAATGACTTTACTCCTGTCACGTCCATTGGAGCCTCCATCTCTAATATTACTCGGACTTTGTCGGGATCCGTTTTCAATCCGGTTTTACATACAATATGGCCTAGCAGCTTGCCCTATGGAACCATAAATCTGCACTTCTTTGGATTGAGTGCCAATCGCGCCCGTTGGCATCTTTCCATACACTCTCCTAACGCCGCCAAGTGCGTGTCCTCTCCACTAAAAATAGACCATCAATCAAGGAAAGCTCAAAAGTTCCCCATTGACATCTTATCAAAAATGTGCAAAATTATTCTCTTAAAGGTGGTGGGTGCCTTACATAGACCGAAGGGCATCCAACTATATGCATACACCCCGTCCTTCACCACAAACGTGGTTTTCAACTTATCTTCTTCTGCGATTGAGATCTGATAATATCCCGAAAATTTGTCCATGAACGAATACATTTCATGTCTGGCGACTTCCTCAAGTATTGTGTGTTGATAATTGGAATGGGGAAGGGATCTTTTATAGTGACGACGTTTAGGCATCTAAAGTCGACACAAATTCTAATCCAGTTTGCCTCCTTAAATGATATTACTTTAGGTGATACCCAGTCGCTCGGCTGCACCTTGAAGATAATCTTTGCTTCCAGCATGCGTTGAATTTCGTCATCTACCCTGGTGGCATAATTCTTGCTCATTTTGTACGGTCTTTTCCGTACAGGTACAGCACCTGGCACCAAGGGTATATGATGCACACATAGCTCCAGTGGTACACCTTTAAGGTCTTTGTATGTCTAAGCAATCACGCCCTTATATTCCATGAATATTTAGAACGCTGTCGTTTTTAGTACGAGGTTCCAGTCGTCGCCAACCAATATGTTGCGTGGGTTTTGCTCATCCTCGAGGTTGGTAACTTGCAAGAACGGTTCTTCATACTTAATTGGTCCTTCAGTGCCAAATTTTTGGGTTGGGCTGTCATTCACACGCGCCTTGCCTTCTCTGTATTCCCCATATTCCGGTGCGAACACTTCCAATTCAGACTCTAGTTCTATCTCTTCTACCCCCAACATGTAGCTGTGAAAAATTTCATAGTCTTCCATCCGCCAATGGAAGAGTCCATTCATTGAATCTGTGTCGTCTTCTGAACATTCCCCGAGTTCTACTACGCCCTTCTCATTTGGTTCCATTCAGTTACTTCATCCATTCCATTGTGCTCCCCGTCGGACTTAGACTCCGAAGATGACGCGATTTCTTCACTCACCATTTGCGTACGAAGGTCGATGACAAATTTCCTACCGCCACTTTCCATGGATAGGGTATTCATTTTCCAATTGTGAGTAGCTTTTCTTTCGACCAGCCACCCTCGGCCAAGAATAGCGTCATACCCTTTTTTCTTTAGTGGAATGACCACGAAGTCTAGCACGAAGGGTTGCGTGCCAATGGTAACCTGTTGGCCCATGAGCGTCCCAAGGGGTTTAATTCCGTGTTGATCTGCGCCCAACAGGTTGAAGGTTGGAGGCCATAGCGTTGGCTTGCCTAGTTTCTTCCATGTTTCTTCTAGGAAAACATTCACTCCGGAACAGCCATCGACTATGGTGTCTGTCAAAATCGTTCCTAGGACATCCATTTCGACTACGGCTAGGTACCGGCCGTTATTCACCGCCAGAAGCATAGGGTCCATTGCCTACCCACCCAGTACGAACATCTGTTGCATGGTGTTGGGTTGCGTTGAACAAGCGTTTAATATTGCCATCCTTAGCTGAGGCATGGTATGGAGGAGATCCTGGATTTTGTCAGGCACCTCCATCTGTAACATCTGTCATAGTATATTATTTTCAGCCTCTATCCGCCCCAAAATGCCAGCTTCCTTGTGTGTGTCCTTCCCCGCCCTAATAGCTTTTTCTATTTCTTCCTTCGCCTCTCGAGCTCTCTACTTTTCAATACAGGGACCCGGATATATTGCTTGTTTTGTTTGGTTTCGGGTGACAGCAAGCACCCTTTCTTCTTCAATATTCAGGAGGTTCACATCAGGCTTTAGACAATTGGCATCTTCGTGATCCCCAAGGCCGCACCATCAACACAACTTTTGTGGTGTGTCACCTTTTGTACATTCTCGATCGAAGTGTCCCCACTGGCTACACGTCCAACACTGTATCATCAGCCTTCCCTTTGCATCGTACTATATCAGACTTCTATTATGGTTGCCTCCTCTTCCTCCATGTCGATTGTTCTGAAACCCGCTAGATGATGCAGTGTTATTCGTTTGTTGGTTGGGATTTGCTGCCTCGAAGGTAGACGGTTGCTCCTGTGTGAACAACACCTAAGGGCTTCGTGTCTTCATATTGTGTGGGCATTCCTTAGTGGAATGACCCGTCACTTGGCAGATGTCGCAAAAAGCTTTCTTTGAGCATGACCCCTTCGTGTGGCCGCTCTCTTTGCACTCTATGCACCACATCTCCCCTTCGTCACCACGTCCATTGTTCCCCTTCATTATTTTAAACTATTTCATCATCCTCTCCATGTCCTTTAGGAGCGCTTGCACCTTCTTGTTAGATTCGTGCTCGCTACTACTGCTCTCGTCCGATGAGGATTTGTCACTTTCAGATGAGGACTTGCTCTTCTTCTTCTTCTTCTTTAAGGTCTTATTTTCACTTTCCAAGTTCATAGGTGGCACTTCATTTTCTTCCGGAGGGAGGCATTTAATCCCTCTACAAACCATCTTTTCTTTAATTCGTCCGTCGACTGGGTTGCCATCTCCCCAGCAATTCCTTAAGCCTTTGATTATAGGCCCTCATCGTTTCTTTCTTTCCTTGTTTTGAGCTATATATTTCAGCAACTACTTCATTATCGTCTCGAAGCAGTTTGAATTCCACTTGGAATTCCTTATTCAGATTGTCCCATGAGTTTATTGTGGATTTTTCCATGTCCGAGTACCAATCCACAGCAACCCCCCAAAGGGTTGCTGGGAATTGTTGGACCCACTCATTCGTACCCATCATGCCGTTTTCTCTCCAAATCGTTTCACGGGTCTGGCAATGTCTTATGGGATCCTCTTTCCCGTTGCCTGTGAACCTTGGTAATTTTTGTTTCTAAGACATTTATTTTCCCTCTGGGTGGTTGACTGGAGCCCGTGGGTTGTGCTCCCAAACTGTATGGGTTCGATCCTGGCAAATTGCTTTGACTACCATGCGGTGTCCCTCCGACACGCCTTGCCCCAGTGTCCTCAACTTCCCTCTCTTCTTCCCCTTCCCTTCGGTCACTTCGGCCTCGGATTCCCTTTGTCTGTGGCGTGAGACATAGATTTATAAATTGCTCTCGTGTCTCCTCAATCAAGTTCAACCTTTGTCGTGTCTCCTCAAGTAACTCTTCGCAACTTATTACACGCCAGATTCTCTGGTTGATATTTTTATTTTTATTTAAATCGGACTGTGAACTTTATTATCTATATATTGTACTGAATATACAAATCTGCACTTGGAAATACACTACTTTTTATTTCTGTGTTTTCCAAATGCAGATTTCTTCCATTATAAATATCCAAATGAAGAGGACATGTCTCTATATGAGACATGCCCGTTCATATTAACAAATGACACTGTTCTTACATGGCGGAAAATGATAATCACCGAACTTTAGTTTGTTGTGATTAATGACTATGTTACGATACATAATACGTATCGTAACACCCAAGTGTTACGGTACATATTACTTATCGTAACACTTATGTTACAATGCATAACATGCAACATAACACAATAATGTTATGGCGCATATTATGTATCGTAACACTGTTATTACAATACCATAATACATGCCGCCCAATGACCAAATGAATATTTGATCAGTCGATAACTCAATTAATATTAAGAATTATCATCACTAATATATATGTCTCATATATATAACAAATGCACTTAATCATTTATTTAGAGATGAATCTTAATTGATTAATTAACTGACCGACGCTATAACATTAACAGTTTCAAACCCTAACCTTGGCACCATTCATAGAAGAAGGAAGCAACTTGATCAAAGGAGCGTTTTAATGCATATGTTTGCTGCTAGGGTTTGGCTGGCATTCTGATTTTTAGAGAAGACCTTTGGAACAGTCCTACATTTGGATCAGTGTTTTCATCCCTTTTTGAGACAACCTTGCATATCTCACTTCAGCAAACCCTAGCATTGCCATTAGGAAGTATTTTTGGAACTGATTTATGTCATTTGATTGTAATACATCTTTCTTGTTTGCAGGGATGGGTTCGCCCAGCTAGGGCATGTTTATCAACATCTTTTTCGCATACTTCATGAGACTTGAAGAACTAAAATATATAACATCACTATTTTGAATTTGATTCAGAAAATAAGGTCAAATATTCTCATTATTGATTTGTAAGCAATAACTGTTATTTCATTATCTTTATGTTCTCTCTTAAAATATTGTGAGGGCAACAATGTTTCCATGAAATATGAAGGTTGTTGATTGTAGACGGCATAATATTCATTTTCTATGCATTTCTATCTGAATTGGCATAGTTATAAACCCAAAAAACATAAACTACAATCAAATATCAGATAACAATGGGTTGTGTGCCAAATGTTTGACAAAATGTCGAACATCCAAACTTGAGGAAAACAAATCAGTATTAGACGGGGTGCTTACAAATGGGTCAATGATTTTGACTTGAAAACTACACTATTGAATCCTAATAGCAGTATCACATTCTGAGAGTTCTTGTCAAAATTTTGCGCCACCAAGTTAAGTCCGAGTCCATGTTTTCAAACTATGGTTACCACCAAGTCTATTCCTATGTGTTGTTCTCAATTTTGAGATCACAAAATTGTGGCAACCCTGTGGAATTTTCTTGTGAATTCGTAGGTGTATCCTCTACGATTTGAATGTTTTGGATAATGCGTTATAAAGACAATTTGTCATCCCTGAAATGCTCTTTGTAACACCCATTTCATACATTCTTTAAGTCCTTTTCTTTGTTTTTCTCTTTCTTGTTAGCAACTTTTAATCTCGATTTTCCCTTGAGTCAATAGCCCTTTTGAAATACACTCATTTCGAGCTATCTTAGACATCAAACGGACTTGTATAACTCAAGTTATGATGCAAAAGGTGGGGTTTTTAAGGCTGACTGCTTATTCTTTAAAAATCCTTAAAAGGTGGGTTTTTCAAAGTCAATTAAACGAGTTTGAATTATATTTAATATATAAAATGGATTTTGATGTCCATTTTCAAATTTCAACTCATTTCGAGTTGATTTAGCTATAGTT
Organism: Chamaecyparis obtusa; assembly: GCA_027943335.1. Lineage (NCBI taxonomy): Eukaryota > Viridiplantae > Streptophyta > Pinopsida > Cupressales > Cupressaceae > Chamaecyparis > Chamaecyparis obtusa. The sequence goes on from BSBK01001812.1 coordinate 2,378,310, forward strand.
TTTAACGTTTTCATGAAATTAGCTTTAAAATAATCTAATTTCATATTACTTTATTAACATTGTTGAGTTTCCAAGATCGCTGCAAATGTAATAGCACTGCCGTAAAGGTATGTGTTTTCCAAATCCATCGATCTCTTGAATATATACATGGTAAAAACAAGAAGAGACATGTCCCTTCATGGGACATGTCTACGCATTAATCTAATTTAATAATTAACTATATATTCATTATAATAATAAATAAATGATTAACATTACATACATATATCTATATATATTAATACAAATAATATCAATTATTATATATATTAATATATATATATATATATATATATATATATATATTATTTCTCATAATTTATTATATATTATTAGTTTTATCTGACTGATGCTACATACATCAACACTCCCTCTTAGCTAGGGAAGATAAAATCATATATCACATTTCTTGTGATAAGAAATCTCACATATCTCGTGAAAGTAGATATCACATAACACATGATGCTCATTTTATATATCACCTAACATGTGGTATGAGGAATCACCTAACACTTGATACCTAGTTTTACATCTCACCTAACATGTGGTATGAGGAATCACCTAACACTTGATACTTAGTTTTACATCTCACCTAACATGTGGTATGAGGAATCACCTAACACTTGATACCTAGTTTTACATCTCACCTAACATGTGGTATGAGGAATCACCTAACACATGATACCCAATTTTACATCTCACCTAGCATGTGATATGAGGAATCACCTAACATGTGATACCCAGTTTTACATATCACCTAACATGTGATATGAGGAATCACCTAACATGTGATACCCAATTTTACATATCATCTAACATGTGATATGAGGAATCACCTAACATGTGATACCCAATTTTACATATCAACTCATGTGATATGAGGAATCACCTAACATGTGATACCTGATTTTACATATTACCGTAGATCGTAATATGAGGAATCAGCTTAGATCATGATACCTAGTTTTCACATCACCTTAGATCGTGACGAGGAATCACCTTAGATCGTGATACCTGATTTTCATATCACCTCAAATTGTGATACAAGGATATAGTAAATTTGAGAACATTACATTCCCCTTACATATAACCCTATTATGGTATGTGCACTGACATATCAAAAGTCTACCATAACGAATCTCAATTACAAGATCGTCACCTTGTAACATCAAATACAAGTGTTCATTGTCTACGAGATCGTCACCTCTCAGAAATGTACATAGGATGGATGAGCACATAAAGTCACACATCTAACAAAAGAAGTTTACACATAAAACATCTTTATCAGTACAAATCAAAATTTTATATTTCAACCATACCAAGATTCTTCCTGAAGTGATCAACTTTCACCTTGGGGAGTGGTTTGATAAGAATATCTGCCTTTTTTTTTTTTAGATCGCTTGTATTAATATACTCCAACTGGATCACATTTCTTCCTACCATGTCTCTTACATAGTGATAAGGAATCTCTATAAAATAAAAATAATGGATCACTGATGCTGAAACTCCATCCTAAGAATCACAGTCCTCTAACTGCTGATCACTAAGGAACCCATCTTGACATGGTCAGCTCCCTCTGAATCAAGATTCTTGGATGTCCACAGATGCAGATCCTTTAGTTGCTCCCTTTGAAGCTCAAGATCGTGCATCAACCTCCTGGCATCTTTTCCCACAGTTGTCTATAATGGATTGTCATACTCCCTCTGAATCTGATATCAACTCTCAACTCAGTTCCATAACTGCAGGCATTAAGTTCTTTCTCCCTTGAATGCAATCTCGTATGCTTCTAGATTTGTACTCAATGAACTTCAAAGGGAGATTACAATTAGTTCATAAAACTAAACTATCCTAAAGGAAAATATCAATTATAGAAGTATAAAAGATTTACCATCCCGATCTTAAGGCATGAATTAATGACTCAAAATTTAAAAACATTATTCAAGGGTAGAAATACTTATCTCTTGTCAAATATTACTACCCTCTGGCAATTTCTTCCACCAACTTGACTTATTATTGTGATCCTCCCAAAGCTAAATTTAACACTCCCTCTTAGCTAGGGAGGAATCCTTATTGATAACTTTTGTTTTGTCCTCGTGATGCTAAAATCAAAACTCTCTCTTAGCTAAGGAGGGTCTTCTTAGATATTTGAATTATAGAGTAATGTCCACCATGGCTACTCTCAGAGGGTGGCTCCATCATGGCTGCTCCCATGAATGGAAATGCAAACAAACACAAGTGTTTATCAAGAAATCACTAATGTAATATCATCATCTTATGATGATGGTCACCATAGATACTTCTAGAGGGTGAATCAACACAGGTGTTTAGTCATGGACTCACTCACATGACCTCCACAATGGCTACTCCCAGGGGGTGGATCCACCATAGCTACTCCCAAAGGGTGGCTGAAGGGTTTTCACCTCAAACTTCTCTTACAGAGAAGAACTCACTAAGCAGATATTAATTTGATCTTTTCATCCAAGATTGCTTATGATAAACTTGTCAGACTCCCTCTGAATCTAATATCAACCTTCTACGAGGAAGTTGTGTCTTTGTTCTTTAGTCTGCATTAAGCTCTTTTCTTGAATGCCCAACCATCTATCTAGGAATATCATGACCTAGATATCTGCATAAAAGCCTTCTAGCTCACATACATGGAACTTCATCATTTGAATCGCAATTCTTTTTCCTTTTATAGTTTCCTCGTCACCAAGGAAACCATCTCGATATGGTTTTACTCCCTCTGAATCAATATGACCAAGATCCTTGGAAATCAAATAAGGCAAATCCTCTAGATGTTGTATTGATTCCCTCCGAAGCTTTGAGTACTAACATCAACATTTAACCTTCTCGTTCAAGGTTCCCTCTAATGGTTCATCAAACTTCTTCTGAATGTGATATCAACCTTCTGACCTTCTCATTCAAGGTTGCTTCTACTAGATTGTTAAACTCCCTCTGAATCTGATAGCAATCCTCCTTTTCCTCCTTTTCCTTGTCAGGTGGGGTCCCGTGATTGTCCCACTTTCTTTTATATTTTTGCATACCACTTGTTAAATCACTCACATTATTCTTGTGGGGTCCAATGACTCACCACCTTAAAGCTTATTCCATGTATCCCTTGTTCCATGTATCCTACAATCGATCACTTCATATTTATTCTTTTCATCGCCATGATATGCTTCTTCTAATGCGAGCTCTCATGGATAATGTTTTCCTTCCAAATATTTCATCCCACAACGACATTGAAACGACCATATTGACATTGTATCAGATTCAATACAGCCGCTGCATAGACACAACATTGTACATCCACAGTGCATCTGACAGGCAAGTTCGGTACCGACCTAGAGAGCCGACTTGAGATTTTTCCCAAGCACTCATCCTAACATTATACATTGTGTCTGCGTTCGATCTCACACTGTTGAGCCAGTATATTAGCCTTCTTTCTTTTTTTCTTTTTTTTTATTCTGCTTTCTTCATATACGACAAAGTTCTAATTAATTTTCAACTGCTGCTGCAGGAATTCCAGCAATATATATATTCTAAAATTGCGGAGACCTCCTTGTCTTTCTACTTGATTCAAGAACCTATATGAGTGCTCGCTTGGTGAACACCTTTATGCCATTTGTCACGCTTTCCAAGACTACTTAGCCTCATTTTTGGTTCGTCCACATGAACAATATAAATCTATGTCTCTTCGCTTTCCTCTGCAGAAACAACTGATTTGTTCATGATTAACAGAGTCATTAGGACGAAGTTCTCCCTAGAAGCCCATCCTTGCTTGTCGAACGAGCCGTTGTCTTAATATGTGAAATAGTTGTAACTATTTCTTTGTGCAAGGGAGAGCATTCAAGAGGATATCCTTAGACATGAGGTCCACAACATTTTTCATTTTGAACATCCACACGATAGTTTGCATCACACTACTTAGTCACAACATCCCACATAAAAGGATTATTTGTATATCGCTAATAACTCTCACGCTTGCCCATAAGGTCATACTCGATAAGAATAATCTCCTTACAAAAATCTATCTATATATCTTGCGAGGTCATGAACAGTCAGGACCCTCTGAAGAATTCGGCCAAGTAAATGTTTTGAAGGATATATCTGGGCCAACTTTTCCACGGCGAGTAATGAATATACCGCTCAAATGAAATATATGTATTTATAAAGTGCAAATGTGAACATTTATCTTCCCTTTCATGGTATTAAGAAGTATATACCCAGTGGAACTGCCTACATAGATGCCTTATATTCAATACAACTCTTGAATTTCACATGACAGACAAAAATGAGCTTCTCGACATTAATAAGAATTGCAGCACTATAAACTACTTAAATTATCAAGTGCAACACATTAGGGGAGTCATCCTATTAAAGTATAGTTGTTCCAATGGCAAAGAAAATATTCAAGGCAAGATATTCTTTCTTCTCTTCATCCACCCAAGGCAAAGCCAACAATAGTCTCCCAAATATTATTAAAATTGGTAGATGGAATTTAGGACAGCCTGTGTAAAATGAATTACCCAATATTTTTTCTTTCTTGAATGTTTGATATTAAATATTTAGCCTTCCAATAGTCATTTAGAATCAAGTTCGGGCCCAAAAAACAATTCACGATAACATTCCAATATAGCTTGCACTAAATGCTCCAGTCGATGATCTTTGGCCCTCCAATAAGCTATAGTAATCTCTTCATGGTAACTATAGAGAGCTAGGATAAATTTGGGCACATTCAAATGATCTCCACGGAACAATGATATTATAGCCTCAGAATGTTTTCCGCACTTATACATCAAATATTGAAGTGTGAATGCCACAACCTTATTTTGGCTATTTTATTAAAATCCTGGCAAAACTTCAATAATATTAATTATTTGATTTGTTTCATCTGTAAATCTTTTAACATTGCAAATTTATCTTTTGATTATCAACCCAGGGCAGCACACATCTATTACTTAACAAAACCCATAGGCAAGAACAAGAACCCACTCTGATACCATGCTGAGTTTCCAAGATCGCTGCAAATGTAATAGCACTGCCGTAAAGGTATGTGTTTTCCAAATGCATCGATCTCTTGAATATATACATGGTAAAGACAAGAAGAGACATGTCCCTTCATGGGACATGTCTATTCATTAATCTAATTTAATAACTAACTATATATTCATTATAATAATAAATATATGATTAACATTATATACATATATCTATATATATTAATACAAATAATATCAATTATTATATATATTAATATATATATATATATATATATCATTTCTCATAATTTATTATATATAATTAGTTTTATCTGACCGATGCTACATACATCAACAAATACTATAGTTATATATTAAATTTAATTTAAAATTAAAACACTTAAGTTCAAAGGAGTGCGGTTTTTATTTCTCATTACATATCGTCAATATGCAAAACACTTTTTAAAACCCACCTCTTGAAATTAAGTCTTTTATACATTAAATACATCGGTTTTCTATGCAATTGCATATATATAACATGTAATAGTGGCTTTTTCTAGGCCAAAAACATGTTTTATAAGAATGTGCAATTGAACTTCAAAAGAACGTATTTAATCCTCTTATAAGTGTTGTTTTTATATGCAACTGTATATATAAAATAACGTATTTAAAAACTCTACAAGTGGCTTTTTCCTCATGAAAGACATGTTCTAATCAATGTGTAATTGCACCTAAAAAGTGTGTTTTTAATGCAGAACCACTAAGGTGTTGTTTTTAATTCAAATACATATCTTTTTATGTATTTTTACATGTGCAAACACCCTATTAAAACAGTGTTTTTAATATTCCTCTTAGGGCGTCAATTTTAGGGAGGATTGCATATGTTTAAAACTCATGAAAACACTTCAAAAAAGTGCACCCAACCTTTGGACGTTGATTGAGGAGTCTTTTATATACTTGTTCTTTCATGTTTTACTCTTCCTCAAGGGCGTTATTCTTAAGGCGTCGAATTCAAAAAAGATTGCATGTATTTTTATATGTGCAAAGACATGATAAAAGTGTGTTTTTAACTCTTCGCTTTCGGTGTCAAATTTTGAAGGGATTGCATATATCTTGATATGCGCAAAGACATCTCCAAGTTGCATTTTCAATGTGCCCTCCTTGACGCCTTTTCTCAGGGCATTTACACATTGATTTCATGTGTGTTTGCATTCAACCAAAGGCATTTCCAGCCTAGGGTGTCGAATTTGGCAGGGATTACATACTTCCTTGCATATGTTTTCACATCACCAAAATGCGTTCTTCCTTCACTTGGCTGAGATTTCTCTTAGGGCGTCGATTTTTGAAGAGCTTGCATATGCTGTTTGAAACTAAGGGATGTGCATTTAAATGAAAACAGTCCGCCTTTTGATCATTCTTCTTCAAAAACATTTCATGGAAGAAGGATTGAGCATCTTCAATCAATTTCTCAGCTCTAGAATTGATTTGGATGAGTTATTTCTTTCTTTCATTGTTTTATTTCCTCATTTTGATTGAAATTTATGCCCTAAACACCATTTTTCATCCTCGTTGCATGTACATTAGAAATAGTCAAAATGGTTGCTATTTCTTTGCATTTAATCTCTCATTCCTTCCCACTTGGCTGTATATGCATGTTGACTATCCAAAATTGAAGGAAAAAGACTAGGAATGTGATCTTTATATAGTTTTTCAATCCAATCTTTCCTAAATCCAAAAATCTATTGGATTCATTTCAGATTTTGTTCAAGATTTTGAAAGATTTCATCTTGAGGATTGAGGTAATTTTGTTCTAAAGTCTTTTTCCTATTTTTCTTCCCAAAGCATTTAACTAACATGTAAACTTTCATTTTTGAGTTACATGTGTTTAAATTCATGTTTCTTCTACTTTTGTCTTTTATTCTTAAGATGCATATGCAAGAGTCTCATCTTGCTTGCATATGAAGTCAAGATTAAAAACCCCTTTCTATGATGAAGAAGAGAACAAGTCCAATGCAAGTTCAGACATGTATTATCCTCCAAAGAGTCCATTTGCATAAATTGTTGTCACTATCACTGCCATATGATGTAAAACTCATGATGGTGGTTAGTACAAACTCCATTATAACAATAAACAATATCCATCCATTTACTTACCTTCCTATCCTTCATGATTCTTGCTGTCTCCATATGCAATAGAAATTCGTTCGAGTTCTCTTTTGAGCTGAAAGCAATTCGTTTCCGAAAAAATCAGTCATCTCCATACACAATTCATCATCCTAATTCCTAAGTTTTTCTCCTTGTAGGAAATTCTACGATGGACCCTTCTCAAGAAGACGTTCTCACTTTGTGGAGTTTTTATGTAACAGTTGCTCAATCACATAGAGTTGCTATGTCTGAAGGGATTATGCTTGCCAAAGAAAAAGAGAAGAAGATGAAATACTAATATGATTCATATCATAATTCTGTCCCGCCTTCACAAGTTATTTCTTATTGTGAAGAGATTAAAGACACCGACATCTCACACATGAACTTTGAAGATTTCCTTCAAAGGGTTGATGTTGCGGTTACAAAAGACATGGTTTCCATTAAATAAAGCAATATCCATCTTGTTTCCACTTTTCCATTGGCTGCCCTTGAGGCAGAATTTGTGCTTGCATGTGCGAGGAACTTTGATCCGTCGTCAAGGACCATCAAAGATCAAGATGGCAAGACTATTATTAGTCTTGACCCAGAGACCATTGACAGAATCTTTCAAGTGCCACCTATTCCTGTGGTTATTAATTTTACCAAACAGAAAGCTCTTGAGAGGGGGGATGAAGACACTTCTTCTTGTAAAAAGTTTATTAATGACAATTGGCTGCTCAACAAAAGGCCTAATATTGCAAGGTGGCCAAAGGGAATCCGTCGCACCGAGTTCAAGGAGGAGATTAGTGACTTCATCACATTATTCAATCGCCTTGCAGGGTTAAAGACATCAAACACCTTTAAACCTTGGATGTACAAATACATTTCTCTCATTGTCCGATCAAAGAAGAAGATATTCTGGGGAGAAATGATCAGTGATATGCTATATGAGCAGTTGTCTCAAGTTGTCAACACTTGTACTATTTATATGAACTCATACCTAGTGTACATCGCTGCCTCACTTGGTTCTTTTTCTGGTTTATCTACCAAAGGAGATAGATCATTAGTTCCTGTATGGGAATATTTCCCTCAGCTTGTGTTGAAGATTAGCCGGTCTCATTACCGCAGAGTGCAGGATGCTTTCTATGGGCATTTTATGTGTTTATTTGATAAAAGTCTTCCAAACAAACATGTATCTGATGAGGCGTGGGTCAAGGTGAATGAGTATGGCTGCTTGTTTCTCCAGTTTCCTAATTAAACTTACATGTGGGTGGGCTACTTCAAAGGTGAACCTCATACACTCCCAAGGTATCCAGCAGATAAGATCATTCTCATGGAGTTGGCTAGGCAACTCATGGTTGTCCAAATGCATCAAAACACATTACACAGGCCAGGTGTGGGGATTTCCTCATGAAATCCACTAAAAATCGGAGGATATTCCATTGATACGGTGGCAAAGGCCAAGAACATGGAATATGAACTTCAGAGGATTACTTTGAAGAAATAATGGCCAGGAGTCATTTTGATTGGCGAAGGCTTAATGATAAGATGAGGAGGCAGTTTGTGCATGTGTATCGACTTGAAGACATATGGATTGATCTTCGCACTGAGGCAGATGTATGAAGGATGGATTACTGTCACTTGACTACTAAACAGATTGTTGACTTCAACCTTGCAGAAATTCCTCCTAGGGTTCAAGATGATGATGACATTCTTGATCCTGATTACACTAACAATCATGTTGAGAGTTTGTCTGTTTTGTCTCCATCTTGGTCAAGTAAATAGAGTGTATGTATAGGACCGTTTTCAGTCCATCCTTGCGAATACCAACATTTGGCTAAAAAGAAGGGGTTTGAAAAGCATCAAAATTAGATCAGGAAAGGATTTTGATCATGGTGGCTTGGTTGGTAGGAGATTAGAGATTAAAGGTAGAACTAAAGATGGTGCATCCTCTTCAGTAGCTAATCCTATCATTCCTATCATTTCTACCATTCCTAACCTTACTATCAAGGGAGGTAAGGACACTAGGAGAGTTCTTGAAGTTAAAAGCACAGAACCTGAGAAGGTTCAAGTGGTATCCAGTGATTATGAGATGCTTGATTCACCTAAGGTATCTTCACCTGTTGTACCTCCTCCTGTGGATATTTCAGTTACCACAACGATTCTTGATTCAACACCTGTGTCAGATGAGTCTCTTGATTCACCTCTGGGTATAGCTGCAAATGTATTTTCTATAGAGCAGATTCCTCCTATGGACTCGGTCATGGTGACACCTGCCTTGCCTATTTCATCAGCTGCTCCTACTGTTATATCTGAGGACTCTTATCACATCTTTGAGAGTGTGTTTGATGCATACTCCATGACTATTCCTTCTATGGCCATCTCTTCTATGATGGTGCTTGATACTACTTCAATGCAGCTGGAGCAGTTCATGTCTGAGGTTACTCATGGCAGCCGTACTCCTATGGCAATCTTAACAGAGGCTCCTCTTGTGGCTACAGTTGCACAGGCGGATCCAGTTACCACTCTAACCATTACATCTGCAGCAATGGCATCTTCTTCATTTTCTTTGCCTTCTTGGCTAAGTGTCATAGCTAAAAAACGGAAGAAAGAAGAGATTCCATTGGAGGGTTTTGATCTCAGACAAGTTTCAAAGCCAAAAGCTCCAAAGAACAAGAAGGCCAAAACAATGTCAAGGATCGTGGTTGAAGACAACGCCAAGTATGCTAAAATTGCCGAGTCTTTGATTGATAGGTCTACAGAAGAGGGGCAGCTTTCTGATTATAAATTCACAAGGGTTGAACTTGGTAAGCAGACATGTTTGAGTTGTCAACAAGATGCTTAGGATGTCATTGCACAACTCACGCAGAGGAATGATAAGCTGTGGGAAAAGAAAAACAAGCTGAAGGAAGAAAATGCACGCCTCCTTTAAACCATAGAAATGATGAACAATTCTCAGAATGCTGCTCCTATTTCAATATCAGGCCCTGAGGATTATGAGAAGTGTCATTAGAAGGCGAAAGCAGTTGATGAATGGTGTGATCAAATAGAAACACAAGGAATGCAGGTGATTAAGGACTCATACAAGGTTTTGAGGCATATACGCATGACTGTCAATGAAATAAGGGAACTTATTTCATCCTTTCATCAGCAGCTGAAAGTTCTAAACAAAGATTTAAATGTCTAGAGGACCATGCAGGAGTTCAATCTCAAAAAGTTGTGTCAGTTCGAAATCATTTCTTCTGTTGACACATATTTTGAGTCACTTGATTTAATGATCAATAAGGAAAGAGTCTTAAGTAAATTGGTCACAGATTTGCAATCAGCATTGAACTCATGGAATGAACAGGAATGTCAAGTGACAAAAGAGTTCAATAAATTGTCTTGTGAAGTTTTCTCAGAAGACGGTAAGCTGATTGAAGGAGTTGTGACGACAAGGTTTTCAAAAATGATTCGCCTTCAACTTAATTCAGATGATTTCAGTCTCACCATTCTTGACCGATTCATGGAATATAAAATGTCCTTGAATCAGCTCCAAAACCAAGTAACCAGCTATACTAAGTCACATGTTCTACGCAAACTTACTGCGATTGCTCAGCATACAGGTGCACCTGATCCAACTATTATACACGAGTCTCTTCGTAAGTTCGAGGTTTATGTAAATACTCTTTCATGCTGATTCCTAAAGTGTCTTGGACGCTTTTCTTTTGTTTTATTAGCATATGATTGACAGATTGCATGTAGTACATGTGAAAATTGTAATTATAGGAAAACATACTCTTTTATACCAATATTATGTAATTATGTTGCAAGTGCTTTAAGCCTTGTAACATTGAATAAGTCAAAAGTAGTTACTAGGTTGTTGAATAAATCAAAGTGATTGAGGGTTTCCCCTTTTCTCTCCACTTTTCTCTCTCCTCTTTTCCTATATAAAGGAGAGCTCATTGTAAATATTTTTATCTTTTGTTTGAAGCAAGAAAGCTATACTCGAGAACTTGTGTGGTGAAAACTTTGTGTTTCATTGTACGAATTTTCAAAAGTGAATAAAGGTAACAAGATTTTCCAAACTTTGTGTTGCAAATCTTGTGAATGTAATGCCCAAAATAATCGAGCAAAAACACAACAAATTTTTTTTTTAAAACAAGCTATACATACACCTGGGTCAACTAGGTTACACAAAAGCCCTTCGACACGAAGCTTTGGGATCGTAAGCTCGCTTGGGCAAGTCACCCAATGACACATAAGAGATCATAAGGCATGCGCCGGCGTGCCTCCGTCCCTTACACGGCAGAAGTCATTAGGCGACAAGGGGATAGTAAAAGTTTAAGGGGAACTAAACTTTCCCCTACATTTCGAGTTTGCTTAAGAATAAAATGGTCTGTCCCTAAAAGAATTTTCAAGGAGTATAAATGAATATTTGAATAAAGGAATTTAAGTTGAATTCTAGAAGATAAATAAAAAAGAAACTTGGCAAGCATTGATAAACTATATCTCCTTAATGATTTCATAACATTTAACAGGTTATGAAATTTTGAAAATTCATTAATAAAATTTAAATCTATATTCGAAATATGGTAGGTTTATTCCCCTAAACAACTATAATAACCTAAGGGCCTGTTTGGCGCTTGGAATTAACTTGGAATAGGCATTATTGAATGCAATAATAAACTAATTCGCTATTTGTGGCCGTTTTTTGAATTCTCGAATTAGAAACTTATTCCCATTTTGGGCCTTATGCTTGCATTAGTTAATTCCGAAAAAAAGCTAGAATTAAACTTATTCCAGGAATAAGCTTTTCATGGATTCGAAATTACATCAAAATTTTTAAGTTTTTCAGGTCCGTGCGTGAACGGTTAGGGAAATTATAATCATTTTTTTTTTTAATCTTGTTTTTTTTATAATTTTTTTTTATAATTTAAATTTTTTATAATTTTTTTTTAATAAATTTTTTTTAATAAATTTTTTTTTAATAATTTTTTTTTACAATTTTTTTTTTATGATCTTATTTTTTAAGTTAATAATACATATTTTAATTTAAAAATATAAAAGTTAAAAATACATATATTTTTAATTAAAAATCCAGCAACAAAAATGATAAGTTCAAAAATTAAAAATTAAAAATTAAAAAATAAAAAATAATTCTTATTCCAATTTCACATTATGGGATCGAAACGCAGAATAGATTATTCCAGCTTTCGTTTTGAGGATTAATTAATCCAAAAATAGGTCCTTATTCTAGAATAAGCCTATTCTGGATAAGTTAATTCCATGCGCCAAACGGGCCCTAATAGATTACTATCGTTCATATAACAACATAACAGTGCCTAAAACAATTTGGTTATACATTAAAATGTAATTCAAAATAAAACAAATAATATTTTAAAAAAAATTCCTTAACTATTTATATCTAGGCACAAGAGGTTTAATTTTCCAACAGAATATTTACATAATTCATTATAAAATTAATTTTAAATAAAACCTACTAGAATTCTAATATATAATTAAACTAAAGTAATAAAGAATTCAAAGGACATGATTATCAAATCTTAATCTCCAAATCTAGCTAATGTATTATGACATCATAGACGCTAATAAATAAAATTTTCTAAGGAACTATTATTTCATTCACCATAAAATATAAATTAGATAAAGTTTATAGAACGATAGAAAGAAAAGTGATTAAATACAACTTTATTACAATCTAAATTTAGACTAGATAAAACCAAGCTTTTCCATTTCCAAAGGGCAACCATTTATAGTAACGGTTTAATAAACACTTAATAGCATGATGTATATTTTATTATTTAAAGTGACTCCCTAAACCCTAATTCGAAATTAGGGTTGGGGGTCACTTAAAAGCATAACCAAACCCTAATCTTCCTTATTACTGTCTTGCAGGTCCGAGGAAGATGAAGAGAAGACTTTTTTTTGTTTTTTCTTCTTTGTTTGGGTGCACTTCAACATGCATGAGTATGGTTCAGAAATAGATCTCTTAATCTCATAAGGGAACTCTGTTTATTATGATCTAGATGTTACCCTTTTACAGCTCGATCTGGGTACATCTCTCTCTTTTCTTTTTATTCAGAACTGTAACACTGTTCAGATGTAATGATAATTTCTACTTAGCAAAATGTCGATTTGTAAGGCTGCTGTGTTTAGATGTACTTATTGATTTATTTTGTTTTTAATCCTTTCTACAGATCCGTTGAATGTGATCTGTTAACATGCCATTGAAATGGCATTTTTTTTTTAACATATAAATCTAGGCAACTAATTATTTTATTTTTAAGTTATAAATATATTATAACAAAAATTATTTTTTTTAGGGTTTTTTAAGAGGCCCGACCCTCTGTTTCGTTTCGGCCTTAGCCGCGGCAAAGAGCAGCCGCTGCCGTGACTGTAGCCACGGCAGAGGCCATGTCTGCAATCACGGCAATGACTACCGTGGCTCTAAGCCACGACAGTGCTCGGGCACTGCCGTGACTTAGAGTCACAGCAGCACTGCGCCGCGCGGGAGCTAGGATATGGAAAGGGCTTTTCCCCTTTAGGGTTTTGGCCCCAATTTCGCATAACTCTGTTTTATTTTCAGTTAACCATAACATGATATAATATGATATTATATAATATATACTATACAATATTTATTGTATAGTATATAATATATAATATTATATTATATATTATTTCTATTTTTATTATTTAGAATGTAATGCCCAAAAAAATCGGGCAAAAACACAACAAAAATTTTTTAAAACAAGCTATACATACACCTGGGTCAACTAGGTTACACAAAAGCCCTTCGACGCGAAGCTTTGGGATCGTAAGCTCACTTGGGCGAGTCACCCAATGACACATAAGGGATCATAAGGCATGCGTTGGCGTGCCTCCGTCCCTTACACGGCGGAAGTCATTAGGCGACAAGGGGATAGTAAAAGTTTAAGGGGAACTAAACTTTCCCCTACATTTCGAGTTTGCTTAAGAATAAAATGGTCTGTCCCTAAAAGAATTTTCAAGGAGTATAAATAAATATTTGAATAAAGAAATATAATTTTTTTTTAAAACAAGCTATACATACACCTGGGTCAACTAGGTTACACAAAAGCCCTTCGATGTGAAGCTTTGGGATCGTAAGCTCGCTTGGGCGAGTCAACCAATGACACATAAGGGATCATAAGGCATGCGTTGGCGTGCCTCCATCCCTTACACGGCGGAAGTCATTAGGCGACAAGGGGATAGTAAAAGTTTAAGGGGAACTAAACTTTCCCCTACATTTCGAGTTTGCTTAAGAATAAAATGGTCTGTCCCTAAAAGAATTTTCAAGGAGTATAAATAAATATTTGAATAAAGGTATTGTGATATTCTTGGATGACATATTGATATACTCCCGAGATGAGCACGAGCACGAGGAGCATTTGAGGCAAGTTTTGCAGTGCTTGAGAGATAATCAGTTGTACGGCAGCTTGCCAAAGTGTGCATTCTTCAGGACAGAGGTTCACTATTTAGGCCATGTGATATCAGGAGATGGGATCTTAGTAGACCCATCTAAGATTAGGGCGATTATGAATTGGCCGGCACCTACTAGTGTGACAGAGGTCAGGAGCTTCATGGGCCTTACAGGCTATTACAAACGCTTTGTCGACGGTTTCTCTAGAGTGGCCCATCCCATCACTTCCCTTCAGAGGAAAGGGAAGAAGTTTGAGTGGACAGAGAGGTGCGAGAGAGCTTTTCAGGAGTTCAAGAGGGCTCTTACCAGTGCACCTATACTTGCGGTACCTGATCCTTCAACAGATTTTGCGGTATGCACAGATGCATCTTTAGATGGGATTGGGGCAGTACTGATGCAGGATGGTCGGGCTATTGCCTACGAGTCCAGAAAGCTCAAGACTCATGAGCTTAATTATCCTACCCACGACCTTGAGCTAGCAGCAGTAGTGGATGCTTTGATGAGATGACAACATTTCTTACTAGGCCATAGATTCGAGCTTCATTCAAATCATCAAAGTCTCCAGTATATATTCACTTAGCTGAACCTCAATGCTAGACAGAGGAGATGGACGGAGTTCCTATGCGAGTATGACTTTGACGTTCACTACATCAAGGGTAAGGAGAATGTGGTAGCAGATGCCTTGAGTAGGAGACGTCATGAGCTCTCAGCTATGACTACTAGTACAAATTTGAGAGGGCGCATACTGCAGCACTTACAGGAGGATGCCTTCTATTCAGAGGTTAGACAGATGGTTCAGGATCAGAGACCCCTAGAGAGGAAGTTCACAGATTATACCCTGGAGTCCCATGGCCTTCTTCGTCATAGAGGACGTATTTATGTACCTTCTTCCGACAAGTTGCGGGATTTCATCATCCTTGAGACTCATAGAGCTCCTTATGCACCGCACCCCCGAGTTAAGAAGCTACATGCAAATTTGAGATAGCTTTACCACTAGCCAGGTTTGAGGACACACATTGCAGAGTTAGTGGCTAGATGCTTAGAGTGTCAGCGGGTTAAAGCAGAGCACCGTCATCCAGGTGGACTTCTGCAGTCTCATGAGATTCCGGAGTGGAAGTGGGACATTATATCCATGGATTTTATAGTTGGTCTTCCTATGTCATCTCGTCGCCACGATGCCATTATGGTGACAGTGGATAGGTTGACTAAGGTAGCCCACTTCTCACCCATACACACTACTTTTACAACACCTGCAGTGGCACAGGTATTTTTGAAGGATATTGTTAGACTTCATGGCATTCCACACACGATCATATCAAACAGGGACTCACTCTTTACTTCATCTTTTTGGAGAGAGCTACAGACCGCTTTGGGCACCAGGCTCAATTTCAGCACAGCATATCACCCAGAGACAGATGGTCAGACTGAGAGGGTTAATCAGGTGTTAGAGGACATGCTATGCATGTATGTGATGGATCATCAAGTTAGGTGGGAGGAGTACCTACATTTAGTGGAGTTTGCCTATAATAATGGGCATCATTCATCCTTGGGTATGTCTCCATATCAGGCCTTATATGGTAGATCTTGCAGGACACCGTTGAGCTGGGACAGGATAGAGGACAGAGTTTCCATTAGTCCAGAGTTGGTCAGACAAATGGAGCAGCAGGTAGATCTAATCAAGCAGTGTCTTAGAGAGGCCCAGGATCGACAGAATAAGTATGCAGATGCTGGGAGGGTTGATAGAGAGTATATGATAGGCGACAGAGTCTTTTTGAGAGCACAGCCGCATAAGAGCCCAATCCATTTTGGAAAGGGTTCTAAGCTGGCCCCTCGCTTTGTCAGACCTTTTGAGTTTTTGGAGAGGATAGGCCCAGTGGCATACCGTTTAGCTTTGTCACTTAGCCTGTCGCGCATCCACGATGTCTTTCATGTGTCTGTTTTGAAGAAGTATATATATAATGAGTCTCATATTATTGATTGGGGTGCCTTACAGGTGGAGTCGGACGGACAGCTGGCTTTGGAGCCAATACGTATTCTGGCTCGCAGAACCTTGGACCTTCGAGGTCGAGAGCTAGACCAAGTTAGGGTCCAGTGAGATTGCTACGATGAGGTCACAGCTTCATAGGAGGACACAGCACAGATGAGAGATTAGTACCCCATCTTTTTTATGAACTCCAAGAGGAATTTCATGCCTAGGGGGGGAGGATGTGAGGTCCTATCCCGACCCATCCTAGCTCGACATTCATTTTGACATTTGATTCATCAGGATGATACTTTGAGTATAGACATTTGACCGATTTTGGATTACATATGCTATCATTGGATCTTATGAGATGTTTGTTATAAATTTTTATGATGATCACGTTAGTCGTACTTTTATATATGCTCATTTTGGTTCCATGATTATCTATGATATATGAGTTATGCATTCTGCATATGTTATGATTATCTTTCAGTATAATGAATATTGGTGGAATCATGGTTCTATGATTAGTTTAGGATTACATGCTTGTGGATTATGTAATGTTTCATGAAATGCAGTTATATATAATTGTCAAATTAGATGTTATTACTTCATTTTTCGAAATGATTATTAATGCAAAGATTTTATGGTGTACTGACATCGAAATTGAATGCAGGAACATGGCCATGGTTGTAAGTCGGGAAAACAAGAAAGGATCTAAGTGCAATCAGTTTGAAACCAAGGTCGACTCTAAGAAGAGTACGACCTCGTTGTGACGTGATTTCTTTCGTAAACGTGTTGCATGTATTTATATGGCTGACAATGTTTGTAAATGTATGTTTGTTAGTAAGTTTCTCTTGTGTAAATAAAATTGCAATTTGCCACTAAGCATGCCAAGTATATTTGTGATGTGTATTATTGTGATGTGTCACTTGACACTTTGTGATGAAGTGGCATGTTGAGTGGAATATGGACCCCACCCTCTCCTTATTTTGTCTTGAGCATTCCTAAGCTAGGTAGGTGGTTTAAAGAACCAAGATTTGATCAAACCAATACTCCATTTTCGAATGCATGATTAATTGGAGTTTTTGAGTGGTTTTGTGGAGTCTTAAGGTGTGGTTTAAGTTGAATTTTGGTGCCCCAATGTTAGTACATGGGTTAAGGGGCTTATTTCTTCTATTCCCACTTTCCTAGGCCACCTTTTTGCCTCTCCAAATGTGCCATTTTTTATATGTATGAAAATGAAAATGCTATCTACGATGTCTCTCATTTTCATGTGTTGAAATTCATTCCAAACTTTAGGAAAGGGCAAGTGTCATTTTGTCCAAGATCTAGAAACCTAATTGCCTTGGGAAGTAAGATGAGGGAAGAATGTTTGAATGACTTTACGGGAGAGAGACTTAGGAAGTACACACTTGTTCATCTTGTTTATGCTAGATTTGGAGAGAGTGAGAAGAGGACTAAAGAGTGTTTGGGCTAGTAGATTTGAGAAGGATAGCAAGCTTAGAGTCAAGAGGAGCTCTTCTTCAACTTTTAAATTTTTCCTTTGCTTAGGAGGAGATTGGTGGCTTCTATCATATAATTATTTTGTATATGCAATGAAAAAATGTACTAGTGTGAAATTTGTAAATTGTAGTACCTTGTGTTGAATCTTATATTGTTTGGTTTCATTGTGTGATTTTATTTTATTTTCAATCTTGTTTGTCTTCTTGATTTGCTTCATGTTTTGGGTGTGCAAGTTTACTCCTCATCCTTGTAAAGATTTGAGGAGGACTTGGGGTGAAGGGCCTAGTTGGAAATTTTTTATATATGAGAACATGGTTGTATGGGCACCCATGAGAGCCTTCTTATGTTTGTTTGGGGGCCATAAGGGATGTGTTGATGCTCATGGATTTAAATTGTTTAGTTGGAAGGGTCTTGTGAAGACATGTGATATATATATTGAAATGATGTTTTGTTATAAGATAAGTGTCTCCATAAGAGAAGTTTCCACCTTCACCCATCTATGGATTCAATCTTTACAATCCTTTGTGCAAGCTTGGGAAGGGAGTAAATTGTGAAAGTTTTTGTACCAAATTGTGTTTGTATGTTTATGTTTTGTGTTGTTGTATGTAACCCATCCTATTCTTATTTCACCTAGCTCGAGGGTGGTCATGTAATGGCCTAGGCCGGAAGGTGAGCCTCCATAGCCATGTGGAAAGAATTTTTATGTTTGCAAGTTTTTGGCTTTCTTGGTGTAAAGTTGAATTTCAAGTGAAGATTCAAGTTTTAGCTGAAATTAAAGATTATTTATTATCCTCTTGAAAAAGATTTACTACTATTGTAATTCAAGTTATTTCATTGTAAAAATCATTGTATTTCTAAAAGTTGAATTGTTGTATATTCTATGATGGAATTTTAAATCAATTTCCTACCTTTATGTCAACAGAAATTAATTTCTTTCAAAATGTTCAGTTTACATTTAATTTGTAGTAATTCTGCAAATTCCATATTTCTGCTCGTAAGTTAAATCCGTGCAAAAATGCATTTGATGAAAATTTTAAAATAATTATGTATAAATGATAAATCTATTTTCTACATTTATGCTATCAGAAATTGTTTTGGTTGAAAACTTCTGGTTGAAATGTTCAGTAGATAATTGATTTTGTGTATTCTATAAATCTGTTTCATAAATTAAATTTCCTGCCAAAACATATGATGGTTAAATTTAAAAGAAATATTTCTGATATATTAAACTTCAACTTTTATGTTAATTCTGTAGTAAAAATTATAGTTTAAATGTTCAACTGTTCATTCAAAGAATTTATGTTTTGTTGTATTATAATGGACATTAGAATACGTTAAGAGTTTAAGTAGCTGTGTAATGTCCAGTGGATTATGTAATGCCCAAAATCCACTGGGCATTACACAGCAAAACATAAATTCTTTGAATGAACAGTTGAACATTTAAACTATAATTTTTACTACAGAATTAACACAGAAGTTGAAGTTTAATATACCAAAAATATTTCTTTTAATTTTAACTATCATATGTTTTGGCAGGAAATTTAATTTATGAAACAGATTTATAAAATACACAAAATCAATTATCTACTGAACATTTCAACCAGAAGTTTTCAACCAAAACAATTTCTGATAGCATAAATGTAGAAAATAGATTTACCATTTATACATAATTTTCTTAAGATTTTCATCAAATGCATTTTTGCACGGATTTAACTTATGAGCAGAAATATGAAATTTGCAGAATTACTACAAATTAAATGTAAACTGAACATTTTGAAAAAAATTAATTTATGTTGACATAAAGGTAGGAAATTGATTTAAAATTTCATCATAGAATATACAACAATTCAACTTTTAGAGACACAATGATTTTTACAATGAAATAACTTAAATTACAACAGTAGTAAATCATTTTCAAGAAGATATTAATAATCCTTAATTTCAACTAAAACTTGAATCTTCACTTGAAATTCAACTTTACACCAAGAAAGCCAAAAACTTGCAAACATAAAAATTCTTTCCACATGGCCATGGAGGCTCACCTCCCAACCTAGGCCATTACATGGCCACCCCTGAGCTTGGGGAAACAAGAATAGGATAGGAAACACTTACACAACACAAAACATAAACATTCAACACAATTTGGAACATAAATTTTCACATCTTACTCCCTTCCCAAGCTTGCACAAAGGACTCTAACATAGAATCCATAAAATGGGTGAAGGTGGAATCTTCCCTTATGGAGACACGTAACTTATAACAAAACAACATTACAACATGTTTTACAAGCCTTCACAAGGCCCTTCCAACCAAACAACTCAAATCCATGAGCATCACAATTCCTTTATGGCCCCCAAAACAAACATAAGTAAGTTCTCATGGTGCCCATACAACTATGCACTCATACATAAGGAAATCCCAACTTAGGCCCTTCACCCCAAATTCTCCTCTAATCCTCCCAACGATGAGGAGTGAACTTGCACACTCATAAACATGAATAATTCAAGAAAACAAACAAGATTGAAAGCAAAAATCTCAAAATGAAAACAAACAATAAAAGATTCACACATGGTAAAACAGTTTACAATTTTCACATAGTTCATTTCTTTCAAAGCATATTCAAATAAACACAAGATAAAAAACCACCAACCTCCTAGACAAGGCTAAATTGAAGAGTTGAAGATGAGTTTCCCTTGTCTCCAAGCTTGCTATCCTCAAATCTACTTAGTCCAAAACTTTCTAGATCTCCTCTCACTTTCTAATTCTCTCCTAGACAAAAAATAAACAAGTGTGTCCTCCCTAAGTCTCTCTCCCTAAAGTCATTCAAACATTCTTCTCTCAACTCCCTTCCCAAAACAATTAGGTTTCTAGATTCTAGACAAGGTGACACTTGCCCCTCCTAAAGGTTTGAAAATAAATTTCTACACATGAAAAAGTGAGACATCCTAGATAACATTTCCATTTTCGTGCATATCAAAAATGGCCCATTTGGAAAGGCATAAAGGTAGCCTAGGAAAGTGAAAATAGAATAAATAAGCCCCCTAACCCAAGCACTAGCCTTGGGGCACCAAAATTCAACCTAAACCTTACGTTAGGACTCCACAGAACCACTCAAAATTTTCAATTAATCATGCATCCGAAAATACAGTATTGGTTTATCAATTATTGGTTCCTTAAACCACCTACCTAACTTAGGAATGCTCAAGACCAACTAAGGAGAGGGTGGAGTCCATATTTCACTCAACATGACACTTCATCATCATGGTGTCAAGTGACACCTCACTAAAGCACACATCACAAACACATTTGGCATGCCTTGTGGACAAATACATTTATATATTTTCACAAAAATAAAAATTTACTTACAAATATATATTTCAAACATTGTCAACCACATACACACAGGCATCACGTTTACAAAAAAAAAATCACGATACGACGAGGTTGTTCTCTTCTAGAGTCGACTTTGGTTTTCAACTGATTGCACTTAGATCCTATCTTGTTTCCCTGACTTACAACCATGACCATATTCCTGCACACTCAAATTCGATGTCAGTACATTATAAAATCTTGCATTAATAATCATTTCAAAAATAGAGTAGTAACATCTAAACTTGACAAATACATATATATCTGCATTCATAAAACATTACGTAATCCACATAAGCATGTAATCTTAAACTTATCATAGAACCATGATTTCACCAATATTCATTATACTGAAAGATGACATAACAAATGCAGAATGCAAAATTCATATATCATAGATAATCATGGAACCAAAACGATGTCATGTCCCCTTTCTAGAGACGTGTTTACAGGATGGATTTGCCTATCATCGACTCTCGTAGGCAAATGGTGTGGAGAGAGTCAATTCTGCGGATCAGATGGTCATATTTTGCTCTTGAAGAAGTGTTAAGAGGTTATATTTTATTATTATGTGTTATCGGGGCCTACATGTTATAATTTTAAGTTGAATTGCACTTTTTATTTTATAAAATTACTTTATTATAAAAAGTGCATTATAATGAGATTTTATAAAGGATGTTTCTAGAAGTTCTAGCAACTTCTTAGAAAAAAAGTGAATAAATAGAGGGCTGGGCCTCTCATTTGGACATGCTTGATTTGAGATTTCCTCTACTTCTTCATTGTGAAGCCATTTGTGGTCTTTTGAATCTGCAAATACTATTCGGTCTTTGGGAACGATAACTCCCTTGGATTGGCATAACTGAGGTAGTGAAATATCTACTGAAGGGTTGCAAATTTGGAGTTGGTATTCAGCCATCTCATCGGTACTTCATTGTGGATTTGTTGTAAGGGTTTGTTTTGGTTGGAATAAGGGTTTCTATACATCTCTTGCATTGGTGAATCATTTTGACAAGGATTGAAGACAAATTTGGCACATTTTCAGTCAGTTTATAACAGGGCCTGGAATCAGATTTTTGCTCATATCTCTCAAACCCCTTGGAGATATTTTTTATGCTTTTGGAGGAAGACTAGTACATCCCAGGCGAGCAGATTGAAACCATTTGGGGGTTCCAAAACCCTGCATTTTATTTTATGCAAGAGCCGTACATGTATGGCCTGGTACGGCAGTCCAGCAGGGGCAGTTTGTTGAGTTTGGTTGGCCGTTTGGGGGTCTGTTTGGGGGAGCAGTGCGGTCATTGTTACATCAGCATTTATCAACAATCCGAGTGCAGCAATCCCAGGTTCATTTATGTATTTTGATGTGATTGTTTGATGTCAACATTTGTATTGACAATTGAATATGTATTCACTGTTATAACAGTCCAGACTTTGTCACTATTATTCCTCATTTGTAATTGACAAAGTAAATGAAATAGCATTGTTAGGGACTTGTCATTATTCATGTGTAGGAGCTATAACAGTCCTTGAAGTTTCAGAATTTAGTCTCTGTCATACTTTGCAAATTGTAACCAGACTTTAGAAGTTTTATAATTCATTTGGCATTAAGTCTATTGCATCGATATTTAGAGTTCTATTAGAGTTCATTGCATTACTTTTCAATATTGGCATTGTTATCTCAATTGATTTGATGCCCAAAACAACAATCACATTGGAACATATCATTTCAAATCAAACAATTCAGTTGCTCGCCAAGTGTTTGACAAATTGACTCGGTTCAGATTTAGAGATTTTAGTGGCCTTTATAGTAAGGGTCATTACAAACGAGCATATATAAAAGTACGACTAACGTGATTATCATAAGAATCTATAACAACTATCTCATAAGATCCAATGATAGCATATATAATCCAAAATAGATCAAATGTCTATACTCAAGGAATGATGTTTTCTTATGTTACATTGTTTAATTGTTCTTGAATTCATTTCATAACTTAACTTGTGTAAATCATTGGAGTTTCAGTTCACCTTTTGAGAGACTGAGCTACAGGAGGAGGATTGCTATAGTTAATAGTGGCTATAAATACTGAGAATTGAAGACTTTGAGCTTCAATTTTGAGTGTTTTTCTTTTAATTTCAAAATTATTAGTGAGAGACTTTGAGCCTCATTATTAGTTCTTGTCTTCTTCAAATAGGATTAATCGCAAGAGACCTTGGGCCTTTGTATTAATTCACCAAATATATTTGTAACTGCTGCCTTAGGAGTTGTTCTTACATCAACTGCTAAATCACCGGTATTATCATAGCAATAGGAAATCCTTGTAGAATTAATAAGGTGTTTTTACTTGTAAATATTTTTTTGAAAAAAGAGAAAAAGGTTGAAAGAATCACCCTTTATTTGATTTCAGTCGAAATCCTACTGAAGCCACCTATGGTAAGAAGGGAGCCTCCCCTATTACTCAGATGAGAGATTTATCTCATTATACTGTTGTCTAAAATTACAATTTTGTAAAGTGTAGTCTTAGTGGCTTACAAAAGTTTTAGCCAACACTATGCAATGTGCTCTATACCCCTACTTAGAATGTGTACAACATCTGCTGATGATAGATGGATAATCTTGGCATTACCACAAGCTTTTGTGAGATACCATAGCGTACTTCAGACCAAAGAAATGTTTCCACAAGCTTTTGTGAGATACTGTAGCGTACTTCAGACCATAGAAATGTTTCCACAAGCTATGAGAATGGTCTTCAGTCTTCACATTACCACAAGAATCTCTATTGGTAGATCTTCATGAATCAATGTTATTTTCAAACTTATTGTGAACAATGAAGAAATCTGATTCAGAAATGTGGTGGCACACAGTTAAGTAGGAAGAGTAAAGTGAAGTTTTTATTTGACACTTTAAAAATTACAAAAATTTATACCCACTAGGAAGACATTATTCCTATAACTTATATGAGGAAGATGCACTGACGTTACAAAGAGAGGGATTTCATGCCATCATTAACTTGCCTTTGGGAAGGAAATGTGGATTAACAAAACAGCAGTCTACTTGGAGGGAGAATCATAATTAAAAATTATTTGGGGTGTGAAAATCAAAGATAGGAAAGTGGCTTTTGTGAGCTTGAAAAATGGGTATTTTGCGGTTATTATAAGTGAAAAGGAGTGTTCATTGGTTGTATATTGATGTAAAAGCATTTGAACAAGACTTCCTACAGCACATTCACAACCATAATCCAGTTGAGTGGTTTATTTTTCATAAAATTGTATGGCAAAATTTCCCTTTTCTGATACAATTTGGCCTCTCATTTGACTATTTGCTCTCTCCCATCTTTCTCAAATGCATGAGAAAAAGCTGGTTAGTTTTTCCTCTTTGTTGTGTGGTTTTTCCCTTGCTTGTGTAGAAGGGTTAGTCAACTTATATATGTGGTTCCGACATGTGTGCCCATGTATACATGTGTGTGTGTGGAGAGAGAGAGAGACCTGTATGTGCATGTGTGAACAATATTGTGCATATGATGCCATCCCTCATCTATGCAGGAAAATGCACAAAATAATGTGCCAATTATCTTAAAAATGATATCATGATAATGATGATAATGGCATCTTTTAATGTGCTTCGAACCGAATTAGTTTGTAGCACCTATCAAAGTGTACAGAGTAATTCAAGTATAGGACGAGATCATTCTCATATAATCTTAGTGCTCATTTAATTTTTTAATTTTTTTTCATTTCAATTTTCAAAAACAACGAAAGACCTTGCATATTTATGGACTGTAGCAGGCACTTGAGCAAGCAAAAAGGCATGTATTTAACATGCCCATACACACATTCACACACATAAACAAGTAGTTTGATAATTAGAACACATTGGAAGAATATCATCATATATTACCTTTTCCAATCAGTTTGTCCAGAAAAAGATCTTCCCATGATAATTCAGAATCCACAACAGAGTCCAGACCAACTTCCCCTCTCTCAAACGAACACAGTCCGTTATTTCTATAAGAGATATTCCATGAAACTGGGGCTTCAGCTGCTCCAATATTCTTGTGTCATGCTTGCTCTATTGTTTTTCTCAATGGCCATATTTTGTGCAGGTTGCTTAATCTCCTCCTCGTTTTTCTGTGATCTCTGTAATGACCACTTGTCTCTTTCGACATTCTCACTAGAATGATCATCATACCCCAGCCAATTCCTTCCCAAATGTTTCTTAGTAGATGACGATTCTACGCTTCCATTCAAATGTTTATCCCATCCAGATTTTTCCCAATAATATTCACTTTGGTTCCAGTCCTCAGGTATGGCTTTGTACTTGGACTTTTTCTCCAATCCCTTGTCTTCAAATTCAATTTCCTTGCTGGCACTTTGAGGCAATACGATGGGACATTGTCTGGAACTTATCTGAGCACTGTTCTCTAAACAGTTGGATGTAATTTTCAATACACGGTGAAAGTCATTCTCTTGTAACTTTCTACTGTGGAGAGTATCCTCTTCTAAAAACCTTACGTCATGCTTAAAATGGAGTTGTCTATCCTGTTTTGGTCTTAAATATATATTGGAATCCTGTAATCATTTGAAACAGTAATAAATGAGAATCCAATGATTAGTGGAATAGGATTTTTCACTGATGCCATTGCATTTTGAATTTGAGTAAATGAACAACTAAAGAATGTACAAGATAATACTTAACACAAAGACTTATATGCAAGAAAGATAGGAGAAATCTTCAATGAGGCATTTCTGGAAGTTCTACTTTAGCTTTGACGCATGTATTTTTGTTCAGAAGATATACCTGATATGAAGATGGATTGACATGCTCAGATCCTTGGTCTAATCTTCCTTGGACATAGCTTGTCATACTCAGAGTGCTGTCTGTTCCTCCATAGAGGAACTTGGACAGCATTTTAGAATCCTGAACATATAAAAGTATGTTGGGCACCAACTTGACATTCAATAAAATATGGCTGTGAAGTATCATTCAATAGATACAGGATTAATTTTAAAGAAAATCAAATATTAAAAAGCAACCAACTTGTTTTATTGGCATCCATGCATTATCATTTCCTCGATATAAGCCAACATCATTTCTACACTTGGCTAGAATACTACTGCTTTTTACCCCCATGCAAATCTTCGATAATTTTTTTGCTGCCTGCACCAGAATCACAAAAAATGCTATTCGGTTAAAAAAAAAGTTCAAGCAAAATGTAAGACAGTTATGCCATGCACTACTTAACAGCAGTTTTGTCTATCATTACCTAACAAATTGTGAAGACAAGGTTACAAAAATACAAGATTTATTGATTGTAAGGGCATAAATGGGTCCATTTCTCCTCCTGAAAGGCTTGTACTTACATTTTCTGAATCACTCCTAATCTCAGAAGACCAGCTTGAAGAAACATTATTAGTGGAAATGTTCACAGGATATCATAATGTATATCATGAAAATGGTTATCCATTAAAACAAAATGAACTATTTATTCTCATATGAATCAGATCCAAGGTTTGGTTTCCACTTAACTTGGTTGTCTTGGTACCAACTGAAGCATGAAGTTATTACATGAGCAATTTCGCAAAGTAAAGTACCGGTCTTGTTAACACCTCTGCTGGAGCAAGTTCTTGGCCCCGTCCTCCATAATATTCATCAGCTGCATAATTATCAACATTATTCTCCCCTGTGCCTATACATGATAGCATCCTCTTTGCCTGCAAAGGAGCATGGAATATGGCATGCCTCAAAAGAACATTGTAATAAATATGATAATGCCTACATAATTCTGATAAAATTATCTGAGCAGATTAGATATTTACAAAATGGCATATGGGGAGACATTTGGATGATTGGGAAAAGTTACAAATTAATAAATTATTATGGCATACAATCAAGTTGACCAGCGTTCAATTCCTGTGAAAATGGAGGTGCACAGTTACTTTTTATGAGACCAATCCTCTCTCACACTAGCGGGGTTGAGGCTTTTTAAGCAAACAGTTTAATAGTCACAGTTACATTCAATTGTTTTCATAAAGATGTTGAGTCCTCCTTGAGGTACACTCACAAATGCATAAAGAGAGATTTTGTGTATCTCTCTTATTAGATTATTGTAATCCACAAAGTGATATAAGATGAATTCCTCAAAAAAGGACAATTTAAGACAATTCCAATGACAAGGATTCGTCCATACCAGCCTTGATATAGTAGATGCTTTTCGCAAAGGCAGTCTTTGTTCAAATGTAGGTTTGTTAAAATGATGAATTACTTGAAAGTTATCACTGATATTCTGAGTCTGACTATCAAATGAATTGTAGCTCGAAACTCCAGTACTACTGATATCTCCATATGCAAAAGCATCACATGTCACAGAAATCACACCCACAACTTCACCATTCTCATACAATGGTGTGTCAGTTATCATTGCTGTAAACACCCTCCCTGATTTCTTCTTTAAAGGAAACAGTCCTGCCCATGCTTGGCCCAAGCTTATCCTTCCAAGAATTTTTTCAGCAAGACCATATTCACTTTTGGGAATAAGCAACTTAAGGGCATGCTTCCCAAGGACTTCATAGTCTTTCCATCCATATAAATCTTCCGCTGATCGATTCCTGAAAAATCAAATCAAGAGTTGAGACAAATGCTTCAAAACCTAAAATTTCATGCATTAAATGCCAAATACATGTAAGAAGGAATCAATCAGTAACTTTTGGTCAAACTTTCAATGAGAATAAACATGGGGAAGACCAAGTACATTCCAGCATCAGGCTGTGACAAAAAATATAATTATTAATTGCACTAGGAATTCACAAAAAAAAAAAAAAATTATCCCGTTCCAAAGTCGGTTGAACCTCAAATTGTGGTGAAAGCAAAGAGACTTTGATCTTTTCCATGTAATACTTTTCCAATATCAATCCACTAGTCTAAGAAGATGTTTTTAAATATTGTATGAACTAAAACATATTCTTAACAAGCAAATGTTTGAGGATGAATGCTATGTCTGAGCTTTCCTTTCTATGATAGGATATATTGCCAGGAACAATGCACTGATTAAAAGGGAACTATAAGTAGTTTTATTTTAGGAATTTAGGGAAATAGAGTCGAATGCACCCATATGGATACATCTCATTTCCGAGTATACAAACTAAAACAATTCTAAAATCTATAGAATTTGGATCCAAGTGTATGATTGTCCTTTCTAAAGACAATGTAATATCCCCTGTTGGGACCTTTCTTAATTTATCCTAAATTTCTCAATTAGGGTTTGGATTTTAATGTCCATGATAGGATTAGTCATTTATCTCATTAAATTTAGTTATCTTTAACACTCATATGAAACCTTATTACTATTTCAACTCCATGAAGGGAAGAGTAGACATTATCCAAGGTGCCTAGAGACCAACTACAATGGGCTCCCTCAAAGTTTACAGGTCCAAGCCAATATCCTATCTTGGGACTTTCCCTCAAGGCTTCTGGGATGCTGACCCCTACCCTATCTTGGGACAGATAGCCATTGCTTGGATTTAGACAAGCCCCTCCTTGGTAACATTACAATCTTCTCTACTTAAGCCAAATAGTAAAAGAGATCTTGTATAATATAATTGATATAATTCCTATATATATTAAATAAATTAGAATATATAAATACCTCTCGTTTTGATAGAATGTAAATATAATATTTTGTTATTATCATTGATTCATTAATACTTTCCATAGTCGCAATCTTATTCCATCTTCTCTTCCT
Source organism: Chamaecyparis obtusa (assembly GCA_027943335.1). NCBI lineage: Eukaryota > Viridiplantae > Streptophyta > Pinopsida > Cupressales > Cupressaceae > Chamaecyparis > Chamaecyparis obtusa. Next base: position 2,407,473 of record BSBK01001812.1, read on the forward strand.
TTTGAAGAGTATCCATTATATTCGTTAATTAATTCTTCCATTTCCTAATTCTTTTAATACTAAAATATAATTCAGAATAACTAAAGCTTTGACATTTATTTAATTTAATATATAAATGAAATGGAACTAAATCCCATATATTTCATCTTACTAAGAGGACATACCTTTATTTTTTTGTGTTGGTTTTATATTCCCTAACACCTTCTTGTTCCTACGTAATGAATGAAATAAATTTATTACTTTTGTTAATGTTGGTTCGATCTTGTAAGTAATAGTTTATACTTTATTTTTATATTTTCCTTCAGTGGTACCAATGTAAGCTCTTAATATTTTCTTACTTTCCTTTTGTACTTTTTTCCTCCCTTGAGTTCCTCCTACATTTCCTCCTTTATTTTCTCCTTCATTTTCTCCTAGCTTTTCTCCTTCATTTTCTCCTATATTATTTTCTCCCAAGTTTTCCATATTATTTCTCCATGTCCCTTCCTTTTTCCCCGTAATTGTTTTCTTATACCTTTTTTTTTCCAAAAGTCATGTCTTTTGGATTATATTATGTTATTTTGTTTATTTATATTTACTATATTAATAATATATTATAAACAATAATAGATTATAATTATAGTGTGATTACTTATTTATTATTTATTATATTCAATAAATTATTAAATATTATTATATTTAATAATTTATTAATATTATTATATTGATTCATCAATCTATTATATTATATTATACTAATATATCATACTTTTATTATTATTTTAATAATATTATATATTAATAATATATTAGAATGCTTATATATTATTTTATTATTTTAATAATAAATTATATTATATCATTTTATTTATTAAACTTTCTTTTATTATTGTCATCGTAAATTTTGTTTTAATAAAATATATGACTACACAAAAATTTAATCATTATTTCGCTTAAATTAAATTTGGTTTTTAAACTCTAAGTATTTTAATTAAATAAATAAGTTTATTTCTTTATTCAAAGGTTTTAAGCCATTTATTTTTAATCTTTGTTTTATTGTTGTTTAGTTTTTAATAATATATTGATACTAAATTATTAAAAAAATTGAAGTCACTCTAAGTCGACCTTTCATACACAATTAAAATATACGTAATGTTATTTTGAAATTTCAAATATTTTAAAATAATATATTTTGAGTGCATTACGCATGCAAATTACATGTAATGTTTGATTCAAAAGTGTTAAAAAAATTCGCAAAATTGACAAAATTGGAAAATTTACATAACATTACATGTGTTTTAACATGTCAAATAAAGTGCGAAATTGTTTAAAAGTTCTACATATCTCTTAAGTCGCATATTTTATTTGGTATTACATATTTTACATGTAAAATTAGTAATACAATTGTTTTTGTTTCTTCTAAAATCCCTAATATGTAATTAGGCGGATATTTTAAAGACCATTGCATATGTATTTACAAGTGTAATTCGATATGCAAAGGCTTTTGAAACTCCAGATAATAAAGAAGTCGGACCATTTTACTTGTCTTGTTGCATATTTTAAAGTTGCCCAAGCATTTTGAGCTCCGTATTCATGCCAGGGTTTTCAGAACGCAACTCCAATTCACACAGACCGTCGTTTGAATCAATGGAAGACGTTAAGCTTTTAATCAAACGAACTCTGAGTTCTCCAATCAAATACGCAAAGACTTATGGCTTTAAAGCATGTTTGTGTATTCATCAGTGAAACCCGAGGACTCGCACCCCCAAACAACCTTGAAGCACCCGTCCCCGAGACATCCTCGCACCGAGTACTTGGAGTACCCGAATACCCCCACCTCCGCCATTCCACAACCACGCCACTGACGGGACGGGTACTTGAATTTCTATTTGAATTTTTATTTTTGAATGTTACTATTGGGTATATACTATATACTATGTTACTATGTTGAAAATTCAATGGTTCTGGTTCGTGTTGCAATTTTGCTATGTTCAAGTATTTCAATTTGGTATGTTATACTGAAACATCATTTCAAAACTAGCATTTCAAGTTCTATATATGTATAGTATACAACACCCCCCCTGCCCCCGCCGTCGTCCCCCCACCGTTCCCCTGCTATCCCGAAATTGAGGCCCTTTGTCCCCTCGTCCTGGAAACTTGTCCTGACATCCTCGCGTCCCCAAGCACCGGTGTTACACTGGTATTCATTTATTATCAGTGGCAGGATTTTTAACAACGGTTTTCTTTGGCGAGTTGGGAGACTTATTCTTCTATTTATATTTGGTCTTGAAACCTTCATTCAACACCACTGAATTGTTTTTCAAAGTTTTGTGCCTTGGTCCAGGTATGTGGCCTTTTCTTGTCTATTTTTTCATCACATCTGCAGCTGTATGAAAAACTTGTTTGTATCTCTGCATTTCTACATATTCAGAGACGTTTTTAGTCAAAAACGTGTTTCATTTGCAATGATTTTTATTTTTATTGGTTGTTTTCATGAAAAACGTGACTGTTTTTACCCTTGTAATTATCATTTTTGCCTTATTTGCAGTCATTTTTTCTCTTCAATGGTTTTTGTATGCCCTATGCTAGATGTTTTCTGAGTTAGACTTCATTTTCCAGCTACAACCTTGGTTTTATGAACATGCTTTTTGTTAAAAACAGGCATTTATTTTTTGGGTCTTTCAAAGCAATATTTGGGTGTTTTTGTTCTACAAATGCTTATCAGAATTTTTTCAAGAGGTTCAAAGAAAATTATATATGAAGATTTCCATCTTCACAATGTATTCATGATCATGGCAAAAGAATTGTTCGATTTTGGTTGAAAGCACAAATAAATAAATTCCTTCCATCTTGCATTCAACATGATGGAAAATATTTCCAATACATGTGCCACTATTTCCAAAATAATGTTGAAAAATTGAATCCCTCGTCCATTTGTAGCCATACCCGAAAATTTCACATTCATATCATTACCTTGAGAAAACTAAAACTCCCTTTCATTTCCATGAAATAAGAAATTGCGACAATACTTGAGAAACTTGCATACATATACCTTGCAAAATCAGTGTCCTTCATATCCACCATTTAGATGCGGCTTGTTTTGTATGTTTCCATATGCAGCTGTTTCCAAAATCTTAGTTTGTGCAAGTTGATTTTTGAGTAAATAAAAAGCGATTATTTTCAATCTTTGAGTTGAGGAAACTTGTGGAATTATTTGTGCTGTCATAAGGAGAGTCTTAAATCTGATTTTGTATAGACTTTGTGCTATAATTGTCAATTTGAGTTAGTTAAGAGTGAATGCATAGACTTTGAGCTGTGGTTCATATTGATATTAAAGATAGAAATGAAATTTCATGTGTTCAAGTCTTTGTGCTTATCATATTGTTGCTTCATAGTTTAAAACCCTTTTTAGGATAGTGTATAAGTCTGTGAGCTTATATATATTCCTTAGTCTATAGTCAACTAGTATCCTTAACAATTAATCTTCCGGTTGATTTTGAGTTTATTAGTATTATTTCCCCAACTAGTACTTAGAGGTGAAATTGTAGAAGTCTTCAATTTGTAGAGTGCATCTTTATGAAAGTGAAATCCTTCCTGAAGAAAGAGGAAGTGATACGTGAAACACCCAATTTTAGATTAAATTTGAGTTTCTTGTTAAGTTTTAGTTGAATAAGTTGCAATAAGAAGGGTGCCTCCCCTAAGTTGAGCGGAGAGATTATTTCTCATACACTGTGTCTAAATATCCCATTTTGCAAGTAGTGTGTCTACGACTACCTACAAAATATTTAACCAACAGTTTTTGGCAACTCTGCTTGGGAAATCGAACACATTCGAAAGCCTCATGCTTTTGTTTAATGTTATTATTTTACCCATTGTTTTAGACTTAATTGTTCACACTAGAGGGTTTTCACATATACGAACGTTGTTCTAAAGGAGAAGGTTCAAAAGGTGCTTCTTTAAGTTGGTCTCAAAAAGTCAAGCTTGATTTGCTTACCAATAAAACTCCTCTTGAACGAACTACCAATTACCCACCATCCAGAAAGAAAAGCCATGTTCCAAGTGATACTTCACTCTTCTTTCAGAAACCGTTAGTTCCATTTATTTTTCCTAAGATGGCTGCTACAGGCTCATGTGGGATAGCCTTTGGTCATTTAAATATTAATCCATCTTTGCATCCACTTCCACAAGGCTCTCACAAGAACTTTCCCAAGTTCTATGGCGATGGCAAGCAACACCCAAATGAGCATATTAAAGCTTTTTACATTGCATGTGGTGTGTTGGGCTTGGAATATCAGGATGTTTCAGTAAGGCTCTTCGTGGAGACCCTACAAGGTATTGTTGTTGATTGGTTCTACAATTTAGATACAAGATCTATCATTGACTGGGATTCCTTGAAAACTAAGTTTGAGGAACATTTCAAGTATGCAGAAGATGAGCACACACTACATGCTCAACTCACACAAATGAAGAAGGATGTGCAAGAGGGTATGCGTGAATTCATCGCCAAGTTCAACAAGTTGGCAAATCGAATTCCTACTACCTCGCAGCCCACTCCTGTAGGCTAAGCCGCTAAGACTACACCTTACAAAATTGTAACTTTAGACGTCTCATGAGCTTTCTCTCTCCTCTCAGCAATAGGGGAGGCTCCCTTCTTACCATAGGTGGCTTCAACAGGAACTTAACTGAAATTACAAAAAAGGTTGGTTCTCTTAATCAATTCTTTTTTTTTCAAGAATGATTTGTGTACAACTACTACTTTCTAACTTAACAAAAAGTGTCTTATTGCTACGATAATACTGGTGACCCTGGAGTTGACATAAGAACAATACCAGGGGCAGCACCTTTCTTTTTTATATTTAAAATGGATTTTAGCATCCATTTTTTATTTTCAGCTCATTCTGAATTGATTTAACCATAGTTTTTAATGTTTTATGAAAATTAGCTTTTTTTAGTCTATTTTCATGTTACTTTATTGAAAACTATAGTTATTAATTAAATTTAATTACATGAGATATTTAAATGTTCATAAAGGTGGAGATTTTATCATTATAGCATATATACATATGCAAAACACCTATTAAAAACCCACTGCCAATAAATTTAAAGTCCTAAATGCATGTAAGTGGGGTTTTTAGATGCAATTACATATTTTTAATTAAAAATATGTCACTTAACATGTGTAAGTGAGGAATTTGAAGCTAATAACACATGTTATTGCATTTTAAAAACCCATTAATGTGTTTATTAACTCGAGTTATGACTAAAATGCATATAGGTGGGGAATTCAAACCCAATAACACATGCATTTTTTAAAAACATGTGTTTTTCCTCCTAAAAAACACGTTATTACTTCTCTAATAAAGGCTTTGACATGTTAATGCATGTAAGTGGAGTTTTTAATATACAAAACACATGTTTTTGTTTCCAAAAAGTGCGTTATGCATATAAGTGGTGACTCCAAACTTAAAAACATATGTTCTTGTCTCTAAAAAGCCCGTTTTTAATAGCTCAAAGTCTTGGGTGGCGATTTTGAAGAGAATAACATATGTTTTTGTTTTATAAAAACCATTTTTATCCAACAAGTGTTGAGTGGCAATTTTGAGCCAAAAGACATGTTTTTATCTCTTAAAAACCCGTTTTATGCAACCAAATGCTAGGTGGCAATTTTGGAGAGAAAGACGTGTTTTTGCCTTATAAAAATTCCTCTTTACTTCATCTCTATGCAAGTGGCGATTTTAACATGAAAACACATGTTTTTGACTTCTAAAAACCCACTTTTGAGGGGCGTTTTTGGAGAAAAAAAAACGGGATTTTGAAGCATGGAATCACTTGGAAAATGGTCAAAACTAAACCGCTTTTGCTTCTTATAGGGTCGATTTTGCACTAAATTTCCCAAAGATTATTCTTGGATCATCAAAATTGCATTTTAGAAGGTGTTTTGCTCTCAAAACAGCCCGTTTAGGGCACGTTTTTGCTCAAAAATGGCCCATTTTTGGCCATTTTTCTTCATCAAAATAAAATCTTTTGCTTCTAAGATGAGTTCTTGGGTATTACATTTCATTTGCAGCTTGTTTATCATTATTCTAAGTTGTTTCTGATGCCCTAGGTGCTGTTTTTGGTTGCCATTACATCTGTATTGAAAATGGTCAAAATGGTTGCTATTTCCTTGCATTTAAGCTCTCTTTTCTTCCCACTTGGCTGTGAATGCATGTTGACTCTCCAAAATTGAAGGAAAAAGACTAGGAAAGAGATTTATATATAGTTTTTAAATTTCATCTTTCCTAAATCCGAAAATCCATTGGATTCATTTCAGATTTTGCCCAAAATTTGGAAAGATTCCTTCTTGAGGATTGAGGTAATTTCTTCCTCAAGTCTTTTTCCTAAATTTCTTCCCAAGGTATCTTGTTTACATGTAAACTTTCATTTTTAGATTTACATGTGTTTGAATTCATGATCCTTCTACTTTTGTCTTTCATTCTTAAGTTGCATATGCAAGAACCTCTACTTGTTTGCATATGCAGTTGGGATTAAAAACCCCATTCTATGATGAAAAAAGGAACAAGTCCATGCTTGTGTATACATGCATTATCCTTCAAAAAATCCATTTGCAGTCCCACAAGTTTCCAGCCCTCCTCCATATGCAATCCCTTTTGAAAAACCCATTTTTTATGGTTTTTCTCACCATATGAGTGACCATTTTGAGCCAAACTCATCCACCTTTTCACTGTCCCGAAGTTTTACAACCATTCCTATTGTTCACACCATTCCAAAATCCATATTTGTACATCAAAAAGCGTGCAATAGACCCATCCATGCTTTATTTTCTCACATAATACTTGTCCATTCATATGTAATACCCTCTGAAAAACTTGTTTTTGGTTTTTCTCACAACACAAGAGCCAATCTAACCCAAATCTGTTTGTTCTTCCGCTGTTCACAAGTATTCCAGCCACTTACAATACCCCAAGCTCACTTCTTGTACATCCAAAAAGTGCAATGGATCCATCGCTTGAAAATATTCTTACCTTGTGGAATCTTCATGTCACAGCTACTCAGGCATATCAATTGCCATGTCAGGAGAATTTCTAGCCAACACTAGAAACAGAGGAAGTAAAGGCCCAAAGGATTGAAAGAGAGAATCAAGAAAGGTTAGAATGTGAGAGGCAAAACTAAAAAAATGATCTAAGATGGTGTTGCCTTCCTATGCTAACGATCCAGTTGTGCAACCAGGTTTGGATATAAACATAAGGCAGGAAGATATCATTTCAGACTTACGAGCTTTCATTTGGAATCAAAGAGAAGACAATGCACACTATACAGTTTCTCGGGCCATCTTGGAGGAAGAAAAAGAAGTTGGTATTGAATTTGAAAGAGAAAGACACAAAATTGAAAGGAGGCTTAGAGAAAGATTGGAACATGAGGAAAGAGAAAGGATACAAAGAAAAAGGGAAGCTCATAGGAGAGCTCAAAGGCCACCCTTAAGAGAAATTCAACTTCGAGGGAATCAAGTGAATCAAAATTAGAACAAAAGTTGGATAAGAAGATTGGATCTTTCTCCCTAGAAAGGTTCGAAAGATTACAAGCATAGAATGCTTTCAAGACAAAAATGGTCAATGAGAGATATGGTGTCATCATAACATCATTGCTTTAGTTGTGAAGCACATTTAAATCCCTCAATCAGGGCGAACCCTTACAGGTTCTTTTGTATAAATCCCTTTACCAGGTAACATCTTTATTGGTGTTTTAAGTTCTCTGATAAGGCGACTCCTAACAGGGTCAAGATCCTAACAGGTCTTCTATCAAATCCTTTAACCGGGTAGCACTCTTACCAGTGCTTTGTAAGCCTCTAACAGGGCAACTTTATTATTGCAGTAGTGGAGTTTTTTGGGTTCTATCCCACCATAGTTTTTTCCTTCTAACCGAGGGTTTCCACATATAAATGTTGTGTTGACCTGTTCATTTAATTTTTGTTTATGATTGTTATGATATTCTTTTGATTTCTGTATTAACAAGAATATCTGTTTGCTTAAAAGAGAAATAGAAATTGAATTTACTGATTCACCCCCCCTCTCAGTAACCGATTAGAAATAACAACCCCGCCAAGCAACCAAGCTACGAAATACTTTGAGAATGATCAAACTAGTACCTTAAGAGGATAACCAAATGGAGGACATCGCTACTCTTTGCAATTAAAATGATGGAATAGTTGGCGACTCTAGCATTGGTTACGTACACTACGAGGACAATGATCCAGAGGAGAGTTTTTGTCATGCCTATGTTGTTATGGCGCGTTCCCAAATGCAGTTGGCACATCAAAAAGATGAAATTTCTAAAGCAAAGGTTGATGTGCAAACACCTATCACCCTTCCAAAAAGACGAATGGTGCAGCCAACCCTACCCAAGGAGGTAGCTAATAACCAAGTAAGTACATCTACTCTTCCTCCTATTTTGTCTAGTGTATTTAAATCCAGTACATCTAATCCTAAGCCTCAAGCTGAAAACTTTTCTTCCTTAGCAAGTTCCTTTCAAGCATTTGATATCATAGATCATGCTAAGAAGACCAAAGTCCGGATGTCTAAGGTAGAATACCTACAAGCGTATCCAAATCAACTGGAAAGGCTTACCGAATTTGTCAAGGAATCTCAACCTGCCCAAACTCAAACTGCTGCCCGGAGCCCAAGAGTTTTCCTAATAACCTTTTTACTATTCTGTCATCTATTCTAGTAAAGATAGAACCTTTCTATATTTCTTTGCTCATTAATGATTTTAAGCTTAGTAACTGCGTTATAGATTCTGGAGCTTCTAATAATGCCATGCCAGCCAAAGTGGCTAATGCATTGGCTCTTACCTTGACAAAGACCTTTGGAAATTTCTTTCCAATGGAGAATAAGCAAATGCCTCTTCAAGGGCAAATCAAGGATGCATAGTTTGCATTTGTGTCCTTCCTAGAAAAAGAAAATTAAGATGACCATCTTGGTCGCAAATGTTCCTGCTTCCTATGGAATGTTACTTGGTCATAATTTTTGTAAGGATGTAGGTGGACAACTTAACATGGATATGTCAGAAGAAAGAATTCCCATCAAGGGTGTTATGCAGAAACTACATCCTGAGAGGGAAACCAAGTGCACAATGGTTAAGTCTGACGACCCTCGTGCTCAAATTTTGTTTGAGTCAACAAGAATGGGAAATTACTACTTTCATGTTGATGAAATTTCAGAATTTGCACAAGACTAGACTGATAGATCAGAAGGTTCTTCCTGTCTCTCTGATATTGATAGATTTGCTGATGCAAGTGAAGATCAAGAGATTGATCTCAATTCTAATGAATCCTTCATCATGGTTGAAGATGAACCTTCCACCATGGTTGAAAAAGTTATAGGTCCTACTCAAAGCCCTACAAATTCAAGTGCCAACAATTCCAATGATGTTTGGATGTTGGAATTTGATGGTAGTTGTGCATCTTTGGGCTCCGGTGCGGGAAGTCTTGATATCCCCAAAAGGTGAATTCTTTACCTTTTCCTTCAAATTGCAATTCAACAATACCAATAATACAGTAGAATATGAGGCCTTGTTGTTGGGTATTGAAATGGCACATAAAAAGGGAATCAGAAATTTACATGCTCAAGGTGACGCCGAGTTGGTAGTGTGTCAAGTTCGTAATCATTAACAAACAAGAAATGAGAGGTTAAGACACTACTGCAACTTGGTGTGGGATTGCATCGAGCCATTCGATGCTTTCAACATTTCTGTAGTCCCAAGAGAGTACAATCACAGAGTTGATTCTCTTGCCGCATCAGCAACTTTGTTAATTCCTCATTAACATTTTGTTGACCATCTTTATCAAATTGAGATGATTTTTTGACCAAGTGTTCCAAACAATTCAGATCACTAGAAAGTCTTCAATGATGACAAGCGGATCATTAATTTCCCTAAAACAAAGGATAACTTTGATGAGCTCTACTTTAGGGGCAGCAAGTCATCATCTAGAGAATCAATCCTAGATATTGATCCTGAAACTGGAGAAGAATTCATTCGATTGAAAGGAAATAAAATTCCTAAAGGCTTAGTTTCTTTGGAGAAGCTGTTTGACAAACATGACAGATATGTCAAAGAACAATAAAAATCAAGGGCCAATTTTACCATGGAATATGAGAAATACAATATCGGATTAGAGGCTGATCCAAAAATGGTAAACATTGAAAAATGTTGCACTCCGGAGGAGAGGGAAAAGTTCATTTCATTGTTGCATCAATACATGGATGTCTTGGCATATTCATATAATGACCTCAAATCTTTCCGTCCAAAGGTTGTACAACATGAAATTTCCCTGAAGCTTGGTGTTGTTCCATTCTAACAAAAGCAAACGCAATATAATCCAAAAATCTCGGGGACAATACTCTCTGAAATCAAGAAGATGCTGGATGCACGGATTATCTTTCCTATTCACCATTCAACGTGGATAGCAAATATAGTTCCAGTGCGTAAAAAGAATGGATAAATTCGACTTTGTGTGGATTTCAGGAATCTCAACTAGTTGTCACTAAAGGACAATTACCCACTGCCAGTAATGGACCAAGATTTGCAGATGATGTGTGAAGAACCTAGCTGGCTCTCTCTCTAATTTAATTGCACTTAAAAAACCTTTCAGAATATATGAACAATAAATTTGAAATTCAATGAACACTTTCAGATTTTCATCATTTAAATAACAACAGCAATTTCTTAAGCATTCACTCTATTCCCCTTTTACAACGGAAGTAATTATCCTTTGCATACAATCAGCACGTTACCCATGGAGATTTATAACAAAACGTTAATTATCAATAACACTTCAATTATCAAAATGAAATACTAGAATAATTGCTAAAGAAGACACCTTAATACTTGACGCCACTGGCTGGAAATCAAAAACGCAGCCTGTATCATATTCATGTGCTGCCAAAGGATGATGTCAACCTCTTTAACCTGCCTGTTGCTTGCAACTGTTTGAAATGCAGCTCCAGAATGATCAACCCTGCCTCACGTCAAGGAGACAATACACCAGCAAGCTGAAACCCTCTACAAATCCATACAACACCAGCATTAAGACTGTACGGCTGGCATTAATTACCACTGTAACTTCCATTTAATACACAGCATGCTAAAGAAAAATCGCAGCTTCCAAAGACTGCTACAAATTCGTTCATACAAATTGAGATTCTTAGTAAGCACTTCCAAATCTGAAATAGGAAGACAAATCCAATCCTCAACATGAAAACAAATCGAACCCCAGGAGAATAAATTGATTTGTCTGCAGAATAAAGCTTTTCAAAAATTCCAGTATACATCAGCATTGGATTATGATCTCAGATACAGCTGCAAAATTCACCATCAATCTGTAATGGCTCAAATTGCCAGAAGAGGAATCAGTCCTCGAAACCCTAGCCGGGTTGTCTCTCTCGCAAACTTCAATCAAAACAATAATTCAACAATGGATGATTTTCCTTTCACAAAGCATTGCTTTTATAATTCCAAAAGTGTCTTCTCTCACACACTTTTCACTTAAAACACTTTTTATACATAGGCACATATTGAATAATATAATTTATTAATTCATTTGGCTCCAAAAAAGTTATTTTCACCAATATCATGAAATTATGACATGCAAGGTCCCTGTTTCTTGTGCCCAAGATTTAAAACTTTTCATCCTGGTTCCAACAAGCTATAACACTAAGGTATCCAGCACATAATACCAACAAAAATGGCAAACTTAGCAAATTTAATTAAATAATAATAATAAACCACCCGTCTTGCGAAAACAATTGAAGAAGCGTCTGAATTGAAATATGTCTACACAGGATTGATCCAGATGATGAAAGATGATGAATGAACTTGACGGGGTGACTTACTAAAAATAGACGCTCTCCAAGATTCTTGGAGGCCAAACCGAAAGCCAGAAATGAAAACCGAGAGCATCATTCAACTCCTCTAACTCATCTGAGCTCATCGGAACTATCCATTGCCTTACTATAAATAGTAAGTTCACACCAAAGACCCTCTAAACACCTCGCTAGACCACTAGGATCACAATAATGACCTAGCACCATCAGATCAATGACCTGCAAAAAATGGGGACATTACATGATGACAGGTTCTGAAATGTTGTCCATGCTTAATGGATTCTCTGGCTACAATCAGATTGAAGTTAGTGAAAAGGATCAAAATAAGACCACATTTACAACACCATGGGGTACTTTTGCTTATCATAGGATGCCTTTTGGTCTCATCAATACGGGAGCAACTTTTCAACGAGCAATGACCCTTGCCTTTCGAGAAATTATTGATAAATTCATTGTTGTTATAATGTCCCCATTTTGAGCGAGCATTGGAGTTAGTGGATTTAACCTTTTATTGGGTCCTTGTAGGCTAATTCTGGTGATTAGAGGACACTGTTACGAGTTTTGGCCCCGTTTTGAGGGACTTACTATTTATAGTAAGTCATCATATGGTTCTACTGAGCTCAGATAATTTAGAAGAGTTATATGATGCTTTCAGATGTTATTTTCGACTTCCGGTTTGGACTCCAAGATTCTTGGAGGGAGCGTCTATATTTAGTAAGTCACCCCGTCAGGTTTGTTCATCATCTTTCATCATCAGGATCACTCGTGTTGTCAGATTTTGATTTTGATGCTTCCTTAGTCGTTTTCGCAAGATGGGTGAATTATGTTTATTATTTAATTAAAACGGCTAAGGTTGTCATTTTTATTGGGAATCTATTTTGGGGATCTTAGTGTTATAGCTCGTTGGAACCGAGTTGAGAAGTTTTAAAAATCCTGAGTTCATAAAACAGGGACCCTATGTGTCAAAATATGGTTATTTTAATGAAATGGTCTTTTTTTCATCATTAAAGTGGAAAGAAATATAATTGTTTATTATATTACAAATGTGCAACCATAAAGCAAGTGGCTTTTAAGTGAAAAGTGTCATTGAGAAGCTATGGAAAATATTATATATACAACTTTATGAGAATTTGAACCTCATTCTTGACTTATGCAATTTTTAATGACATTTTTGGTTGTGGAGAAGTTGGCAAAGGTTTGAGGACTAATTCCTCACTTCTGCAATTTGAATCATCATTAATTGGTGGTGAATTTTGCGGAAATCTAATTTTGATTCTATGGATGCAAATTTGGTGCTCTTAATAACAAATTTGAGGAGAATTGTTAATTTGCTTCTGTTACTGAGGTATTCATAATTCTGCTTCGATTATCTTTAGAAGATTATATTGATACTAGAAGGTTGTTGTATCTTCTAGTCCAGTTACGAATTGTTAGCAAGATTATGATGTTTTCCAGAGGAGCTGCGTTTCAAATCAAATAACCAAATAATTAATTCTTTGCTGCGAATTACACCTGGAGGCTGCGTTTTGTCTTCTAGCAGTTGTATGTTCAAGTTAAGAGACTGCTTTGCATTGGAGAGAGTTGCATAAGCATTTGGGAGGTCTATGTTTCATCATTGTGGGCCTGCATTCCATATTCTCAAGGTTGCTTTCAAACTTTGGAGTCTTTTGTTCCTTTTGGTGGCTGCGTTTTCTCCCAGGTTGGCCACGTTTTGCAATTAAGGTGCCAATTTGAATTTATAATTTGATATGTGGTTTTGTAATTGGCAAATTTGTAAATTTAATCCATTCTGGTGAGCTTGGAAGTTTAGAATTAATCGATATTAAACATTATTCAATTCTGGAAATATTTTTGAAGTCAAATATTATCAATCAAAAAACAAAAAATTGCAAGCAAATTCATAAATAAATATTACCTTCAGCAAAGAGCCAGGCCGGTTCTTTACAGTTGTTTATTTAGATGACTTGACCGTATTTTCCAAAAAATGGCAAGATCATTTTTATCACCTTCAGCAAGTTCTCAGAAGATGCAGGCGACACAATGTTTCTCTTAATACCAAGAAATCAGTTTTTGTGTGACTGAAGGCAAGCTTCTGAGACACATTGTGTCAAAAGAAGGTATAAAGATTGATCCTGAAAGGGTAAAATCAATCCAAAGTCTTTCGCTGCCCTCAAGTAAAACAGCAGTTCATTCTTTCTTTGGAAAGGTAAATTTCTTGCGAAAATTTCTTCTTGACTTTGCTGAAAAAACTCGTCATATCATGGATATGATGAAAGGTAAAAATGTCTTCCGATGGAGTCCAGAAGGAAAAGCAGCATTTGCAGAGATCAAGGAAGCAATCACGCAAGCTCCAGTGTTAGTTTGCCCAGATTACACAAAGGATTTCATTATGTATAGTTATGCTTCCGAGCATACTATGTCTGCAATTTTAATACAAAGAAATGGAGTTGAGTCTCCTATCTCATTTATGAGTTGTCCTTTGAAAGCTCATTAGCTAAAGTACACCCAAATGGAAAAACATGCATTTTTTGTTGTCAAGGCGATAAAGCATTTTAAGTTCTACCTTCTAAATTCACATGTCATTGCTTTCGTTCTAGATACGACAATTAAGACAATTTTGACACTACAAGATTTTGGTACTAAAAGAGGAAATTGGATAGCTAAGATCCAAGAATATGACATGGAGATTAAGCCACAAAACTTATTCGTGGAAAAGGTTTATGTCGGGTTATGGCTGAAAATAAACCAACTGAAGTGGAAGTATAAATTACGCAATCTCTTCCAATGGTTTTGTTCATTAGCACAATGGATGGGTGGTATTCTAATATCGCTCATTTTCTCACATATGGCGAGTTCCTCCACATTTGTCATATAAAGAGAGAAGTATTAAATTGAAGCCTGCAAATTTTATCCTTTGGAATAATGATTTGTATAAGTGAGGCATAGATGGGACATTTTTTCTTTGCGTGGATAAAACACAACAGGTGCGATTGCTTGAATCTTTTCACAATCTCGCGTGTGGTGGTCATTTCTCTGCACCAATCACAACACATAAAATCCTGAGGGCAAAATATTATTGGCCTACTATGTTTCAAGATGCGTACCATTGGGTGCGAAAATGCGAGTTGTGTCAACAATTCGTAGGAAAACAAAAGATTGCTACTCTACCATTAAAGCCGGTGGTAATTGAGGAACCATTTCAGCAGTGGGGACTTGATTTCATCTGCGTAATCAATCCGTCTTCAAGTAGAGGACATACATATGTTCTTACTGCAACGGAATACTTCACCAAATGGGTGGAGGCAATACCAACAAAGCACGCTACATCTGAAGTGGTATGTGATTTCTTGAAGGAGAACATCATCTCACGTTTTGGTGTTCCCCATAAGATTGTCACAGATAATGCAACGGCATTTTCATCGCGGCATAACACAGATTTGTTATGATTTTAGGATCACTTTGGCGCACTCATCCAACTATTATCCCCAAGGTAATGGTCAAGCAGAATCCAGTAACAAGAACCTGGTTGCAATTATCAAGAATTTCGTAGATGAAAATCATTGATCATGGCACAAGGCATTGTATGATGCATTGTGGGCTGATCAAATTACACCCAAACGAGCAATTGGTATGTCGCCTTTCCAATTGTTGTATGGTGTGAATGCTGAAATTTCGATCACTCCAGAGCTCCCTGCTCTGAAGTTAGCCAAGGCCATTAAAGATGATACTTTTGAAGGTGCCTTGGACAAAAGAATCATGTTCCTGTCAACACTAGAGGAACAGTGTACCCAAGTGGTGGACTGCATTGCAAAACATCAACAGAAGGTGAAGGTCCTCTTTGATAAGAAAGGAAAGCAAAGAGAGTTTCAAGTTGGTGATCGTGTACTTCTTTGGGATAAACAAAGAGATCCTAAAGGTATGCATGGGAAGTTTGATACTCTTTGGCGTGGTCTTTTCACAATCCAGCAAATCTCTGGCGAGAACGATTTCTTGTTGGCTTACCAAGATGGAACACCATTTGCGCTGCCTTATAGTGCACAGCATCTAAAGCATTAATTTGAATAAGCTCCAAATAAGTACCATTGTACATGCAAAGTCCAAGTCTTTGAATCTTTTTGGTTTTGAGTTTTTAAGTTTTTTTGGTGTCTTTTGTCATTTTGGTCGCCTGACTCTATAGCCCAATGGAATGGAAGAAGGCACTTAGAGAAATGGATTCGACATATCTTCTCATTTCCAAGGATGAACAAGAAATGTTCCCTAGTCAAAGCCAGCTGCTGTCGTAAGTTTTGTTTTAATAAAATTTATGACGACTACACAAAAATCTAATCATGATTTTGATTAAATTAAATTTGGTTTTTAAACTCTAAGTATTTTAATTTAATAAATTTTATTTATTTATTCAAAGGTTTTAAGCCGTTTATTTTTAATGTTTATTTTTAATCTTTGTTTTATTGTTGTTTAGTTTTTAAAAATATATTGATAATATATTATTTAAAAAAATTAAGTCACTCTAAGCCGACCTTTCATACACAATTAAAATATACCTAATGTTATTTTGAAATTTCAAATATTTTAAAATAATATCTTTTGAATGCATTACACATCAAATTACATGTAATGTTTGATTCAAAAGGTTTTAACAAAATTCTCGAAATTGACAAAATCAGAGAATTTACATAGCATTACATATGTTTTAACATGACAAATAGAGTACAAAATTGTTTAAAAGTCCTACATACCTCTTAAGTCGCATATTTTATTTGGGATTACATATTTTACTACATGTAAAATGAGTAATTCAATTTCTGTTGTTTCTTCTAAAATCCCCGATATGTATTTGGGTGGATATTTTAAAGACCATTGCATATGTAATTACAACTGTAATTTGATATGCAAAGGCTTTTGAAACTCCCGATAATAAAGAAGTCGGGTCGTTTTACTTGTCTTGTTGCATATTTTAAAGTTGCCCAAGCATTTTGAGCTCTGTATTCATGCCAGGTTTTTCGGAACAGAACTCTAGTTCAGAAGACGCTGAGCTCTTAATCAAACGAACTCTCAGTTCTCCAATCAAATCGGTGAACCCACAATAGTGGGTTACACTTTTTTGCCTGAACGGACACTGAACTCTACATTTTGAAAAAAAAAATTAGATTCGGATGCATATTATCGTTAAACCGTTTGAAATCGGAAGATGAAGTAAATTAGAGTCTTTTAAGATTTTCTGTCTAGATTCTAAATACATTTTTTATTTTTATTTTTATTTTTGAATTGATTTTAATGGGTTTTTCCTTCTCCCACAAAAAACTAGTATGTGGCTGAAAACGTCATTTTCAAAGAGTTACATTATTTTCATAGAGCATAAATTTTTTCTAAAATAGATATCAATGTAATTCTTTTGAATTTATTTTTTTAACATCCATACGGAGGGCATGCAATTGGTTTGATGATATTATCAATATTATTGCACATTTTATTAATGTTTGAAGTTGACTAAATCGTAATTTTGACATACCTTAACTACATAGCTTATAACTTGTCGTGTATTTGTCCAATTTTATTTTATTTTTTTTTTATAGAAAGAAAACTTCAATACCTAGGGCATAGATATTTTTTATAAAAAAATTTCTCTCATTTACTATTTTTCCATAAATGTCAAACCTAGATGTAGACATACGGTGAAATATCTATGTTTAGTAAAACTAAAAATACAAAGTCATAATAAACTTATTATATATTAACATTATAATCATTGGAAATATTTTTCTCAGTAGTACCTTACTACATAGATAAGTTTATCAAATAAATTCATTCGATCTACCAAAAGATGAAGTCAAAGTGATTTTTTGTCAGCATTTTTAAAGGTGCGAAGGAGACTCCATTGTAGGTATGAATGAGGAGTATAGATGTTATATCAATATTTTTCTTATCTAAGAGGCTTTGAGATAACTATTTGTAATTAATTCTTTCAAATGGAACCTATCAAGGCTTAAATCATCATATTTTATTAAAAATGTGTTATTTCAGCAAAAATCAGCATGTCTAAAAAATTGTAACCCACTATTGTGGGGTCACCCAAATACGCAGAGTCTTATGGCTTTAAAGCATGTTTGTGCATTCATTTATTATCAGTGGCGGGATTTTTAACAACATTTTACTTTGGCGAGATGGGAGACTTCTTCTATTTGTATTTGGTCTTGAAGCCTTCATTCAGCACCATGAATTGTTTTTCAAAGTTTTGTGCCTTGGTCCAAGTATGTGGCCTTTCTTGTCCATTTTTTTTATCACTTATGTAGCTGTATGAAAAACGTGTTTGTATCTCTGCATTTCTACATATTCAGGGACGTTTTTAGTCAAAAACGTGTTTCATTTGCAATGATTTTTATTTTTATTGGTCATTTTCATGAAAAACATGATTGTTTTTACCCTTGTAATTATCACTTTTCCCTTATTTGCAGTCATTTTGCTCTTCAATGGTTTTTGTATGCCCTATGCTAGATGTTTTCTGAGTTAGACTTCACTTTCTAGCTGCAACTAGGGTTTTATGAATATGTTTTCTGTTAAAAACGGGATTTGCATTTATTTTTTTGGGTCTTTTGAAGCCATATTTGGGGGGTTTTGTTCTACAAATGCTTATCAGAATTTTTTCAAGAGGTTCAAAGAGAATTATATATGAAGATTTCCATTTTCACAATGTATTCATGATCATGGCGAAAGAATTGTTCGATTTTGGTTGAAAGAACAAATAAATAAATTTCTTCCATCTTGCATTCAACATGATGGAAAATATTTCCAATGCATATGCCACCATTTCCAAAATAATGTTGAAAAATTAAATCCCTCATCCATTTGCAGCCATACCTGAAAATTTCACATTCATATCAATACCTTGAGAAAACTAAAACTCCCTTTCATTTCCATGAAATAAGAAATTGAGGCAATATTTGAGAAACTTGCATACATATATACCTTGCAAAATCAATGTTCTTCATATCCACCATTTATATGCAGCTTGTTTTGTATGTTTCCATATGCAGTTGTTTCCAAAATCTTAGTTTGTGCAAGTTGATTTTTGAGTAAATAAAAAGCGAGTATTTTCAATCTTTGAGTTGAGGAAACTTTGTGGAATTATTTGTTCTGTCATAAGGAGAGTCTTAAATCTGATTTTGTATAGACTTTGTGCTATAATGGTCAATTTGAGTTAGTTAAGAGTGAATGCATAGACTTTGAGCTGTGGTTCATATTGATATTAAAGATAGAAAAGAAGTTTCATGTGTTCAAATCTTTGTGCTTATCATATTGCTGCTTCATAGTTTAAAACCTTTTTCAGGATAGTGTATAAGCCTATGAGCTTATATATATTCCTTAGTCTATAGTCAACTAGTACGCTTAACAATTAATATTTCGGTTGATTTTGAGTTTATTGGTATTATTTTCCCGACTAGTACTTAGAGGTGAAATTGTGAAAGTCTTCAGTTTGTAGAGTGCATCTTTATGAAAGTGAAATCCTTCCTGAAGAAAGAGGAAGTGATACGTGAAACACCCAATTTTAGATTAAATTTGAGTTTCTTGTTAAGTTTTAGTTGAATAAGTTGCAATAAGGACGCCTCACCTAAGTTGAGAGGAGAGATTATTTCTCATACACTGTGTCTAAATATCCCATTTTAAAAATAGTGTGTCTACGACTACCTACAAAATCTTTAGCCAACAATTATTTTATAAAATATTAATTTATATTTCAAAATAGGGACATCACAGTCCGCCCTTCTCAAAATTGTTTGTCCTCATGCAATTCGAACCTTGTGAGTGGTGTCTTTCTATGTCGATATCCCATCCAATGACCCTGAAATGGTAACTTCAACTTGAGGTTAGAACTGCAATACATTCATAAATATAAGCTTATGAACTTGAAAATATTTCATCATATTACTCAATTTAAGAACAATTCAAAAAAAATAAAACTTATCTTGATTTGTTGTAGTATTTCTCTGTTACGCGTGGTTCTGCTCCTCCAAGAATGTGTCTTGATCAGGCTCAAACAATCACCAAGAATGTCCTTGATCAAGCCTCAACACTCACCAAGAAGGTCTCTTGATCAAGCTCTAACACTCACCAAGAACGTCTAAATCTAGTTTTGACACTCACCAAGAATGTCTCTTGATCAAGCTCTGACACTCACCAAGAATGTCCTTGATCAAGCCTCGACGCTCACCAAGAACGTCTAAATCAAGTTTTGACACTCACAAAGAATGTCTCTTGATCAAGCTCTAACACTCACCAAGAATGTCCTTAATCGAATCTCGACGCTCACCAAGAACGTCTAAATCAAGTTTTGACACTCACCAAGAATGTCTCTTGATCAAGCTTTGACAATCACCAAGAATGTCCTTGATCACGCCTCAACGCTCACCAAGAACGTCCAAATCAAGTTTTGACACTCAACAAGAATGTCTCTTGATCAAGCTCTGACACTCACCAAGAATGCCCTTAATCAAGCCTCAACGTTCACCAAGAACATCTAAATCAAGTTTGGACACTCACCAAGAATGTCTCTTACCAAGTTTTGACGCTCACCAAGAACGCCCACTGCCAAGAATGGTGATGCTCACCAAGAACACCCGTTGCCAAGAATGGGGACGCTCACCAAGAATGCCCTCTATAGCTAACATTCACCAAGAATGCCCTCTATTAAGAATATCTTGGATCTCCGGATTCCCTTTATGAATCTCAACATTCATCACGAATGTATCATACTTATTTTATCACATATCTTCCTTGAATGATCTCAATATCCTCTTTATGCTTTCATTCTTCAGTATTTCTCTGAACAGATATCGCTGCAATAATGTGTTTCTCTTTTTTTTCAGAATCGAGACTTGTCAAACCTTAGTACTTTTGATGTTGAATGATAATGTCCTTTCTCTTGTGAGTGAATGATAAGTATTCCCTTAAATCCTCTCTTATTCGATGAGGCTTTGTTTATCTTTTACCCTGCAGGATGGCAAGATCATGCTCTGACACAACTGCAATATCCCCTGTTGGGACCTTTCTTAATTTATCCTAAATTTCTCAATTAGGGTTTGGATTTTAATGTCCATGATAGGATTAGTCATTTATCTCATTAGATTTAGTTATCTTTAACACTCATATGAAACCTTATTACTATTTCAACTCCATGAAGGGAAGAGTAGATGTTATCCAAGGTGCCTAGAGACCAACTACAATGGGTTCCCTCAAAATTTACAGGTCCAAGCCCATATCCTATCTTGGGACTTTCCCTCAAGGCCTCTAGGACACTGACTCCTACCCTATCTTGGGACAAATAGCCATTGCTTGGATTTAGACAAGCCCCTCCTAGGTAACATTACAATCTTCTCTACTTTAGCCAAATAGTAAAAGAAATCTTGTATAATATAATTGATATAATTCCTATATATATTAAATAAATTAGACTATATAAAGACCTCTCGTTTTGATAGAATGTAAATATGATATTTTGTTATTATCATTCATTCATAAATACTTTCCATAGTCACAATCTTATTCCATCTTCTCTTCCTTTTGAAGAGTATCCATTATATTCCTTAATTAATTCTTCCATTTCCTAATTCTTTTAATACTAAAATATAATTCAGAATAACTAAAGCTTTGACATTTATTTAATTTAATATATAAATGAAATGGAACTAAATCACATATATTCATCTTACTAAGAGAACATACATTTATTTTTTTGTGTTGGTTTTATATTCCCTAACACCTTGTTCCTACATAATGAATGAAATAAATTTATTACTTTTGTTAATGTTAGTTTGATCTTGCAAGTAATAGTTTATACTTTATTTTTATATTTTCCTTCGGTGGTACCAATGTAAGGTCTTAATATTTTCTTACTTTCCTTTTATACTTTTTTCCTCCCTTGAGTTCCTCCTACATTTCCTCCTTTATTTTCTTCTATCTTTTCTCCTTCATTTTCTCCTAGCTTTTCTCCTTCATTTTCTCCTAGCTTATTTTCTCCCAAGTTTTTCATATTATTTCTTCGCGTCCCTTCCTTTTTCCCCATAATTGTTTTCTTATACCTTTTTTTTCCAAAAGTCACGTCTTTTGGATTATATTATGTTATTTTCTTTATTTATATTTACTATATGAATGATATATTATAAATAATAATAGATTATAATTATAGTGTGATTATTTATTTATTATTTATTATATTTAATAATTTATTAATATTATTATATTGATTCATCAATATATTATATTATATTAATATATCATATTTTTATTATTATTATTTTAATAATATTTTATATTAATAATATATTAGTATGCTTATATATTATTTTATTATTTTAATAATGTATTATATCATTTTATTTATTAAATTTTCTTTTATTATTTTATAAAATATTAATTTCTATTTCAAAATGGGGACATCACAGACAAATAGATAATGAACAAATATTATCCTTTTAGAAACGGCATCATGTCACAAAGGTGCATTGAGCATGAATGCAAATATAATTATCATCCTACAAACAAGAAATGCATAGCTAGGCTCTACTAAGAAGACGAGCTGAGAGGCCTTTGTAAGGGAAAAGCCTGGCCCCTCCTTCCCCCTCATTACCACCATCATCTGAGACGGCCATATCAAGTTGAATTGAGTAGAGCATTAAGACATATCAAAGGTAAAACTGGATATGATCGTCAAAGTAACTTTGTGATTTCTTCTAACTTCTTCAAAGATGATCATCCAACTAACCTAGGCTACCATAGCTTACTAAGTTCTTACATAGGAAGATTATAACATTAGAATAAATTTCAAGATCAATGGTGCACCTCTTGTATGTACATTGACTAGCTATATAACAGTTGATTTCTTCTACTTCGTGTTAGTATTCTAATTTGTCCCTTTTAGGACAGCACAAAACAAAACATGTAAGGAAGAATATTTTTTACAAATATGAAAGAGAAGCTTCCTTTTGAAGAGTAAAGGAAACAATAAATTCTACATTACCGAATTCGGACCCTGGACCCGCGATTCAAGCATGGATCCGCAGACCGGTCCGTGTTGGATCCGGACAGAGTCCGGATCTGGACCTGTGGGTCCGTCAAGATCCGCAGACCCGCGGATCGCATCGAATCCACAGGTCTAGATCTGAACCCTGTCGGATCCAATGCGGACCCGAAGGGACCCAGCGTGGACCCTCGAGGATCTCGGGCGGATCCCACGGCTAGGCAGATTTAAAAGTGGGTCCAAACCACTTTAAAAAGGTTTTTTTATTATTTTTTTTGCTTCTAACCCTAAAACAACCCTTTTTATGGAGCCTCCAAACACATTTCATTTCACATTTGCTCTCGCATTCTTCTCTCTCATTCTTGCAAGTTTGAAGTGACGTGATTGTATTTGAAGGAGATCAATTGTGGAGTGGAATATACCTTCCAAAAAGAAGATTTGAGTGATTAAGGTATGCATTTCAACCATATTCTTTAGTTTTTTGATAGATTATTTCAAGTTTTTGAAAAGTTCTAATTTTTTTTAAGTTTTTGTATAAGTTTTGAAATATGTTTTTTTTTTCATTTTTGTTATAGATTGCAACAATCATACAATGAGTAATCAAGGCTTAGTGGGTGGGGAGGGGTCTCAAAAAATTAAAATTGATAAAGGGTCTCCTTTATGGAGACACACTACAAGAATTTCTCAATGTCCTGGAGGTGAGGGGTTTATATGGATATGTAATTTTTGTAAAACACAATATAAAAGCTCCTACTCCCTAATAAAACTTCATTTTTGGGGCCCCGGGGGTCAAGCGATTAACATGTGTGAGGGCCCAGGGCCAGGTAAGAAGGGGTTGTCAGCTACACAAATAGCAGCTTTTGTAAAAGAACAAGAAGATGCTAACAAATTAGTTGCAAAAGGGAAACAAGGTGCTTCTACCGGGAAACAAAAAACAATACCACAACCCACTTAACAAACCTCTAGATCACATCCCTTCTTGCCTATGCTTTCTAGAGATGATGAAGATGTAGAACAACCACAAATCACCACCTGCAAGAGAGGCCCATTAGATAGGGCATTTCAAAATGAGTTAAGAGATATTGCTGATCTAAAAGTTGGACATTGCCTCTTTGTGAATGGTGTTCCATTCAACTTAGTGAGATCACCTTATTGGAGGGAGATGGTGCAAGAAATAAATAATGCACCTTCTAGTTACCAAGGCCCTGGATATGAAAAGGTGTGCACCACCTTATTACATAGTGAGAGAAAAATTGTAGAGGCCCAACTAAAACCAATAAGAGATTCTTGGGTTCAAATAGGTGTGTCTGTTTCGGATAGATGGAAAGATTGCAAAAACCGTCCATTAATCAATGTAATATTGTATTCCCCATGGGGTCAATGTTTTTGAGGGCGGTTGACTGTGAAGAGGAAGTAAAAGATGCAGAGTTCATTACCAAGATTCTCATTGATTCCATAGAGTATGTGGGTCATAACAATGTTGTTCAAGCAATTACAAACAATGCAAAAGTTTGCAAAGCTACAGGTACTTTGGTAGAGGCTAAATATGATCACTTCTTTTGGACACCGTGCACCGTTGATTCTCTCAATTTAGTGACAAAAGCAATTGGCACCCAAATAGAATGGGTGAAACAGATATATGAGGGTGAGGAGATTCAAATGTTTGTGACAAATCACCATATATCACAAACAATTTTCATAACTTTCTCAAGATTGGAATTATTGAAGGTAAATTTTAAAATTTAATTTATAATTTATTTAATCTCATTTATCATTTTATGTCATGCTTTACATAATTGAATAAATATTGTTTGTATTAGTGACATATTTTAAATGTGTTATTAACTCACTATTAACATGTTCTTAGGTGGCTGAAACCCGGTTTGCCTCCCACACAATTGTGCTCAAACATCTTGTCAAGGTGAAAGAGGCATTATCACAAATGGTTATTAGCAACCAATGGAGCATCTAGAAACAATCCAATACAGTGAGGACCCAAAAGGTGAAGGCGTTGATATTAGATGATGATTGGTGGGCTCGTGTAGAGTATGTGTTGGAATTCACTGAGCCTATCATGTCTATGCTTCGATTTGCCGACACTGATGAACCATGCTTGGGGTATATCTATGATAGCATGGACACAATGTTGGAGAAGATCAAATTCGTAAGTTATAATACATTCCTCTATCTTTGTTTATTGAGAGATCTAAATTGACATAATGATAACTTACATCAAGATAACTTACATGAACATCATTTGATATCCCAGGTCATACAAAGGAGAGAGAATGGTTCTGGGGATACTTTTTACAAAAAGGTGGAAGCAATTATTCTTCATTGTTGGAACAAGATAACCGACTAACCGACCACACCTTTGCACCTCCTAGCATATGCTTTATCTCCTAGGTACTATAGCCCAGATGTACTTGCTATTCTAGGTAGAGTGCCACCATATAGATATGTTGAGGTTGCTAATGGGTATAAGAGGACATTTGAAAAAATCTTTCGCGATCCAAATGTTCGGGTAAGTGTTAGGTGAGAATTTGGATCGTTTATCTCAGGAAGAGATCTCCACCCTACTTCTATCAATGACCAAAGCAAAATGGATGCTATTAGATGCTGGTACCTTCATGGGCAATTAAGATTCTATCACAAATAAGTTTTTAAGTTTATTTATTTTTTGGGGGGGCACTTGCATTGTAGAATTTAACACTTATCACTCTTGAATTTATCTTGTATTTTTTAATTTTGTTGGTTTTCTCTCTAGGTTGCGAGCTCTTCTGTCGCTGAGCGGAATTGCAGTACTTACTCCTTTATCCACTTAGTCAAGCATAACCGGTTGCTACACAAAAAGTAAAAGACTTGGTGCATATTCACAACAACTTGCACCTCCTGGCACTGTAGGATCCAAAATACAAGAAGGGGCCAGAGAAGCTTTGGGATGTAGCACCCGACTCTGTTGTCTTGGATATGACCATTTGGGATCTTGCTAGAACCACTTCCACTGATGTGGATGATGTGATGATGACATTTGCATTATGCTTGGTTGTCATCATTGGCAAACATCAAACACACTAGTCTTTATGTTAGAGCACAAGTGGTGAACCGGTAGTTGTCCCAGTCAACAACCATCAAACTTGCTAAGTAACCAGTGTAATTGCACCAGTCATGACAATATCAATCTTGTCCAAACCGGTCTAGTAGAAAACCACAAAAGGGAGATGACTCAACCGGCAGCACACCGGTTTCCGCGCAATGGTATCAGACCTACAGGTCCATGCTTATATGATTTCCTATCTAGCTTTAATGGGAATCCGATCCGATTTTCGTGGAGCGTTTTGGGATGAATTGGAGTTTTGTATGCGAGCATTTTGACTCGAACTAGAGTTTGGAATGCTTTCTAGTTCAACGGCATTTTTCAAGGATTTATTGTTTGGCGCCACAATTCCATTGAGTAATATGAGAATCATTATATAATTTGGTCATAGAGCAAAAAGAGAAGTGTGGTTGGAGAAATCAAGTGCGCAGAGAGAGAGCAGATAAGAAGAGTCGAGTCTTCTGAGAAGGGATACAGTCACCAAGAGTGAACGACATAAATTGAACAGGCAAGTTGAGCGAGGAATAGAATAGGTATGATCTGAACGACCGATTAAGTGTCTACAGAAGATTAGTTTTCTTATTGTGTGAAGCTCGTAAAAATCCCTTTATCAGGGTGAACCCTAACAAGTTCCATTGTATAAATCCCTTAACCGGGTGACATCTTGATTCATGTTCTCAAGTCCTCTGGCGAGGCGACTCCTAACAGCGTCAAGATCTTAACCGATCTATATCAAATCCCTTCACAGGGTAGCACTCTAACAAGTGTTGTTGTAAGCCTTTAACAGGGCAACTTTATTACTGCAGTAGTGAAGATTGTGGGTTCTGTCCCACCATGGTTTTCTCCCTCTAACCGAGGGTTTCCATGTATAAATCCTATGTTATCTTATGTATGTAATTTTTGTTCAAGTTACTTAAACATGCATTACATTTTCATTATCACACAATAGTTGTATTCAGTTAAACATGAATTAAAAAAAAATTAGTTGGAGTTGACTGATTCACCCCCCCTCTCAGTCAACGGTTAACAGATGATGATGATAATGAGACAATACCCTCTAGTGCTAATGGAACCAGTCTGGGTTCCAATGATGATGTTGATTAACCATTTGTAGCTGCTGAAGACCCCATTGATCCAAATTTTTTTGATAATCCATTTGATGATTAATGAAATGAAAACTTTAGTCTTTCATGATTGATGAACATCGAATCATGTTGCAAACATAAATGGACTATATTTTGAATTTTCATTTTGTAAATCAATAATTCAATGTGTTGATTTTCTTTAGAATCATGAACATAGATCAATGATCGAGTATACTATTTAAATTTTTAATGTTTATCTTTGACATTTGGCATTGATCAATGATCAAGCATATATTCACAAATAAATATGTATATTTCTCTTTTTTTTTTAATAAATAATGCATATATATATACACACACACGAACCCATACAAACCATAAAGGGAAAAAAATAAAATTCACAAATCCACGAACCGGATTCTCGTACCCGAATCCGTCCCTAAACCTGAACCGACAACTTAGGATAAATTCCATATCAAGCTGCTAGCATTTTTGTTTCCAAATAACTTTTTTTTTTAAATTAGAGCTAGAAGAAAACAAAAACAATATATGGTGAAGGAATCACCACGTATAAATCCTGTGTTAGCTTATGTATGTGATTTATGTTCAAGTTACTTAAACATGCATTACATTTTCATTATCACACAGTAGCTCTATTCAGTTTAACAGGATAAAAAGAAAAATTAGATGAGTTGACTAATTCACCCCTGTTAGCAATTTAAGATTGTCATAATTTAAGATTGTCGTTAGTGTAAATACACAAACACCATGCATCGGTAAAAGGTCACCGGTCACTAACGTTACTTAGAAGACATCGGTAGACAAGAAACAGAGTGTATGCACCGGTAGTTAAAGAAAAGGGAATACACCGGTAGACCGATCTAAGTATACAGTACCGGTCTCACAGTGCATACAAAGTTGAACCGAGAATAAAGGTTACACTGGTCTAAACTGCCTAAAGATCCGCACCGGATTCTGCGGAGCAGTTTGAGTTAAAACCGGATTATACGGGACATCCACCGCTGAAAAGTGGAGTTAGCTTTTTAACTGAAGTTAGCTTTATTTCTAAGGATGTTTTGCAAGGTAAACTCCAGATCAATACGCATACATTTTTGTTTGTTGCATGATCTATCGCTGAGTTTACAGCCTGACGGTTCTATGAGTTAAGGGTTTCATTACGGTGAACTCTTATATAAATACAGGTCATAGGACGCAAGAATAAGGTTGTTGAAGGTTGTTGAGAATTGTTGAGGAGTCAAAGCGGTGAAGAGACATCTGCGTAGAAATCACAGTCACCAGAGGTGAAAGGCATAGAGGCAGAAAAGATTCAACAGCCAGGCAAACCAAGAGAGATCAACAAGTATGATCTAATTAGACAATCAGGGTCACATAAGATCATTGCTTTTATAAGGTGTGAAAGCAAATTGAAATCCCTCTATCAGGGTGGACCTAATCGGTTCGTTGTAAAATCCCCTAACAAGGTAACATCTTTGTTGATGTTCAAAGTCCTGTAACCAGGCAGCTCTTAACAGGGTTCAGAACTTAACCGATATTTTGTAAAATCCCTTAACCGGGTAGCACCTTAACCAGTGCTTTGTAACCTCCTAACAGGGCGCCTTCATTCTACAGTAGTGAAGTTGTGAGCTCTGTCTCACCATGGTTTTTTCTTTCTAACCGAGGGTTTCCACATATAAATCTTGTGTTGATCTGTGTACTTTTACAGTTATGAATGTTTGTTTTTCCTTTGCTTAGATCACAACAAGTACAGAACAAGATTTGAATTACAGTAGAAAATAGTTCTTACTAATTCACCCTCCCCCCTCTCAATAACTGGTCACCAATAAAAATTGGTATCAAAGTCTAGATCTCTGTTATATAAAGCTTAACCGCTTGAGAAAAAAGATCATGGAGGGATACTGGTATCAGAAACAGCTAGAGGAAGCTAATGACATTATAGCCTCTCTAGAGAGAAAACTGAGAAGATCTCTAGCCAAGAGAAAGGAACTGACTATACAGCTAAACAAGAGCAACGAAACCATTAATAAACTCTCTGGGCAAAGTGGATCTGATGAAGCTGAGGAGACAATATCTGAATTCATGGAAAAGAATCAGATCCTGACAGATCGGATCTCCAACCTTAAGAGGGAACAAGAAGACAATGCCCTCAGGATGACTGAGCTGATTGAGAAAAAGAGAAAAGCTGAAGATGAAAGGAACACAGCAGTCAACTCTTTTACCGCCTCTGAGAAAGCAAGGGACCGAGCAGTGGAAGTTGTAGGGGCGAATGAACTTATCATTCTACAACTTCAAGAGGACATGCAAATTGTCACCCAAGAAAACGCCAACATGCAGAAGGGCTGGCATGACAGAGATGAGGCATGCAAAAGACTAGCACTGGAGTTATATCAACTAAAGGAGCAGATGAAAGAGCTTGAAGAAAGAAATGAAACCTTGAGAAGATACAATGAGAGCTCAGTCAAGCTTGATGAGCAACTTAAAGCTCAAAGAAAGCATAAAGATCAAACCGGTCTTGGATTCACCAGTGAAGTCACCAAAAAGAATAGTGAATCTTATGGAACCAAGACAAGCAAGAAAGAAAAGAAGAAGCCACTAGCACAAAAAGGTAAGAAGACCTTTAACACATCTTGCAATCATTGTGGGAAACCGGGTCATAAAACAAATGACTGCAGAAATGCACCGGTAAAGCCCAACAACAGTTACTGCAAAAACTGTTGCAAATATGGCCACAAGACCAATGAATGCTGGTCCAACCCCACATCGGTGTCGAGTGGAAGCAAGGCAAGCTTCAAGGGCTACTGTTATGCACGCAACAAGTTTGGACACAAGGCTGAAGAATGCAGATCGAAGACAATGGTATTTAGATCCCCAAGACTGATATTCACCAAGAAAAACAAGAACCGGAGCACAGCCAACTGTACAAACTGTGGAATGCACAGTCACAATGACTCTGGGAGCAAATCATCCCGAACAAGAAGGGTGAACCCATGGAAGGCAACCGGGATAGTCTGCTATCACTGCAACAATGTTGGACACTTAGCCAAAAATTGCAGGAACCGGTCATCCTATAAGAAGAAAGTACTGGCCAAACTGGTAGAGAAGATCAATAAGGAAAAGAAGACTGAGAAAACAGTAAGACAAATTTGGTCCATAAAGGAATCAAAAGGCTCCGCTGAGGAGAAGACAGAGGAAAGATCATCATCTGCAAATGGTGATATCTCTTCAGCAAACTGAGTCGTAAAGGCCTAGAGGGAACCGGTAGACCAACTACCATCCCCAGTAAGACTAGTGAGAATCGGACTCACTTAGTCTACAAGAACAACCAGACAGGTAAGAAGTGATCAACCGAGGTTTGCCAAACCGAAAAAAAGAAGTCGGATCACTGGTTGGCAAAAACAGAAAGAAAGGTTAGGTAAGGCATTTATTACTGTAGCCGTTTAACATATAGTTACCGTTTGGTAATTACCATTATGACCTAACCCTATAAAAGGAGGAAGAATTAGTCATCATTTTTACTTTCCTTTCATTGAGATTAACGAACTTTTATGAGTAATATTCTTGCGCTTTGATCATCATGAGTGATAATCTGTTAGACTGATCAAAGCTTCTGTCTATTAATCAACTGTTCGCAGTGGCATGATCATCCTCTACCGTAAAGTTGATCAAGGGAGATCAGGCGAACAGGCCAGCATACAACATATTGCCTACTCAGAACAGAGAGAACGACATTGCTAGTGCGCTCGCATCTGTACCAGAAGGAGTCTTCTTAACCGAAGACGTCACGGCGTTCATTTACGCCAAACAAGAAGAATTGGGTGAAACATATATTCAAGGAGAGTACCTGTCACTGTGTGAAAAAGGGAGACTTCCTGATAAGTATGCCAAGCTAATATCATCTGGACTTATCAATGGAGTATGCTACCCAACCGTCTTCCAGAGAGATCTAATTCAACTAGTTCTCAGTCGTCTTCACGAACCAGGTTTCTGGCTCACAAAAGATGCGTGCAATTCGATCACCAAGGACGATCTGCATAGAGTGACCGGAAACAACAACCGAGGGGAAGCACTAACCCTAAGGACCATCGCCAATACCGTTGTCAATAGATTAACTAAGTCAAGACCTAATGGTCGACTTATGACCATGAAAGTCATTGAAGATGATGGAGTCCGGTTTGCGTTTGATGTACTTGGCTACAAGGTTTATCAGTCAAGCAATTTAAACAGCATACCCAATGGAGCAATTCACGCCACACACCGGATAATGCACAATAATGCCCAATACGACATCTGTGCAATGCTCCAAAGCCAAATATTTGAAAATATGAAGCTCGGAGTCGTGAGGAAGAAATCAATGAAGTACGGGACCCTTTTGGTATGTCTCTACTTCTACTACTCCAACTTCTTCCCAAGAATCGGAAAGGTTGTATGAAAGACCAATAGACCGGTTATGCATCAAATAAGCGAGATGGCCAATAAACTGGGAAACCAGTTAGGAAGTGTGATGACTGAACATTTTGAGGCATTTCAATTAAAAATGCACACAAGAGAGAGGGTGTTGTCAACTATTGTTGACCTGTACAAGGATGATGTATGCTTTCTGGTTACCACCGATAACTATATCATTCAAGCAGCGGAACCAAGAGAAGTATATGCTCCTGAGCTAGTGTATGAGATCACTGCCAAGACTGCTAAGGCATATGTTGATGCCCTAAATGATGCAAATTTGGATCTCTTTGCAAACCGGTTCGGTACATTCACCGAGATTCAAGAGAATCTTAAAAGGAGGACACCGATCAAAAATGTCTACACCAAGAGGGCCCCCACACCAAAGAAGAAACCGGCGACAGAGCAGCCCAAGGCTCGGAGGAAGAAAGTAGAACAAGTACCCAGTACTCAAGAGGAAGATCAAGAAGAGACAAAGACCAAGGAAACAGTTCCTCTGATAAGAAGAAGAAAGCCCACAATTGATGAATTTGTGGCAGGACTAAAAGAATCTAGTGGTTTAGGTTATGTTAGAGGCAGATATCAACTAGCCAATGATGAAGACAGAAGAAAAATTGAAGCAGCTGTAGTGTTCTGCCTTCAAAAATTCAATCTACATCCTAGTGGACTTCACACAACTCTACCTGAAGATCTTCTACAAATTACTGAAGATCAGTGGAAGGCTTCAAAGGATAGAGAGGAGCTGAGGATACGAGCTCTTCTAGAGGTCTAGAACCACCTCACTATAGAAGAAGTCACAGAACAAGCCGAACTTCATTAGCAAACCTTCTCAACAAAAAGAAGGATAGGTCTCATTCTTATTGGAGAAGTTGAGAAAGTGCATAATGAAGAAGTAGTGATGTGGACCAAATTCCTTCAGACCCAGCAGCAAGCAAAACAAGAAGCAGCTCAAAGAACAATAGTTCCACCGGTCCCGGACACCAGTAAAGGGAAAGGAGTGCTTGGAGCTGAAGCACCAGTAATAGTGGACATCACTAATGACAAAAGCAACAAGCCTGCACGACCTCCCGTTCTCATCTCTCCGAGCAAAGGTAACACTAAACCTATGACAGTCAATGATATAGTTGATGAAGTAATGGACTTTGGAATAGTAGACAATGTTGCCAAGTGGTATAGTGTGTTAGAAGAAGAGGATAAAGAGGCAATCATTATAGCAATAGTGGAAACATGTCTAGACTATCATAGAACTCCAAGGGACTACAGGTCAAAGTTTCCACCGAAATTGAATTCTAGGCTTCAAGCCAAATGGAGAGCCAGTCTAGGAATAAATACAAGAATAAGTAGAGAAACATTGTCTCAAGTTAGACCAGGCCTAAGTGAAGACCGCATAAAGCTTCCATTAGAAGAGGCATCAATGAATTTGCAACCTGGACTCAAAGTTGCCAAAATAATTAATGGACTTGATAAAGAGGTCTATGAAGAGACCCTAGATTTTTAGAAAAAGTATGATTTCAGTGCATTGGAAAAACTAGGTCCTCAGGATCAAACTGAACAAATGCAAGTACCACCGGTCAAATTCACACATGGTCAAAAATCTTCTACCGAAAAGGAAAAAGTTCAAACAAAAGAGTTCACAGCTAGTGAACAAATAAATGTTGAACAAGTAGAAATTGAAGTACCAAGGGGTGAACTTCATACAGCTGCAGAGCAACTGGATGCACTACATCAACATGAACAGAATATAGAGGTTGAAGAGCAACCGGAAGATGATGCTCAGACAGAGGAAGAACCACATGCAGAGCAAGTTCTACCGGAAGAAGAAAACACAACTCATCAAGAAGCTGAAGAGAATAAGGGACTAGAGGAAGAAATTCTAGTCCACACTGAGCAAGTTCAATCGAAGCAAGAGCAAAGGCAATAGGAACAAGCCGACATACCGAGCTCCTCATCTAAGAGAAAGTTGTCATTTGCCGAGGAGAAGGAAGCTAACAAGAGTAAGGTCACCGATACAGTGGTAGACATCAGCAAGATGTCAACAAGGCAGCTAAAAGAGCTGACCAAAAGGAAACAGGACATGGTCCTGACCACTGTAAAGAACATTTTGTGCAACTTCGTTCCTGATGCTGACATAGATGAAGATGAACCGGTCATCGATTAGCTAGAAGTTCTAGCACAGACAATCGGTGAGGATCTCACTAATCCAAAAACAGTGGCAATTGACCACTATGAGAAGAAAAGAGTGGAGATTCTTCAAAAATAGGTTGAAGAAATCAAGGTTAATGTGACTACCAACCTGAGAGTGTTGCAACAACAACTACAAGTGGCAGGAAGTTTGATGTCCAGAACTTCAAATTTTGATATATTCTTGCAAGATCTGTCAGAGAAATCAACAAAGGCCTCAGAGGAGAATAGAGCCTTGTCCTCTCACTTCGACATAAAGAATAAATCTGCAACATATTTTAGCAGAGAAATGACAAGTCTGGCTCTTGTCAAAACGAAGACTGCAGAAGAGGAAAACAAGAGAATCCAAGACATTGTTGGATTTCAGCTGTTTTTAGCCCCAACATTTGACTCCATGCAGCACACTGCAACAACAATAGAAG
This sequence comes from Chamaecyparis obtusa, assembly GCA_027943335.1. NCBI lineage: Eukaryota > Viridiplantae > Streptophyta > Pinopsida > Cupressales > Cupressaceae > Chamaecyparis > Chamaecyparis obtusa. Next base: position 2,441,588 of record BSBK01001812.1, read on the forward strand.
CTCCGATTAATGAACCAGATTACAAGACTGTGGAAGATATGGAGAACATCATTGTTTCTCTTAAGGCAGCCCAAAAGAACATAGAATTTATAACCGGACAATGGGCACCATTCTTTCAATCTGCCAAACCAATATACAAAGACATCTTCACAAAACTTCCAATATGAAGAGATGTAATAGCCTTTGTCTTTTGGAGGCAAAAAGAGGAAGAAGAGCAGAACAGGAAATAGAGAAAAGAAGAGTATGTGCAGGAGGGAAGAAGAGCAGGAAACAGAGTGGATAAGAAGAAGAGCGACAGAAGAATAGCCACCGGAGCACCCAAATAGGGGAAGTGTTCTATAGACAAGAATTGTCACAAGTGAGTATGGTTTTGTGTATAGTTTTGCCACCATTCACAAAGGGGAAGATTGTTAGCAATTTAAGATTTTCATTAGTGTAAATTCACAAACACCATGCATCGGTAAAAGGTCACCGGTCACTCACGTTACTTAGAAGACACCGATAGACAAGAAATAGAGTGTATGCACCGATAGTTAAAGAAAAGGGAATACACCGGTGGACCGATTTAAGTATACAGTACCAGTCTCAGAATGCATACAAAATTGAACCGGGAATAAAGGTTACACTAGTCTAAACTGCCTAAAGATCCACACCAGATTCTGCGGAGCAATTTGAGTTAAAACCGAATTATACGGGACATCCACCGCTAAGAAGTGGAATTAGCTTTTTAACTAAAGTTAGCTTTATTTCTTAGGATGTTTTGCAAGGTAAACTCCAGATCATAACGCATACCTTTCTCTTTGTTGCATGATCTATCACTGAGTTTACAGCCTGGCGGTCCTATGAGTTAAGGGTTTCATTACGGTGAACTCTTATATAAATATAGGTCATAGGACGCAAGAATAAGGTTGTTGAAGGTTGTTGAGAATTGTTGAGGACTCAGAGCAGTGAAGAGACATCTGCGTAGAAATCACAGTCACCAGAGGTGAAAGGCATAGAGGCAGAAAAGATTCAACAGCCAAGCAAACCGAGAGAGATCAACAAGTATGATCTAATCAGACAATCAATGTCACATAAGATCATTGCTTTTATAAGGTGTAAAAGCAAATTGAAATCCCTCTATCAGGGTGGACCTAATCAATTCGTTGTAAAATCCCCTAACAGGGTAACATCTTTGTTGATGTTCAAAGTCCTGTAACCAAGCAGCTCTTAACAGGGTTCAAATCTTAACCAATCTTTTGTAAAATCCCTTAGCCGGGTAGCACCTTAACTAGTGCTTTGTAAGCTCCTAACAAGGCACCTTCATTCTGCAGTAGTGAAGTTGTGACCTCTGTCTCACTGTGGTTTTTTCCTTCTAACCGAGGGTTTCCACGTATAAATCTTGTGTTGATCTGTGTACTTCTTTTACAGTTATGAATGTTTTTTTTTCTGTTGCTTAGATCACAAGAAGTACAAAACAAGATTTGAATTACAGTAGAAAATAGTTCTTACTGATTCACCCGCCCCCCCATCTCAGTAACCGATCAGCAATAACAACCCCCCTCTCAGTCACCAGTTAGGATTAACAATTGGTATCAGAGCCAAGTTCTCGGGTAAAGAAGCTTAACCGCTTGAGTAACAATCATGCAGGGTTACACATATTAGAAGCAGTTAGAGGAAGTGCAAATGAAAGGATTGTTTCTCTTGAAAACAGACTGAGAAGATCTCTTGCAAAGAGAAAAGAACTGACTTTGCAGCTGAGTGAAAGTCAAGACACTATAAATGAACTATCTGAACAGAGTAGTTCAAATGAAGCAGAGAAAGCAGTTTCTGAACTCGTGGACAGAAACCAGAACCTGACCGATCAAGTCTCTAATCTGAAAAGAGAATAGGAAGGTCATGCGCTGAGAATGACTGAACTCATCGAAGCAAGCACAAAAGTTGAGGATGAGAAAAATAGTGCTCAAGAAGCACTATAGACTGCTGAGAGAGCAAGGAGCTTAGTTGAAGATGCTCTAAGAGAGAGTGATGCATTCATACTGCAACTACAAGTAGACATGCAAGGCATAACTCAGGAAAATGCCATCATGCACGAACACTTGCATGATAAAGATGAAGCAAGTAGAGAAATGGTTGTTGAAGTTGAAAAACTAAAATTGCAGTTGAAAACTGTTGAGGAGAGAAATGAAAAGCTCATAAAATATAATGAGAGTTCTAAGAAGCTGGATGAGCAACTGAAAGCTCAAAGAAGGCACAAAGACCCCACAGGACTTCGTTACAACGGCCAAGACACCAAAGAAACCGGTGAATCCTCAAACCTCAAAGGAATCAAGGAGGACAAGAAGAAACCAACCGGAGATAAAGGTAAAAGACTCTTCAAACCATCTTGCAAACATTGTGGCAAACTGGGTCATAAGTCTAACAATTGTAGGAATGCACCGGTGAAACCTTTCACCGCCAACAGTTACTGCAATAACTGCTATAAGCATAGACATAGGACCTTTGAATGTAGGTCACGATCAAATAGTGTGTCTAGTGGCAGCAGAGGAAGCTTTAAGGACTATTGCTATGCATGCAATAAATTTGGACATAAGGCTGAAGAGTGTAGGTCTACAACCATGGCATTCAAGTTTCCACCGAGATCGGTATCCCATAACAGGAATGCAAACCGGGGCACGTCTATGTGTGCTACGTGTGGACAATCAGGGCATAGACTCCTGAGTGTCATTCACCCATGGACAAAGGAAAAAGAGTTAATCCATGGAGAGGAACAAGGATGACTTGTTACAATTGTAACAAGATTGGGCATCTGGCGAAAGATTGCAGGAACCGGTCAATAAACAAAGGAAAAGGCCAAGTAAAACTAGTCAAGAGGAACGAGACTCCCAATCAAAAGGGAAACATAACTGAAGAGACCAAGAAAGAAGTGAAGAAGATATGGTCCAAAAAGGGAACAAAGAGCTCTGAAGGAGAAAAATCAGAGAGAAAGTCATCTACCGATGATGATATCTCTTCATCAAATTAAGCCATCACGGCTTAAGGGGGATCAAGTAGAAATACTACTGTCCCCAAAGTAACTAGTGAGATTTACTCTCAATAAGTAGAAGTTGTTATTGAGAAGCACTCACCAATCTAAGACCAAAGAACCGGTCAAAAGCGTATGCTGTGTGATTTGATTAATTACCTTCTCGATAATAGAACACGGTTGAAGTATCAACCGAGGATGTTGCAGTAAAACTGGTAAAGCATTGACTATTGACGAACCGATCAACAAAGGTGAAGTTAAGTAAAAACCGGTAAGGCTCCTAAATGCGATTGTTGTTAACAAAATGTTACCGTTTGCTAATTACCGTTGGAGCCCAAGGATATAAAAGGGAAAGTGTATTACTCATTTCATTTTACTTTACTTTTTGTGTAAAATTTTCTTTAGGCTTGAGTAATCTATTTATCTATGTTTGCGATCTTTGCTTTTCAAATCCTGCAAATTCAACAGAGCTTTGTGTGTATTCTCTTACCAACAAAATGGCATCATTGTCATCTATCGCAACTCTTATTAACATCAATCAGCAAGATCGACCTGAATATGATGTAATGCAAGTTTAGAATAGGTCAAATGATATGGCTGGAGCCCTATCATCTATTCCAGACAGCGTGCTATTGACTGAAGACGTAACTGCCTTCATTCACTGCAAGCAAGAGGAGTTGGGCGAAACATATATTCAAAGCGAATTTCTAGGGCTCTGCAAGGATGGGAAGCTAAAGGCAAATTATGCTCGACTGGAAACAGCTGGATTGACCAATTGGGTTAAATACCCTACCGTGTTTCAACCCGACTGGCTTCGATTGGTACTCAGTCGAGTACACAATCTAGGTATGTGGTTGGCGAAGGGTGTTGTTACTCCTATTACAAAGGAAGATCTGACAAGAGTGACAAGGTTTAGTGCCACAAGGGAAGCCCTTACCCTGAGAACGATATCCAACAGAGGTCACCTGACTCACAAAGTCGAGGTATGACAGTCACATGATGATTGTCACAAATATTGAAGATGAAGGTGTTCGGTTTGTTGTTGCGGTGATCGGTTACAAAATATACCAATCAAGCTATCTCAACAGCATACCTGGAGGAGCTATTCATGGAGCTCACAGAATCATGCACGACAACGCCAAATACGACCTATGTGCTATGTTGAGAAGTCAAATCTTTGAAAACATGAAGAAGCTCGAAATGGTAAAGAAGAAATTCTTGAAGTATGGAACGCTTATGGTATGTCTCTTCTTCTATTATCAAAAGTTCTTTCTAGGGGTGGGAAATGTTAGATGGGCAACAAATAGACCGATCATGGTCTAAATAGGAGAAATGATCAATAACCTGGGAAATCACTTTAATAAGGTTATGTCAGATTACTTCAATGATTTTCAATCTAAAATGCATGAAACGGAAAGGATCCCATCTTCAATTGTAAATGAATACAAGGATGATATTTGTTTCCTTGTAAGCACTGATTGTTGTATAATCCAGGCTGTTGAGCCAAGATCAGAGTTTGCACCGGAATTAGGAAATGAAATATCATCAAAGATTGCCAAAGCATATGCTAAGGCACTTCAAGAAAGCAACCTAGACCTTTCAGCCAACCGGTTTGGCACTTATGATGAGATAAGTACAAATTTGAAGAGTGAACCTTCAAAGACAACAAAGAAGGTAACTGCTAAAGTTTCCAAATGGTCACCTACACCAAAGAAAAGAAAGGTAGCTATACCGGAACCTAGAGTTCAAAGGAAGAAGGCACAATCGGTCACAACCGAGCAATCTCGAGAAGAAGACTCAGAACTAATACAGAGAAAACCGCCACTTATATAAGAAGAAAGAAGACTGGGAAAATGGTAAAGCGGGAGGAACCAAAATCAAAAAGGCCAACCATTGATGAAATGGTTGAAGCTGTAAAGAATATAGGTGGGATGGCATGGGTTGCGAGTAGATACAATTTGTCTAATGAAGAAGACAAGGAAACTTGAAGATGCTGTAATATACAGCTTGTACAAATTCAGCAGAACCCCTACCGAGATTCATGGCACGATTCCTGCAGAACAACATGAGCTTATTGAAGGAAGGTGGAAATCCTCAATAGCAAAAGAGAAAGAGCTCGGAATCAAGGCACTACTGGAAGTGCAAAGCCACTTGAGCCTAGAAGAAGCAACCAATCAGGCAAATGCTCATAAACAAAATTTTCAGATTACAAAAAGGATTGGTCAAGTATTAGTTGGAGAAGTTGAAGTGGTTCATGACGAAGGAGTTGTCATCTGGACAACCATACTAGAGCAGCAACACAAGGCTGAAGCTGAATGTCAGAAGTCTTCGTTCAAACCAGAAAAGGACATCGGGAGTGGCAAAGGCATTCTGAGCATAGACACACCAATCTACCAAAAGCTAGGAAACCAACCAGTTATTGTGAACATCACTAAAGACACCGATGGTGATCTAACTCCACCAACTATTCTAGCATCTCTAGTAAATGGTAAGGCTAAAACACTTACTGTTAATAATCAACATAGTTGATGAAATCTTAGATTTTGGTAAGGTTAGCAATGCTGCAAAATGGTACAGTGCCTTAGGCATTGATGATAAGGCTAAATTAGAACTAGCCCAGTTAGAAAGTTTTCTTGAGTTCAATCGGGGACCCAAGGATTACAGGTCCATTTTCCCAACTGAACTTAATAAAAGGCTTCTAACAAAAAGGAGAGGAGTAGCAAAAGATGCAAAAATGATAAGGGAAGTTCTAGAACAAGTAGAACTAGGTCTAGATGAAGAATAAATCAAAATTCTCATTGAAGTAGAAATACTGAACCTAGACTCTTGAGATAGAGTGGCCAAAATCATAAATGGCCAATAAAAAGAAGTTTATGAGGAAACAGTGAAATTATGGAAGAATCATGATTTCACCACTCCAGCAAAGAAGAAAGAAAAATTGACATCAAGACAGGTATCTACTGAGACACCTCATTCAACAGGTCCACAAGATAAATCTCAAGTTCAACAGACAGAGGCAATGGTCCTACCAAGAAAATCAATGGACACTGAGGCATCTAAGGAAAAAGGTGATGAGACAAAAGTCACAACCTGTGAGGACACAACCAGTGAGCAGGACAAAACCGGTGAGCAGGATACAACCAACAAGAAGACCCCAATCGATGAGCAGGCTACACCAATCAGACCGAAAGACCAAGAAATAGGGGAATCATTAGCAAAGACGGCTGAAGGAAAAGATACCGATAACACCCAGAAGGACAAAGTCACCCAACTGGTCGGAGAAGAGATCAATAGAGAAGATTAGAAACACCAAGAAGACAAAGAGGACAAACAGGTAGAGGAAGAGAAGCAACAAGAAGGAAAGGAAGAACAACAACAACAACAACAAGAAAAGGTAGAGGAAGAGAAGCAACAAGAAGAAAAGGTGGGTGAAGAGAAGCAACCAGAAGAAGAGCACAAATCAGGAGAAAAGGGCACTAAACAGAAACAACCAGCAGATATACCAAGCTCCTCTTCATTAAAAGGAAGCTATCCTTCATAGCAGAAACTGATTCCAAGAAAGGGAAAATGGAAACTCCACAAAGAGGGGAATCATTGATTAACATCAGTAAAATGTCAACACGGCAACTCAAGTTGCTCACAAAGAGGAAACAAGATATGGTTCTAAATAATGTAAAGAGTATTTTTTACAATTTTGCTTCAGATGCAGATATTGATGAAGAACCGATAATAGATCAGCTAGAAATTCTGGCAAAGACAATCGGAGAGGACATAACAAATCGAGAAGCTGTAGCTATTGATCATTATGAAACAAAAAGGATCAATATCTTGCATGACCAGATTGTTGCCATCAAAGTAACTATGTCCACCAGCACTGAGGAACTGAAGAAACAAGTTCAAGAAGTAGAAAAATTAATATCAAAAACATCCAATTTTGAAGATTTTGTCAAGGATATCACAAAAAGAACCAGTCGAACGACGCAATAGCTGAAAGAGATAACCACTCGCTTCAAGCCTCAGACCTCTTCAGCAACAAAATACAGTCGTGAGCTCACCAGTTTAGCACTCACACTGAGAAAAGCATCTAAGGAGCATATCAAGAGAATCCAAGATCTCGTTGGATTTCAGTTGTACATGGCTCCCACTTTTGATATGATGCAGAAAGCAGCAAAAGACGCTGACACACTTTTAAGTGAGCCAGCTTAAAAAACAATTGAGGACATGGAGAACCTCATTATTTCTCTACAAGCAATGAAGTATAACATTGACCAAGTCATAGATGCATGGAAACCATTCCTCGTTTCAGCAAGGAAAATCCACAACATCTTTAATCGGCTTCAATTATGAGATTTCACACCCTTTGTCCCTTGGAGGCAAAAAGGGGAAGATCAATGTCCTTTGATATGGTAGAGACTGGTTAGTACAGACATGCACAGGGGACGTAATGGCAGTATATACCAGTTGACAGGATGATACCTGACAGGGGAAGTATTATGATGAAAGCTTCATATGTATATATACTCTTTTGCAAGTTGTGATATGTTTTGCCACCAATGTCAATGGGAAGACTGTTGTCATTATGCTTAGTTGTCATCATTGCAAAACATCAAACACACTGGTCTTTATGTTAGAGCAGCAGTGGTGAACCGATAGTCCCAGTTGTAACAACCCCAAATCGGTCCTTAACTGCTGCAGACGTTTATCTCAATTTTTTGTTTCAAAGTTTATGATTTTTTATTTTTTTTCAAGGGTTTTAAAAATTAAAAAAACAAATATGCAATAATCTGAAAATTCTGCAACTATTCAATTAACTGTTGCAACTTCTATTTATTTTCCAAATAAAATACCAAAGGGAATCAAGACAATCCTTTATTGCACAATGATTAACAAAGGCAACTACAAAATGTATAAAAAACCTGGGAGAATACACCAGCTGCTGCAAGAACTTATTTATTTCACCTCTACAATGTTGTCGCTGTAAATTTCAAAGAGGATAAGGGCTATGACTTATTCCTCCATAAAACTGCAATTGAATACTCTCTTCTTGCTGCTGAAACTAATATTGTTGAAGCACAAATAGAGTCTTCGAATGAAACTCTCTGAAATCCCAAATTCACTAGATATTTCACCAGCTCAAATAGATACACACAGAAGAACTACGTTCTTCAATGGCAAAGTTGAAACCCTTCTCAGAGCTCGAAATCACAATGATCAATTCACAAAATAACAATGGATGCCTTCCTTCTTTCCCCAGCAAGCATAAATAGGCTTTCCAACCCTAAATCGCAATTCCTTGAAAATTTGCGATTTCTTTGTTTAAAGCATTAAAAATATAATCATTAAATAAATTTAATGATCTAGACTTAGGAAAATATGCCAATAAATTAATACATTAATTTGCCCCCCTTCATGATACTTAGACCCATCACTTAAGTGATTTAATATAAAGTCAATTTACAACTTAATATTAAATCCTTTGCCATTTAATTAATATATCACCACCGAAAACTGAATAACTCCCTCAAAAATGAGAATCTGGCTTAACCGTCTGGAACTGGAATTCGCATAATAATTTCACATGTGATCGAATAATATTTCTAAAAATAGCGGGGGTCCATCTCTATGACTCTAAAAGTTGCTAAAAAAAGCAAAACTCAAATAGAGTCTGAAACCTCATTATACCAAATCAAGGGTACTGAGCTCTGCAAAAGTCAAACCATCAGATAAGCATATCTCCTCGGTGCACAAATTGACCCACTATCCGTCTCTACTAGCCTACGAGGGTCCAATGATAGGCTAATCAATAGCTAAAATGATGTCTCTAGCTAGAACAAGACATCACAGTCCACCCTTCCTAAAATTGCCTGTCCTCAAGCAATCTCATCTCTGGATGATGTAAAATCTTCTTGCTCTCCCAAGTGGCATCCTCAACCCGCATGTTCTTCCATTTCACCAAGTACTCCTTGATGGTACGCCTCCTCTGACAATCCCAACCGGTGCTGAGAGGGGAGGGCTGAATCAGTACCTCTAAAACTTCTCTTTAAATCTAGTGAAGTATACTTATAACTGTAAGCCAAACAGATTCAAGCATATAATAACAGCAAGCAAACAATCACACAGAGACACCAGATTTATCACGTGGAAACCCGATTAGGGTGAAAACCACGATGTGAGGAGACCTCACAAATTCTGTACTCTTCCAGAGTACGCCCTGTTAGGAGCCTTCCCGATTAAAAGATTACAACGCACTATTAGATGCAACCCGATTAAGGGATTTGTTACAATAAGGCCGGTTAGTGCCTGCCTGGTCAGAGGACTTAGAACACCTTTGAAAGATGTCACCCGGTTAAGGGATTTGATACAAGGGACCTGTTAGAGTCCACCCAAATGCTGGGATTTAACAATTGTAATTGCTAGAAAACAATAGAAAGATTGGCCTTTTACAAATGGCTTTGCATAGCCTAATAAGATCTATGTTTGTGCTCAACTGAGAAGCATCACCGGTCGCCGCAAGTGTGTTCTCCTCTACTGTTGTGCTTCTCTGCACACTCTTCTTTCTCTCTTCTTCTCTTCTCAATTTTCCCTAGCTTTTTTTAAGCTTTCAAGTTCACTCTTTTCTTCGGCAGAATGAAGGCAACTCATATTCTTAACAGGCAGAAGAATATATAGAGTTCTTGCCCTAATTGCACCTCTCATGCATGACCTGACTTCAAATTTCTTTTGGATACATCACTTAGTGAAGTATCAATTCACAGAGGAAACATCCAATGCATGGTCTTGCTTTATCTGCTTTATGAAGAAAACAATAGATGTGTGTCAAGCACCTTTCCTTCACAAGAGATAACACTTTGTCTTAAAGCCACAGATTTCGGCTTTAAAACCTCCAGACGCACCTCAAACCGATCACCATGTTAACTCAAAGTCTTCCGGATTTAGTGCAAGAAATCCCGATCAAAGAGTTGGTTGAAACAGATAGTTGACTATGACTTGCTCGGTTCATACCGGAGTCATTACTAGATTGGTTGAGATCCTCATGTTGTGAACAGGTAAGAGTCTTTGACTTGTCACTGTCCATTCCTTTGCTTTACCGATTGCACATTCCTGGGTTGTGTTATTGACACCGGTTTGTACTTTTACTTTCTTTGTGCATGTCTACACCAGTTGTATCCTGGTCCTCGGTTGATAGTTAAATCCCTCTTTCCTTGACTGTATACATTACCCGATTGCTGATGCTGTGTAGTGACCGGTTGCTCTTGATTACAATCTTTTCTTTCTTGCATGTTGTCGCCAGTTGCCAAACCAGCCTCTTTTCATACAGATCTCCTTAGATCTTAGGACTTTAGAGAGATGACAAATCTCTATCCTCTTTTGCTAATCAATGACAATGTTGTTACCGGTAGCCGGGTTACCGGTTACCATTTCTTTATGCCAACAATCTCCCCCGTTGGCATTGATGGCAAAACCTTGATGGGCAATCATATCATTATTATATCACTGATTTTTTGTGCTTGCATCTTTGTATCTCTACTACTACCACTGCTGGTTTAACTACCGGTTATTGCCAAGCTCTCCCCCTTTTTCACAATAATGCCAAAGGCTAGTCTGAAAGACTACCTTTATCTAATCTTCTCCCCCTACGAGCAGCAGTCCTTTTCATCAGTCGAGAAAAGATGAGGTGTAACCCTCTGTTGAAGCATAATGAACTGATGAACTCCCTTGCAGGTTTACTGAAGATTATGAAGGGGTATCACCCCTAGTTTACCTCTAAGATACTCAAAAGTACTCTTTGGTAACAGCTTTGTGAAGATATCAGCAATTTGTTCCTTTGTGGGAACATACTCCAATCTCACATCCTTGTCTTGTACCAATTCTCTCAAGTAATGATACTTGATGGCAATATGCTTTGTCTTGGAGTGCATGACAGGGTTCTTGGATATGTTAATTGCACTGGTGCTATCACAATAAATAGCTATAGGTTCAGGTATTTGTTCTTTGATTCCTTCCAAAAGTTGTTTGATCCAGATTACCTGTGTGCAATTGATTGCTACAACAACATACAACCTCTATAGTAGATTGTGAAATGCAATTTTGTTTCTTACTTGTCCAAGAAACAATTCTCCCACCGAGAAAGAATGCACCACCACTTGTGCTCTTTCTGTCATCAATGTTGCCAGCCCAGTCTGCATCAGTGTATACTTTTACTTCGAATCTTCCCTTGTGTGGAAACCACAAGCCATATTCCTCAGTACCTTTTAGATATCTGAAGATTCTTTTCACTGCTATCAGATGTCTCTTTGGGATTAGCAGAGAATCTTGCCACTATGTCAACCGCATGTGCAATGTCCGGTCTACTGTGAACAGCATACTGTAATTTTCCTACCATGGACCGATACATTGTTTCATTCACTTCTTTTGCATCATCCTCCTTTGATAACTTGAGGTTAGTTATCATTGGGGTTCCAACCGGTTTAGATTCTTCAAGTCCAAAAGTCTTAAGAATTTCTTTTATATACTTGGACTGAGAGATAAAAATACCTTCTTTTAGCTGATGGACCTATAGTCCAATGAAAAATTTTATGGCGCCTATCATAGACATCTCAAATTCTTTCTTCATTTCTTCAGCAAAAGCTTTGCTCATCCTATCATCTCCAAAGATGATGTCGTCCACAAAGATCTCAGCAATCAGATTTCCATCTTTTTCGGTCTTGAGATACATGTTGTTGTCCCTGGTCCTTGTGAATCTTATGGTCAGAAGGTATGAATGCAACCTCTCATACCAAGTAGTTGGAGCTTGCTTAAGCCCATAAAGAGCCTTTTTCATCTTACAAACCATACCACCTTTTTGTGCAGATGTGAAGCCTTCCAGTTGTTCAATGTAGACTTCCTCCTCCAATATTTCGTTCAGGAATGCAAACTTGACATCCATCTGATATACTTTAAATTTCTTGGGTGCAGCATAGGCAAGAAGAATTCTCACTCCTTCCAATCTGACCACTGGTGCAAAAGTTTCTCAATAGTCTAGTCCAGCTTCCTGGGCATACCCTTTGCAGACCAGTCTTGCCTTATTTCTTATTACTTTCCCTTCCTCATTCAGCTTGTTCTTGTAGATCCACTTGGTCCCTATGACATTCTTGTCATTTGGTCTTGGCACAAGCTCCCATGTATCATTCTTTTCGATTCGCTCAATTTCTTCTTCCATGGCCTTGACCCAATTTTCATCTTCTAGAGCTTCCCTAGTGGATTTGGGCTCTATAGAAGAAAATAAACAGATATTCTCTTTGGCCTTTTTCCTGGTCAAGACATTAGCATGTTTGTCACCAATAATATTGTCAGTGGAGTGATATGTGACATACCTTGGGAGAACCGGTCGCTGTTCCCAGTCAAGCTCTTCCGGTTGAGCAATTTCTTCATCATGGTTTTGAACATCTTCTTGTTCACCATCCTGTGCTTCAGATACAGTCTCCTGCACCAGCTGCCTGTTCATATGGTGTTCTCTTTCATCTTCAGGTTCTGCTTCATTGAACTCAAAGCCATTTCCTTCAATTTGACCTTCAAGACTGTCATGATCATTATGACCGGTCTTCTTAATAGGTTCTGAAGATTCGTCAACTTTTACATTAATGCTTTCAATTATTTTGCATGTTCTCTTGTTCAGACACCGGTAGACCTTACTTTTAGTAGAGTAACCCAAAAATGTTCCTTCATCGCTTTTGGGATCAAACTTCCTAGAGTACATATCTCTTTTGATGTAAGATTCACTCCCAAAAAGATTTTGAAGTAACCTATACTAGGAGTATGTTTGAACCATAATTCATAAGGAGTCTTACCGATTCCCTTTTTTACTTGAACTCGGTTTAGTGTGTAGACAGCAGTGCTGATGGCTTCTCTCCAGAAGTGATGAGAAAGATCCTTCTGAATTAGCAGGGTTCTAGCACAGTCGATCAGAGTCCTGTTTCTTCTTTCTGCTACTCCATTTTGCTGAGGAGTCCTTGGTGCAGATAGGCTTCTCTTTATTTCGTGTTCCTCACAATAGTGAGCGAACTCTTGAGAGGTGTATTCACCTCCTCTGTCTGATCTCAAACACTTCAAGCTTTTACCGATTTTCTTTTCCACTCTAGCCTTGTAGATTTTGAACATGTGGAAGGCCTCTGATTTCTCTCTAAGAAAGAGTGTCCACATCATTCTTGAGAAGTCATCTACAAGGAGCATGAAGTACCGATCTCCATAATAGCTCTTTGTCTTCATTGGTCCACACAAATTTGTGTGCACAAGATCTAGAACATTTTCAGCAGAGAATGATTTACTGTTGTAACTTGTTCCTGTCAATTTTCCTAACTGACAATCTTTACAAACACCACTGATGGGTTTTGTAATCTCAGGGAGTCCTCTTAACCGATTTATTTTTACTCACCTTGACAATACTGTCAAAGTTTATGTGGCAGTCTCTTGTGCCATAACCAGCTATTGTCTTTTTTGGAAATAAGACAGATTTTGCTTGATTCTGCTTTGACTGAACCTATCAGACAAGCTCCTTCCATTGAGTCTAGGTAGAACAGATTACCTTTGCTCTGTCTACTGGTTGCAACATGGGTTCCCTGATTTTTTACTATACAGGAACCTTGTCCGAATTCCAACAGGAATCCTTTGTTATTCAGTTGTGCAACACTCATTAAATTGTACTCGAGTCCTTCAACCCAGTACACATCTTCACAGACAACACTGTTGCAGAGTGCAATAGATCATTTTCCTTTAATGGCACAAGGAGCATTATTTCCAAAGGTTACTGATCCGCTGTCGTTGAGCTCCAAGTTGATAAACTTGTTCTTGTCACCGGTCATGTGGTGAGTGCAGCCGCTGTCAATGATCCAATCATCATGATGATGAGATCTTGATATAAGTGTCATTTCACTTACCAATGGGCTCTCCTCTTTTATTGCAACAAATGCAATTTCTGGATCCTCAGAGTCTTCAAATTCATTGTCTATGACTCCTTCTGTAAGATAGCATTCCTTCTTTGCTTTGCTTTTGAACCGGTCTCTCTTATCTTTATTATCATTATCTGGACATCTTGCAGCAATATGTCCTATCTTGTTGCAAGAGAAGCATTTCAGAGGAAGCTTACCTTTGTACTTCCCTTTTCCTCTAGGGAATCTCCTAGCGATGAGTGCTTCGAACTCATCTTGCTCCATCTCTTCTGAGAGCAGATTCTCAACAAGATTACCAATCTTACCGATAGAGCAGTTACCGATTTCTCTTCCCTTTTTGGTGGAAGAGATATTGACAGAGGACTTAAATGTTGCTTCCTGAATGGGTAAGTTATTATCAAAATTACTTAATTCAAAGGCAGCCAACTTACCGATTAGGGAGTCTAGGGTGACTTGATCTTTGGTCACCGATTTGAGCTCTTGAATAGCAGAGATCTTAATGGCATACTAAGGTCTGAGATTTCTCAGTATTTTGCTAACCACCTCCTCTTCATTGAGTTTTCCTCCAACGCTTTTGGTGGAGTTGATCACCTCTTTGATTCGGTTGTTGTATTGTTCAATGTCTTCTCCTTCATTCATCCTCATGTCATCATACTTTCCTCTGAGGCTTTCAACCTTGGCTCTTTGAGCATTTGGGTCTCCTCCATAAACCACTTGCAACTTGGCCCACATTTTGAAGCCAGAATCAAGATGTTCTATCTCAGCATAGACATAATCAGGTAGTGTGCTGGCTATCATATCCATAGCAGTTGTGTGCTCAGACTTGATCTTCTGTTCATCGGGTGTTAGAATGCCAGAGGGTTCAGTGTAATAAGTCGTCACATGATTCCAATACTGATCTCCAGTGGTCTTCATATACAGCTTCATTCTGCTGCACCACAAAATAAAGTTTTCCTTTGAAAACTTTGTTCCTTCCTTTCGCATCATCTTGACATTTTCTTTATGCAGTTAAGCGGTAAAGAAAATAAGACTTGGCTCTGATACCAATTGACAGTCCCAACCGGTGCTGAGAGGAGAGGGGTGAATCAGCACCTCTCAAACTTTTCTCTATAAATTTGGTGAAGTATACTTATCACTATAAGCCAAACAGATTCAAGCATATAATAACAGCAAGCAAACAATCACACAAAGACACCAGATTTATCACGTGGAAACCCGATTAGAGTGAAAACCACGGTGTAAGGAGACCTCACAAATTTTGTACTCTTCCAAAGTACGCCCTGTTAGGAGCCTTCCCGATTAAAGGATTACAACGCACTATTAGATGCGACCCGATTAAGGGATTTGTTACAATAAGGTCGGTTAGTGCCTACCTGGTCAGAGGACTTAGAACACCTTTGAAAGATATCACCCAGTTAAGGGATTTGGTACAAGGGACCTGTTAGAGTTCACCCAAATGCTGGGATGTAACTATTGTAATTGCTAGAAAACAATAGAAAGATTGACCTTTTACAAATGGCTTTGCATAGCCTGATAAGATCTTTGTTTGTGCTCAACTGAAAAGCATCACTGGTCGCAGCAGGTGTGTTCTCCTATACTATTGTGCTTCTCTGCACACTCTTCTTTCTCTTCTTCTCTTCTCAATTTTCCCTAGCTTTTTTTAAGCTTTCAAGTTCACTCTTTTCTTCAGCAGAATGAAGGCAACTCCTATTCTCAACAAGCAAAAGAATATATAGAGTTCTTACCCTAATTGCACCTCTCATACATGACCTGACTTCATATTTCTTTCGAATACATCACTCAGTGAAATATCAGTTCACAGAGGAAACATCCAATGCATGCTCTTGCTTTATTTGCTTTATGAAGAAAACAATAGATGCGTGTCAAGCATCTTAACGCTTTGTTTTAAAGCCACAGATTTCGGCTTTAAAACCTCCAGACATGCCTCAAACCGAACACCATGTTAACTCAAAGGCTTCTGAATTTAGTGCAAGAAATCTCAGTCTAAGAGTTGGCTGAAACAAATAGTTGACTATGACTTCCTTGGTTCATACCGGAGTCGTTACTAGATCGGTTGAGATCCTCATGTTGTGAACAGGTAAGAGTCTTTGATTTGTCACTATCCCTTCCTTTGCTTTACCGGTCGCACATTCCTCGGTTGTGTTATTGACACCGGTTTGTACCTTTACTTTCTTTGTGCATGTCTACACTAGTTGTATCCTGGTCCTCAGTTGGCAGTTAAATCCTTCTTTTCTTGACTGTATACATTACCCGGTTGCTAATGCTTTGTGTAGTGACCGGTTGCACTTGATTACAGTCTTTTCTTTCTTGCATGTTGTCACCAGTTGCCAAACCAGCCTCTTTTCATACAGATCTCCTTAGATCTTATGACTTTAGAGAGATGACAAATCTCTATCCTCTTTTGTCAATCAATGACAATACTGTTACCGGTAGCAGGGTTACCGGTTACCATTTCTTTATGCCAACATCCTCAAGTTCCTTTCCCTGAACTCAATGATAGCCTTTGGCACTAAAACCAACTTCCCTTCATCATCCAAGGGTGGAAGCACTGTAGAAGGAACAATCTGGTGTCCTAACGCCTTTTTGAGACATGACACATGAAAAACATTATGGACTTTGCTCTCTGCCGGCAAATCCAACTCATAAGCCACTTCACCGACTCTCCTGATCACCCTGAAGGGTCCATAGTATCGCGGCTTAAGTTTCTCGGCACCACTCTTTTTGAGAGTGGACTGGCGATACGGCTGTAGCATCATAAATACCATATCCCCTACCTCGAAGTCCGCTCAGTCCTCTTCTAATTTACATATTGCTTCTACTGATTCCGTGCCTTAGTGATGTTCTCCTTAAGAGCCTTTACAATGTCTTGGCTCTCCTGTAACAAACCTCTAGCACTAGGCACTCTACTATCGGTCAACAACAGATCCAAGAAATTTGGTGCCTCATACCCATACAATGTCATGAAAGGTGACATCTGGATGGACATGTGATAAGTGGAATTGTAGTAATACTCACACAGATAAATCCACTTAACCCAAGCCTTATGCTGCCCTGCTATGTAGTTCCGAAGGTATCCCTCCACCCATTTGTTGACTATCTCAATTTGTCCATCTGTCTGGGGGTGGTAACTAGTACTCGGAGTGAGCTTTGCCCCACACAATCTGAATAACTCTTGCCAAAAGTGACTCATAAACCTGTTTTCCTGGTCACTGACTATGCTCCGGGGTAAGCCATGCAACCTGAATACGTCACGAAAGAACAACTCTGCCACTTGCGTAGCCGTGTATGTAGCCGTGATCGGAAAGAAGTGGGCAAACTTCGTGAGCCGATCAACAACATATATACAATCTCTAACATGGGCTCTCAGCAGTTCTGTGATGAAGTCCATGGACAAACACTCCCACTTCCTATCAGGAATCGGAAGCGGCTGTAGTAAACCGGCTGGGTAAGAGTGTTCTTGTTTATTTTGCTGACAAGTAGGACACTCTCTAACATACTATAACACCTCAGCTTTGAGCCCTTTCCAAGAAAAGCGCTCACGAATCTGTCGGTAGGTTTTATAAAAACCTGGATGTCCTGCCATAGGTGAATCATGATAAATCCTCAACACCATCCTCCTCGCCTCTGATCCCGGAACTAAATAAATGCATCCTTTGTAAATGATAAGCTCATTCACAGGGATATAGTCATTGTCCTGGACAACTCCATCTATGAATCCTGATGCCCATGTATCCTTTGCATACTCTACAAGGATCAAGTGTCTCCAATCCTCAGATATGTCTGTCATCATCCTCAAATGAGGTCTGCGTGACAAGGCGTCTACTAAAACATTTTGTGTTCCCTTGAAATAGGTAATGTCGAAATCATATGACTGTAATTTACTTACCCATTTCTGCTGCCTATCATTAAGATCTCGCTGCCCCAAGAAATGCTTCAAGCTGTTGTGGTCTGTTTTTATGCAAAATTTTCTACCCACTAAGTACTGCCTGAATTTGGCCAAAGCATGCATTATGGCCAGCATTTCCTTATCATAAATACTGAAGCTCCTCTCAGGTCCCTTGAGCTTCCTACTCCCATACACAATCGGGCACTCGTCCTGCATAAGCACCGCTCCAACACCCTCCCCAGATGCATTGCAATGTAGTTCAAATGGTTTGCTGAAATCTGGCAAAGCTAAAACTGGGCAAGAAGTCATCAACTCCTTGAATTTATCAAAACACTCCTGTGCCTCAGGAGTCCACAAGAAAGCCCCTTTTCTCATCAAGTCTGTCAAGGGTTCTAGGTGCTTGGAATATCCGATAACAAATCTCTTGTAGAACCCACACAAACCCAAAAATCCCCTCAACTGTGTAAGGTTCACTTAAGTAGGCCACTCAACAATAGCACAAATCTTTTTGAGATCCATGCATACACCTTGTGCACTGATAATGTGACCCAAATACAATAACTCTGATAATCCCAAATCACATTTTGACTCCTTTGAATACAAGGACTCTTTGCTCAAAATGCTCAACACTGCATCCAAGTGTTGCAAGTGCTCATCCCATGTTTTATTGTAAACAAGGATGTCATCAAAGAAAACCAAAATGAATTTCCTCAACTGAGGCTGGAAGAACCTATTCATTGTGGACTAGAAAGAAGTTGGAGCATTAGTTAGCCCAAATGGCATACCTACAAACTCGAAGTGCCCACAATGACATCTGAATGATGTCTTCTCTGCATCCTGCTCTCTAACTCGGATCTGATGATATCCCAATCTCAAATCGATCTTTGAAAAGAAGCAAGCACCATGAAGCTCATCTCTCAATTCGTCTATCCAAGGAATGGGGTACCTGTTCTTTATTGTTTTTTGTTCAAGATCCTGTAATCAATGCACATCCTGAGCGTTCCATCCTTCTTCACTAGTACCACAGAAGAAGCAAAAGGAGATTTACTTGGTCTAATATGGCCCATAGCCAGTAACTCCTTGATGGTCTTTTCTATTTCATCCTTCAATCTTTTTGGATGCCTATATGGTGTAATTGTAATGGGTTTGGCACCCTCTTCCAACTCAATGATGTGCTCAATACCTCTATCAAGAGGACTACCTGGTGGAATGTCACTGAACACCTTACTATGCTTAATTCTCAGCGCCTTTACGTCTGGATGATACTCTAAATTTTGCTGCCCCTGTGATGGCATCAAAGTGCAACGGGCTGCCCACTCAACCTGGTCATGTCTCAGCAAGCTCCCCATGCGTTTGCAAGACATCATCCTAAACTCACTGTCACAGATGGCCTTAAGTATATGTCTTTCCATCTGATTGGAACTTCATCTCCATGTCTCTCAAATCGAGAGCGAACACTCCAATGTCATGCAACCAAGTCATACCAAGTACTAGATCTGTGTCACCCATGTTTACAACATAAAAATCAGCTTTGAAGTCAAAGTTATTAATCCTCAGGGGTAGACCTGTAATCTTCCTATCACATTTGAGGACGTAGCCATCAGCTATCCTCACTCTCAGACCCTCAAACTGCTATGTCTAAATCCCACGTCTCTCAACCAACCTGGAATCAAATTATGAGTGGCACCCGTATCGAGCAAGGTGATAACTTGTTGTCCTACCAATACTCCCCTCATCCTGAATGATCCCTCCTGTTGCACACTGGTGAGTCGGGCCTCCTTAAGTCTACCCTCAGTCTTTTCATCATCTATAGCCATTTGGTTCAGCTTTTCATCACCTGTGCTTTCCTTTTCTTCCGTTGATTCCTCATTTTCAGATTGCTGGTCCGAATTTTCAGAATCAGAATCCTCATAATAAGCCCACATAACCCTATTTGCTTTGCAGTTGGGTCTTAAAGGACAATCATGGTTTATGTCATAAGGTCCTTTGCAATAGAAACATAATTTCTTCTTCCACAAATCATTAAGTGTTTCCCTGTCAAGAGGTGCAAAAGATTTATCTCTATTTTTTGTTTTAAATTCAGTCCTCTGGTTTCTTAAAGAATGGCTTATTGTCCTTGCTGGAGGAAGTTGCCTTGGGCTGAAATTTATTCACCGAGACTTCATGCTCCATGCTTCTGGCTTTCTTCATAGCATCATTCAATTTGAAAGGATCAAAAGCCTTTACCCAACCTCTAACTGGTTCAACTAAGCCTTCAGTAAATAATACTATCAACCTCCTCTCTGATATGTCTGGCACCATAACTGAGGACCGCTAAAACTCATTAATGAAATGCTCTAAGCTCCCTTTCTATTTGAGCTGTGTCAGGTCTCTAAAGTAGACCTCTGGATCTTTCCTATCAAACGTCTCAACCAATCTCTCCACGAAGTCCTGGTAAGAAGTCACCTGCTTGTGCTAAAGAGTGATCAACCCATGATACCACCAATCGTGTGCTACTCCCTCCAAATGTAAAATGGCATATTTTATTGCCTCAATCTCTGTCATAGGCCTCAATGCTAGAAAAGTATCAAGCTTGTGGATCCAAGCTTGCGCTGTCAATCTACCACTACCATCAAAAGTGGACAAGGAAAGCTTGCATGTAGCATGCTTTAGTTCATTATTCTGCCCCCCGGATCTCCTGTCCTATCTGACTGCGCGGTAGTGTTCTCTCCTTTGGTTCACAAACCTTTCAAAGGTCATCCTTTCTCGCACGTGTGGGGCCAATAGTTCCCACTCATCATTTGCAGCCATAAGGATGTCCGCAAACATCTCATCCCCAGCTTCCTCTACTGGATCCTGCACTGGTTCCTCCCTAACAAAGGTAGGATGTGTGGGTCTATCTGTTGTCCTAGAGTGTGTCCTCTGTGTCCGTGGAGAACCTATAGCACTCCTATTATCCTCCTGTTCCCGATCTTGTCTTGTTGAAGGGTTCATGCGCTCCATCATAGTGGTAAGAGCCTGCAACGCCTGAGCTACCTGTTGTTGCCCTGTAGACATGGCTCTATAAAATTCTCCGGTTTCCTGATCTTCATTGTTTCTATTTATCCTGGGTGGGCTGCCATCACGCCTGTCACCCATGGTGACCGGTTGTGGTTCTAAGACTTGTTCACCTTCAAGTAAGGCTCTCCTGCGTGTGTAATACTTGTGCAGACCAACTTCCTTTGGCTGCATGTAATTACTAAACCCTTAGGATGGCAGGATTTAGCTCTGATACCACTGTAAGAACCCCAAATCGGTCCTTAACTGCTGAAGACGTTTATCTCAATTTGTTGTTTGAAAGTTTATAATTTTTATTTTATTTTCAAGGGTTTTAGAAAATAAAAAAACAAATATGCAATAATCTGAAAATTCTGAAACTATTCAATTAACTACTTCAACTTCTATTTATTTTCCAAATAAAATACCAAAGGGAATCAAGACAATCCTTTATTGGAAAATGATTAACAAAGGCAACTACAAAATGCATAAAAAACCTAGGAGAATACACCAGCTGCTGCAGGAACTTATTTGTTTCAACTCTACAATGTCGTGGTTGTAAATTTGAAAGAGGATAATGGCTGCAACTTATTCCTCCATAAAACTGCAATTAAATACTATCTCTTCTTCCCGTTGCTGAAACTAATACTGTTGAAGCACAAATAGAGTCTCTGGATGAAACTCTTTGAAATTCCAAATTCGCTGGATATTTCACCAGCGCAAATGGATACACACAGAAGAACTACGTTCTTCAATGGCAAAACTGAAACCCTTCTCAGAGCTCGAAATCACAATGATCAATTCACAAAATAACAATGGATGCCTTCTTTCTTTCCCCAGCAAGCATAAATAGGTTTTCCAACCCTAAATCGCAATTCCTTAAAAAGCTGCAATTTCTTTCTTTAAGGCATTAAAAATATAATCATTAAATATATTTAATGATTTACACTTAGAAAAATATGCCAATAAATTAATACATTAATTTGCCCCCCTTCATGATACTTAGACCCATCACTTAAGTGATTTAATATAAAGTCAATTTACAACTTAATATTAAATCCTTTGCCATTTAATTAATATATAACCACTGAAAACTGAATAACTCCCTCAAAAATGAGAATCTAGCTTAACAGTCTAGAACTGGAATTGGCATAATAATTTCCCATGTGATCGAATAATATTTCTAAAAATAGCAGGAGTCCATCTCTATGACTCTAAAAGTTGCTAAAAATAGCAAAACTCAAACAAACAGAGTCTGAAACCTCTCCATACCAAATCAAGGGTACTAAGCTCTGCAAAAGTTGAACCATCAGATAAGCATATCTCCTCTGTCCACAAATTGACCCTCTATTCGTCTCTACTAGCCTACAAGGGTCCAATGATAGGTTAATCAATAGCTAGAATGATGTGTCTAGCTAGAAGGGGACATCACACCAGTCAACAACCATCAAACTTGCTAAGTAACCAGTGTAATTGCACCGGTCATGACAATATCGGTCTTGTCCAAAACGGTCTAGTAGAAAACCACAGAAGGGAGATGACTCAATCGGCAGCACACCAGTTTCCGCACAATAGTATCAAACCTACTGGTTCGTGCTTATATGATTTCCTATCTAGCTTTAATGGTAATCCGATCCGGTTTTTGCGGAGCATTTTGGGATGAATTGGAGTTTTGTATGCGAGCATTTTGGGATGAACAAGAGTTTTGTATGCGAGCGTTTGACTTGAACTAGAGTTTTGCATGCAAGATTTTTGGAATGCTTCCCATTCAACAGCGTTTTGAAGGATTTATTGTTTGGCGCCACAATTCCATTGAGTAATATGAGAATCATTATATAATTGGGTCATCGTGCAAAAAAGAGAAATGTGGTTGGAGAAATCAAGTGCGCAGAGAGAGCAGAAGAGTCGAGTCTTTTGAGAAGGGATACAGTCACCAAGAGTGAACGACAGAGATTGAACAGCCAAGCCAAGCGAGGAATAGAACAGGTATGATCTGAACGACAAATTAAGTGTCTATAGAAGCTCAGTTTTCTTATTGTGTGAAGCTCGTAAAAATCCCTTTATGAGGGTGAACCCTAACAGGTTTCATTGTATAAATCCCTTAACCGGGTGACATCTTAATTGATGTTCTCAGTCCTCTGGCGAGGTGACTCCTAACAAGGTCAAGATCTTAACCGATCTATATCAAATCCCTTCACAAGGTAGCACTCTAACAAGTGTTGTTGTAATCCTTTGATAGGGCAACTTTATTACTGCGGTAGTGAAGATTGTGGGTTCTGTCCCACCGTGATTTTCTCCCTCTAACTGAGGGTTTCCACGTATAAACCTTGTGTTAGCTTATGTATGTGATTTATGTTCAAGTTACTTAAACATGCATTACATTTTCATTATCACATAGTAGTTGTATTCAATTTAACAGGATAAAAAGAAAAAATAGTTGAGTTGACTGATTCACCCCCCTCTCAGTCACTGGTTAGGATTAACAGGTGATGATGATGATGATGATGAGACAATACCCTCTAGTGCTAGTGGAACCAGTTTGGGTTCCAATGATGATGTTGATCAACCACTTGCAGCTGCTAAAGACCCCATTGATCCAGATTTTTTTGATAATCCATTTGATGATTGATGAAATGAAAACTTTAGTCTTTTAGGATTGATGAACATTGAATCATGTTGCAAACATTAATGGACTATATTTTGAATTTTCATTTTGTAATTCAGTAATTCAATGTGCTGATTTTCTTTAGAATCATGAACATAGATCAATGATCAAGTATACTATTTAAATTTTTAATATTTATCTTTGACATTTGGCATTGATCAATGGTCAAGCATCATAGATTTATAAAATGAAATGATTTAGTTTTAGAATTATGTATATTTCTCTTTTTTTTTGTATATATAATGCATATATATATATATATATATACACACGCACACACACGAACCTATACAAACCATAATGGGAAAAAAAGAAATTCAGAAATCAACGAACCGGATTCTCGTACCGGAACCCAAACCAGCAACTTGGGATAAATTTTGTTACAAGATTCAAGAATTGGCAGATTAACGGATTTCCGGATGATTGATTGATTAATAGAGGAACAAATGTGTTCCTTATAAAGAATTACAAGGACGTTGTTTCTAAAAGAAACAACATAAACTGAAGACGAAATTAGAAACAAAACTGAAGATAGGATAGGAAACATTCCTATCTAGACTGAAAGACGGACTACAGAAAAGTAGTTGACCATTATAGAAAGTATTTAACTAAGGAGATAATATCTTAATAAAGATATTAAAGATATTATCTTAATACCCTCTCTTAATGGTCAAGGTACGGATGTCGGAACATTCTGTGATAACTGAGACCCTCCCTGGATCTACAAAATGTTGAAACCAAGAAGCTTTGCCAGAAGAGTGCTATGACTCAAAACAGACTACAATTACAAAACTTCATTTTTTGGAAAAAACGGTAAGAACCCAGATTCCCATGCAACCTTGCGTATTACAGACAACATGAAATGATTTTTAAGGAGAAAATCAACAAACCCAAAAACAAAAATAGAAACACATTCATTATTTTACACGATACTCAAAGATAGTGAGCATACGCTGCTTCCAAGTGTTATAATTGTTGCCATTGAATCGTTGACTGCCCTCCAACATCAGATTAGTCAGTGACACCATCTTGCACGTTTCCCAATGCATGGAAAATGAAGATATAGAGAAGAGGCGCTGACACGTACTTCGAGGCAAAAAACCAGAAGACCCGAAAAAAACTGAGAAGTACCTAGAAGAGAGCTCGAAAAACCCAAAAAGAATATGCTATCAAAATTTGGATCTGCTGACTTGAAAATCAAGGCACAAAAATCGAGGCACCCAAAAAAAAATGGACAACAACCCAGTTGAGCTTTCGAAAAACCCACCAAGAATTTGTAATTAGATAAAAAATTCGAGCCCAAAAAATTAGGGTTTCGAAAAAAAACGGTCAACTACAAAAAACCTCCAAAAATTAATGGCAGATTTGCAGAAAAAACATGGCTGAACAGGGCCGAAAACTGGCCAAACTCACAAACCCCAGACGTGAGCAGCAGCAAATCCCACAATGTGGGAATAAACAGAAATTTATTCGAAAAATTTGAGCAAATAATTTCGAAAGAAATTATAAATTTTCTGAAAAAATTTAAAGTAATGGCTCTGATACCATGGTACAAGATTCAAGAATTGGCAGATTAACGGATTTCCGGATGATTGATTGATTAACAGAGGAACAAATGTGTTCCTTATAAAGAATTACAAAGACGTTGTTTTTAAAAGAAACAATGTAAACTGAAGACGAAATTAGAAACAAAACTAAAGACAGGACAGGAAACATTCCTATCTAGACCAAAGACGAAAGAGACAGGATAGGAAACATTCCTATCTAGACTGAAAGACAGACTACAGACAAGTAGTTGACCATTATAGAAAGTATTTAACTAAGGAGATAATATCTTAATAAAGATATTAAAGATATTATCTTAATAAATTCCATATCAAGCTGCTAGCATGTTTGCTTACAAAAACAATATATGGTGAAGGAATCACCAAGTATTGCTGAAAGAGTCGGCCAAGAGGCTGAAACCAAAAAGTCATAAAACCATACTATAAAAAAAAAACTACAGTTTGTTCCATCAGAATAACAATGTTAGAGATTATTTCCAGCAGCATTTTTTATTGCTGCTATTCACATACACGTCTACTTCAAAGGTAACAATAACTGGTTCAGCCATGTCATTCAGATCAGAATCTTTGACAAGTGATTAATAATTGAATTATTAACTGCATTCAAGTTCTCAAATTTGTTGGAATTATCAATATTGTGTTCCTTCATATACTCGTTCAAGGTCTGCAACTCTTTTTAATTTAATTTTCTTTTATCATGAGTCCAAAAATAGGCCCGCTTAACCTCTTTCCCATACACAAGGGTGAGTCCTTATTCCAGCAAGACCATGAACCTATCTCTTAAGATCTCAAGAATCACGAAAGTCTCCATCAGAATAGCTAAAAGTCTGAGTTTGCTGTGCAAATTAGTAAGATGCCTTCTTTTCCCCTGGAAGACATCTTTATTGCTAGCCTTATAGACTGACATAAAAGAAAATTAGTTAGCACAATCTTGAATTTATTAAGCTCTTTGGAGAAATCATGGACATAAGCAAAAAGGATTTCATACCAGGTAAAACCATTTCTGAAAAGAAGACCAAAGCTGAAATGCATAGGCACATTCAAAAAATAAATATTCAAAGGATTCAGTCATGTTGCAAAGAGCATAGTATCTATTTCTAACAAAGAAGCCCAGGGAAGCTAGCTCATTAGTGATACTTCAAAGAAAATTTATTTAAGATAAGAAGTCATATAATACACATTTTCTTAGATTCACAAAAGGATGCCCAAGTAAACATTAAGATGCAAGAACAATATCAACACGCCAAGATAGTTTCCATTAATCATTAATCTCGTTAAATATTTTCCCTTGCATCAACCAACAAACCATATAACTTCTTCACAGTCATCTTATTGAATGCAGTACCATCTTTCCAAATAAAATTACTCAATATCTGAGAGTTGAATTTTTAGGAAACAGGGAAGTTCACACCAGATAAAGCCTTTTATAGAACAAAGAAAGTTATTTTTTGATTAATATTAATACCAAGTTCCTTCTGAACATATCCAATTTTTCAAAAGACCATTTTCAAAACTATCTTTAAAATCACTAATACCTTTAGAGGTCCATTGTTTAGCAAAATACCCCTAAGTAAGAGCCAAACATTTATTATTCCATTCCAGATTCCACCAAACTTATCTAAAGGTAGTGAAAACATTCTCCAAACTGAAAAAAGTTTTTTATTCTTGATCGATTGCTTCACATGCTCCCAAGGCCTCAAATGCAAGCGAAAACCAGACCCAAAAAAATTTTAACAAAAAACTTCCAAAAAAAATAAACCATTGAGATGCAAAGCTGTCCAATTTCTACCTTTTTATGGTCTACAAAGAGAAATATAATCAATGATGTTGATCAATAATTTTCCTTTTAAGTCACAAGGTTCGAATTCAAGTTCTAGTTCAAAAATGATAAAATTTGCATGAAGTTTGGCAAGGGTAAAAAATTCGAGAAAAAATGAAAATTAAATTTGTCTTTTGATTTTTGAAAATATTAGTATATTTAATAACAAATAAATAATCTATAAATAACAAATCCAACAAATGAAACAATATTACATTTAGTTTAAATAAATAATAATAAATTTTATAAAAAAAAAAAAATTATCGGTAAATTTAAAATTATTATAATATAGATATGTTTGAAATTTTAATTTAAATATTATTAATATATAATAATAAATATATTATAAATAAAAATAATTTATAAATATCGAAGACAAATTTTATGATAAGAATTACACTATTTTTTAAAAAGAAAATATGTGAAGGTCTACGAGAATTCATAGAAATGCAATTTTTTTCGTGAAAAGGCGGGAGCAAGAAGGGGGCGCACATGGACAAGGAACAAAGGAACTGCAAAGTGTCAGAGGGCAACCTTGGCAAATACCACGATGGCAAGCCCCACAAAGCATAAGCAATGATCCTAATTGATTTAAATATGGATTTTTTATACTTAGGCAATCTTGAAATAATTACAAAGAAGGCGAAATGGTTTCGAAAAGTAGAAGTGGACATGGGGGAATGTGGAGGCAAGTATATTTTAGGTAAGATTTTTTGGCAGAGTGATCAAAAAACACTAAAGGATGTAATAGGTAAACACAAGAATCCCCAAACCCTACAAAACAAGACAGGAAAAGAGAAATTATACGCAAAACAAACCTTATCTTACCGAGAGATAGGAATTGAGGAAAGAGAAATTGTACAGCCTGGTAATGCTAAACTAAAACCAAAAGTTGAAAAGAAGAATCAGAAAGATGGGAAAAATGTGGGATGAAGGATGGAGAACATAACACTGAAAAAATAAGGGTAGAAAGTCAAGATAAGCTTACCCAATTAATGACTAAAGTAGATGCCTTGCGAAAAGAAATCGATATGCAACTAATGTTAATAAATCCTAAAAATAGTCAATTGGGGAACACCAATACTAATGATATGAGGAAAAATGTAAATGAGCAACTAGAAAAGGAGAAACAGTCACCAATTCAAAACAAAGAAAAGGAAACTCCCTCAAGAAGGACAAGGACTGGAAGAATTAGAGTTCAATAAGCAAGAAACCCAAAATAAGCAGAAGAGTAGAAAGTCCCCCAAAAGAGCACAACAGAAGATATGGATCAGGAGGTTAATAATTCTATTTTGGAATTGGAAGTAGTGTGCAATTTTTTAGGCATTGCACAAACTGAAGAGCAAGAAGATGAATCAGTCCAAAAGGAGAAGCAAGCACTAATCAAGAAAATCCTCGAAATGGATGAGATGGAAGAAGCAAAACAAGAAACCCTCTTTGGGGAGTTGGAACTCATGACGAGGAGGAACAAGAGGGAGCTAATTGTTTAGGGATAAACCAAAACCTACCAAATAAGAGAAACCCAGATTGTGGCAATATGATTAGCTTCATCACTTTGGGCACGGTGAAGTTGAGTACAAAGTTGAGCAGTAGAAGTCTAAGTATGTTCTTCTTGGCAAACTTTTGTTCAGAGTTTGGGATCCTTCCAGTGCATTGGGATTTCAGACAGCACTCACTAGGGAGTTTTCAAGTGTTTGTACAAAGAGGAGTGCTAACAGTTTTTTCTTTAATCCTCTTATACATGACCCTTTTCAGGTGCACAGTTTAGTTGCGCATGTGTTGGACAGTGTGTATGACATCTCACTTTGCGCAATTTTGGGAAGAAAGCTTTGTTAGCCTTCTGAATTGCTTCCCTATGAAGTGTTCACTCCTGCAACATCTACAATCAGATTTGTTTCAATTTGGCAGGTTTGGTCAATTGTGTTGGTGATGATGTTACAAGAGCTAGCGGGTGATCACGGGGACATTACATGATTCTACCCTTGGGATGCGGGTGGATTGGTGTGTTTTTTGTTTCTGACATTGCTTGTGGACAAGCAATTTCAAGAAGGGTAGACTATAATGTCCCCTTTTTCGTGAACATCAACTTTCAGAGGATTAGCCTATTTCTTGACCCTCATAGGCTAATAGAGTTGTTCAAAGGGTCCAGTTGGCAAAGCCAAAGGCTATTTTCCCACACCAGTGGTCAAAGCTGTTCAAGATTGTTCTTTGTTTGAGTCAAATTGGCACACTTACTATTTATAGTAAGTTACTATTTCAGGAAAGTCAGAGTTTCTATCATTAGCAAGGCGCCTGAACAACTTAATGGCAATGTTGAGATTTAGTATCATTGTCAAGAACAGTTATTCATTGTTGAGGGATTGCTATATCTGGCAGGGGCACCTAGGCTCTTGGTATGCACTATGATTGACTCCTTTGTCAGTTGGCTCAGTTTGAGGGACCTACTATTTATAGTAAGTCATCTATCCAACATTTCTATATTTGGCAGGGTGTCTGGACCGGCCTCAGTTGCAATGATGACCTTTGGCACCTTTTTTTTTCAAGTATTCAGGAATTTACTAATTATAGTAAATCAAGGGGTTATCAATGAATTCAGTGGGTTATCTCCTGGTTTAAAAGTGCACATCATTAAATGTTATTTGACTTTATTATAAAAAGGGATTATTTAATGATCATAAAGTCAAATTATAAGTGGATATGAGGAATAATGTAAAGTGTCAATTTAAAGGGAGACATAAGTGATTATTAAAATATACGTTATATTATTTTATTGTGCACTAAATGGAGGGGAATATAATTAAATATTATATTTCAAATACATCAAAAGCAAGTGCAACAAAAGCTAAATATTTTTTAGTTATAAGAAGTGTATTTGTGAAGATACATATCTAGTTCTCTTGGAGAATTATAAAAAGCCAAGGCAAGAGAAAATCCATTCATTCTATTGTGCATTTGTTTTTTGTGAATTGGTGAATTGTGAGAGCCAAGGGCTTTCAGATTTCTGATCTTCTAGGATTGTGAATTCTATCAAGACTTTGCACTTTGAATTGGTTGATCTCTGCCAGTGAATTGTGTCAGCGATAATCTCATCCAAAGATTATGAATGAGCTTAATTTGGTGACCGAATTGGGAGGAGGATTCAGCATTTAGTTTCAGAGAGGGTTTGCAGTGTTGGGAAATGGTTTTATGAATGCAGATTGCTGCCAAATAGACCTGCATTTTTGTTTGGGAAATGGTTTTATGAATGCAGATTGCTGCCAAATAGACCTGCATTTTTGTTTTAGGAGGAAGCTTTTGACATTTAGATGCCACAAGAGGCCAGAAAGACATGGCTGCTGATCATATAGAGCTGCGGCAGCCATTCTAGGGTTTGTGTTCTGAAAAATAGGGCTGCATTGGAAAATTGTGGCAGCATAGAAGCCTGCGATTTGTACTTAGGAGGCTGCACTTGGTTGCATTGGGCAGCGTTTACTTCCAGGTTTTCTATATTATTTGCTTAGTAGTTTCAGATTACAATATTTGTAAATGGTTTAATTGAAAGTAGTTTGTAATCAAAATAAGGAGTTATATGGTTGTACAACAAGTGTTTGTTGAAATGCCTTTCTTGTAGCTATTCATTTCAGTCCATAATGAATCTCCAATATGCATGCCAAATGTTTGCACTAATGTCTATGAGCTGTGGGTATTCATTTCTCATGTGTTGGTCTTATATTCGCATTGGAAACCCAAAATGAATTGCATCTACATTTTAGATATTTGAGTAGACGTTCTAGTAATCATTCAAAAGTACATTTGGTATCATTTTAAGCAAGAGCAATCAGACTGAAATCTGGAACAGCAAGCACAGAAGTTTCATGACAATTGTTTGGCAATATTTGTTTAGGTTCAATTTTGCAACATACAGCTAGTTTTAGCAAGGGATATTACAGTAGTGAAGTTAGAACCTGTTGGGGTTCTTAGACATTGTGATTGTTATCATCATTTTTGGGCATACTCAAATGTACATTCCCTGCCAGGATGCTGATTTTGTTGATGGGGTAAACATTGATCATTAAATGTTAATGATATCTCATTTGTGTAATCGCTGGCCTTCAGATTCATATGATGCCATTTTGCACATGTGCTGGCTCCAAAGGTGATTATCTTTACAATGGGTTGATATGCATGTCAGATTATGATTGCTCTTGTTTATCATAAATAAGTATGTGCTGGGCACCTTCCGCTTCAGATGTAATGTCATTTCATTCACAAGCTAATTCGCTCTGGTACTATTGTCATTATTTTAAATTTGCTATGATTTGGGATTTGATCGCCCAAATCTTTGGCTGCGGTGGAATATTTATGATATCTTGCAGTCTACACCTTATTTGATGTTTGTATGATGGCAGTACTTGGGTTATGTGTGATATTATCACATTTGTGCATGTATCCATTTTGTATTGTCATTTTATTAACATGAATGTGTGGAATTTAATGTAATTCTTTGATCAATGATGGCCAACGGATGCTTCTTCTTGGGCATGACGCATTGTGTCCATGTTTATTTAAAATTTTAAACCCAACATTGGCCCTCATTAGTTATCAATTGTGAATTGGAAATCATTGGTTATCTATTTCTGCACAGATTGTTTCTTCCATGTAATAATTTCACTGCATATCAGAGATCATTTTTATTAGCAAGATATAGTTTAGCATGGAATACAGGGTTAATCTCCCCCGACAGCAGTGCGAGGTTAGAGTTGATGCTCGGTTTACCACTCAGTGACTTGCCTTAGTCTTCATCATGCAGTGTTCACATGTCGAAGGTGCAATCAGAGCTATTATTGGTAATGATTGGCTGTTGAATAATTCTTCTGCCTTATTCTCTAAGGTTGCCTCTCATTTTTTAACAGTTCTCATTCATTTATTACAAGATTCTGTGTTTGTTCGTTCAATCATCAGGAAGTACATTCACTCGGCTTTATTTGATGAAGACATTCTTGATCATATTCTGTTAAATTTCAAGCTTGAATCTGGATGTTTTCTTATTGGTGGTTTCATGTCATTCAAAAAATTTATGGCTAATGTTTGGCTTAGTGAGCTTTTGTCTATTGTTAGGATTGGTGTCTTATCAGGTTCTTATAATGATTCTATCAAAGTTTTGATAGCTCTCTGCAAGAAATTGATCCTTCCCTTGTTTCTATTGTGTGGATAAGTTCCTAGGTCTTAATACTCTTCTCGGACACCCTGAAGATTGCAGTGATCAACAACCTTTGGTGGTCCCTCCAATTCGTGTTCCAGATCCTGATTCTCCCGGTTTGTCACATGGTCCTTCTTCTTCTTCTGTGTCGGCTGAGGACTTTATACCCTTGGAAGGGGACTCTATTTCTGATCCTAATGTTGCTTCTCTCCAGATATAGGACCGAGTAACTGGTCTCATGTTCCTCTGTAGCTAGTATTAGTATATATATATATATATATATATATATATATATATATATATATATATATATATATATATATATATATATATATTTATTGCTGATGTATATATTAAAGATGCAGAGAAGCGGAATTAAACATAACAAAGAAGACAAATACAATAGACAAGAATATTTATCATGGTTCGGCAATATGCCTACGTCCACACTTGACGCAGGGAATCAATTATATTAATCAATCTACAGTAGAATGTTTCCCATTCCAGACATAACAACATATGGCTACACCACAGTAATTTATAGATAGAGCTCTCCAGAAAGGAAGGTGTAATTTATAGATAGAGCTCTCCAGAAAGGAAGAGGTGGGAGAAACCGAACGGTCATGTGACCATTGGGCTTCATATCCCAACAGCTGATTGATCCAGCATGGGATGGTGGGTGGCTTTTTACTCTCTGGGTTATAGATTTGATATCATGTTTGACATCTATTGTCAGGATATTCAATTTTGTAAACTCTCTTTTTAATTTTATAATAAAAAACTTTTTCAGTAACTTCGGTCACTTTTATTTGAAAAAGAAAAGAATATTTTCCTTTACAACTTGGGATGCACTTTAAAAATCTATTGATCCTTTTCCTTGCCATTCTAGGCCATGCTCTGAAATCTTCAATCATTACCTCGCTATCAGATTTTGTAAGGGAATAACATAATCAGCAACGATGTCTCGTAAGTTTTGCATATATAATTTTAAGATTTCTTCCACTACTAACTCCATTGCAAATAATCAAACTCTATATTTGCCACAAGAGGGTTTATAATTTTTTACCAAAATGATTAATGTACCCTCTATCCGACGAGCACGTTGAGCATTGATGGTTTCCCTCTTCGACAGGCCATAAAGAATTGATTTTTTCCATCCTGCATAAAATTCCAGTTTCTTCATTTGCTATCCTTTCATTGAATGTCCTTAGTGAAGTACTTCTCCATGTTCAGAATAAGATGGTCTGACTTCAAATACTTCAATCAAAGCTTTGCGAGCAAATTGCATTAAATTTTCAAGACTTCTTCAATCTATCCAAACAAACCATTGCAAATAATTAAAGTTAAAGGTGCCGCACAAAATAACCTTGTTGTCTTCGGAACATCTTGACCAGACGTGGTTTCTGTCTTCTGTAAGCCAAACTTATGAGAAAAGCGTTGTTCTCTTATAAAATAAAAGTACATAGAAAGCTCTTGTTCAGTTTTGATATAATTTAAAAGGGCGTTCACTAAAGGAAATCAAATAACCTTAAGAGAACTGTACAGATTCATTACCGAGAGCTTTGAGTGCATCTACTACATCTTGTACACAAGTTATTTGAGCTACTGTAGGTAATTCTATGTAATAATGACAACAATGGAAGTAAAAATAGGTGGGATTGTTAACAGCAAGTGAAGTATAACCGAAAAGAAATAGATACTAAGGAAAAAAAAAAAGGGAAGCGGCAGAAAAATTGCTTGAAAAAACACAGCTAAATTAAGCTAAGAAATCGTTAATAGAGCTCATCATATTTGTTGGCTGTCATAAAATAGATGCTGGGCCACGCTTCTAGAACTCTATCCATTTTTCACCCAATATTTTAAATGAAAAGTGTTGTGATTAAGTAGTGTGGGCTCACCAGAACATTAGTTCTCCAGTTGTTGGGGAGAAAACGAATACAGCATGACCCATCATCTGCAATATTCTGAGAAAGGGTGAGAGATTATTGGAATGTTCGTTACTTATGTCTGCAACAGCGACCAATTCCTGTTGCAGCTCAGCCTGAGCACTTTCCAATTCCTCTATTTTCTTCTCCGCCTTCAAATCCAAATTACCCTTCAACTGTTTATGTTGTGCCATTTTCACTTGAACCAGCCTCCTAACTAGCACCCCCGTATTTATATTTATATCAAAGTTTTGCCGCCATTGCTCTTATTCCCTTCTCAACCAGGCATTGCCACGTAGTAATGACCCATGCGTTTGTCGAACACTAAGCACGTCACATTAAACTGGAGAGTGGCCTCAGCACCAGAATATACACAAAAATACAGTGCCTCTTCAAATTTTGAAAAGGTCGGTGCTTTGCTGACGGAAGCTCCGAAGGCGGTTAACTGAAGGGCACCGGCTACGGTGCAATATATTTGCACCGGTTGAAAGCCGTGCCCATGCCCCATGTCTGCAATCACATGCCATCTCGACACCCCATATCATAACTCCCTCCCTTCAACTGTTCAATCATAATAGTACATCGTCGAACACGTTCAGCTTTTGTCAAGGAAATAGTAATGTTTGGCTTTCTTCTTTGTTTTTTAATTATTTCATAACTTATTGTGTATTTCTTATTTTATATATTAATTGAATTATATGTTTCAAATTTAAAATGTAGATAATGTATTATAATTTAATTCATATTATTATTGAAATTTATAATATAGATATCATATTTAGTCTACATTATTAATTCAAATTAATTAATTAATCAAATATAATATTATAGATATTTTTTAATATTAAATTTTATTAATCTATTATAATTGTTTATAATTAATTATTAAGTAAAAGTTAATTATATGTGGACATTGATTTAAGTTTATAATTATTATTTAATTTAAAAGTATAAATTATTATTTATATTATAATCAATATAAATATTTATATTTGTATATAATTCATTTGAAATGATAATTTTAAAAAAATGTTATCTAATAAATTTAAAAAACTTAATGATATAATAAAGTTTTATTGATTCTTGATTCATTCAAAATTCTAATTAGTATAAATAATGATGCTTCAAACACATTAAAAAAATACTCTTTCTTTTATGTTGACTATAATTTCTAGTTTGAAATTATCTATAATATGTAAATTTTGAATGTAATTAATATATTATATATAATTAATATTTATACATTAAAATATATTTTTGGTAACACATTGATGGAAATATTTATAATCAACTTACAATAATTAATTAAAAATATAAGTTAATTTAGTTATAAATATAATTTCTAAGGAACATTATTTAAATATCTTTAGTATTTAGTTGTTAAAATTATTTCATTTCACACAGATAATAATATTAGTCTCATTTAAAAATTGTACAAGATAGTAGTTACATGATAGTAGTCTTTGTGGACAAGATATTTTTGGTAGTGGTAAATTTTTATTAATAAATCAATTGAATAAAATATAATTATAACAAATATTATTCTTTAAATGAAGTACATAAATTTAAATTTTAACTATAATTTATTTTCTAATAATCAATTGTTACTTAATGTTAAATTCAATTGAAAATTTAGATTTAAATTTAAAATATTGATAAATTTATAACATTATAAAAATTGGAATTTTTTATATTAATAATCAAGGGATCAAAAATTGGAATTTAAGTTTTTAATGTATTGAATACAAATTTTTAATTAAAAAAAATTTATTTTATTTATAATAATTTAATAATTTAAAGAGAAAATAATATTTAATAAATATTTGTAAAATTTGATTTTATTAAATTAATTAATGAATATAAGTCACATAAATTTATAATCTAAAAATATATATAATATATTTCAGAAAATAATAATATAAATCAAATTATAATACATTATCTATATTTCAAAGAAAAAGTATATAATTTAACCAAAATATAAAATAATTAATATTTTTTATATGACGTATCAATAACTTGTTAAAAAAATACAAATAAAAAAATAAAAAATTGAAACTGAAAAAGCTAACATTACTATTTCATTTTGACAAAAGCTAAACACTTTGGACAATGCACTAATGTACTATTATGATTGAATAGTTGAACGAACTGAAGTTATCATATGGGATGTTGGGATGGCATGTCATCGTAAACATGGGGCATGGGGCTAGAACACAGCTTTCAACTAGTGCAAATATGTTACATCGTAGCTAGTGCCAAAATACAGTGCCTCTTTGAGATTGGAAACAGTAAGCATGGAAATGTAATTTGTAAGCCCTTACCCAATAGTGTGTTGAATTAACCTTAAATAAAAACTAGCAATCACACCTTGGTGTGCAATGAGTACGCTAAAGAGGTGTGGAAGGTCAAATCAAGAAAAAAATTGGTCTTTGTAGAATACATGAGGTATGTTAGTAGACTATAAGGTAAATGTGTTTTGTGCATCAAAGGTCTCAGTCCAGAAGTGATATATTCATATCAACAATTAGACTCCACTATCAATAAGATCATGTTATGTTTGGAAAATAGGGTGGGAATTCACATTGCCAAAATGGGAGCTCTAAAATAGGATATGGACATTCATCAAATTATAAATGGAAGTGGATTTTTGGAGATGATATAGTTGCTAATGGGTTGATAGACATGTATGCAAAATTTGGAAGCATGCACAAGATGTGGTTTTATGGAATGCAATGGTTGTAGGATGTGCATGTAGCAGTGTCCTTGACGAGACTTTAAGGATTTTCAAAGAAATACATCAAGAAGATATGATCTTGTAAAATTTAATGACAATAAGATATAAACAAAATGAGTTTGTTGAAAAGGCATTGCCAAGTTCTAAGCATATGCAAAGGCAAATTCCACAACCTTTGTTTGCATCCTCTCAACTTGTGCTAAAGTGGGAGATTTAGAACAGGGGTTGGATATCCATCAAAACATAATTGAAAGCGGATTTTTCTCAATGTCCTAACTATGAATAATTATGTTGATTTAGTATAGCCATAGTTATCCTTTATTTTAATATTGTTTATATTTTGATCATTTAATAAGATTTTTTGAGATATTTATTTTAAAAATTAATTTTGTATAACTCTATTTTTTCATATCAAATTTATACATTTAATAAGATTCATCTCTAATTTCAAATTTAGGTGTGAAATCAATACTACAGTAAGGATATTTCACTCATTTTAATAATATAAAATTAATATATTTAATAAGATTTAATTTTCATGAAATACTTCTTAATCAAAAAAATATTTTTCCTATACTAAACATTGAATTTTATTACAAAGACACAAAAATATAAATGTCAAATTTGTGAAATAAATAAGTTGAAATATATATTTAACAAATTATACACCAAAACAATTGTATTCAATCTTAAAAATATATGAATTGGTGCTCTGCTATGCTTTAGCGAAAATGACAAAGCCCTTCTATGCAAAATCAAAAAATTTCTCCACGGTCTCCTTGGACGCACAACTGCTCTTTTTTGGTAAAACCAAATATGCTCGGTGCTCTAAGCCTCCATCGATTTCAATGCACAGCGATGCCAGGATAATCAAGCAATCTTCCCCTAGAAACAACTCTAGGGCACCACCACGGGAGTTGCTTAATCATGTCCAAGACAATTTTTGGTTGCCAGCACACAGACAAAATGCCAGGAGGGCTAAGTAGCATGACAAGAAATACAAAGTGCAGCACTACCCTCAGCATCAAGTGCCTTTCGTTCTGCCTCTCAACAACAACTTTGATAAGCTCGGTACAGAAAAAGCGATATTATACTCTCTGCCCCATAAGCACCTCCCGGGATCTATTTCAAAAGAAAATTCTTTCAACCCTATTGATATGCGGCAAAATTCGCACAACCCCTTCAACATTTCACAGAGTCCATAGGGTGTGAAGCTCTACACTCCCCCGCATCGCATCCCTAAAGGTATGTTTAAACAATGGAAATCTGATTCTGATTTTAAAGTTTCATTAGATCTTTCTACTATGTCCCCGGTAATAATCACTAGAGAAAAAGTCAATAATCTTCATCAACATGAATTAGTTAAGCATAACTCTGTCTATTCTCCCCCTCATAGGAGATCTGATAGTTTTAGGATAAACTCTTGTGAAGTAGACGAATCCAAGTGACAAAGCAATATCCCTACTAACCCAAACCATTCATATTCTGAAGGGGAAATCACTAATCTAGGTCTTAAAGATGGTTGCATAGAAAAAGTTCAAAGCGTCTGTGCAGGTTTCAGAATAATTTGTAGATGGAATGGAGTCGGAACCTCAATCCTGGATATAGCAACCTGGTTGAAATCTCAATGGAAAAAAAAGGTAGCGGTATCAATTATTTCAGAATTTTTCATTTATTTAGATTTTAGTAATAAAGAACTAAAGAAGAAGATATTATTAGAAGGATGCCCTAAATTTAGACATATATCATTTACTGTCTTTGACTAGAACCCCCTCTTCAACCCTGAAAAACTTACAGGCTTTATGGTAGACAAAGTTGTCCTCCTTAAAAACCTCCCCTTGGAATGCACATGGCAAGAAACCCTCAGAAAAGTAGGTAATAGTATTGGCAAGTTTATAAGGACTGTTCAAAATGAGCATAATCAAGCAGAAAAAATAATCATAGTCAAAATGAATCTACATAAAAGGACAATCCCTCCTATCAGATTATGCTTTAAATCAAGTACAGTGGTTATCAACACCACTATTGTTGATGACTACATAGAGGAGATGGAAGATTCCCCAGTTTGTCCTATCAGTTCTATAGCAACTCCTAATTACCATATGAAGAATATGGACATTAAGGTAGAATTTCTTGAGCATAAGGGAGGGTTTGTTATTAGTAACACACATCGAAAGACTATGGTGAGTGCACCATCACTTCCCAAGCACAATAACCTTCAGACTACACCTTTGGTCGCAGGATTTGGAAAGGAAGATCAGAGTAAGATCAAGAATGTAGAACATAGCCCTAACAAAACTTCTGATTGTATACACACCTCTAGATTAATTAGGGATGATAATAGTGTGGAAGAGCTCAGGGTAGTTCAGACAGAGGTCAGTGAAGAAGATGTACATGGTAAAGTGTCCAAGATCAACAAGGACCAAGCTCCTTTTCCGGGCATAATAATTGAAAACAAGGGCTCAAAAAATTCAGTAAGTATAAGTAATCCTGAGGAAGTTACTCCGACTGATGTAGAAGATGAAGAACAAAAATGTGATTCAGGTTGTGATATACCCTCAATAATAGAAAATAAGATAATGGATAGTATAAGTAATCATGTAGATGGTACGCTACCAGATATAGAAACTAAAGAAGAGAAATGTATTCGTGAAGTTAATATAATTTCAGAATATCTAGGTGAAGAAGTTACAAATGATTTGATGGATATACTTGTAGATAAGATTTGTGACAGTGAGGAATTAGCCCTTCAAAGAGAACTCTTAATAAAAAAACATTATGCTAAATAAGAATGTTAAGATAGACAGAATAGAAGCCATGACAGTGGATCAATAGGACACTAAATCTCAGATTAACCCTGCTCCATTTGTATCAGTGCCTATAGAACTCGAATCCCTCAAGAAAGAACTAGGAACCAATTCGAACAATATCTTAGAAGATTATGGCAAAGACATTATAGATCAAGAAGATTCTCTCATTAATTTAGAGAAAGGGCAGGAAGAATATGAACAAAATGTCAATGCATAGTTTTTTTCCTTTAAGCAGTGATCTAGCAGAGGTGGAACAAGAATCTATTAGATGTTTGAATGGGATAACTAACAAGGATAGCCAGTTAGGTATTGCTATGAATAGGGAAGGTCTCTCATATCCAAATATCCTTAAGACCAAGAAAAAGAGAGGTAGGAAATCCATTAATGAACTAAGAACTATAGCCGATAATGTTGAAAATCAGCAAAAATTATCTGATATCCTGAATGCTGGGAAGGGGAAGAGCCTTCCCCAAGGGCAATGAAATTAACAACCTGGAATTTTAGGGGCTTGAATGCCCCTAACAAACAAATATTAATTAAAATATATCTTAATACATTTGAATCAGAAATTATAATATTACAGGAAAGTAAACTAAATAAGGAGGAAAGTTTAAAGTTTAGTCTTAAATTGGGCATATGGAAATCAGAGATCGTCCTATCCACAGGAGCTTCTGGGGGATTGGCTGCCTTATGGGACCCTAGGAAAATAATGATTGAGGTATTAGCTAAAGATAATAAATATTGGATGGTATTAGGTGTCAATAGTTTAAAGATGAACCTAAAATTTAAACTTATTAATATATATGGACCTGTTCAGAATGAAGAAAAAAGGAAAGTATGGTAGGGAGTGCAAAATTAACTTTCATCTAATGCCGAAGACATACACATATTAGGAGGTGACTTTAATGCCATTTTAGATATTAAAGAAAAATTTGGGGGTTCACAATATATCTCGCAGTCACAAAAAGATTTTAGACAATGGGTCTTGGATAATAACTTAATCAATATTAACACCAATAATGGTGTATTTACTTGGAACAATAGAAGATCGGGCTTCAACCACATTGTAGAAAGACTGGATAGATTTATGATTAGCGGAGATACTAGAAATTTTAATCACCTTTTAAATGCAGAAATTCTTCCCAATGCGGGGTCAGACCACTACCCAGTAAGGCTTTCTATTACGAAAAATTGTAAACCATCTAGAAACCCCTTCAAATTTGAATTCATGTGGTTCCAAGATGAGGAATTTATGCACCTATTAGAACAAAGTTTCTGGATCTAAGATGTATTGCCTAGTAGCTAAACTAAAGATCATTAAGCACAAGATCCTAGATTGGAATAAAAACAAATTTAATAATATTTTTTAACAAAAAAATCAAATTGAGCAAGAGTTAGAATGCCTCAATAATCTAGTCATAGAACAAGGGATGAATAAAATAAGTTACTTTAAAGAAAAAGAACTTATGGCTAAATATAATGAGATTCTATTAAAAGAAGAAATATTCTAGAAACAAAAGTCTAGAGAAACATGGCTGAAAGAAGGAGACTGCAATACAAAAAACATTCACAATAGTACCAACAATAAAAGGAATATAAACAGAATTTCAAATATTCAAGATGAAAATGGACAATTCTTAGATGACCCCAAACTTATATCTGAACAATTCATTCATTTCTATCATTCTCTTCTTAACAATTAGGAGGCCGCTGACCTCAAAGAACAAAATGAACTGCTGAAGGCTATTCCAAAATTAGTTACGGATGCAGATAATAAATGGATTAATAGCAAATTTACCCTGGAAGAAGTTAAAAAAGCCTTATTTCAGCTCCACCCGGAAAAAGCCCCAGGACCAGATGGTTTTCAGGCAGGCTTTTTTCAAAAATGTTGGCATTTCATAGGAGAAGATATATGGCAAGCAGTGGAAGCTACTAGGAACTTTGGTACACTATTAACTGAAATCAATAACACATTTTTTGCACTTATCCCTAAGAAAAATGATTATATGGAGCCAGGAGATTTTCGTCCAATCTCCCTTTGTAATACCATTTATAAGATCCTTTCCAAATGTTTAGCAAATAGACTTAAAACACTCCTACCTACTATTATCTCAGAAGAACAAACCAGTTTTGTCCCCAACCGATCAATCCTAGATGGAATTATTATAGCCCAAGAAATAGTACATACAACTCAATACAATAAAGAACCATGTATGCTTATTAAAATTGACATTCAAAAAGCTTATGATAAAGTAGATTGGAGGTTTCTATGTAAATGCCTGGAAGCATTTGGCTTTTCTAAACAATGGATTAACTTAATTTTCAATTGTATCTCCACACCCAAAATTTCATTACTCATCAATGGTACCCCTGAAGGTTTTTTTTGAAATCTCTCATGGTATTAGACAAGGAGACCCACTTTCTCCTTTTCTATATGTTATTATGGCTGAAGCTCTAGGTAGAGCCATAACTAAGGCCCACCTCGACGATAAAATCTCAGGAGTCAAAGTTTCAGAACATGTCCCAAATATAACTCACCAACAATTTGCTAATGACCCTATACTCCCGGGAGCCTCCAATTGTAAAGAAGGTAAGGCTTTCAAAGATGTTCTAGACATATATATGAAGGCGTCAGGGCCGCAAGTGAATCCTACTAAATATGAAAAAAAATTCGTCAATACCCCTTCAAATAAAGAACGAGAAATTTGCAAAACTCTAGGTTATAAAATTGGCAAGTTTCCTTGTAAATATTTAGGTATTCCCCTTGACAAAGATCTACATAGCTCTAAGCTATGGCAGCAAGTGCTTTCCAAAATTCAAACTAAAAAAGGCACTTGGAAAGGAAAGTGGCTTACTAAAGCTAGTAGAGCCACAATTATTAAATCCATACTAACTGCTATCCCCACTTACCAAATGTTGATACTCCCTCTTCCAGTCAATATAAAGCTAGTCTAGACAAACTCCTTAGGGATTTCTATTGGCAAGGTACGACATAAGAAAAAAAGTTAGCTCTCATAAGATGGGAGAACCTATGTAAACCAATATGCCAGGGTGGATTGGGTATTAAAAATCTCCAATGGCAAAATAAAGCATTGGGAGCCAAGCTCATTTGGAGATTATACAAGGAATCAAACAGTAAATGGGCTACAATCTTATTGCACAAATATATCCCAGATGCAGATCCCATCAATATCTTCATATCGCAAACCCATGTTAAAGGCTCACGTATTTGGAATTTTATTAAAGAATATAGAGGAGTCATTAATAATTTACTCACATGGGATATAGGTAGAGGGGACAAGGCCCTGTTTTGGGAAGACTCCTGGGGTGGCTTTACACCCCTCAATAAGATGGGATTTTCAAAAAGCTTTATTGAAGATTGCAAAAACATTAAGGGAATATATTTAGAGAATTATATCATTAATGATGAGGAATTAGTATGGAAATCAATTAATAATATTCCAATAAACTATAAAGAAAGACAAAAAGTCATTGATATTCTCAAAGACAGAGAAATTACTATTAAAAATAGGACAGATAATCTTATATGGGATGGTTCTAATCATGGAGAATATAGTGTGAAGAATGGATATAAAACTATTGTACAGAAACATAACATGGATACCCTAGATATCCCTCTGAACCTTTGCTGGAATAAGGTATACCTTCCTAAGGCAGGAATTTTTCTATGGACAGCTATGCAAAAAAAAAATTTAACTGCAGATAGACTTAGAAAGCTAGGTTTTGAAAGTCCCTCTAGATGTCCTCTATGTGAATGTCAAGAGGAGGATGCCAACCATTTG
Source organism: Chamaecyparis obtusa (assembly GCA_027943335.1). NCBI lineage: Eukaryota > Viridiplantae > Streptophyta > Pinopsida > Cupressales > Cupressaceae > Chamaecyparis > Chamaecyparis obtusa. Next base: position 2,484,942 of record BSBK01001812.1, read on the forward strand.
CTCTTAAATTGCACCTATACCCAAAACTGTTGGGAATGGTTATGATACTGCCTAAATTGGAACTCATCCATGCCCTTCGATTTGGTAGATCACCTTAAAGCATGGTTGCCCTTAACAAAGATAGTTTGTACCAAGATATATGGACAATCTCCCCTTCTATTCTTGTATGGGAAATTTGGAAAGAACGAAATAGAAGGATATTCACAAACCAAAAACTTGAGTGGAAATCAATTTTTAACAAAATTGAAGCATCAATTGTTGAAGTAACTAATAGTAAACTTCAAGATAAGATTAGTTTTGAAAATTCCTTTAAACATTGGGATAATAATATCAGACTCATGTGGTCTAAATTGGCAATTCCACCACTATATGGTAAAGGGGGAACCAAATCAAAATCAGATAGAAGTACATGTAAATGGACGCCTCCTAGAGAAGGATGGTATAAATTAAATTTTGATGGGGCTTCTCGTGGCAACCCTAGAATAGTAGGTATTGGTGGGGTTATTCACAATTGGAATGGAGAAATAGTCTCTAAATATGCTCGACCCATCAAACCCACAACTAATAATATGGAAGAATGTAAGGCTGCTTTAGAAGGACTTAAACTATGCAAACAACTTGGTATCTCTAAACTAGTAGTTGAAGGTGATTCTCAAATAGTCATCAATGCAATCAGAACTAGAAAGAGCCCTAATTGGAAACTCAACTCGAGAATCAAAGACATTAGTATAATCCTGGATACTATCCCCGAGTATGAAATTAAGCATATTTATAGAGAAGGGAATACAGATGCGGATCAACTTGCTAACCAGGGAGCAAATGGTGAAACGGTATAGGAGCAATTTTACTAGAATAAGTCAGTTTACATCTCCCCCTCATAACATAATCTTTCAATCTAACTGTATAATATAGAGATGAATACCAATAACCTAGAACCTTATTACAAACCCTCTATTTTTATTTGAAGGTTTTAAATAGCTAATTCAAAGATTTGTAGATTGTTGAAACTAGAAATTTAACATTAATAAAATAAGCTTGTTTCCATAAATGTGAATACATGTTAGCTAAATAGAATTATGAATTTCATATGTTTTTTATCAGGTACACTGTGATATATTCTTATTTTTCCTATTCACCAATCTCTGGATATAGGACATGGCAGTCAAAATAGTTAGTTAGAATTGACATTTCACTTTAACTAGACACCACTACATACACATATATAATATCTTTTATTGTAACATCCAATCTTGGCTCTAACTATCACACATGTTTTTCCCCTGTTTAGAGTTACACTTAGAGAGGATCGACACAAGCCCTTTCAATAGATAGAAGTATACAGACAACACTAGTCTTGGTTTCTTTGAGAATTTGAACTTTTGTTAGTAGGCCCGTATATTTCTTATTGAAACCAGACCCTTGTTTAGAGGTATGAGTAACCAGCCCTTTCTACCTATAGGAGACCTTTTAAAAAAAAGAGCTACATCTCTTCTGTATACTGGCGCGATTTCATAAGATATTGTATGGATTAATACAGAGGAATTCCAAGATAAGTCTCAGGCACCCCAGCCTTATACAAACCCCTGAGAACTTTCTAATATATCTACTATATCTCCTCTTGGCACTAATCAAGTATTAACAAGCTTAAATTTGAGTGAATTTCTACTTATAAATGATGAATCCCCTGCCTTACTTAGAATTTTCTATATATTTTGTCACACTCAGACCAACCTGCGGAACAGTATAATTTAAATCATCACAAGACAGACCGATATAGTTGTTTATACCATTGTTTTACCCCTGGGATTATTATAATTGTTATGACATCTCCCAACACATAACTTATCAATGATTTTCACTTCCTTAAGATTTAAACATTCGAAACTTTCTACATCAGCTTTGTATCTAAGGAAAGTGAATGACTACGACGATCTGAAAGTTCATGTTGGAATCTTTCAATCATTTAGCAGCTTTAAACTTCAAGGTAGCCATGAGGATAGGTATAGAGGCAGATAGAGGGAGTATAAACATAGAGGGTTTTACTTGGTTCCCTTAGCATTGAATTTAAACAATTTTTCATCGTATATACAAAACCACTAACTATAGATGAAAAAGCAAATTTGGCATAACCATAATAGATAATCCTACACACTCTTAGAGATTCCTAGAAAGGCTCACTACTAGATATGTTTACCTTATTAGATAGGCATATCTTGCTAGAAATAGTCCTAGTACCTTTGAGACCCTGACCTTCTCTTAGTAGAACCCTGTCCTCTCACCTTTACTCAATTAATTAATTCTGATCTCTTTTTTGAGACCAGGAAAATCAATCTTCTACACCTAGAGTAGTCTCCTTAGAGTTTTTTCCCCTTTGTATTCTAAACAGAGTACTTTAAATCTTTTAGGAAACATATGGATTCTTTTAGAAAGAGTACTCTATAGCCTTAGCCTTTCCCCTCTAATCTAATCAATCTTTTCTTAACCTTGGAGATTTTCTTTAATATCAGTTCTATGCAGGAATTCTCTAATCAATTTCCTTTATACTGTGCCTTTCTGGCATTAATCGAGTAACTTATAGGATATGTCTCATGTGGGATAACTCATAGTATACAGTAGATATCCAGGTGCTCATAGAAAGATCTAATATTTTTAGGCAAATTACTGATAATCACCAAAGCAATATGATTAAAATCATTTCAGGGATATTTGCGACAGGCTTTAGTAACAATGATTTCATCATGAAATCATTATTTAGCACCCTACACTCTTAATATCAGGATATACTCACATGGTACAAGACAAACTAGAGACACGTAACTAATCAATGATTCTTTATTAAGGAATGAACATTCTAGATTATCTATAACAACCAGACTTCTTTGAAAGAATTGTCGACTATGATGGAATGATAGACCATGCAAGAAGTCTTTAAATCATGAATAATCACTAATCTTCATAAAGGATATGAGGATAGGCGATAGAGTTGTGAGTATAGAGTTTATAAACTCTTTGTCTTTGATTGTTTTAGAACCTACATCCTGTCAATTTTAACTCCTTTAAAAGATGGAAACAAAAGTGTTAATGGTTTGCATCCAGGGGTAGTCGAACTATGAGTACATTTTAGTAGATCGTGCTGAAATGTACTAATTATCTCCAATGCACAAGAGGTGGCTCGTGAAGAGTAAGGGAGATATCTCAAGATAATCATGTATTGGAATTCCCTTTTTCTCATCCCTATAAGATCCCCTCGGATTAAGCCTCACAACTGGTCTTGCTAGAATACAAACCTCTTGCTGCAATGGAAACAAAATTAACTACCTTTGCAAACAAGGGCAATCAGGCTATGGCATTCAAGGGTAATATTTTTCCTGAGAGGTGGAATCAGATACTCATCCCCCTGCCAAACTCCTCAAGGAGAGAAATTGAAAAGGCAATGGGAGACCACTTCTTTGACTACAAGTTCACCTTTCGAACCAATGGAGCGGTTATAGGTATGTTCATTCCATCTCAGTATTTGTAGGGAAAAGGAAAGAAGATATCATTCAAGTGGCTAACTCAATTTTTAATGAAGATCTCCTTGAAGGGTTAGATAAAATGGTTTTTTGTATCGATAATCAGCTTACTATCCCATATCCAGAAACTACAATGAGAACTGAGATTATCAAGCTTGTAGAAATCCCTCAAGCCTAGCGCATTCCAATGTTAACATTCAAGGATGAAGAACATTTTGACGCTCATTGGCTGGAAATGCTAAGAAATTTGGATTTTCTGTACAATGAAATACTTCAGACTGAGATGGATACAAGGGACCTCCTCAAATTTTGGAGAAGTGAAGGATTCCATATCCCGATTGAACTAGATGAAGTAGAGACATCTAAGATCCACGTTATGGCACCCGAGATTCAGCGCTGCACCCGCCATGTGAAGAAGATGGATCCAGAGAAGGAGTGTATTGTCGTAATGAGAAAGGAAGATCATATGTGGTATTTCTCGAGGGTTCAAAAAAATGAATCTGTCTGAACCTTAAGAGTTAATGTTTTCTTTTTTCTCACTACCGTAGATATCACTCCCAAAGTAAAACAAGACAGTCTATAATTAGTTGGTTATCTGAATATGGTTTAGTCGGTTTACAAGGTAGGACTTGATGTTATCTAGTATTTACTACAGTTTCAAGCAATCATTATATAGCTGTAAGTAAATAGCACCTTACAATATGGTAACAATATGTAAATATACAGGATGATGGAGGTTATAATATTATATAAATGTTAGTAACTAGATCAAGCAGGACCTATCTTAGTATAGTTAGATTCTCTTTCTGACTTTCAACTTTTTTTCCTCTTTTGTATATTTTAGAATATGGAATAGCATACAGGATTATGTTTTTCCTTTCATTTTAGAATATTACTTAGAAGCACTGTCATTGCATCTTATGTATCTAAATTTCAAGCATTGTAGAAATTGAAATTTTATCGAGGATAGAAGCATTATATTATCTTCATAAATATAGAAAATGTCTCATTTCCCCCTTAGAAGCCTTAAAAAATAGCTGTAGAGATTCTAGGAAATACAAATAGTCGTAGACACTCAACAGTCGGGATAGTGGAAGATTATACTTATAAATAACCATGCCCTCTAACCCGATCCTATCTATCCTAAATAATCATAGGCCAACATGGAAACGTCATTGGAACTCTCATGTAGCAAGGGACAACTGGCCTTCGAAGGCAAAATTATGCCAAAATATGTCAAGAAGATGCTAGTTAATAAACATTCCCTTATTATAAGAGTCATCTTACACATTTTAGGGCCAGATTTTATCAACTTAGAGGATAACTACATGGTCCTCTCTAACATGTCTTCCATGTTTGTAGCTGTAATTTTTGCCTGGGATCTCCAAGAACATGAGATATGGACTCTTAGTCACAAAATCTTTAAACAAAGATATCTGGGCAACCTGGACAAAGTCCTCCTATTTATTAAAGGAACCCTTTTATCGTCAAGTCAAGAATCAAAATTAGTGATAAAACACCTGTCTTCACATCTTCATCTATTAAGGTGAAGGACTTCAAAGAGAGAAAGGCCATAATTGTCAGAAACACAACATTTCTGTTATAATACTTACAGGTCCATAAGCCAGAGAAGGAATGCTGGTTCTATGACTACTGGAACCTAGATGAGGTAGGAATTAAAGATATGGAGAGCTTTGCAGAATATGGTCCTGAAAATCTAATCGACCTATGGCTGGATGAAGGCAAGTATCCCAATAAGGAGAAAATAGGAGTCTTTGATGCAAATCGAGTGAGTCTAGGAAAATCATCAAGATAACCTTTCTAATATGTCTCATGTCGATCTCATCAAATCATTTGATTATAAGTAATACTTTGAATATTGGTAATAGGTCCTTTTTAATCCCTATTGGTCTAGGGAAAATTAATTCTTAATGAACCTCAAGTTAAAAGCTTACAAACTAATAATGTCTTTACACTTAATAGCTTATTGACTCCAATTTAAAAACATATTAATCAAGGCTTATACATTAGTATACCATATACTCAATGCTTAAAATCTATGATTTTGTTTTATAGCTTTGTCTTCTATCAGATGAGAATGTATCATTTCATAAATACAGGTATCTAAAATATGCTCAACAGATCTCATAAAGTCAGGTATCTAAATATGCTTACTATTGAATAACCAAGAGTAGCATGGATGATGATGGTTTAGAAAAGATGTCTCTTCAAATTAACAGAATATTTTATGATCAGTAATCTAGGTATGAAGTCTGTTTACACTAATATAGGGATAAAGTTGCAGAGGAATGTCTTAAAAATTTAGAGTATTGAGAGCAGTTTTCTTGACAACTAAATAAATATATATTTCAAGATAAGGATTAAGGATAATAATTACATTGGGTTTATATAATTCTTGATCATAAGCTTATTAATTAGTCCTGTCTAAATAGGATCTGATCTCAAGAATATTTGACAATAAGATACTATCAATAGCCTACACTTAGTCATACAGGTAACATAGATATTTTAGTAAGGTTAAAACATTGGTACACATAGGTTACTTGCATTAATAATCAGAGACAGGACTATGTGGTGTCTAATGGCTTTATTTTCTTATTTCTTGAAGCTCCCTTGATCCCAGTATCTGCTTGCTAAGAGTGGTTTTATCTGATTAAATAACTTCTTCATACTTTAATGATAGCTTCCATTTATTAATTCTTAGGGTCAGGAGGATGGTATTATTTGTGCATAATATCTTTGATTGATTAAATAAACTAAGAATTTGAACCTTTTTCTTCTAAATATCAATTTATGAGTCATGAAAAATGTTTTAAAATAATCATAGCTTTTATTACTTTATCTTAGATTATAATTGGAATAGAAGTTTAATTATGCTCAGTATGTCACAAATGAAGTGCACAAGGTGATCCTATATTAATCATCATCCTATACTTTCAAGAGCAGTAATTTATTATAAAGATGATTTCCTTTGAAACAACAAAGACTCAGAGGCAATGATAGATCCTAGTGATAGAAAATAGACTTATAGTGAAAGCTCCTCCTAGGAGTAGTTAGGGCTTCATAGAAGCATAAATAATTGGGGAATGGTTTCTCCCTTTACTAATCTTATCTCTTGGTAATCAGTCTTTTCTATTTACTGATTGGTCTTTCTTTATATCTTAAAAATGTACAAGATGTTAAGTCAAACTAATGGTTTTTGACACACTTATTGACAACAACAATACTAATGTTGTAATATCGGATATTTATAATCTCGGAGTTAGCAAAAATTTTCTTTTCTTACTTCATAACAAGCATATTTTGGGCACATAGTATTTGTTTGTATACAGGATAGCAAAGGCAAAGGAATCAAAGACTACAAGATCTTCTCTTCATCAATACAAAATTTATAAAGGTAAGGGTCAACAAGGTAGAACTGAGTATGGGGAAGGCATTTTAATCAGATATATCAGCAATTTTGACATCTTAAATTCCTAATGTATATAAGGCAATCTCTCTCACATCGATACAAAGAGACACCATTATTTTTATACCAAGCTTGATCCAAGAGGGTAATCAATTTAAACTAAACTTGAAAATGAAGGAATGCCTTCATCCATTGATGTAATTGAGGGAATGCCCTCATAAAATTGTTTGTAATAAAATTTTGGACCTAGGTCCCGGGCTAGATTGGAGGTTTTCTTCTCCATTCTTTCCTACCAGTGCCCGCACATAATGGAGTGTTTGTACTATAATTTAATTAATTAATAATTTTTTTGGCTTAGGCCTTTTACCGATAAAAATAAAAATAAAAATTATACACCAAAACTATATTTATATGTTATAATAAAAAAATCTAAAAATCTAATTAAATATAAGAAAAGGTTTAAATTTTTAACTAAAAATAGACCATATGTAAAGCATCATTATTAAAATTTTAATCATACATTATAATATACTATCAGATTCTAAAAGCCTTAGTTTAAAAAGCTTTTAAAAAAATCAAAGTTTTTAATTTAAAAATAAATGTACTAATATGATTATGCTCATTGCCAAAATTATTTGTACATTTATTTTCATGTGTAAGCACTATGTTCACTTGTTTTCACATTGGTTGTGTGCCTCCTTAATGACCTCTTGGTTTTATCAAGAAAACTCTTCGCATAAGGTGACTTCCCAACAAACAAAAAATATTGACGATTGATTCAATGGTCTTTTATTGGTATGAAACAATACTAATCATTGATTGTCAAACATTTATAGTAGGGTTTTTTGAGGCTTTTATTTTTCCCTAGTATTCATTTACATTGTTTGTGTAAACTACCGTATTTGGATCTACCATGGCTTGTTTCTTTGACCTTAGTTGTTTAAAGTCGTTTAAGAATGGTGAGGATGACCGCTCTTTCATAATTTTGCACACCTATGCAAGCTGTATGCAACATTACACCCTTGGACTTTGGCAAGGATGACAAAAAATAGCGCGCTAGAGGTGACGATGGAAAAAGTTAAAGAGCATTGAACAGATAAGATGTTTGCGATGGTCGTCTATGGGTTTTCTTTAACTTTGAATCACCAATCGACAAAATTAGCTTATTCATCTCAAATAGTAAATGCCTTCAACGTAATTAAGGCAAATATTTTTTTCACCGTGTAAATTTGAACTCAAGACTTTCTACATGGGAGGCTCTCAATCCATCCTCCAAGGCTAATATTTATTGTTTAATTACATTACTAAAAAAATTATCTATTTTTGTTCTATCTTTAATTATAGGAATTATGTGATTATTGATTCTTTTCAAAGTTATTTTGGGTAAAGCATGTGATGACTCCTTTTTATTAAATTCAACCATTTGAAAGAATTGTGTTATAAGTTATCATTAGTAGAGTGTGTTGGTTCCTGTTGGGTGGATATTTTGCAACTGAGAGTTTTGGGAAAAAATCTAGTTACAAAATAGGGATACCAGCCACAATGTATGAAACAATGTCTCTCCTACCTTAAAGGGAAGGCTCGGGCCCTTCTCACTGTTCCTTGGATCAACTCAAGGTAAGAAAGAAGTTAAGAGATTATCAAATAGGATGTTACAAATATTCCTTCTTCTTATCTTTCAAGAAGGAATCCACTTACCTGAAAAATGAGTAATGGGCAAAGCTTTAATCTCTAAACTACACTTCTATCTAAAAGTTGGAAACAATGATACCAATAAACCAACACCAACTCACTGGCTGATTGAAAAGTGTATTAGCTTGGCTCTAAGACCTATTTATCTATTATATAAGAAATACCTCTACCATAGGGGCACATAGACTTCCAGAAGTAGAGACTTTCTAACTATTCTAACAAAGTGCGTGAAAATAAGATGTTAATACAACCTACAGTCATAGCTTCTAGTTTTATATTACCAAACGCTCCTAGTCATAGCTTCGGATCCTATTGTTTCTGATATTCACTTTTCTCTTAATAAAACACAAGAATCACATAAATATAAAGAAAGTAAAACCAAATTGTAGTCACATCTTCCAATTTGATTCACCACAATTGCACTCAGTCACAACCTCAGCTCCAATTGTTTCTTTCTATTTATTTTTCTCCAAAATAATACTACACAGTCGTGTAGTTATGCTTGCACAAGTTTGGCATAGCTCTCTTGCATAAAATAAAGATGGATTTTACAATGAGAGGCTTATTCCTTTTATAGGAAAAGAAATGAGAAAAAAGAGGAAAAAGTGGGAGCAACTCAACCACTTTGACCTGGTAAAACTAGGTGAGAAGAATTATTGGATTACATGTCATAAGGACATGTAATTGAATTACATGTAGTTGCATTGCATGCAATTCATCTTCTCCAATCTACAAAGCATGAAAACTAAAGTAGAAAGATGAAGAAGGGAGAATCAATCCTTGAAACTATCAAGGAAGGCCTTATATTTGGGAATACAATCATGAACCACAGGAAGACATGGAATCTTCATTGTCTCTTAAATGACTTCAACCCTAATTGCATTCATATGTGTTGACTTCATAATTTTGTAATTATCTGTAAGAGAATCCCCTGAGTGTTTTGCCACAAATTTATATGCAGCAAATTTGTTCATCATCTACGCTCCAAATTCTTCAGAATCAAAATCAGCATTAAATGTCAGTGTATTTTGTAGTCATTTCCTCCTCAGTGAAGAGGTTATCATCTCTAGTAAGAACCTTGCATCCTATTTGCCTGAGATTGTTGGTGATGTCCACTTCTACTATTTGACAGCTCTCTAGATCCCCTTGTAGCTTTGCCAAAAACTTTTCCATTCCCTGGACTTTGTCAAGCCTTTACAAGAAATTGGTCATGTCAACATACCCAATCTCTGTATCTGATATTTGAGCAAGAGTTGGTGAAACAAGTGAGGTTGTGGCATGAGCCACACTAGTACATTTGACCCACATTTTCAACCAAGCATTAAAATCATTTTCCTTGGTCGGTTAATAGAAGGGAAAATTTGATTTTGTTTTAATCGATTCCTGTGTTGGTCGAAATTCTGACCAACATGGGAATATAACTAAAAAAAATGGTTTCATTTTATTTAATTTTGGCAATTATAGTCCACAAGAAAAGGAGTGGTGAAGGAAGGTAGGAGGGCAGCTGTCGACACCACCTATACACATCTAGCCTGTAAGTTATGGCATCTCCTTTTCTTCCACATTACTATTCTCAAACCTGAGAAAGCATCGAGAGGAATAGGCATTCGAATCCAACCATTTCATTGCAGTCTTGGTAAGAGATTTGATGTTTTTGGCATTTTCTTAATCAAGGGTATACATTTTTTTATTTTGAATTGTTTTCTTTGTAGTTGAGTTGGTCACAGGTTTGAAACCCTAATCTTTGGACTTTGAATCTTGAATGCATTCATCCTGCATTATTTATCCTCTTTAATAGCGTCAATTTTCCTTCTATAATGTCGTATATCCACCACTTCTAATGGTATTCACACCACCATTATAAGTGGCATGAACACCATTAGAAGTGGCATGAATTTTCAGAGAGAAGGGCTTTCTATACCCACTGCCCATGATTGCAAAATGTCCTCATTACTTTGATTGTATGCGCATTTTAATATAATCTGAATGCCCAACATTAGAAATATGTATGTGAATATTAAATACCATGTTATGAAGTATCTCCAAGATCTTTGATTTATAAATAGATTACGGTGCTTATATTTTATACTATCATTCTGTCCTTTTCTTCTGACCGTATCATTGCCTCGATGCCTCCTCGTATGCAACTCAAGTAACCATTGTTATCATCTTTGTCACTCCCTTATATGTAGACTTACATCTTTCCCTTAGTATTGTTTTGATGTGTATTTCATTGACGTGTATCCCTTTGTATTGCTTGATGTGGTCCTCATTCTCTTCAAAGACTTTTTCCTCTTTATGCCAACCTATAAGCTACACTTGAATCTACCAAGTTGATTCTCATAGATGCTTCAAGTCTTCCTTATTTACTTAAAAAATGCATGCATTCCTTTTCCACTTTCTCCATTGTGAAACCAACATCATAAAGTCCATCAATACACTCCTTGCTTGCATTTTCTCACATAGTTAGATTTGTTTACCTTATGTTGGTGCCTCCTCGTGCACTAGGGAATATACCCTTAAATATGCCTTATCACATGCAATGTTTTCACCATAAATTATTTTTCAAGGAAGGAAAACCCTAGTATTAGAGGGAACATTACAAAAAAAGAGATATTTTTCAAGTGACCAACATATTCCAAGAATATTTGGATAATATTATGTGTGTTATTGGCATATACTAGCGGCCCCTTCTTTAACTTTTTTCATCTATTTTTGTTAATTGTCAAAAATACCTCAATTAGGAAAATAGATATCCTTGGAATGATGGTTCAAAGCACTTTCTAGTGGTCTTGGTCTAATTGTCATCTTTAGCTTAATATTTTTGCTATACTAAATCAAAATCATATTTTTAGTTTTACCTTTTGATCATGTTTTTTCATGGTTGTATCCATATTTTTTATTCTTATGATTTTGGAAACGTGACTCATATCTCTTCAAATTTATAAATACACTTTTGCATAGTTTTCATTAGGTAAATTTTATTTAGATTTTTGTGCTTTCACTATCTAATCAATTACTTAGAAATTTTAGTGCTTGGAATGGGTCTTTTTGTTGGAGAGAACTTTATTTGACCCACTTTATCTGTAATAAGGTTTTTTTATGGTTTGAATATTTTATTTTGAGGAGGTATCATGGGTTTTTCTATTCATCCTTCAATTGTTATTTTGGAAACATGACATCCTAAACACATCTTGGGTGGCTATATATTTTCCCATATTTATATGGAAGCATACTGAAGAAATCAATTTAGGAGGTAGAACAATTTATGGTGATATCACAAACCATGTTTTAGGAGTGGTTTTCTCTAGTGTTGACCATGACACTATATTTTCTATATCAGACCTTGAATGTCCTTGGACACGTTGGAATAGACTTTGGGAGATGAATGGAGACCCTCATATCTCTCCATTGACAAAGGATCTTGTACAATATTTGGTTAGATTCCCCTTTTACATTTAGATTTTACCTCTTTTAATTATGATACTTTAGTTTACCTTGATTATATCATACGTCTTTTATATTCTAATGATCTGGACAAATAATTTTCTTCATGTACCTACTCCTTGCTTTGACCACCTTTACCTTTATAGTACTCCCTAATGAGCCAAACCACCATGTAACATATGTTTTGATACAATAAAATGTAAATTTTTGGCAATAGCCATGTTCTTGCCCATGAGGGTATAGTCTCCATTTTGGTAGACTTAAAAACTTTCTTTCATTGAAATGTGCTGGGAATGACTGTGGTTAATATGGTACTTCATTGCTATGAATATTTTACATCATTTTTGTGAGTTCTAAAACAAAGATTCCCTATTTGGGACTGACTGTTCCAGAACAGTGACCCTCTACAACAGTCATTTGCTTGGATCAATGATGGATAGGTGTGTTTCATTACTACCATGAATGGTAGGATATGTGGGAAAGGGACAATATGATAGTGTAGGCTTATTTAATAGTGTAGTTTTTTAATGACTGTTCCTATACTCAAACCTTGATTGGTCCAAGGGCAAGTGACCCTTCAATCAGCAACTTTATGCAATCAAAGATCTTTGCATCTCTTCCTTGTTCATCCTTGCAAATAAAAATTCATTGAAAGCATTAAATAAATAAAAATAACCCTTCCTACATCCTCTACCATCCATGATAGTGTAGGACCTCTCAAATCCATTATTGCATTAAGTAGAATTGATTGTTAACAATGTCCTTGTACAGGAACAGTCATTACAAAATAGGGAATAACCATTATAAATCTTCACAAAAACCATTTAAATCAATGTAGGGATGAATGAAAATCATAATAACATTCATTTCGATCCATTATTCTTTGTGTACAAAACAACATTTACAAAACTAGTGGTATATGACCATTCCTTTATGGTTTATGACTTCTTTCATTCTTTGCTTGATAACACCTTCAATTTTCATCCTAAGATCACTCCTGGACCCATCCCACTCCATAGACCTATTAGTGGTCAATATTAAATCTCCCTAAACTCCACTAGACTCCACACCTTGGATCTCCATGCACTTCTTCATACCCAAACCTATCAATCATGTTCCATACTCCATGTCAAGCATTCTTCAACCAATGTGCTTCTACAACCATAAACATCAACCATGCTTCAAATGGTGATCCTACTCCTCCAAGGATCCCAATACATACTCATCTCATCCATTTACAAATTTTTGAATTCATTCTTGCAGCCATTCTATCCTCTTGGACCAAATTGTCCAGTCATATATTGTCTACCAATATGATAGTGAGGATTTTCCAATCCTTCTTCAAATCTTTTCCAAATAACCTTACATACCAATCACACATATGGATACCATTTTTAAGGCTTCATAACATACTACAAGATTTAACCTATGTGTTTTGGACCAAGACCCTCAAATCCACCACTGTTCCTAAATTAGAAGGGTTGATTCAACTTTATTTACAAATCAACCCCTCTTAGTTCTTCACCCCAGGCCTTGAGACTTTCAACAGAGTTACCAAATGGTCCAAAACCATGGATCCTATAACTATTTTGGTCCTAAGACCTCTCCATATACAGAATCCCTAAATTGCTCCTCTAAAACCCCTATTATCTAGGGCTTGGTCAATGTCTGACCTCCCAATGCTATAATCTCAAATAAATGGATGATTCACCATCCTTAGACCATAAATAAGTGGAATCAACCATAAAATCATCCCCTACAATGGCTAGAACTCATGCTGCTATAACCATGCATCATTTCCTTAACCCTCAACACTGTCAAACCTGACCAACTGCCCCTTTAATCCTGCAAAGAGAACTCATTCCTGCATCATTCATGTTAGATAGGTATAATAAAAATTTGGATCCATCCCCAAGTAACAGTATTTACAAAAAGGGGATGGATCTCATGAATCCATAGTTGACACTAAAGCAAAAATAGGGGTTTCTACAGGACAATCAGTTTAAAAGAATGACACGGTATTAAAAATCACTTGAAATAGATCTAATAGGCTTTAAGAACCATTAAAATTCTATTCCCAAGAAAATAGATCAATACACCATCAAAATAGACTTCAAAGTTGCAATAAATCATTGTTATTGCTTCAAATCTAGGCACAGTCTGTACAAATGAGATTCTAAAATGTATTGTCCTCTCTCCCCTACCTCAAAAGGCTTACATAGATACCAAAATAACCTCCATAACCGATCCAAAGTGTTAGGATCCTCTAAAAAATCAATTAATCCCTATGGTTTCCCTCTAAAACACACTTGACCGTTAGATTTCAAATATTTAAACTTTAAAACTTGACTAAATGACTCTTTAACTTTAGGACTTTGACTTTTGTACATGAAGGACCTTACCATGACATTAAATCCATTATTATACTTGAAGACATAATCTATTATCCTTATAGGCCTACTAGACCACCCTATGCAATCAACCTCTATTACATTCACTCTTGCCTTTATAGGTTTAGGCTTATTACATTGTATTGCATCAAATTACAAAATGGACCATAGGTCCAATTACATTCATATTTTGATCTTTTTAGGTCATTCAAACTTTATGAGTCTTTCAAATGACTCTCTTTCAAATCCAGCTATTCCTTTTTATGACTAATTGAATTATTTTGTGACTGTTTTGTTAAAGATCTTCACTCTTGACTTCAAGTTTATTACTGTCATTTTCAATTAAAGTCACAATATTTATCCATTTATATGGCTGCATAAAAGACATAGTACGCATTTCCATGAATAAAGATTATTTTTTATGTTATTAATTGACTCCGTTGGAAGTACACTCATGCTACGCCATTATGTTGCACATTAATGACCTTTCTATCCCTTAAAATTGTTGAATTTTATTGTATCTTTATTCCAATTAAAAGAAAATCATAGTCCACAAAGAATACTCGAAATTCAAAGGTGGGGATATAAAAGATAGCGCAAGTTAACTGTACATGAATCAAATAAAGTTAGAAAAACACCATCTATCCTCTGAACGTTTACCATGCTAGATCTCATCAGAACCATCCATTTTGCATGTGAGATATGTAGTGGGAACACGTGACAAAGTATTCTTGAAAGTAGGAAATTCACAGACCCATATAATTCCATATTGCAAGATGAATTTGGAATGACATCACAAATCATTAAATTTTATGCCACACTTAAGAAAGGAAATAATGAGGTGACTAGTTGTAAACAAAGTGACGATACAAATGCAATCCTAAACATGAGACTTGACAACATGATAGAGTCAAAGTACTTTAATTTCCACTGTAACCTCAGTCCTTGAGTACTATATCTTCTAGCTCTAGGTAAATTTGTAATGGGTTAATGTCATTAGCAAACACCATTTTATCCCTATCACATGTCCAATTTGCAAGTAGATCAGATAACCTATTTCCCTCTCTATACGTATTTGAGATAATGTAAAGTTATCAAATTTATGAAGGAGCATCCAGGATTGTTGCTAAACATAATAGATTCACCAATTTTGGAAAACCCTTTTCTTGCATGCTTCAATTATAATCAGAGAATATCCCTTGACATAAAGATGTGTGAAACCCATGTTGTGTACAAGGACAAGTCTATGGAAGAGATCTAGGACCTTAGCCATATTGTTGGTACCATGGTTTAGGGGGATGGCTCACTTCAATCTTTGCTGAAAAGACCTGAAAACACATCATAAGGTATGATCCTATGATTTCATCTCATTATAAAAATGGTGACCATGTGAAGAAATCTTAAAAATTTTATAATATGAAATACAATTCTTCATTATTAGTGATCTATCTAATAAGTAAGCTCATCTTTTTCAATATACATAGTATATAGTATATAGTCGCTTACTATCCTATATTTTCTTTCTTGGTAACTCAATAAAACACATTTCTCATGCATTGAAAACTAAGATAAATTAATCAACCCATAAGTTGTTTAATGGGTTGATACCAAACTAAGACAGGAAAGAGAAATGTGAAAAGAAAATTGTTTAATAGAATGCTAGAATTGAATCAATATAGTGAGCATTGTTTACTCCATATACTCTATAAGGTGTACCATGTGTTATCCTTTCTATGTTCAACTTGCAAACCATCTCATTCGATTGTTGGTTATAACAATCAGTTTTGTGACTGTTTGGGGACAGTTTGGAGTTAGGTACAGTCAATTTCTGGGGATTTAGGAGTTTATTTGTATTACGATCCACGTGAGTGAAAGGACAAAAGTAGGGTGGGATGTGTAAGAGACCAAATTTTTAATGATTCCAATCAATAAATAAAAATCATCCTTGCAATAGTAAATCTCTGCCCGTGGGTACAGTCACTACAACAGTGAATTAAATTGCTTATGGAAATGTGTTCTTGAGTGAATAGTGATGTAAGATCATTGCCTTGTGTCAAAACCAAATAGATCAATGATCAAAGTTTTTAGATTCTAAGAACACGTATATTTAGTGGAGGCTAGAAGGGATATTTGTGAAGATTTTTTAGATCTCTAAAATTCTACATAATATCTTCTTTACTGAGTTACGGTGGGACAAAAGTAACATAGGTCTATGAAACCTTCACAAATTTCCCTTCTTTAGCCTCCACTCATACCTCTTCTCATAATCTGGAAACTTTTCAAAGAGACAGGTGATGAACATGCATATTTTCCTAAGCACTACTGGAAGCTGACCCAACAACACATGTACTATTGTGAAAATCATCAGAAGTCCATTTGTTGCCAGGTCTAGTTCCCACTAATGCTTGGTTAAATTTGCATGTTTGTCAAATGTAAATGGAATACTTTGTGCTTGACATACTTAAATAAAATACACCAAGAAGTACCAAATGATGAATGCTCAATTGTTGTAATGGCAAAGCATCAGAATCGTCCATTTCTAGAACTTGATTTTCTACAGTCTTAATTATTTTTCTAGTCCTAATGATTTTTCTTATTTTTTGTCTTTTGTCCCTTTTTGATTTCCTATGTCTATGCTTGGTGACAGGATTTTGAACATTGTTGACAAAGTGTGTTTATTTTTTTTATTATCATTGGGTTATGCATTGTTTGTTGCTCTTCATAAATTAGGCCTTGAATTTGAATTTTTGTTCACTATTTTATTTTAGCTTGATATTTCATTCATTTTTCTTATACACGGAGACTACACATGCTGATAAAAAGATGAGCTATTTGATTTAGGTTTACTGTTCATGATTGTAAATGGTCAATATTTCTGATGGTACTCCTTGGTGTATTCCATTTAAAAATAAACATGTTTCTATGGCTATGATAAATGTCCCTCTGTGTTGGAAAAAATTAGAGTTGACAAAATGGTTGTTCAACAACTGTATCTACCATTAGAGCCACTTCATATGCACAGGTGATGAACATGCAGATTTGCGTAAGCACTACTGGGAGCTTACCCTGCAGCACATGTACTATTGTGAAAAATCATCACAAGTCCATTTGTTGCAGGGTCTAGCTCCCAGTAATGCTTGGTCGATAAATCTACACAGGTTACCCAGCACTACTGGGAGCTTACCCAACAACACATGTACTATTGTGAAAATCATATCACAAGTCCATTTGTTGCTAGGTCAAGCTCCTGTAACACCCCAAAAATGGACTTTAGGACCATTGATCTCCTGCATCGACAAATCGACATAAAATTCCTAACCTAGGGCACATCTGCGCATCGAATCATCGAAACCCTAATCGATCCTATCCTAATTCTACATCGAGGAATATTCCTAATCTATTTTAATTATCTTTAATTAAATATTATTCGGTGATAAATGATATTATGTTATTTATCTTAAAGTTAATTAATTGAATATGTCAAATATTTGATTAATTGAATTTAATTCTGCCACTTAATTATTTAATTAGATTTAATTGCATTTATTCCTAATTAATATTGTTTCTATTGACAATAAATTGAATTTCTACAAATAAATTGATTAAATCTTTATTTAATTGATTAAATCAAATTGTCAAATTTAATGATATAGTTTTGGGATAAAGTTTCATTAAATAATTGATTAACCCATAAATTAGTTGTTTTAATTAAAAAATTAGTTAAGTTGAGAGCAACACATGTAAAAAATTAAATAAATTCGCAATTATCCATGCACATTCAGAAAAGAAGTAAACTCTAAATCAACTATTAATTTCAATTTGTTAACTTTTTGGACTCAACATATGATTGTGAGATAAGAAGTGATCTAGACTTTCTGATTTAACTTAAAAAGCTGATTTTGCATGATTTTGTGAGTTAACTCTTTTTGATTTTCTGATAACTCAAAAATCAATTTGAGTTGATCAAGGAGATATTTTTGGCTTTCCATGAGTTCTCACAGAACCTAGATTTATATATAAACAGGCCTCAATCCTTCAAACGATCTTCACCTCTTGCAAATTTGGAGAATCTGGCTCGTGCGATTTGGCGAATTATGAGATTGTGCAATTTTTAGATTCTTGCTTCATTCATTTCATAGCATTCATATCATTGTTAGAATAGATTTCAATTCATTTGTTAGCTAGTTTTACATCATTCCATACAATTTTTCATCCATATTGCAGAGAAAAATTAAAAATATAGCTTAATCTGCATTCATCTTTCATTAGCTTTCATCATCAAATCCTTCATTTAGGTGTTTCATTCTCACTGATCTCAGTTATTTCTAAGAATATCATACTGGCATCTACTAGAAGGCAGTAAATCGCCTAGTTAACAATATTTGTATTATTTGCAGATTTTTGGATTTGTTAACCTCTAATGTTTTACTAAAGTGTTGTGTTTTACAGCTAGGTACAATTTCACACGCACATTTTTGGCGCCCACCGTGGGGCCCGAGAGTGGCTTTCATTTATCAAAATCTCATTTTTCTGACATTTTAAATTCAAGCTTCGATTTTTATTTTTTGTTATGTACAATCTCATACGACATTCTACAGACTGTCATATCATAATACTCTGTCTCTTGTACAACATATGATAATCTGCATTGTCATGTCGGTTGTATTGGTATTGTCACATAGGAGCTAAAGTGTCATGTGTGCAGGAACCCATTTTCGTATCGTATCTAAATTGTTGTATGGGAAAAGGTATACTCTTGTATGAGTTGAGTCCAATATTGCATTGTCGTATCATAATTTTGAGCAATCTTTGAGATTTGGATTTCAAATTTTGACTGACAGCTAACCCTAACAATTGATGCTTGCTGGTTTCTGGTCATTTTGACATCCTAACGCATTTGTGCAAGATGAGAGACAAAGAATGAGCATAAAAACCTATTCTTTAGCCTCTTCTTATCTTGAATTCTAATCCCATATTTTGCAGATAACTCCATTTTTAGAAAAATGTTGGTCAATGACGCTCACTCAACAAGATTTTTGACAGGTGGTTTTGCAGGTTGCCTGATCTTCTACAAGAAAATATTCTATTTTCTTACATTTCAATTTTTCATAGGCACTTAGCTAAATAGGTACATGCATCTATTGTCATTGGGGAAAATATTGAGGGGATTATGCTCTTCTCCTTCTTAGGAGAATCTGAAACCCAGAAGGTATCTTCCCTAGTGCCAGTTTGTGTACTATCTCTGGATTAATTTTCTTTACGTGTCTTGGATAGGGAAAAGGACAAGGTTAGGGGATTATGCTCTTCTCTTTCAGAGAATCATAAACCTAGATCATGTGGTCCCCAACCTCACATTTACTTTAAACCTTTAGAGGGCCTGCCAAAGAGGTAAAAAGCTCCTGGGAATGACCCAAGTGGGGACAAGTCTTACGCCGACTCTTCCACCCCACTATAAAATTTGACGCTTCCTTGAGATTAAAGCCTCGAAAGACATAGCTATGTTTGTTCCTTGGACTCATTCCATGAACACGCTTTGATTTTGTGTAGAGCGGAGCTGCTTAAATATTGCTTGCGAGACTACACTTGTTAGAGTGCTCATAGGGTTAAGAGCCTCAATCCTGCTTGTGGGACTATGGGAGAGTTGTGAATGGATGCCTTGATTAAAAGCCTAAGTTATTTTTTCCATTGATCCACCCCTGAAGGATTTGTAGTGATTGTGCGAGGTGAATAGTAATCACTCGAAGAAACTCATCATATTGAGCCCTCTTCGATGCTTGAACTCAGCTAATATGGGCTTCAACATCCATTGCATGTTGTTGGATCTGCATATTTTGAGGAGTCTATGAGTGTGTTCCTAAGTCAACGAGAAAGTAATACATCTCTTCTCCTAGCTAGGGTAAGATAGGCGTGATTGATTCATTGAGTCAGTTCCCTCTATTTTCTATGATTGTGAGCCTACTGCTATGTTAAACAACCTAAGAAAATCCAATACATAGATTTTCAAAAACTTGGATAGAGAAATTTGCAAACAACTTGATACCAAAATTACCCAACAGCTGAAAAACTTGCAAAATTTGAAAGAAAATCATTTTTTGGTATAGACTGTTGTCTTGGAATTTCAATTGTTGTACGAGTCTTGCTGTGAATTTCAATTGTCGTATCAGAACCCCCAGAAAGTCATATGGGAAACCTTATTATGTCGTACGAGTCTTGTCAAAAATTCCTCAACAAAAAGATATCCTAGAGTCATTTGTCATACGAGTCTCTGCAATTGTTGTCCTAAGCCTGATTCTGTGTCGTACAAGCCTGGATACTGTCGTACAAGAGTTAACTCAAAATTGAAAGAAAATCCCTATTTTGTCATAAATTCAATCCAATTTACAACCATTTTTTAGATTCTATTAGACATCCCCTATGTCAGGAACAGAGCAGAGAACTAGAGAATCCAACTCATTTTTCCAAAGTGGTCTTTTTAGTTCGATTTGGTCTTTTGATTCATTGATCTGAATCCCATCTCATCTTATGTCAAAATAATCTCTAAAGTTATCCTCAAAATGGCTAAGTGTTATGAGCTCGTTTCCATCATCTTTTGGGCACCTACCCATACACCTAGGGCATAGTATCCCACACTTACGTCCAATCAATCTTTTTATCAACTAATCAATTTGATCTTGACAAGGTTGCATCATTTGATTTTTCCCGAATCAGTTCATCTGTCAGTTGTCTTATCTTGCTCTTTCGATTTACCCAAGGTTAATGGTGGAAACTAGAGCTTCTTCACATAGAAAATAGAGAGAAGAACAAAAATCTCTCCATCATCTTCTATTTTGGCTCAGACATTTCATCATCCTTATGATACAAATCTGTACGAAGAAGACACCCTTGGCAACTTGAGCTTGAAAGGCAATTACATAACCCCTCCAGTATCAACATGAGATCCAAATCAAATTGCCACTATGTCTCAAGGAGGAGCAAACCAAGGCTCCCAGTGTCACCAATCTGAACATGGTGGGGACCAAGAACCCACACCCTCTGAAATTGCCCAATATCAGAATGATGATGTCTTCAAACAAAATGATGAAACACTTCTTGCGCAAAGACAAAGAGGCATATTTCCTTGAATTGGCCCAACAAGGGGCCAAACTTTCCCCAAGCTTCAACATTGACAATATCGTCACACACGAGGAAGAAACACCCATCACTGCTATGATGAAACAAATGCATGCAATGCAAGTTAAGCTAAACCAGCTAGAAAATGAGAAAGAACCTAAAGAATTCTCCATGGATGCTCTATGTCCTTTTACATTCAATTGTAGCTTGTATATGCCACCATTCCCTAAAGGGGTAGAACTCACAAAATATGACAAATATGATGGAAACTCAGATCCTCAAGATCATGTTAGAGATTTTTGCACCCAATCCATGGAATTTATGCATGAACCTACATTCTTAATGTGTCTCTTCTCCTGATCTTTGGCAAGAACAACCATCAATTGGTTCTCTAAGATACCCCCCACAATCACAACTTTTAAGGAGTTAATCAAACTATTTTATCAACAATACTCCTACAATATCCAGCATCCGATCACCATGATCGACATCTACAATCTGAAACAAAACTCAGGAGAACCCTTCCTGACCTTCCTCAAACGCTAGAGGAAGAAGTTTTCACTCTATGCCCGACCAATCCCAGAAAATGAAAAGCTAGAAATCTTTATCAATAATCTGATTTCGGAAATCAATTATCATCTGCAAATGCAAAATCATACATCCTTTGATAAAATGGTAGAAAATGCCATAAAGATAAAAAATGTGCTTGTTTGAAAGGGAGACATATCACTTCATAAAGAAAACATGTATGATTCAGGATCTAATTCCAATAAGGATAAGGGCAAAATCTGGAACAAAAACAAAAACATTGTCACAGATGGTGTTGTTGATCATATCAATACTCCATCTAAAGCACCAGCATTTAATCTCACCATTGGCACCCAATCCATAAAAGCTTCCGAGATGAAAGCAATTGAGCCTGCTAAAAAGCCAACTGACTATAAACCTTGGGTTACAAAACCAAAGCACGAGTTCACTCCTCTGGGTGAGTCCTTGGAGTCTACCATGAAAACTCTCTTGGTGAATAATATCATCACGTTGCCTGAAATCAAACTATATGACCCTGAAGTCAAACTAAGTGGTGGAAAGAGACTGATTTCTATGATTTCCATCGAAATAAGGGTCATAAAACCAATAACTACATGCATCTAAAACATCTCATTCAAGACAAAATTGATGTCGAAGAAATTGTGATTGATAACCATAAATCCAATAACGATTATACAACATTCACAGAACCTTTTCTGAAACATAATCAAGGGGATTCATCTTCTAAACCAAACATGGGTGCTAAAGTCAATTACACTTACTCTGGTAACAATAATGTCATCAACATGGTAGAACCATGCTTATCTAAACACTACAATGTCATCACTATTGTCAAAAAGGACAAAGATAACAAAATAGCTAACACAGTTACTCGATCTCAAGCTCAGGTAATTCTCCAAGGACAAAACTCAGGTTCATCAAATGCCCCGAAAGTACCATTTAGTCTTGCATCAGCATCTAAACAAAGGACTACTTCCAAATCTTCCAATTCTAAAGAGTCCAAAGAGGTATCATATAAAAACTCCAACATACCAATGCCAAAATCTCTATATTCAAGTTCCTTCTCATCTCTCCTGCTCATCATGCAATTCTAGACAAAGCTCTAATTGGCTCTAATGTTCCTGAAGATCTTGATCTTGATAGATTCCAAAAAATGGTGGGTCACTTGACGTCCCCTCAGTACATATCCTTTTCAAAATAAGATGAAAAATCACTGAGTCATTTGCATAACAAGTCCTTGCATATTGAAGTCTTAATCCAAAACCATCGTGTCAAACATGTGTTGATAGATGGAGGTGCTGGTCTAAATATTTGTTCCTACAAATTGGTTACACAACTAGGATTGTCAAAAGATGCTATTGATCTTGAAAAGAAGATAACCATAAAAGCATATGAAGAACAAGAAAGAAATTCCAAAGGGTTCATTGTGCTACCTATCAAAATAGGACCTGTCATTAGAGATATCACCTATCAGGTACTAGATCTTCCGCTAGTCTATAATATTCTTCTAGGAAGACCCTAGATACATGAAATGCAAGCTATTCCATCAATGTACCATCAATGTCTCAAATTTATCTATGATGGAGTAGAGGTCACTATACCTATAGACACATCGACATCTTGAAACACATTGAAATAAAGTGCAGATAAACTTGTTCCACATAATAGAGAGTCTTCCACCAAACAAATAGACATAGCATCTAGATCTAAAATGGAAGACCTATCAAAAGGATTCAAGATCAAAGATATTGGCATGGGAGAATACATGATGGAACCAGTCCTATCTCTCATGTCTCTCCCACTTTCACCTAAGTCTTATGGACAACCTTCAAAAAAGGCAAAACCGATAGTTAAGGCATCTTAGGTCATATTTAATGGGAGTTTTGTCACAAAGCAAGTATCCAAGCAAGAATCAGATGAGGAAGAGGCTATACTATCCTAGTTATACAAAGATGAGTCTCAATCATAGACAGTCCAAAAAAGTGACTCTAAAACACATAAGAGTCCTGCAAGATCATATGGACCAGGTCACAAGCTAATGTCTAAAATGGGATATAAAGGAAAAGGACCTCTAGGAACAAGAGGCAAAGGCATCGTAAAACCCATTGAACACTGTGGGAGAATAACCAAGGATACTATAGGCCTAGGGTATCACAAAAAATATTTCCATCTCGGTGGGAGCTCTACACGTGTCCTAGAACAAATAGAATTGAAGATAGATATTCAGCAAAAGGAAGAACCCCAACACTCAGACAATGAGGATTCAGACACAACTGATGTTTTTCCTTATGAACATATACCTCAACATATATTAGACCTTCTTGAAAATGAAAAGGAACCTAAAAGAATTAACGTAGTAGACACACAAGAACCTACTGCTGAACAAGTGACAGTCTCCACACAAGAACCATTTGATCCTGAAAACAAGCAAGAGGAAGAAGGTGAATCTATCACAATAGTTGAATAATTGGGACACAATAGTGATTCTAAGACAAAATCCCATGAATATGAATTCTTCTCAGACTCTGAAGGTAATTCTTCTAGGGGAATCCATCTTGATTTCACATATATTCTTGATTTTCCCAAAGAGCTAGATGAAGAATCAAATGACTATGAATGGGGAATTGTTCTAGATCAAAATGAGCTTATAATATAAAAACACATCGATGTCATTCACCGATACGCACCTACGTTCGAAGTGAGTCTAGAATGAAATGATAGACCTCATGAGTATGATTCACTTATCACTAACACAGGATATAATGATGACATTGAGACACTTAACGAACTGAACATTTTGAGTAGCAATACATCCTTGAATTTGAGAGTCAAAATAGATCCAATGATGACAACATTGTATGTGTAAATGTCATTACTCAATCCTTTCCCACGCTTACTATCCAACATCCTGATCTCATTGACCAAACATCTACTAATCCAAGCCAAGATATCCATACCTTCCAATCAGACTATGCTCTCGCATGCTACCTACATGCAATAGAACCCATGATGAATTCCATCAGTGAACCTAGCATCAGCATGACAGAGTCAGATATCAAATATCTCAGTCAAAAGAATAAAAGTAAAAATAAAAAGATTTTTGAAGGTGAAAACCACTATGTGGCAGTCTCAGAACCTAAAATAGTAAAAACAAAAGACGTATCCGAAGGTGAAAACCTCTCTAAGGCACCTAAGGATGAGATATTTGATGTCCTTCTGAGTCACTTACAAGTTTTGATCTCTAGTATTGATAGAACCAACTCAGTCTATCAATTTGGGCAAAACACAAGAACCACAGTTGATTCATGTAGCACAATCTCTGTCAGAGGAAGAAAAACAAGCTTTCACAAAATTCTTAACAGAGAAGAAGATCAACTTTGCATGGAAATATTCAGATATGCCTGGGTTAGATCCTGATCTCATTATGCACCATCTCTCTATCACTCAAGGAGTCAAACCAATCAAGCAAAAGTTGCAAAAAATGCATCCTCATGTGGCACTCCTTATCAAAGTTGAACTAGAGAAACTGCTAAAAGCTGGATTTATCCAAGTTATAGATTATGTTGAATGGATCTCCAACATAGTTCCAATTTCAAAACCACAAAAATCAATCAGAGTATGCACAGACTTCAGAGATGTAAACAAAGCAGGCCCTAAGGATGACTTTCCACTATCAAACATCGATATGATAGTGGATATGACTGTGGGTTTTGAGATGTATTCTTTAATGGATGGTTTCTCTGGGTACAACCAAATCAAGATAGCTCTAGAAGATCAAGAGAAGGAAACTTTCACCTATACATGTGGTACTTTCTTTTGGAACATCATGTCATTTGGTCTTAAGAATGATGGTGCTACATATCAATGAGCTATGACATCTATCTTCCATGATATGATGCATCGAACTATGGAGGACTATGTTGATGACTCCTTAGCTAAATCAATGACAAGATCTAAACATTCGGATGACCTAAGTAAAATACTGGATAGAATGGAAAATTTTAGTCTCCGACTAAATCCTAAGAAATGTGCTTTTGGTGTCACTTCAAGAAAACTCCTAGGATACATTGTTTCAAATAAAGGAATAGAAGTAGATCCGACAAAGGTCAAAGAAATCATGGAGATGGAACCTCCTAAAAACATTAGTCAAATGAGGACCTTACAAGGAAGGGTACAATCAATCAGATGCTTCATATCTCAACTAGCAGACATATCACAACCTTTCACAAAGACATTACATAAAGGTGTGACTTTCTCATGGAATGAGGAACATGAAAAGAACTTCAATCACATCAAACAATATCTAGAAAATCCACCTATTCACATGCCTCCTATACAAGGGAAGCCATTAATATTGTATGTCTCCGCTATAGATACTTCACTGGGGGCATTACTAGCACAACATGATGAAAACACGAAGGATAGATCTATCTACTACATCAGCACAACATTGGTAGCTTACGAAAATAACTATTTCATGATAGAAAAAGTGTGTCTAGCTGTCATATTTGCTTCACAGAAGCTATGACACTATATGTTGGCTCATACTACACAATTAATAGCAAAGATTGATCCACTGAAATACTTATTAAGCAAAGCTGCCCTCATAGGTAGACTGACAAAATGGGTCATGCTACTGAGCGAATTTGACATAGAGTATGTTGAAAGGAAAGCTATCAAGGGAAAAGTCATTGCTAACCAATTAGCTGAAGCACCAATTTTTGATGATCAACCATTACAAATGGAATTTCTTGATTCCTCCATCATGCACATATCTTCCATAACGTGACATTTATTCTTTGATGGATCCTACACACAAAATAGATCTAGAGCTGGCATCTTGTTCATAACACCACAGGGTTACTCCATTCTGAAGGAATTCAAGATCAAATTCCCTTGTACCAACAACATAGCTGAGTATGAAGCTTTAATAAAGGTATGAAAATAGCAATTGAATGGAGAGTAACAAAACTACACATTCATGGAGACTCACAACTGATCATACACCAAGTCAATGATGTGTATCAAACAAAATATGAGAAGCTTGTTCCATACAAATGCATGGTAGATGATCTAAAGAAGTATTTCATATCTATCACATTTGAACAGATTCATATAATGGAGAACAAGGCTTCTAATGCCATGGAAATGCTATCATCTTTACTACAGTAGCCTAAATATGAGCTACGCTACATATTCCTCATGGAAGCACTGTCATTCCCTGCTTATGATTGTCCAGAATCCTGAATGACCTGCAATGTTGTTGGTCATGATTCCTCCTGCTACAAAAATGTATACTCCTACCTTCGAGACTAAATCATTCTCGATACCTTTAACTGTCATGACAAATGTTACCTTATACGAAACACATCACAAGATGTCATCATTGGTAATGATTTATACAAATGAAGTCTAGATGGTACACTTCTTAGATGTTTAAAACGTGAAGAGTCACAATGCACATTAGCGGAAGTCCACGAAGGTGTTTGTGGATCACATTCCAACGGTTTGACACTAGCTCAAAAAATTATTAGGGCAGGGTACTATTGGCCAGACATGGAAAAAGAGGCCATAAAATATGCTAAGAATTGTCAGAAATGTCAAGTCCATGGAAACTTGATTCACGTGCCTGGGAGAGATTTCATTCCCTTTACAACACAATGGCCTTTTCAACAATGGGCATTTGATCTCATTGGTGCTATCTATCCTCACTATTCTAATGGTCACACCCATATAATCACAGCTACAAATTATTTCATGAAATGGGTAGGAGGCAGTTCCTTTGACACAAGCCATTGGCAAATAGATATCAATGTTTATTCTGAATTTCATCATTTGCAAATATGATTCACCACACTCCATCATCACAGACAATGGAGGCCAATTCAAGAACAAGGACCTAGATTCCTTATGCTCTAAATTCAAAATCACTCGACATTGGTCGTCTATTTACTATCCTCAAGAGAATGGACAAGCTGAAGCATCCAATAAGAACTTATTGTGAAAATATTGCATCAAACAGTCAACAAGACAAGAAGAGACTGGCACCTCATGATCAATCCAGCTCTTTGGGCTTACATAAAAAGTATCAGAACACCCACTGGGGCTACTCCTTTCACTTTAGTATATGGGGCTGAAGCGGTACTATCTATTGAGGTTGAAATCCCATCACTAAGAATCAGAATGCATGGTCTGGTAACTGATGATGACTACAGAGTGTCTAGGTTACAAGAACTTGAACTACTAGATGAGTGCAGACAAGCCGCGTGTGATCATCTCAGAGTATATCAGAAACAAATGTCTAGAGGCTATAATAAGAAAGTCAGACACCAAGAATTTCAGGTTGGTGATCTAGTCTTGAGAGAAAATACTAAAAATCAATCCCATCGAGAATGCAAGGGGAATTTTGAACCCAACTAGCTAGATCCATTTTTTATCACTACTACTTTTCACTCTAGATCCTATCAACTCTCAATGACTGAAGGAGAATAGCTACGAGAAACAATCAACGTTCTCCATCTGAAGAAATTCTATGCCTAAGACATTCAGCTCACGGAAAATGTCCTGCAAAAAATCATAAAAATCAGAAAAAGTCCTGAAAAATGATCATCATGGTGAAAACCTAGCAATAGGCACCTTGATGATTCACAAAAAAATTTAAAAAATGGAAAAATACAAAAAATTGAAAAGATGAAAAATACAAAAAAAAAGAAGAAAAAGAAAAAGTGCCTTGGTGAAAACCTGGTAAATAGGCACCTTGGTAGCAAAAATAGAATCTCTACCAAGATGGTGAAAAACCGGTAAATGAGTGCCACTTGTATCAAAACACTCCATCTATCAGCGCAATCTTGGTATTTCCCAGCTTTCAGTCTACTTTAGTTTGTATATATCATATTTTCAATAAGTCGGTCTGTGCACCACTCAGCAAAAGCGTTTGTATCCAATCAAAGTTTCAAACTTGGGGGTAGCCAAAGTCTTATCAAGCAGTCCTCAACTACCTCAGACAAGTCATATCTGGTCAAGGTCCTTCCAAATCTATATTTGAGTCAGTCAGTCAGTCTCCTCACCAGGAAAGGATTTTGCACCTTACAACAAACACCAACAAAAAGCAACAACAAACACGAAAATAATCTATGCGACATGCTTTAATCTTTTTGTATGCTAATTGATTCACATTGACATTTTTTGCATAATATGTCCCCTCAAGCTCATTGATGATGTCCTTTATAGGATTTAGAGAGTGATGACTGGGGGCATAATCTTTTATTTGTTTTTTGTTTGAAGTGAAAATCTAATAACTTTGGAAATTCTGGATTGAATTGGTGTCCACTATAAGTGCCTTCTGGATGGCCATGTGTACCTCGACCATTGATACCCAGATGATTCAAGGAAGTCTGATCTAGCTTTGTCTTTTGAGTAATTTCTTATTTCTACTGTGAAACATGATACTATCCAAGGATGTGAATGATAAAGGGTCACTGCGGGTAATTCACATTGGAATCAGAATGATCTCCCAAATGTTTGGTGTGTTTGTATGCAAGTCATATTTAGTTCATCACAATGTTTATGTTTTGATGCTTATACAAATTGCAAAGTCAAAATGGACATGATATTCAGGTCATCTTGGCTTTTGTGCCTTGGTGCTTATATCTACTCTGACATTTCTGACTAAAATTCAATAATCATATGTCCATGGTTCTCTAGCTAGTGGACATTGTATCAACTATCTGATTACCTAATAAATTCAGCGATGATAAAGACCGACATATGATCGGTGACTAAGTCCTAGGTCTACATTTCATTTGCATTTTGCACTTTGCATGGTTACATTTCTCATGGCTTAAATACAGATCAATTCTTAAATTCTCCAAATTTGCACTAAACACATCATAAGGATTGAGTATCGTATGAAGGTCCCCTTAACTAATCAACAAGCAATTACCGTCCTGGGTTACACATATGCTTTGGCAATGACTAAGCACTTGTCTTCTTCATGTACCTGCAAAAACATATAATGTGTATCACTGCATTTACATTACATTTCATATCATAGATCATTTCATAAATCCATTGCATATGTACATGTGCATCCATAAAGCATAAATAAAAACATATATTTACATTATCCGTTTACTATCTATCATTGCATTGCATATTGATACATTTGAAAGAAAACATTCATTACATAATCCATACATTCTACAATAAAAGAAACATTTCATACATTTGCATCACATGATATTACATCATAAACTAAAATGACAAGTGCACATGATGTCACAACCAAAAATCTGATCTCATATATATATATATATATATATATATATATATATATATATATATATATATATATATATATATATATATATATATATATATATATATATATATATATATATATATATATATATATATATATACAATGGGGTGCATTAATGGCATTGGATATAAAGAATGAGCTACAATGAGCTATCAAAATGAGAAAAATGTCAAAATTGAGGAACAAAATCATAGATCAACTATCCGCCTGGTCCTCTGCATCGGGTGCAACTCCTCCTCCGACAGGTGCATCAGATGGCGGCTCAGTGCATAGGGCCCTAGCTCCCTTTGATGCTAGCATATACTATGAATAAGAGGTGACCCTTTGTCCAGGAGGTACAATGGAAAAATATGTCAATACATAATAGGTTGCACGACCCATCTGGTGGATCACCTCAGCTTATAAACATCGAACCTCAGCATCTTGCTCTTGCAACTGCTACTCACGCTCTCAAAGCTGGACCTCTAAAGTCAGGTAATGTGTCCTCTAATCATGAAGCTACTGCTAGATCCACCTGATCACATCCTGAGGCATCTACCTCAATCCTGGATCTACCTCTCCTGCTGCCTCTGTCTCCTCCATAGGATGATCTACACTTGTATCTGTCTGCACCTTACGACGATGAACCTCTGCACACAAATCAAAATCAGGAGCATCCTATGCATCCCCCATTCCTACATCTTGGTATGCTCCTAGAACCTCCTTTGCACCTGCCATGCTCCCAATGCTACCTAGAGTACCACTCTCACCTTTCCTATATTGCCGATGTAATATTGTCGGCCTACCTACTGGTACTATCTATGGTGCAGTGGGTGATCTCATGTGTCCTACTGGTCTGGGAGGTGTCCCCAACACCCTAGGCCTTGGTGGTGTCAGATGCACCACTGGAATCTGCACCTCTCACCTCCTTTGCCCTCGACCCATTGATGCTCCAGTCACATCCTTCACCTCCTCCATGGTGGGTATCAGCTCTGTGGGATCCAAAAATCTCCTCATCGGATGCTCTGCTAGGTAAGCAATGTAAGCATCTATCATCCCTGCATCGACTACCTGAGGATGGTAGTCCCAATCCCTAGCATGTATCTCAATATACTCATGACTATATAAGGAATAAGACAAAAAAGTTGACCAACCAAGCCCAATCTCATGCACCTGTCGTGCATATTATTCAGGCTTAGAATTGTCACCCTAACTCAGGCATTAGGGCTACACGACAATTCCATCCTAATAATGGAAACCTCCTCGAGCTATAGGTGGACTCTGATTAAGGAGGAATCTTCGGATTCCAGGCCAGTTCCTATTTGATTTGGGATATCACCTCTTGACTGAAACTTGATTGGGAAAAGAGAGAAAGATTTAAAACTAAATGGGAAATGGGGTGATACACCAAAACTTTCTCTAGATCTATCAGGATCTTCAAACCGGCATCCACTACTACAAAATTACTCAGATTCGCATTTACCACTTCTCTATTCAACATAAAGGTTGACTAGAATCCACTATTAGGGTTCATAACACAAACAGTAAAAATTGACAACAAACTTACATATTTTGCAAAAAGGCTTGATTTTTGATAACATAGGAAAGGAATAAAAAATAATTCACTTTACCAGATCACATAAAATATGCAACACTTAATGAAGAAAAGAAGAATAGGATTGGATCCAATACTCAGAAATTGATGTAATAAAAAAGCCCACTCTTATTTCCTTCAAAAACCTGTAAATGGTTATGAAAACATGCAAAAAAGGGGCAGAGGAACGAAGATGTTCACTAAACCTCACCTTTCCACTATTTTGAACCCCTAAAAATGAAAATTAGTCTTGGTTATAAAGCCCTCTAAGTCTAAATCTGAAAATCCAAGACTCCTAAAATCACTCCTAAAAAAACTCAACTTTAGCTAAAAATAGCCTCCTAATTTGACTCCAAATCATGCCACTAATCAAGCCCTAATATTGGTAATTTATAATATATCTTTAAAAAGATATCACCAATATTTATTACAACATATCATTGAGATAAACTCAATATTATTGAGATAAACTCAATATTAAAACCTAGCCCACAAATGAATTAAACCTAAGTTTACATTATTACAAATCATGAAACCAAGACATGACTATCCAATGCCATTCACAACTTAAAATTGAAAAAAAATTTGAAGGCACATGCAAGTTGGAACTTTTCAATTCTCAAGCTGGTTGTCCATGTACACTGCAGTTAATGACATTTATTTCCTTTATTGTGGACTTCAGAGTTTTATCAAACTGGGCATTATCTTGATTCTCAGAATTTGAGTCTTCACCATTGTGTCCTGCTCTCAAAACTCGAGCTTTTCTCTGAGATCTCCTAAGCTGAAACTAGGAGCTTCACCTGTGATTTGATAATTTCAACTGGCAGCAACTAACTTGTCTTCTTTTCTTGACCCGAGCTCATACTCAAGCACGAGCTGTAGTGTTGAGGGTCGATTTCCAATCTTGATGTAGCACTTGGTAATGTTTAAAGAACTCATTTTTTCCTTGACTGAGAGATCACATGATCTTTGTGTGGAGCAGTTAGTATTTTTTAATTGATACTGAGTGTGCTTGAACACTCAGGCTTTGTCTGATTAAGAACTAGGCCTTTTTTGTGGTCACAGTGCTTGGCTGTGCTGCAACAAGGATCGCACGTTGGATCTCAGGCTGGAAATATAACTTGGTCTTGAAATGAAAACTCGGGCTGGATCACAAGGCAATGATTTTTTTTTTCTTTGACAGGGTATTAACAGCAACTCATGGGTTTTTAAACTGGAATCATGCGAGCAATGCTTGCACTCGGCCTTCCTTAAGCAAGCTCGAACTCAAGCTTTGAGGCTTGTTGTTATCTCGGCTTTCACTAGCATGTGACAGGGAGTTTATTTAGTTGGGGCTCAGTCATTATCCTTTCTCCCATGCTTGGTGATTATCACTCCTGATTTGAACTGTGAAATCTTAGAACTCACGGGCTGCTTGACTATTTCAAACTAAAAACTGAGTGTCATGACTAGCTGATACACGGGCTATGTATTGGAAGCTCTCAGATGGAACTTTGGTTATCACACTCAGCTTTTGATTTGGGAGTTTGCAACTGTCACAACTTAGATTCAGCTTCAGATAAGTGCATCCTGCTTTACCTTTTCTTAGCTTTGTGTTAGATCTTTGCATGCTATTTGTGGATTCTCATTTCTTTGTGCAAATTTAAGACTTTGTTTACTAACTATAGTAAACTTAATATAAAGAAGTTGAGCTCTATAACTTTGACTTTGCATTAACAATAGGATTTTCTACACTAAAGCATGAACTATGATTTAATTGAAGCTTGAGCCTCCCCTACTAACTCTGTGACTTCCTTATTTGAAGCTTGATTTTGAAGTTTTGACTGTTGAAAACATGGCTTTTTAACTGGCTAGAAACTTAGTTCTCTTTGGTATGAGCTGATGCATCCTTTATAACCTAAAACTCTGTTTCCTTTATTTTGGCTGGAACATACTTTTAACCGAGTTCACATTTCTCTTTCGTACTTGATATATATGCAAATGAATCTGTTCACTATCTTCTTGAATTCCAATCACTTATCATTATCCTTAGCTTCAAGTTTTTCCATAATGCTTTCAGATTCTACTTGTTCTATAAATGTGTCAACTTCACAATTTTCTTGAGCATTATTCATTTCCATCAGTCTACTATGCAAGTTAGGGGTCAAACAACCAAGAACAACGTTGTTAGTGTCCTCCTTCAAAACTGTCCAATATTATCCTCTTCTAGACAAAATAGCATGCCCTCTCCATGAAACAATGACCGTTGAAACCTTGACCTAGCACTCTCTATGAAATATGTGCCATGATTAGCACGTTTCTTGTGATGAACTACAACTGATTTAGAACCAGAATGAAGAATCTGTAATTCAAGATTACTAAGGAGTTGATGATTAGATATGAAAGATGATTAAATCAGTATTATGTTGTCATTGATGTCAACTAGCTTAACAATACTTATCTTGTAAGTTACTATACCGACACATCTGAAGGAAGGTGAAAGAGATGAAGAGCAAAAATATCTACATGAGGAGGATATATATGACAGATGAGGATAAGGAATACACTGAGTAACTTGTTGATGAGTCTATGACTTGATGGAATTGACTTTATTATGTTGCATTCATCTATGATGAAGAATAGAGCTGAAAGACATAAAGCAGTGTTGTTGGTAAATAAAGCATTTCAGTATACACTGACGAAGTGTAGTGTATACTGAGCGCAGTATTAACTGAGCTTGTGTTCACCGATGCATTTCTTTATTAACCAAGTAAAACAGAAAGGAATTAAATGATCAGTTTAGCTGATAAAGTGATGAGCTGTAAAGTGTATGAAATTGAGGTAACAGATAATGTTTGTTATGAAGATCGATGGCTAACATAAATAAAAAAGGATCTAATGGAGCAGATTGAAACGTGTTACTGACACATCAGCCGAGGAAGCTTAAAGCGGAAAAATCTATGAATATGATTAAGTGGCAAAATATGATGGAGGAAAAGAAAATGATTTACTCGTCTATATAAGAGACATTGGTTTCATTATGAAACATATGCCAGAAGAAGAAGATACTGTAGAATTATCGTGTGGAGAAGTTTTCATGCATTTTGATCATACTGGTTAATAAGAACCGAGTTGCAAAATAGTTACCAAGCTACAAAGAGTTATTACCGATAGACAATAAGTTGATACAGTATTGAATGTGAAGTGTTATATTGGTCAGAAATATTTGAATGAGTTGAACATTGATCTGTAAACTGCAAACTGAAGTTGTGTTTAGGCAGATCATCTACTGTTACACATTTAACCATTGTACACAGTCAAATCTCTTAACCGAGTGGACTATGAAAGTCTTTTGATGTTTCATTCATAGAGTGAACATTGTTATCCTATCAACCCCAAAGTGACTGCTGGTTGGACGATAACTTCTGGTCTAAAATCCTCTAACAAGTTCACACCTAACAGTGTGTTTGTAAACCTTTAACAGGGTTGGGTCTTCACCGACCTCACTTCAGAAGAGTGAACAATTTTGGGTTGCCGGTCCCAGGTGGTTTTTCCCTTTACAGGGTTTCCACGTTAAATCTCTTGTGTTATGTGTTGATTGTGATATTTGTTTGTTATCATACTTTGCATATTACATGTTAGATTTAATCGGTAATTATTACAGAGTTTAGATTGTCAATTGGTAAATACACAGACAGTGGAAGTATTTTATGTTTACCGACTTGCAAAAGTAGGAGAATTATTTTGGATTATACATTTTGATTTGGGACACTGGATAACTGATTCACCCCCTCTCTCAGTTATTCTAACATCTTGCATATTATGTTACTTACTTGAGTGCTGAAGCTAACAAAGAAGATTTATTTCTTGCTATCTTTGCATTATTCTTTGATTTTTGTTGCTATTGAGTTGTAAAACCTCATAAACTCATGATACTTGTATCCATGTAATTCTCAGTTGTATACAGGTTGACTTGTCTTTAGTGTTTGGGCTGATTCTTTAACTTGATGCTCACTATGAATTTACTAATTGCAGTGATCATATCTTTTACATTTGACAGAACTTACCATATTCCCAGCTTGATTTCATTATTATTGGACATTTAGCACTTTTAATTTGATGTTGACAACTGAAGCACTATTAAAAGCATCCACTGTAGTTGAAAATAAACTTTTATTCATTTGGATTAAAACAACATTCTCTTAAAACACAGCATGGATGTCACCATTTGATAACTCTGTTTATTATTCATGATTCAAATATGCAAATCAGACTTAAAATAGATGTGATCAGTAATGAAATCTATTTATAGGGTTCGAGCATGGGCTCGTGACACCCATAAACATACCTTTGTGGCTTTGTACCTGATCTCTTGCATCTATTCAGAATAGGAACAACACTTGAACAACACACTGCATCTTTATTTTTTACGACTGTGACAAATACTAGTCTGTTTTGAACAATGCATTGCTTTGATTAGCTTAAAAACATCAAAAAAAATGCATTATGTTAGTGAACATGACCTAGTGGTCAATTTTGTGCAACAACATACCACTGGTGTACTCACTAACTTAATGCTATACTGCTACCCTTTAACACTGCTTTTCTATTTATGTGCATACACACTTTGTTATTGCATTGAATACCAGAAATATATGCAGCTATGAAAGAATTTGATATTGTATGATGTTCACGTTCTTTTTCATTGCTTAGATCTAGTTGGATCTAACAAAATCTCTCACCATGATGCAGGATGAACCCCCTAAAAGACCTAAGACCCGACTGATGCAGACTCAGACAAAGAACCAGAGGACTAGGACTAGACATGAAAACCAGCTCTTGATATGCATACGACTTCAAGGCAATGCAAAGGACCTACTCATACTCCTATCACTTCTTTCTATTCTGCACTTATAAACTCTATTTATTGATATGAAATATGAAATATGAAAGAACCTTTGTAAATTACATTCAACATGAATGCACAATGTAATGATCAATTATGAATTTTGGCAAATTTTGAAAAATGATCAATACTTAAGAGTACAATTAAAAAATTTGAGATTGAATGCAATAACAGAATGCTAATCCACATCACCTGAAAGACAATGTTAAATGAAAGTACATTAATGCACCCTTTGATTATTTATCTATTATTCTGCATGATGAAAAATAGGGTAACAATTTGGTGACTTCTACTGGATGTCTACCTGCTAGACATGAATTCAAACCTTATCATTGGGCAATGGAGTCAGAAAACTAGAACATGCATGAATGAAACCTTATTGAAACAAAAAACACCTAAACCTAGACTCATGCAACCTAAAACCTAGTGCTAGACTGCACTTATTGAAATGAAAACCTAAACTGACCTACTTTAACCAGCTTAAAGCCTAGCTAAACAAAACCATTCACTGATTGTGAAAAATAACTACCCATCCTTTTCAGTTCACAATAATCAATATGCTTCTGGAAAGCTATTATGAGATGAACATAGGAGATATATATGATCATTTGCTTGACAAGGATCTAATCGATATGAATTTTACTTACTTGATCAAGTTGATTTTAAACACCATCATTTTGAAGAGAATCAACAAACAACAACATTTTGTGAAGATCCAATAGGACTTTACTTACTTGGTCAATTGGGACAGAAAGCTGATTCAATTCTTTCTCAGCTTCATCTTTTGATAGGATATCATGCAGAGGCACTGACACAACTTGTTCTTCTTTTCTAGCCTCCATCCTGGCCAAATGCCTGATAAGACAGCCATGAGAGATGATGAACTCAGAGCTCTTCTTGATGAATTTAGATTCCAGAGAAATTACTTCAGTTTGATAGGCTTCCTCTTTATGCTGGCTGGAAATAATCTCCTGTAGCTTGTAGGTGCTTTCCAGAAGTGTGATTTTGTCATCAAGATGCAAAAAAAATTGCTCCATCTCATCCCAAAAGAGATCATCATCTTCTTCTTCCTTATTCTTTTGCAGGAGAAGTATACTCTTATCAACACACTAATTCTGATTTGCTGCAAACTTTTTTGTCTTTACTTGTTCAATAAGATCCTACTTTAGCATATCATCAACCTTCTTTTCGATACTCTCCTTTTCTTCTTCAAGCTGAAAACACTTCTCAATCTGAAGTTGATAGCCTTTCTTGTATGTTTCAGTTGTAGAAGCCAGGAATCCTATATTTTTCTTGAGATCTCGTTGCTCTTTTTCATGGGACTCCTCCTGAGCTTTTAATTCTCTTTCTTTCTCTAATTGAAATTCATGACCATGATTAAACAAGGCAACTATCAGCTCTAGAAATTTCTCATTAAATTCTTGATGAGCTCTTAGTTCCTTTTCATAAGCATTCTTCTAAACTTCCAACTCTTCATAGGCATCCTTTTGAGCTTGCAACTCTCCTTGATGAACCTTCTTTTGAGCTTCCAACCCTCCTGTAAGCTTGGCTTCATTTCTCTTGTATTGCTCAGCTAGATACCTCCGATAACCTTGATCTTGTTGAGCCAATGCTTGTTGCTACTGAATCCAGGCATGATATGCATGCTCTTCTAGTTTCCTATTTATATCATCAATCTACATATGCAAATTCTGCAACATACTTGTAGTATCTCTATTTTGTGAATCATTATTATTTGTAGAATAATGAAAATCATATTGGGATTGCTAACCTTCATAGGGCTGAAAATGATTCTCTTGAATATAATTCAATTGAAATGATGGAAAACAACTCTTGATCTTTGCAACTAACTCATCTTCCTTCATGGAGCATTAGATATGGGAAATGTGACCTCTTTCAGGTCTGAAACTTGCTGATTGCACATCAGAACCAACAAGTGATACAATGAAATTCAACCAGTTCATTGAAGAATGAGTCCCACTGGGCGTACCAAAAATTGTTCAGGCTTAGAATTGTCACCCTAACTCAGGCATTAGGGATACACGACAATTCCATCCTAACAATGGAAACCTCCTCGAGCTGTAGGTGGACTATGATTGAGGAGGAATCTCCAAATTCTGGGCCAGTTCCTATTTGATTTGGGATATCACCTCCTGACTGAAACTTGATTGGGAAAAGGGAGAAAGATTTAAAACTAAATGGGAAATGGGGTGATACACCAAAACTTGCTCCATATCTATCAGGATCTTCAAATTGGCATCCACTACTACAAAATTACTGAGATTCACATTTATCACTTCTCTATTCAACATAATGGTTGACTAGAATCCACTATTAGAGTTCATACCACAAACAGTAAAAACTGACAACAAACTTACATATTCTGCAAAAAGGCCTAATTTTTTATAACATAGGAAAGGAATTAGAAACAATTCACTTTACCAGATCACATAAAATATGCAACACTTAATGCAGAAAAGAAGAATAGGATTGGATCCAATACTCAAAAATTGATGTAATCAGAAAGCCCGCTCTTATTTCCTTCAAAAACCTATAAATGGTTACAAAAACATGCAAAAAAGGGGTAGAGGAATGAAGATGTTCACTAAACCTCACCTTTCCACTATTATGAACCCCTAAAAATGAAAATTAGTCTTGGTTATAAAGCCCTCTAAGTCTGAATCTGAAAATCCAAGACTCTTAAAATCACTCCTAGAAAAACTCAACTTTAGCTAAAAATAGCCTCCTAATTTGACTCCAAATCATGCCCCTAATCAAGCCCTAATATTGGTAATTTATAATATATCTTTAAAAAGGTATTACCAATATTTATTACAACATATCATTGAGATAAACTCAATATTATTGAGATAAACTCAATATTAAAACCCATCCCACAAATGAATTAAACCTAAGTTTACATTATTACAAATCATGAAGCCAAGACATGACTATCCAATGCCATTCATGACTTAAAATTGAAATTTTTTTTGAAGGCACATGAAAGTTGGAACTTTGCAATTCTCGAGCTGGTTGTCCATGTACATTACAGTTAATGACATTTATTTTCTTTGCTGTGGACTTTAGAGTTTTATTAAACTAGGCATTATCTTGATTCTCGGAATTTGAGTCTTCACTGTTGTGTCCTGCTCTCAAAACTCGAGCTTTTCTCTGAGATCTCCTAAGCTGAAACTAGGAGCTTCACCTGTGATTCGATATTTTCAACTAGTAGCAGCTAACTTGTCTTCTTTTCTTGACCCGAGCTCATACTTAAGCACGGGCTGTAGTGTTGAGGCTCGGTTTCCAGCCTTGATGTAGCACTTGGCAATATTTAAAGAACTTTTTTTTTCCTTGATTAAGAGATCACATGATCTTTGTGTGGAACAATTAGCATTTTTTAATTGATACTGAGTGTGCTTGAACACTCGGGCTTTGCGTGATGAAGAACTAGGCCTTTGTTTTGGTCACGGTGCTTGGCTATGCTGCAACAAGGATCTCACATTGGATCTCAGGCTGGAAATATAACTCGATATTAAACTAAAAACTCAGGCTCAATCAAAAGGTTGTGATTCTTTTTTCTTTGACTGGGTATTAACAACAACTCATGGGTTTTTAAACTAGAATCACGCGAGCAATGCTTGCACTCAGCCTTCCTTAAGCAAGCTCAAACTTGAGCTTTGAGGCTTGTTATTAGCTCGGCTTTCACTAGGCACATGACTGGGAGTTTATTTAGTTGGGGCTCGATCATTATCCTTGCTCCCATGCTCGGTGATTATCACTCTCGGTTTGAACTGTGAAATCTTAGAACTCGTGAGCTGCTTGACTATTTCAAACTAAAAACTGAGTGTCATGAGTGGTAGATACACGAGCTGTGTATTGGAAGCTATCGGCTAGAAATTTGGTTATCACGCTCAACTTTTGATTTGGGAGTTTGCGACTGTCACAACTTAGACTCATCTTGAGATAAGTGCATCCCGCTTTACCTTTGCTTAGCTCTGTGTTAGATATTTGCATGCTATTTGTGGATTCTCATTTCTTTGCGCAAATTTAAGACTTTGTTTACTAACTGTAGTAAACTTAATATAAAGAAGTTGAGCTCTATAACTTTGAATTTTCATTAACAATAGGATTTTCTACACTAAAGCACGAACTGTGATTTAATTGAAGCTCAAGCCTCCCCTACTAAATCTGTAACTTCCTTATTTGAAGCTCAGTTTTGAAGTTTTGACTATTGAAAATGTGGCTTTTTAACAGGCTGGAAACTTAGTTCTCTTTGGTATGAGCTGATGCATCCTTTGTAACCTAGAACTCTATTTCCTTTATTTTGGCTAGAACATACTATTAACCGAGTTCACATTTCTCTTTCCTACTTGATATATATGCAGATGAATCTGTTCACTATCTTCTTGAATTCCAATCACTTATCATTATCCTTAGCTTCGAGTTTTTCCACAATGCTTTCAAATTCTAATTGTTCTACAGATGTGTCAACTTCACAATTTTCTTGAGCATTATTCATTTCCATCAGTCCACTATGTAGGTCAGCGGTCAAACAACCAAGAACAACGTTGTTAGTGTCCTCCTTCAAAACTGTCTAATATTATCCTCTTCTATAAAAAATAGCATGCCCTCTCCATGAAATAATGACTGTTGAAACCTTGACCTAGCACTCTCTATGAAATTTGTGCCATGATTAGCACGTTTCTTGCATATTCTGTTACTTACTTGAGTGTTGAAGCTAACAAAGAAGATTTATTTCTTGCTATCTCTGCATTATACTTTGATTTCTGTTGCTATTGAGTTGTAAAACCTCTGAAAATCATGATACTTGTATCCATGTAATGCTCGGCTGTATATAGGCTAACTGGTCTTTAGTGTTTGGGCTGAGTCTTTAACTTGATGCTCACTATGAATTTACTGATTGTAGTGATCATATCTTTTACATTTGACATAACTTACCATATTCCCAGCTTGGTTTCATTATTATTGGACATTTGGCACTGTTAATTTGATGTTGACAACTGAAGCACTATCAAAAGCATCCACTATAGTTGAAAATAAACTTTTATTCATTTGGATTAAAACAAAATTCTCTTAAAACATAGCCTGGCTGTCACCATTTGATAACTCTGTTTATTATTCATGATTTAGATATGCAAATCAGACTTAAAATAGATGTGATCAGTAATGAAATCTATTTATAGGGTTTGAGCATGGGCTTGTGACACCCATAAATAGATCTTTGTGGCTTTGTACCTGATCTCTTGCATCTATTCAGAATAGGAACAACACTTGAACAACACACTGCATCTTTATATTTTACGACTGTGACAAATACCAGTCTGTTTTGAACAATGCATTGCTCTGATTAGCTTAAAAACACCAAAACAAACACATTATGTTAGTGAACATGACCCAGTGGTCAATTTTGTGCAACAAAAGACCACTGGTGTTGATGTAGATGACATCGATGATGTTCCACTTAGAACTCACCATTACTCGGTTACCTTTAGACTGAGCTTCATTCGATCATCTTGCGGGCTTATCAAACACAACCATGCATGTATTTGTAACTCATTCACTACCTTTTCTCACTGCTCGAGCCGAGCCCACATCTAATTATCTTCGTGGTTGACACCCTTTGAATAACTCTATAGAGAGTATTACTCTCAGGTCACCTCAACAGAAAATCACTCTGCAACTTCACCTTCCTCGATAACATTGAATGAGTCAAAACCAACTTAAGACTGGTGTAACAGTTCTTTGAAGACCATATCAATACATATGTTGACACTAACACTTAGCATTTTGGTTCAATTCACTGTTAAACAAAACAGCTGCCAACGGTTTTCAAAACCATTTCTCTACCAAATAAAACTATTTCTTTCCATCCCAATTCGGGATTATCACAAAAAAAATGATACTATCTGCATAAAACTTCTTTTCACAAAAACTAGAATCAACTTACACCAGTTTGACCAATAATGTCAATAGTTACACATGACTTAAGAATCAACTTATTAAACTATCAATTCTTTTATCTAAACCATAGCCCAGGAATCGAACCAATAACAAAATAGACTATTTAATATGGTTCATAAGTAACTCAAAAATACTCGATTCATTATACTATTGAATCCTTCCATCAAACTGAAACCCATAATAATATATTAACCATCCAAAAGGAAACTTAAGAAAACCATAAATCGACTATATTAAAATACATTTCATTAAAGCAATGAGTACATAATATCGATGGCTCTTTGGCTGGAGGCCAGAGAGCCCGATTCTTTCAACTCTCTTCTACTTTTCCTAACGTAACTTCTCTGTCGACCTTCTTTTGAATACATAAGCTATCTATTTAAAGACAAGCTTGATGGTTACCAACCGTTCATCTACCCTTCAACCCTTTGTCTTCCCTTTTGGAATTTTGGTTACAAATATCATATAATCTCTTTTATGAATACATTACATTGCAAGGAATAAACATTTTCTAAACACGGTTTGATGAGATTCGAAATTGACTTAAATATAACAATAAATGTTCCACAGTTGAGGTGCCCCTACACCATACTCATAGCTTCAAAATTTTCCATGTCCTCATGGA
Organism: Chamaecyparis obtusa; assembly: GCA_027943335.1. NCBI lineage: Eukaryota > Viridiplantae > Streptophyta > Pinopsida > Cupressales > Cupressaceae > Chamaecyparis > Chamaecyparis obtusa. Next base: position 2,528,457 of record BSBK01001812.1, read on the forward strand.
AATGCTTCGGTGAGAATTTGTAAATGATTTCCTAGCCTCTTTGTCTTCATCATTGCATCGATGCCTCCGCTGCTTCCTGTGTCTTCTTTCAACTGACTCCTATCAATGGAGTTACGCTGGTCACCTTCAATGGTGCTTCAACCATTGCACAGTCCACTCATCCATGCTGCATCACAACCTTTGTCCCTCACCTGGGAGTCCCTTCATGCCTATCTCCCTAGTTTGTTGGCGATACATAATGGATCATCTCTCATGATCCTCTTGGTAGACCTTCTTGTCTACCCACTTGTAGCTGACTAAATCGGCACCATTTCGCAACCAAAACTTTATAACAAGAATCTGAAATAACCCAACACTGCCTGGTGTAGATTATCTTCTACATGCTCAGAATCTTCTGAGCTCTGATACCAATTGATGTAGACGGAATCGATGATGTTCCACTTAGAACTCACCATTACTCGATTACCTTTAGATTGAGCTTCATTTGATCATCTCACGGGCTTATCAAACACAACCATTCATGTATTCATAACTTGTTCACCACCTTTTCTCACTACTCAGGCTGAGCCCACATCTAATTATCTTCATGGTTGACACCTTCTGAATAAATCTGCAGAGAGTATTACTCTCGGGTCACCTCAACAGAAAATCACTCTGCAACTTCACCTTCCTCGATAACATTGAATGAGTCAAAACCAACTTAAGATTGGTGTAACGGTTCTTTGAAGACTGTATCAATACATATGTTGACACTAACACTTAGCATTTTGGTTCAATTTGTTGTTAAACAAAACGGCTCCCAATGGTTTTCAAAACCATTTCTCTACCAAATAAAACCATTTCTTTCCATCCCAATTCGGGATTATCACAAAAAAAATGATACTATTTGCATAAAACTTCTTTTCACAAAAACCAGAATCGACTTACATTAGTTTGACCGATAATGTCATTAGTTACACATGACTTAAGAATCGACTTATTAAACTATCAATTCTTTTATCTAGACCATAGCCCAGGAATCGAACCAATAACAAAATAGACTATTCAATACGGTTCATAAGTAACTCAAAAATACCTGATTCATTATACTGTTGAATCCTTCCATCAAACCGAAACCCATAATAATATATTAACCATCCAAAAGGAAACTTAAGAAAACCATACATCGACTGTATTAAAATACATTTCATTAAAGCAATGAGTACATAATATCGATGGCTCTTTGGCTGGAGGCCAGAGAGCCCGATTCTTTCAACTCTCTTCTACTTTTCCTAATGTAACTTCTCTATCGACCTTCTTTTGAATACATAAGCTGTCTATTTAAAGATAAGCTTGACGGTTACCAACCGTTCATCTACCCTTCGACCCTTTGTCTTCCCTTTTTGAATTTTGGTTACAAATGTCATATAATCTCTTTTATGAATACATTACATTGCAAGGAATAAACATTTTCTAAACACGGTTTGATGAGATTTGAAATTGACTTAAATATAACAATAAATGTTCCACAGTTGAGGTGCCCCTGCACCAAGTGTGCTCACTAACATAATGCTATATTGCTATCCTTTAACACTGCTTTTCTCTTTATGTGCATACACACTTTGTTATTGCATTGAATACCAGAAATATATGTAGCTATGAAAGAATTTGATATTGTATGATGTTCACGTTCTTTTGCATTGCTTAGATCCAGTTGGATCTAACAAAATCTCTCACCATGATGCAGGATGAACCCCCTAAAAGACCTAAGACCCGACAGATGAAAACTTAGACAGAGAACCAGAGGACTAGGACCAGACATGACAACCAGCTCCTGATATGTAGATGACTTCAAGGCAATGCAAAGGACCTACTCATATTCCTATCACTTCTTTCTATTCTACACTTATGTACTCTGTTTATTGATATGAACTATGAAATATGAAAGAACCTTTGTAAATTACATTCAACATGAATTCACAATGTAATGATCAATTATGAATTTGGAAAATTTTGAAATATGATCAATACTTAGAGTAAAATTAAAAAAATTGATATTGAATACAATAACAGAATGTTGATCCACATCACTTGAAAGATAATGTTAAATGAAAGTACATTAATGCACCCTTTGATTATTTGTCTATTATTCTGCATGATGAAAAATAGGGTAACACATATGAAGAAAACTCCTGTGACACATCTTGGATGATGCCATACTGGTGCCATACCCGAGTAATCAAGAATCTCTCCAAGACAGTGGTAGACCGCCCTATCAGGATATGACTTTGACAAAAGAATCCAAGATGAGCTCTGGCAATAGGCCACACCTCAATCTACAACTAAGGTCTCCAAGTCACCGTCATCATATCATCAGTGTACTCTGTGCACCCCAAACACAACGTTAGTACTCTGTGCACCCCATACAGATCAGTGTAATGAAGCCTGAGTACCTGTATATCAATGGCTCATGTGGCTATCTCTCATCAGCACATATCGACCTACAGATGGGAATGTGCTCCCATGCCCAAATCTAGAGAACTAGAGTGCTCGATGTGAAAAATTTTGCCTCATGATAGATGATCTTGTGCATCTCAAAAAACATATGAGCCAACATGCACTGACCCCAATTGAACTCTGAAGGACTCGTAATCAGCCTCTGAATCATCAGGGCCCATCCCATCAAGAGACCGTTCTGTTGATGGTCAGACATGATGATCTGTTCGATCATCCCTGCTATAATGCACTCTAGCCGGTGCATCTGTCCATATCTCTACACAAGCATCTCCCAAGAAATTTGTTGTGCAATCTGCTCCTCTGCATAAAAAATTGTCCGGAATGCAGCTAGACCTGAGTTACCCGCACTAATATAGTCTGGGTGGGGTCCATGGAAAGGAATGCAGAGGATCTTGTAAATGTCCTCCGGTGTAACAGTGAGCTCCCCTATAGGGAGGTGAAAGTTCTAAGTCTCAGAGTGAAAATGCTCGATGAGCATTGTAATCAAACCGTGGTTCACCTGAATATTAAGTAAATTAATCAAATACTCAAATTTGCACGCTATAAGGTAGACTCTCATCAGGTTAGGCAATGCCAGATAGAGTCTCTGAGTGGCTAGATGTGATATTTGAACATGGACATCCAGATACAGGACCTACAAGGCAGAAAAATGGGAAACCTATTAGTAACTTGGTCAAAATTCAGGCTATATGCACGTAAAATGAGAAAATAAATATTTTAGAAGGTGCATTAAATGCCAAGGAAGTCAACTATGAAATCAAAAAATTTGAAAAATTGACTTGAGGACCTAAAAAATAGTCGCTATTTTTTAGACGACAGTTCATGAAATTCAAAAATGGAGTGAAAAGTCGTACAATAATGTACAATAACCCATACGACAATTCATGCATATACGACTTTCTACAGGTTCTCGTACGACATATGAGGGACTCGATGAAATGTCATACGTCAAATGGGTGCTCCTCATATGACTTACACCTATAACAGGGACGACACTCTAAATTGGACTAGAAACTCGTATGAGCCCCGACAAACTGTCGTATGACTTTACGTGATGCAAAATTTCAAAAATTGAAAATTACCCTAAAAAATCCTAAAAAGCATAAAAACATGGAAATTTGAATTCAAAAAGAGGCACATAGGTCCACTTACCAGATTACCATACTGTCACGGTCTCTAATATCTCCGACTGTGCTCAAATCGATGGGAGGACACGGGAACCTTCATTTTCACTTAGAGGGCTCCACAAGGTTTTCTAAAGTCAAAATGTTAAAATGATTTGAAAATGACCCTTTTGGGCCTTATATAGGTTTTGACCTAATTTTTCAAAGTGCTCTGTTTTAAGTGAAAATTGCACCCCTGGCTAATTTCGATGTTTTGAATCCATTTTCGGGATCAAAATCAAAATCTGAGATCATTTATATTGTCAAAATCATGATTTAAAATTTTCGGACCTAGGACAACTGACTGCTTGCATAATTGACCTTTGTAACATAACAGGAATCTAGTATTCAACTTAACTAATTATCTAACATCAAACTCTTCAAATTTCAACTTAGTCAACCATGGTAAACTCATGGTCAAACTTAGTCAAAATTGGTCAACAAGACCTCTAAACGATGTAGAACGTGTCCTCGAATGTGTATAACCACTTCTAAAATCTATTACATCGCCTTTATACCAATTCACACTGGTTTTCTTGCCAGATTTCAATTTTCATCCTGAAGGGGGTATGGTATTGCACATCATTAATCAATTAAATCTGTCAATCAAATTTTTCTTCAGTAATCAAGACAACAACCACGTCTAGTTGTTGACTCATCAGAAGACCTTGTTGCTTGGGGCATATCAGATTCATCGAAGTTCATATCAATTTGGTATTCTCTTAAATCTTGTGAACTATATCAAGTCTTTGTAACCATCAGTTCATTAGTGTTATTTCCTTGATTCTTCGTAACTGAAGGGTTTAGATTTGGCATCCTTTTGATTCCTTTGGATAATCAGGTCTGGAGTCAAGACAGTCACTTCCTCGTAACCATAGGTTCAAAATTAGGCATTTTTGACACTTCTTCGTAATCACCAGTTCATTGTTGATATCGTTAACATCATCTTGATTCTTGCTTAATCAGGACCTGAATCAACATCTTCAAATCTTTCAATCGATTTCTGTCTTGGAATGGTTAATCTTTCAAGATCAATTTTTCCACCACATAACTAAGTTCGTATCATCATCAGAAATAGATTAATCTTTGAACCACTGCACTTCACACAGTAATTCAAAGAGGGGCAAAATGTAATACCCCAAAAATGGGCTTCAGGACCATTGATCTCCTGCATCGACAAATCGATCGAAATCGACATAAAAGTCCTAACCTAAGGCACATCTGCGCATCGAATCATCAAAACCCTAATCAATCCTATCCTATTTCTACATCGGGGAATATTCCTAATCTATTTTTATTATCTTTAACTAAATATTATTTGGCGATAAATGATATTATGTTATTTATCCTAAAGTTAATTAATTCAATATGTCAAATATTTGATTAATTGAATTTAATTCTGCCACTTAATTATTTAATTAGATTTAATTGCATTTATTCCTAATTAATATTGTTTCTATTTGACAATAAATCAAATTTCTACAAATAAATTGATTAAATCAAATTATCAAATTTAATGATATAGTTTTGGGATAAAGTTTGATTAAATAATTGATTAACCCATAAATCAGTTGTTTTAATTCAAAAATTAGTTAAGTTGAGAGCAACACATGTGAAAAATAAAATAAATTCATAATTATCCATGCACATTCAGAGAGGCAATAAACTCTAAATCAACTATTAATTTCAATTTGTTAACTTTTTGGACTCAACATATGATTGTGAGTTAAAAAGTGATCTAGACTTCTGATTTGAGTTAAAAAGATGATTTTGCATGACTTTGTGAGTTAACTCTTTCTGATTTTCTAATAACTCAACAATTAATTTGAGTTGATCAGGGAGAGATTTTTGGCTTTCCATGAGTTCTCACAGAACCTAGATTTCTATATAAACAGGCCTCAGTCCTTCAAATGATCTTCACCTCTTGTGAATTTGGAGAATCTGGCTCGTGCGATTTGGCGAATTGTGAGATTGTGCAATTTTTAGATTCTTGCTTCATTCATTTCATAGCATTCATATAATTGTTAGAATAGATTTCAATTCATTTTTAGCTAGTTTTACATCATTCCATACAGTTTTTCATCCATATTGCATAGAAAAATAAAAAATATAGCTTAATCTACATTCATCTTTCAATAGCTTTCATCATCAAATCCTTTGTTTAGGTGTTGCATTTTCACTGATCTCGGTTATTTATGAGAATATCATACTCGCATCTGCTAGAAGGTAGTAAATTGCCTAGTTAACAATATTTGTATTATTTACAGATTTTCAAATTTGTTAACCTCTAATGTTTTACTGAAGTGTTGTGTTTTACAAATATGTACAATTTCACACGCACAGCTCCTAGTAATGCTTGCTCAAATCTGCATGTTTGTCGAATCTAAATGGAATACTTTGTGCTTGACATACTTAAATGGAATACACAATACCTAATGATGAATGCTCAATTGTTGTAATGGCAAAGCATCAGAACCGTCCATTTCTAGAATTTGATTTTCTATAGTCTTAATGATTTTTCTATAGTCCTAATGATTTTGAACATTGGTGACAAAGAGTGTTTCTTTTTATGATTATAGTCTTAATGATTTTTCTATAGTTTTAATGATTTTCTATAGTCGTAATGATTTTTCTTATTTCTTGTCTTTTGTCCCTTTTTTATTTCCTATGTCTATGCTTGGTGACAGGATTTTGTCACCTTCTTTTGATGGTATATTTCATTCAATCTATGTGGAATATTATTTTGTTCACTATTTTATTTCAGCTTGATATTTCATTCATTTTTAATATACACAGAGACTACACATGCTGATAAAAAAATGAGCTATTTGATTTAGGTTTACTTTTCATGATTGTAAATGGTTAATATTTCTGATGGTACTCCTTGGTGTATTCCATTTAAAAATAATTAGGTTTCTATGGCTATGATAAATGTCCCTTTGTGTTGAGAAAATTAGAGTTGAGAAAATGGTTGTTCAGTGACTATTTATATCTGCAGGTTGCAAACAAATCATCCTTCTTCCACCAACAAGTCATTCCATTCAAGAAAGACCATGTCTGACAATATCAACCCACAAAAAAATAAGAAGGCAATTTCTAGATTGTGGTCTAACTTTAAAAGAAAAGGTGATGGAAAATGTTATTGTCCCTGCAAAATTGTTAAGGGCTTAAAGACTCGAAGATATCTAATCAAAACAACTAAGGAACATTGTAGGAAGCATGGTCACATTGAAGGGGGAATGAATTTCGTCCATTGGTATGTATTTTAATAATTTATAAAATACATAAAACATGATTTGATGATGACATCATGGTCATGGTTAATTTAAGGTCATCATTTTGATATAGGTCAACCACCTTGGGTTTCATGTTATGGACCATGACAATCTGGAGAATGTAGATTTCCAAATGAGGGAACATGGAGGTGTGAATATTGAAGTAAAAGGTAGTGGTCCCATGGAAGAAGATCACGATGATCAAGATGATCACGATGATCAAGATGATGATGATGATGATGATGATGATGATGACCTTGATGTACCTATACTTGAGAAGGCATACGAGACCCTATATGAAGGCTCCCAAACAACTCTTTTTGCCATTGTATTGTTGTTGGTAAACTTGAAGGTTATGATTGGTTTATCCAACGTAGCAATCACACGTATGTTAAGGTATGTCATCATTTTTCATTTTTTTTAGTCGTAATTTTCTTACAGTTAACAAAGGGTGAATCATGTAGCAATTAATATTCTTTATATTAACAAATTATATTTTTGGTTGTAGGTTGATAGGTGAGTGTTTGTTACCACCATCAAACATTCTACCTCGCTCGTACCAAGAATTATCTGCCATTATGAAAGATATTAGAATGGAGTATCAAACAATACATGCATGTCTGAATGATCATATTATATATTATAAACAACATGAATTTGCAATAGAATTCTCTGATTGTCATATTAGTAGATATCGATAAGATCAAATAACAAAAAAGGTGACCCGCAAGGTTCTTCATTATATTCTCATTATTCCATGTCTGCAACGATTATTCAGGTGCAATAGCTTGGCACAATTTATGGATTACCATGCACACAATAGAAGTCGAGATAACATTATGCAAATGCCTGCAGATGGTTCGACATTTAAGGAAATAGAGGAAACTTGGCCACACTTTAAAGAAGAACCTCGTAATCTCAAACTTCAATTAGCAGCCGACGGTGTCAATCCGTTTGGAGAGATGAGATCTGTTTACTCGGTGTGGCCTATTTTTGTTATCAACAATAACATTCCTCCTTGGATGTCCATAAAGAGGGAGCACATAATGTTGACAATGATTGCTCCATGTATTTTTTCATTTAATAGTCATTTAAATTAATTTATTATAAATAATCCATCAAAATGGTCATAATAATTATGTAATATTTTTGTTCATTCAACTAAGTAAGTACCAAGTTAAAGATATGAATGTATATATTGAGCCCCTTATTAATGAGTTGATGGTGTTATGGAATAGGGTCTTTCAATTCCATGCAATGCTTGTATGGACAATACATGATGCCCTTGGGCTAACAAATGTTTGTGGTATGTTCTCTTCTTAAAACCTCTTTTTTGGTATGTTATAGTGCTAACACAAAATTAACATATTTAATCCAATTATACACGATCTTGTAGGTCTTCAGACAAAGGGAAAATTTGCATGTTTAGTTTGTGGTCCAAAGATAAAATCTCATCATTCAAAAAGTTTAGGAAAGTAGGTGTTCGATAAGCATAGACACTTTCTCCACATTAATCATAAGTACCGAATTACTGAAAAACATCTTTTCAATGGGAAAGAAGAGACTAAATCAAAGCCACAGAGAATGAAACCTCACCTATGGAAGTTGGAATACAATAAAATAAATCGTCGAGGTAATGTCATTCCATCTGATGGTTTTTGTTTGAAATTTATATTTTGATATTGTGTTTTGTTTACTAATGATGTAATTGATGCTCGTGAAGGTCATCAAGGCATTAATGACTAACTTTCAAAAGGACTAAAAATTTATCCTACACAATTTAGTAGGTTGTCGTACTACGAGCAACTCCTAATCATGCATTTTTTTGATGCTATGCATATTATAAAGAATGTAACATAGACATTATGGAAAATATTGGATGGAAGACGTGACAAAGAAAAAATTGTCAAAATTTGTAGTGACATTGAAGAATCTAACCATGCAATGAAAAATGTCATTCGATCAAATAACAATGGAGACCAGATTGATATAAGTGCCATTACTTGGTTATTGTCGGAGCAACAGAGCAATGCTATAAAATAAGTCATAAAAAAATATGATTTCCCATAGGATTTTCTGCGAACATAAACAATCTCATATCAAAGAAAAGTGAATTTGGGCTAGGGATGAAAACACATGATTGGCATATATTTATTAAGGTAATTCATGTTATTTTGTATTCACTATATATTTTTATACTGCATGTAGTTTTCATTGCATTATTTTATAAAATATTGATAAGATTATTTTACAAATATTACAGTACGTTCTACCTCTACCTCTCCCACACCACTTCGACAACAATGTCAAACAAGTTATATATGATCTTGGAAAATACATGAGGTGCTTGTCATAAAAAGAAATCAATAAAGAAGATATAAAATATTGGAAGAGAAAAATTTCTCATCTTATGTGTGAAATGCAAAAGTGTCTACCTTCAACTTTTTTCAATGCACAAGAACACTACCTCATACATCAAGTTGAGGAGATTGAATTGTGTGGACTCGTACAAACTAGGTCAATGTGGATGGTTGAGAGGCACTTGAAATTTTTGAAAGGCTTGGTTCAACAGAGAGCACATCCTGAGGGTTCTATGATGGAGGGATATATGGTATACCAGACCATGATGTACATTAGTGAATATCTTCTTAAGTTTGTAGCAAAGATCCATATAGATCATATTTGGGATCCCGACTCTATTAACAAATTCGAAGGGGATTACTTGATGGGGAAAGGTAGATTGATGAAAGTGAGAGGTAATTATAAAATGTTATTGTAGTTAATTAATTCTTATAAATCTTCAATATAACTTATTTGTAATTGGTCTTTTTTTTTTTCATACGGTTGGTCGAGAGTGGGATGAAATACATTTGTATATTGTGAACAATATTGATTGGATGACGGTATAGATTGAACGATGTCAACAAAATATTTTCTCATTAACATGGGAAGGTGTTACTTCATTGGTTAGAGAAGCTCATCGTAATGGAGATTCCAATGTTACGCCAATGGTAATTGATCTAGCATATGGTTTAAGAGGTAGAGAGGTACGTAAAAATTTATTAATGATCATGACCCATATGTTTCATATCAACTCACGATGCAAATAATTTTCACATACTTGAAAAGTTGCAGGTCAAGTACCACAAAGCTATGTACTATCATGGCCACAAATTTCACATAAACAAGTTGGATGATACAAAGAAAACTTGTGATTCTGGGATAACTGTCATCTTTGAGGTCACTAATATATAATCTAGAAATGACATACATCCTCAACAATCTCAAAATTGATACTATGGCATCTTGGATGATATACTTGAGTGCGACTTTAACCTCCTTCAAATTAGTTCTATTCATCGTCAAATGGTACAGGCTACGATTGAATCAAAATGATCTTGATAGAATTGTTATTCAACATGATAATGGATTTACAATGATTAATACAAGGTCATTTGAGCCAGTTGGAGATGAGCCCTATGTTCTTCCAAGCCAATGTGAAAAAGTGTTTTACTTAGAGGTTCCACATAAACCGAGTTGGTCATTTGTTGTTAGACATGATCCAAGAGGAATTTCGATAAAGTATAATGTGATGGAAGAAGAAGATATTGAAGATGATGAAGAAGAAGAAGATATTGAAGATGATGATGAAGAAGAAGAAGATGATGATGATGATGGTGGTGATGATGATGATGATGATCAATGACATGATTGAAATGTACAAGGTATGTGATTTAATTATTTATATATATTTATATTGATTAGTATATATATTTAATATTGATTTATTAATTTCAATTCTAATGATTACATATTTATTGTGTTCAATTCTAATGATTACAACATATGTGATTTGTAATTACTAATGTATTGCTTATGATGCTCAATTAATTATTGCTGATACATGTATGTATTTTATTTTATTGTCACCCTTTCTGGAAATAGGCAATTGACTACACACATCGTCACCCCTTCTATTGATGATCTTGCATTCCATATATAAGGTAAATGTAATTTTTTCATGTTTACGATCTTGCATATTGTTCATGTTGTCTTCTACATAATTTGTAGCATACGTATCATGTAATTTTTAGCTAACTTAAGATAAATGATTCACGTATGCATTAGTGAAACTCCCTTAGTTTATTTACAACATATGTGATTTACAATTACCAATGTGTTGCTTATGACGCTCAATTAATTTCCGCTGATACATGTATATATTTTGTTTGATTGTCACCCTTTCTGGAAACAAGCAATTGACTACACACATCGTCACCCCTTCTGTTGAGGATCTTGCATTCCATATATAAGGTAAAGGTAATTTGTTCATGTTTATGATCTTGCATATTATTCATGTTGTCTTCTACGTAATTTGTAGCATATGTATCATGTAACTTTTAGCTAACTTAAGATAAATGATTAACATATGCAGGTAATTTAACCCCTTTTATGAGGATCTTGCATAGTGGCATGGATCAGTAGGTATAAGTCAATAAATAGACATAATTTTCTTATATTCTTCTTGTTTATCACTGAGCACGTATATTGCTTGCATGCTATGCTAAGGATATGACTTGTCTTTGTCACTTTTCTGATCCTTTTATATGATTCCTATTTTTTTGTGTCTTTGCTTCATTTTCAACTTACATTTAATATCTCCCACGTATAGACAAATAAGAATCGTATGGGTCACGACTCTATTCAAGACTTGATTATTCTATATATATTATTTAATTATTATCAAAATTCTATTTGAAGTGGGGACATGACAATATCTCATTTGATCCATTGCAAGACCCACCAAATAAGTACTTGCCATATCTATCTTCCTCAAATGAGGGAAATGCAGGAATGGTAGATAAAGTTTGACATGTAGTACGACTAAAATAGGGAGATCAACTAGAGGTCAAAAGATTAGAAAAAAATGCAATAAACACATGGAATTTTTCCTTGCTCAAGGGGGGTCATGTTCTTATGATGATGAGACCAAAGGTGACATAAAGGTGCCCTTTCGGTACAAACATCTTGAGAAAGAATGGGTACCCAATGAGCTACCTCCAATTAACATTGATTCTTGTGTTAACGAGAGGATATATCGCATAGTTCCATCCTCATTACATGGTTTGGGCCTATTTTCCATGGATGGGATAAAGGTATGTTACAAAAAAGTTGTTGAATTGATGGAGTATGTCAGACCTTGTTACAATTACAATGATTGGATGCGAATTGTTCAATATAAAAAATGTATGCGTAGGTATACACTGTCAGCAAATTATATACAATGGAAAGAAAATGATCAAAGTAAAAGATTTGCTATGTACATTGATGGGATATCAAAAGCAACATGGAATATTGTGGGTTTTATAAATATTACGCAACCTTCGTCAACTAATAAGCAACTCAATTGCATATTTGAGGCACGTAAGGGGAATCATGTTTTTGTATGTGTGATAAAATCAATAAGTGCAGGGGAAGAATTGATAATAAATTACTATTTAAATCACATAGATACAAACAAAGTTACTATCATGGGGGTGGTAAGTACTATATACCATTTAAACTAACCTCAAGTTTATGACTCCAATATAACATTTTATTAATAAGTTTTTTTGCTAAGTCTATTGCTTTCAACTCGCTGAAGTTTTATATTTAATCTTTGTCACAAGACGACATGGATCCCCCACATGATAGAGGTTGCGGAGATGCTCCTCCCACCCATTCTTCAGAAACGGTAAAACTTATTGTAATTGTACAAATTAGATAGTTGAAAAATATTATATTATTATGTTATTTTATTTAGGGTTTTGGAGTTATTCTGATATTTTTACTGGTATTCCTATCACAAATTGATGTTCAGGATAGGGGAAAAGCACCTACAACAACAGAGGCAATAGCTGTAGATACAGATGAGGATATCCCAGATATCCCTAACCCTGTAAATATGGTGAAGAAAAAACTAAAAAAAGTCAGTGCACAAATTCTTGCCATTTTGATCGATCCAAATCCAACTGAGGAGATGCTGGCGAGGAAAGAGGAATTGATGCGGTAAGCACATTGTTTTGAAGTAAGTAGTAACTAATCTTTAGCTATAACAAAAGTTCAATAAAGGTTTATATTTTATACTCTTTTATGTTGTGAACTAAAATATGTATGTGTTCTTGTTACAAGATTTTTTGTTTTCTCAAGTACCTGGTCATGGACATCGCGGTGAGGCCGGTACTAGCAGAACTCCAGCCACCTTAGGTAAAATAATCCTTAAGTTAACAAGTTACAAGGAATTTTTTCTTTGGAACATTCAAAAACTTCATTGGACTTACTCATTAGAAGTGTACATTTTTCATTGGACTTACTGATACCGTAGATATAACTATAGGAAAAGGTATAGTTACAACTAATTCAAAATTTCTAAGAAAATGTTCACTCAAACTTTATTGAAAGCTACTCTTACTTTTATTATTTCAGAATGTCTTTGCTAACAATGTATTGTTCAGGTCATCAAGTGTAGGTGACTCCTCCTAGAAGGTCGATCGATGTCCATCCGAGATTGCCGAGTGCAATGTCGGCAACAAGGGGCATGCAAACATCGACACCTTCATGGTCTATGCCTGGTAAATCCTTATTTTTCTATATTTGGTTTTGTGTTAATTATGATTTGATAATTTGTACTTTACTCTTGGGTGCATCTCATAGTGGATTAATTTTGTGGAGTAAGAGATACACCAGCACCGTCTGCTACGTTAGATACAGATTAGAGTACCTTTATTGGTGATAATTCACCATCATTTCCTGGATCTACCCATGTTTCTAGCACGAGAGTTATGCATACGTCATTGTTGATTGACGATAAAGAATTGATGCCTTTAAAATGTCTTAAGCTTCCAGGTAGTTTAAAATTATTATTATTTATATTGTAATATGCATTTACCTATTCATAACAAGCTTTGGATTTATGATCCCATGACATTTTTGCAGGAAATAATTATTTTTATAAGATGCTTTATGACTTCACATTGAAGCTATTCTGGCCCACCATATGTACAAGGTGGAACATCATAAGTGAACTAACCCCATCCCACTATTTTTATTTCATATCATTAATTGGTACAATATTTTTCCTTTCATTCAGGCCTTTTCTTTTACTATATTTGAGGTACACAACTTTAGTTAATTTTTCTATCTAATAATTTTGTGTTTTTTCTTAAAAGGTGGAACTTGGAAGAAAAAGAAAAAAAGATCAGTTCATAAAAGATTTAGAGCATGAGTTTGGTAGTAACATTTTTTAGGAGAAGAAAATTTTAGAAAAAGATGCCAAACATCTTAAGACTGTGAGGGACTCATATAGAAGGAGTCTCGTGTAGAACCTAATGTACGAGCATCCTCCCTTTATTTCAGTGAGGCATTGGAATGAGTTCATTTTGGATGCAAAGGAGAAAGGGGATGCTCAAAGAGGAATTATACCAGCAAATGAGAGAAGAAGGTATGCGATAGTATTAACTACTAGTAGAATCTAATAATGCACTAATTAGTGATCTTTATATCTTTATCATCTAACATATTTCAAACTTTTCATAGGTTTTAGGACACATCAAAGGCAACAAAGTCCAGACTTCAAAAGATTGGGCAGCACAAACTTGGCTCTAGTGGATATTAAAAAATTCAAGCACGAATTGTAAGTAGCGGTAAATGAATTCCAGATTAAAATTATTTATAAAATGCAAATAATTTTGTTTAATCAAAAAATGCAGGGCTCAAAATTTAATTTAGAGGCCACGACAGAACACAAAAAAATTGTCTTCAAAGAAGGTTGTCAAGCCGTGGCTGAATGCCTACGCCAAGATTCCACTGGCCCAACCTAAGAGTCTCCTGCATTGGTTGAACAGGTAAATATGCCAAAAAATATATATTTGAAATTGAATACTTGAGCAACAATCTATTTGATGTTAATTTTGAATATAAATTGACTATTTTTATTTTTAAAAAGCAAACAATGATAATAATGCGCATGACATTGCAATGCAACCTTGTAATCCTCACACAGAACCTACGCCGCATGATGAAGGCCCTGATGTGCATCGTAGTGTCGATGGAGGTGTTCATTTTCTATGAAAAATTAATTATGTAATTATTAATACAATTTAACATCTTAAATTGAAATTGGTGTAACCTTTTTTGTGTATATTTTAGAGCATATAGAATGTCATGTTGAACGAGTGGAGGATGTTCAGAGTGATCACCATGTAGATGATGTAGTGGCACATTTAGGTAAAGAAAATCTATGTTTTGTTCTTTTAAATTTCTTTTTTGATTTATAGTTCTTTTAATTAATGAAATACTTGTAACAGTAATATAAAATGGTGTGAATTTAGTTGTTATTGCAGCAGACCCCCCTTTGGTGCATAAGCCTCCTGTTCCTGAATAGATGAGGAGGAGACGTGTTGAGATTAGAACCACTAGAGGAGGGGAATGATGAGGATACCGATGCTTCGCTTAGTTGTTACCTTAGAAAAAGGAGCAAGAAACAAAAAAAGAAATGATTGTAATTAACATTTTTTGCCAATGAAAGAATGTTGTCTTAAATGGATGTAATTTTGTACTAGTATATGTTGATGAATGATGTGTTAATGAATTATTCATGAATGTTGTGTGTTAATGAATTTTATGTGTTAACAAATTTTATGTGCTAATGAATGCTATGTGATTATAATGATTGAATGTTATATTTCAAAAATGGATGAATGAATGTTATTAGATGTTAATGGGGAATTTAGAGTGATGTTAGGCTGGGGGGAATAAGCTTCCAAATTCACGTGGTTGGCCTTGTTAAGTAGAAAATATTAAACTATTCTCAAAACCAAGTGAAGCTTAAACTAAACCAATGATGTAGATTCAATGGTCAAAAACACCTACTTCTTATTCCATATTATTTCTCATTCACTTTAAGAAATATTTTACTTCTTAAACATTTTCATCAACCAATCTGCATCACCATGTTCATCAAATTAGATTTATAGATAAGAGAGTGAAAACTGCAAATTAAAGCTCAATAGAAAATCTCAAATATACATCTAACAAAGAATAATATTTTATAAATTCTATGGCTCACCAAGGTTGATAGGACAGTGGATGGGTATAATTTTATTAGGGATGGTGGAATTGATTTTATTAACATCAAAATATGTTAGATCCACCTTGGGTAGACTCTAGGAGTAATTCTGTCAAGTCTTGCACAACATTGCAAAATGTTGTCAGCAAAATTTGTTGCAAAAGTTGCTAAATGACAACTACTCTCCACCTATTCATCTAATCATCAAACACTTGTTCCTAGGGTCATTTAACTAGGGCCTATGCAAAATCAACTTTATAATCATCTCCAGATCAATTTTCTAGTTCTAACACATCATTATGGATACAAACATCCATATTCCATCATCCAATGCAACTATTCTCAATGGAAAATGCTTCCCAAGTGACTGGTGTCAAACTGGCTCTCCTTCACTCAACAAATTCCACCATTATGTGGTCTTCAACATCAACACCCCTTATCCTTGCATAGGAAAATTATAATACAAGGATAATATACATCTTTTAAACCTCTCCCACCAATCACAATGGCCACAAGGGTGGGATAGTTACATCAACTTAAAGGATTTCAACCCAGCAATGCTGACTGTACCCAAAAATTAGTCACATACCCAAATACCAGTCAATCTCTCTGTCTCAAGAACAATCCAAACATGATACAGTTGCTTAAACATGTAAATAAAAAACTAGTCTGTGATTCTACATTATCATCCCATCAAGATCACGTTTTAAATGAACATGAGAATCCACTGTTACCTTGTTATGGTGGATTGTACCCACGGGCAGAGACACAGTTGCAATAATCACTGGTGTTTATTGATTTGATACATTACAAAAATGTCCCCTTACATCACCAACTCTACATCATGTCTCCAAACCCGTGAATCAACATTGATATAGACTTCTAATTCCCTAAAACCAACTACAACCATTTCTAACCACCCCAAAACTATCCCTAAATAGTCTAAAACTGATTGTCTCAATAATATGTGATTTAAAGATGTTTGAACTTGATCTAATATGCACCACACATGTTGACAACACTCCTCAGGTATGGTTTATGGACCTCCATATTGATATTAATGCTTTTTATTGACTCATTTTTCAAATAAACTGGATAGTTTTAAGTTATACATAATGACATATAGAAGTTATTTGAGTATTTGTTTTTTGCATGCAAAGAACATTTTTTTCTTGACTTGCTAATTGCAACATTATGCCTAGTTTTAAAAATGTTTTACACTCTAGAATGAATGAATGATTTTAATTAAAATCACGAGTCTAAGGAACCAAGGAATAATAGTCTTAAACTATCTTCATACTTCTTTCAATGTTGAACCTTCTGATAAATCTCGACTAGAAAGCTAGCAGGCAGGTTGATCTTATTTTCATCAAATTAAATGGTGCATGTTGTCAATCTTCATTTTGTTTTCATACTGAGTACGGATAGCCTCATAAGCTACAAATTCCATGACAAAGTGTCATTATGTCTCCACTACACCCTTATTGCAGAATATGCAAGTTATCTCTTCTCAGACTTCCTTGGGCCTCTTACACCTGCCAGTCTCATACCTAAGATGATGTGATCCCATCCACAATTATACAACTAACAACCTTTCTTTTCCTTTAGAATCTTTGATTCTATTTTGAGAAATTATTTTGACGCTTACACTCTTTTTCTCTTGTATAACATTGTTACCTAATACTTTCTAATTTTTGCTTTTTGATTGGTGCAGGAGGCACAAACAGCAAAAGGTCAGAAAAATGGATATAAGTTGGACAAAGCACACATTTTTGCTGTTAACATGTTTGATGACTTTGAGAAATACATGAAAGTATTAGATGAATGGGTTCCTCTTGAAACCAAGACGTATTCTCCCATTGTATGTACTCCTTTTTATTCTACATATTCACGTCCTTGTGTTACACTGGCTTTTACTACAAATGTTTTGTATTGCCTTCTAAAAATTAATTATCAGTCTAGCATATCAAGAGGGCTAGTTTTCATCATTGGTTGGATGAACTTGATATTTAGTGCCATTCATTAGTAGTTATTTTATTTAATTGTATATACCAAGTTTTAATTCTAGTAAAGATTGTTGTATAGTAAACTTCAACATTTAGGTTTTGCCTGCAGGATAATTAACTACAAACAAGAAACCATAGAAATAACAAATAATTAACCTGAAGTAATTTAATTAGCCTCCCTAGATTTGATAATATTGTGCTACATAATTTATGTGCAAATTGAGTAGAGAATTAGAATGAAACTAGTAGAGGACTCAAGTACTTCAACACATTTTTTACCTCAAGTACTGTACTTTATATTCTCTGAAAGTCATTTACTGTTTCACACTTCTATCTAGATACCTTAAAATTCTAGGATGAGTGTTTTCAATGGTGTATTTAATTAGTGGATTTTTCTTTATTGGTTTTGTAGGATGGAGATAGCGTTATGTAGACATGTTCCATTTCTCAACATTTTGTAAGGGTGTCAATGTTCTGATGTGATCAATAGAAATATTTGTGGGAATGAAGACAATGAACATATGGGGAAAGTCAAAACAAGTTCATTGATACATTGTCAAACCTTGTCAATGGTAATATAACTGATCTGAAGCATTTAAAATTTCAGCCCTAGAAGAATATCTTCAAACTTGTTGAGCTAACCACCATAGCGAGAAAATCGGGTCAGTTTCTAGCATCTATCAAAGAGGTTGCCTTAAAACTATAATGATATATCTCAATTCACTTGTTTAACATGAAAAGATAACCACATGGGTGGGTGGTGGTGGTTGTTTACATTCTAAAGGAAGTTCCAAGTTTTCTACTTTAGTTTTTATTGTGACTAATTATTTATTGATAATCAATGAAGGTGCTGGCCTGTCTCTTCACAGTTGAGTGCACCAGATCGCTAAGAAATATTAGTGTTTTGTCCATCTTCTTGATGCAGATCAAGATTTTTTCTTGTTTCACACCATTCCAGTGATGCTAGAACACAACAGTAACTTATGGTAACAAAGGATCTGTTCACATTATCCGAGGCCACATATGGACCGGCATTGGGATTTGTTCTCTCTAAATTAGTGGCATTTGGCTTCTTTCACTCTAAATTAAAATTTAATTCTCCATTTTTGGAGCTTGAAAAAGTGGGGTGAGAGTGGCTTTGTTGTAGCTTCTTAATGATCATTTTTGTAGGGACATTGTTAACCCATTTTTGAATGGATGTTTATCTCGTGCTAATTAGAGAGTCACAAGTTTGAAAGCGTAAGAGCTAGTAACTTGTTCATAGATGTGTGCATTGTTCATTCACATCTTATTTTTCTCTAATAAAAATTGTAATAAGTATTGGTTTCAAGGGTAACTGAACTGAATATTCCTTGGAGAATTGATTTTATGTATTTTTGACCTATTGCATATAGGGAGACACAACAACAATGAGGATACATGTATCTATCTTTCTTCCAAGTATATAATTTCTGGCTTTTGCTTCAAAATAACAAGGCAGGTAGTCCTTTTTGTTGATTGAAATCTTGGTGTTATTGCTTGTATGAATTATCAAGTTTATGTTATGACCAAGGTATCAGGTTATAGTGGTATTTGGCAACAGTATGATGTATGATTCACTTATGGGACTTGTCAATTTATATGTCCTAATGTTAGGTGGAATTGATATAGGTCAAAAATTTATTTTTATCACTGTACAATAATTAAACAATCATGTTTTGTTTTGTTGGCTGTTTGTGAAGTAATTTTAAGTTACAATCTTTGTATCAACTATTTGAAAACTGTTAGAATACCGAAATTTATCCTACTTCCACAGAAATGTCCCACATCTGAGGTTGTCCTAGTTTCTTTAAACATAACGTGTTCCTAGTAGCGGGCCTAGATATTTTATTGAATGTTGAATGTTTCTCTTCATTTGTTCTTTGTTGTAACTTCGTCCTAGAGAAAATACATACGAGTAGATTGTGATGTTCATGTAATTTTTACGTAATATTTGAATGATGTGAAGTAATGAATAATTGGCTAATAAACCTAAAATCTCATAAACTTTCGAAGTGTGGGATTGTACACTATCTTTTGATATTTTGTGAGGCAGTTTATGATAAATTTATCTTTAAATTATATCTTATTTATGAAAACTTCAAAAAGAAACACACCCAATTAATTTATTACAATTCAGACTTCGACCTATTGAATAAAATGTGTACACACTTGGAAGACTTTAGCAGAATACTCTTTTATCCTATAAGATGCTATGTTTATGGACATATCTACCATTATCATTTTAAATGCTAATGCATTAAAAATAAAATAAAAGAGCAGTATCAAAATACAAATCATCTTATTGGAAGTTTCTTATTGAAGGGGTCCAATAATAGGGTTTGAAATAGCCCTGGAAACCATAAATAGAAAGTGAAATATTAGTGAAAGCACAGTTTGACTCATGGACGAGAAGGTTTTGGAATGACAATAAATCTTTACATCTTAATTCTTGTACAATGAGGTTGCCGTATAGCTGCCAAAGGAAAGAGATTTGGATGGCCAACAAACTACCCAACCCCAAACTTTGTCCAACATTTCCAAGTGTCTTTGACTTGGATGTGGGGAGCACAAGCATATTTAGGAAGACTTTTTTTCCTTTGAACAATCTTCCACAAGACACCATTCTATAAAGGCTTAGAACATTGGGAGAAGGGACGTTTAACCTTTGTTAAAGGCCCGAACTAAGCTACCACAAATGCAAAAAGAAGTGCTGAAAGTTACATGAAAACCTCCAGTAGACTCAACACCTAGAAACATGAGCACAAAGGTGTAGTGGACAATATTGGGCCTTGAGAAGACAATCCATAAAGAGAAATCTTTGAAGTCTTGATAGCGCTAGGGGATGAGGCCAACAAAGACTTATGAGTGTTAGTATCACAATCATCAATACATAAATGATCATGGAAGACAATCCTCTAAGTCGCCTCACCCTTCTTGTAGTGAAAGGCACTCTAATAGCAAAGTATGTATAGGGGCAAAAAGGAAGAACCTCATAGTCTAACTGTTTGAGTCCATGATTTGTTCCCAACAAGCAAGGAGTATCCATAGGTAGTTCTTTGGAGGTCTCATTGTTCATGATGCCAACAAAAGTAAAGTTTGATCAGCTTGCACTCCTTTTTGTAAAAATTAACCAAGAGAATCACCATTAGATTCAAAATATGAAATGTTCCAAATATGGAGATTTAGTTCAAGATGCAATGAAATTTCCATTGCAAGATGCAATGAAAAATCCCCAAGCATAGGGATTTAGTTCAATCTTATTCGACCCAAGGATAGGCCTCGAGGATTCTAAAACCCATTTGTTCAGTTTTGTTTGGAAGGGGAAAAAATGATTAAATCTATAGATGAGGGCTATATGTTTAAAATATTTTTTAGTATCCATAATGATAAAGGTTGAAGGAGAAAAGGAATTGGGTTGATGTTTATGTTCTCGAGATTGACGAGCAGATTCTATCAAATGGCTTAAACTAAGAGCAGACCCCTATCCTATAAGTAACATTCACATAAGATTTCATGATTCTACTAAGCATTGAAGAGGAGGTACAAGCATGAGTAAGTTGCTTGGAAACACAATCAACATGAAAAAAGTCACTAGGGATATAATCAATGTTCCAAAGAACTCCTACCATTTAACATGGCAGGAGTTCTTTGGAACTCAATGGCTTTACCTACGCACCATACAGTTTGGCATGTTTAAGTATTGTTTTGGTGAGTTGTTGAAAATTGTGACCAATATTTAATTAGAATAAATGAGACATTTCTTCCCCAAGTTAGTGGATGAGAGATTTTAATGATGTTGAAACTAACACATAATATTAACAAAAGTCTAGGCTAAAGTTAGATGTTATTGCAACTCAAAACTATTGAATTTGGTGAAACTTGTTCTACCTGAATCAAGGGGTTCAAGTAAGGGTTTGTGTACATAAAGTAATAGGCTTTGAGTAACATATGTTGAATTGAAGGGTTTTTTTTTTTAAATAATAAAATAAGTGGAACTTTTAGATTTAATATCTTCCTTTTTTTTTCGGTGCAAGAAAAATATTAAGTTATTTTTAGATCTAGGGTCATATGTTGTTCTTCCCTTCTTTCTTTTTGGTCTTTGAGGAAGTTGCGATCAATATTGATTTATGCACATCTTTGATATTAATTTATCTTTCTAACATGTTTTATTTGCCTTTATTTATAATATGTGACAAATCAATTAGAAACACCCAAATAAAAATGAATAACAATACAAATGAAAACCTAGAAAAGCAACATGCTACTCATAATATAAAGGACAATGTATGTTCACAAAACACTCATCGTAAACATAAGGTTTCTTGAGCTAAACTTACATATTAAGGTTTCTTGAGCTATAGCTGGTGTAAACATAACATTCATGCTTATCCAAATGGATTCTTATTATTCAACTACATTTCCTTCATGTTGATATTTGAATAAGTAAGCATGAATGTCTCATCCATTTTGTGCATCGAGTCCAAATTATTTATAAAATAATTGGCTTATATGTTATATGGAAAAATATATGCACATTGTATTATTATTTTGAACACTAACTAATGTAAATTGAACACTAACTAATGTACGTATAGATGGCACCCACAAATCACTATAATTAGAATACAACACATTTTTAAAGAACATCTGTGCATGTGAATCTTAAGTTTGTCAATCTCCATCTTCTCTATGTAGGCACTCAATAAGGGCATAGTTTGTGAGCTTGAACTCCCCCATCTCCCTTCTATTATCTCTTAAATTCCAGAGAAACAATTATGATTGACATCATAAGCATTTCATGCACTGGATTAGTACGGAGAGGTTCTTTATTATTAAGCCTTATCCTTGTTTGATGAAAAATGTACGACCATAGTTATATAGCAAGAATCACTTTAATTCTTTCTTTTGATACATTGTCTTCAATATACCATGCTTCTCATTATGTTTAATGCACTTGATCATAGTCCAAGAAATCTCATATTACATATTAGATTTCCTTTGCTCTAGCATTGATAAGTACAATCATTGAAAGTATTTCAAAGGAGTAGATTGTTTTGGCATGGATTTAATTCATAAGTATAATTATAATATTTAAATGTGTTTTGATAATGCAAGTTGTCCGAGGATCTAAACATATCCTCCAAAAAAGGTGTATTTCTATTATATGTCCACTTTCACATTCCTTCACATATGTGTGTGTTTTCATTTCTTAAGCAAACTAGCTTCCCAATTATACCATTTATTCCACAGACCAGCAACACCACGATCCACCAAAGTCCTCTACTTGACAGCCTTCATGCTCTTTTATGCTAAGTTGTGGCTAGATGCCCACCTTCTCAAATTGCAAATTCTACTCACCACCTTGCTAGTAATCTCTACTGGACCAACATCTTCCCTAGAAGATCATTTAGCATAGTCGCTTTACAAATTCATCCACAACTTCCTTAATCTGATTTTCCTCTTTTATGCTTTCTTCATTTGTCCTAATGGTTACCTTTATAGATCTTGGTTGATTTATGTGAACAAGCATTGTACTTAAAATATTTACTGATGGAAATACATGTATAAGAGTCTTATTGTTTTAGAATGTTTGTTGTCAGATTGGCATTGGGATGCTTGTATTGCAGCAGTTGACAGAAATAAGTGGCATCATGTTCTACAATGCTCCCATTTTCAAATCCGCTGGTGAGTTATTTTATTAAAACTTATTTTTTCTACCAACCAATAGTAGTCCATACACAACCATGTTAGAACACATACATTGCACATACCTCAACCTACAAAAGATTTGGAAACTACGAGGGAAACAATGTGCAATCCATAATGAAAATGACAACTAATTTCTAATTAATCCTACAGGCATTTCAGATGCTGAAGTTGCCTCCCTTGGACTGGCTGGAGTTCAGGTGATTGTTAAAGCTGGAAGTTCTTCAGTTAATTGCTTGACAAAAGATTTGAAATAAAGCCTTTATTTTTTTTAATACAGAACTAATAGCCTTGATCTTGTACAATGATGTCATACAAGTTCTAATGATTAGATTCATTGCATGGTTAATGGATAGGGCTGGTAGGCATCTTCTCCTCATGGTAAATAAATTAAATAATTATATTAATGCTACCACATTGGAAAATTCACAGATTTAACTGACTCCTTGTAAGAAAATTATATATCATTTCTTTCACTTTCTCAGATCTCATCTGTAGGAATGACAACCAGCCTTTTTATCATAGGCATTGCATTCTACCTAAAGGTACTCTTTTTTAACTACCACAACATTTCTTTTGTCATAGATGCAAGACATTTGCAGGCATTAATTTGTGCATTTTCTATGGACAAACATGAAAAAAATAAAATCTTATTGTTGGAACTATTTATTTATTTTAATGATCTGAATTATAAAACTTAAGTAATTCCTCACTTTTAAGTTTGATCTCATGCTTCATTCTTGCAGAATCATGTGTTGGGAGCTTCTTATCTTTCCACTATTTTGGCTTTAATTAGTTTACTGGTAAGCTTGGGGGTCAAGTTACCTCTTAGGTTTTCTGATTTGAAAGCAAATGATCACTTCCGTTATAGTTAATGCCTAGTGATCAATTTGAATGATTGTTGCTCTTTGACACAGGCTTGTATTATCTCCTTTCTATTTGTATGGGGGCCATCCCATGGATTATTATGTCTAAGGTATGTCTTCTCCAATTTAAACTTGAGAAATATTTTTGGAAAATACTCAAATTTTGGGCATATTTTGCAATTTAGAAAATTGAGGTTTACCCTGTATAATATTTAGCATTAAGGAAACAATTTGCAAATTTTGAGGAAGTCAATTATAGAAGCTAGGAAGAATAGTTGACAAATTAGGATTAACGTCTAAGGTTCACAATTTCTTCATTTATAACTAAAGGTTAAGATCATGTAATAAAACTTGAATTGGACACGATTTACATCATATAATTAGATAATATATTATATTTGAAGAGGAAAATAATATAATACATTTAATATAGAAAAAAATATAATTGAAGAGAAAGGATGATAAGAAAATATATATGTGAATCTATCACATTGTTAGTTAATATACCATTAATTTAAAATTTATTTCCTACTTGTAAAAAAAATACTTTAATATTGAATCAAAATGTTGTATAATTATTTCTATAATGAGAATCAAATAAATGTGCTCATCCCATTTGTTTGGTGAAATATGTAACAAATTATAATCACAAGGATTATAAATATGACAATAAATTATAGGAAATAAAATCTTGATTAGATTATTTTTTTTAAGGTAAATGGATGAATATATATGAACTCAAAAAAAGGGAAAGGAGAAGGTGACATGATTCATATATAACGAGAAGCATATGCATAAGAGACAACAAAATGATAATAGTAGAGAAAGTAAAATAACAATGGAAAGAGATAATATTGATAGGGATGATGAAGTAAATCAATGGGGTAAATCTTGGATAAAGTATAATAGTGATTGGACTAGGAAAATAAAGGTGTCAAAGTCACCATGTCATCTATCTAATGGAATATATTAAGATAATTTTAGAAAATAATTTGAGTACAATGTTCAAAATTCATGTTACACCAAAGGGAAGTAGAATTTTTAAAACCAGGATATTAGTGAGAAATGGAGAAGTGAAATGTAGGACTCAATTAATAATCATGTGACATGGATGATATCAATATTGGTGTATCAAAACAAAGATCACTAATGGGGTATGAGAGTATTTTTAAAATTTAGTAATAATATTAGGTTAGAAGCTAACTAATAAAGAATGTAAAGATTATTTATGATGTAGGAAGAAATTACATAACATAAAGTAGGAGTCAAATGATTTAGGAGAGAAATTATATGGATAAGAAAAAATCAATTGAATCCATATTTATTAGTAGAATTTTTCGAATGAAAATGAGTATAAAAGTAGATTACTATACATAACTTTATCTTATATTTTGTTGAGAACAATAGGTAATACGATGATTTTTCTATTGTTAAAGAAAAGAGACTAAAGAATGTGAGAACACTAATTTTTTAAATGACTAGAGTGGCTAAGAAGTGGAACACATTAAATAAGTGTTCACTATTTAAAAATGAACATGGAAAAATTATTGTTCAACAAATAATGCCACATAATTGTATAACAGAAGGAATATGACTATTCCATTTAACATGAATATGTATTTGACTAAGGTAAGAAGAGTTTTGAAAGACTTAGGACCTTGAATATAGAAAGAGATACAATAAAAACATACTGAAACATGAAGAAAACATTAGATGGCAGGCATAATAGCCAAATCACGTGTATATATATATATATATATATATATATATATATATATATATATATATATATATATATATATATATATATATATATATATATATATATATATATATATATATATATATATATATATATATATATATATATATATATATATATATATATATATATATAAAATAAAATCTGAATTTGTTGTCGATTTTTCGACAAACAAAGCCTGTACATTTGACGAGAATGCTATACTCTCGACAAATTTTTTGACCATATGTGGTCGATATTTCAATGCCACGACCTTAAGTTTGACGACAATTCTATACTGTCGACCTATTTCATCGATCGATTTTCTGACCATATGTGGTCGAAAATGCAAAAAGATATGTCGGCTATTTATGATTATTTCAACCAACATTGGTCAAAAGAGATGAAAGATATGTCGGACATTCTTCGAGATTGAAGTGATTATTTCGATGCTGGATCAATCGATAGTTCAACATTATAATGGTCAAATATTTGACAACAATATAATGTGTCCAATAATTGATGCATAAAGTTCAACAACAATAATGGTCGTTTAGTCGACCAATTTGCATCGAAAAATCGACTAATCGTCATCGAAAATCAAGCTAAAATTTACTTGTGCCAACTCTTTGTCATATCGATATTTCATCTTTCCTTTGATTTTTGATGGTGCTGACATATCTTGTGCTGCAACATGGAAATTCCAAAGGGTAGATACATCATCTAAGGAGATTAGATCCATGAGAGGGTTAGGATTTGGTTTGCAATGATAGATCTATGAAGAACAAGGTGTTCAAGGTATTGATTAGATACTCATAGAACACATGTGTTGGCTGGAAATAAAACAAATAGCACATGTATGTGGGAAAATAGAAGTAAAATCAGACTTATGGAGATGGATTGCATGTGGGGCTTTGTTTGTATGGTCAAGAATGCAATTTGGAAGTACATGGATATGTGTAAATGATAATTTTGGTATCTAAAAGAGTGACCTTTTACTAAAATCAGGTTCTTTAGAGGTAATTACATGTGGTGAAAATGACATGTTTTTACATGTAATGAGTTTGGAAGATGCAATTGCATGTGTTGGCGAATGAAGGATGAATTGGCATGAATGAATGCACTTGTATTCTTGAGGGGATGATTTCAACTTTCTTCAAAAACAAACAACAAACAAGCAAGCAAACAAGAACAAAAACAAAAAACATACCTCTTGCTATTGACTCAAACATGTCAAACTTGAAACTAATCTTCATATGCAATTTTGTTTTTGAGTATAGGGTGATTTTTATGCATTGACAAAGAGAAGATTTCAACTTATTTAAACACAAAAATGCAAAATACATGGGCTGCATTTGAACAAATGGATACAAATGAGCCATAAAATATAACAATGTAGGAAAATAAGAGAAAAACAAAAGCAAAATCAAATACATATACTTACTTGGAGCTCAATGAGCCAAAAATAGAAGAAAGAGAAGTTGAAATGACTTTGTCTTCTCCAAAATCGGACACTTGAAGCGTAATTGCATCTAATAACTCAAAAACCTTTGACCATTTCCAAGTTGCAAAATATGATCTCAAGATGCAAATACATGGGAATTTTTTTGTATGCAAATGATAAAAAACAAACTTTCAAATCCCTCCAAAACAAAACGCTTTGGGCAAGAATGAATTGTTGGGTGTTTTTAGTGATAAATGCACTCAAATGATGCCCTTGCATGAACCGTTTTTGGCTGAAAATGCTAAAAACATGTTCTTGAAAGGAAGATACATGCAAATGAAGGAAAATAAGACTCTAGAAGTGCATAAGCATAGTTTATTTTGCAAACACAAATGTCTTGGAATGAGACTCCAAGGAAAACCGTGGTCTCTAGATGCTCTTGCATGCAATGTTTTTGAGTATTTTTTAATCTTGAATGAAGACTTCCAGCCAAAAATGCACTCTCATGATGCATACGCATGTGTTATTCTTGGTTGATAATGCACTTGTGAATGACATAAAGCCAAAACGCAGCCTTTAGATGCATATACATGTAACATTTTTGAATGAAAATGACTTGGAAGAAATTTCCCAGCCAAAATTGGACTCTTAGCATGCATATACATGTTTTATTTTGGCATGTTTTAAGTCTCAAATGTCATCCTTCAATAAAAACAAGGTCTAGAGATGCATATGCATGTTTTATTTTTACATAAAAACTCCTTTAAAGAAATTTGGGCAACCAAAATGCACTCTTGGAGTGCATGTATATGTCATGTTTTGGGTTGTGTTTTGTCTCAAATGTGACCTCCTAGCCAAAATGCACTCTTGGAGTGCATGTACATGTTTTATTTTTCACTTTATCTACAAATCTCACTCTCTAGATGCAATTACATGTTTTATTTTTCACTTTATGTGCAAATTTCATTCTCTAGATGCAATTACATGTTTTATTTTTCACTTAAAAACACTTAAATGCAACTCCAAGTGTAAAACACACTCTTGGGAAGCATTTACCTATAATGCAATAGACATGAAAAAGTCATTTACATGTAAAGTGGACTCTTGAGAAGGGATTACATATATGCAATGACATATTTTAAAACAAGTCTTAGCCTTTTTTACATGTAAAGTGGACTCTTGAGATGCAATTACATATAAAGTAGGAGATTGTAGACATGTTGTTGCTATACACAACTTAAGTGAACAATTTAGCACATGTCTATTTAAAATGTTGAGTGTAATATCACTTAAGGGGTCCAAAATAACTATTTACAGTATATATAAATATATAATGTGCAAACATTATTTTATAAAACAATATGAACTTATATGTTGATTTAAAACATAAAGTAAATCTCAACATTAGAATAGAACTATAAAGTAATAAAGTCACTTAAGTGAAATATTTAAAAGCAACTCAACATCAAAATATAACATAAAGTGCAATATAATCACTTAAGTGATAAAGTAACTTAAAAATATAATATAAATTAAATTTGTGTTATATTTTTCAAAAAGTGAAACTCAACTATAGAAAATAACATCTATTTTTTTTAAATATGTAGTTGAGCTTGGAGAGTCCACTTTTTGGGCACTTATATGACCATATCTTTTGATTGACAGGTCTGATTAAGCCCTACGATAGATCAAATCGAAGGGAAAACCAAAAGCAAGAGATTGGACAAAACAAAAAGACCAAAAGCAACTAAAAACACACTCGAAAATACACCAAAGGATGTTGAAGGGTTTAAAAATCAAGTATAGAAAGATAAACTGAAAAAATGGAGAAGACTTGACGAAAACCTTCAACAAAAGGATTCACTAATCAAATTGAGATCAAATGATCGATCAATATTGGCTAATTAAATAGTGAATCAACATAGAGAAACACGAAACTAAGTTCAAAAGTTTTGTATTGCTACCTACATTTTGTGGCGACAAAATGCAGGACAATAGTTCCCAAATCAACATATTGGAAAGTTCTAAGAGTATGTCAATCTTTATGTTCAAACCTTCCAATTGACTTGGCCAATAAACGAGAGTAACCAAATTGTGGTTAAACTTCACCTACACTTTAGGGTCTGCAAGACATAGGCGGGTACACTACTCACCAACTGGATCTTCAAGTTGATGCTTTTTATAGCAGGTTATATCTCCTATTTGTATCGTACTTATAGTCTCTATCTTAGGATGGAATGTATTCTTGAAAATAGACTGATTCACTTACTGACTACTTGATTCCTTTCTAATTTTCTTGATTCTTCTTCTTTCTACTTCTACTTTTTTTAAATTCTTATCTACAACTATCTTGATCTCGGACTGATTTTTGCTTCTATTTATCTTCTACCTCTCTTATTGGGGTGAACCCACAATAGTGGGTTACACTTTTTTGCCTAAATGGACACTGAACTCTACATTTTGAAAAAAAAAATTTAGATTCAGATGCATATTGTCGTTAAACAATTTGAAATTAGAAGATGAAGTAAATTAGAGTCTTTTAGGATTTTCTATCTAGATTCTAAATATATATATTTTTTTAATTTTTGAATTGATTTAAATGGTTTTTTCTTTCTCCCACAAAAATTGGTATGTTACTGAAAATGTCATTTTCAAAGAGTTACATTATTTTCATAGAGCATAATTTTTTTTTCTAAAATAGATATCAATGTGCTTCTTTAGAATTTAGTTTTGTAAAATCCATACAGAGGTCATGCAATTGGTTTGACGACATTATCACGATTATTGCATATTTTACTAATGTTTGAAGTTGACTAAACCGTAATTTTGACATAACTTGACTACATAGCTTATAACTTGTCGTGTATTTTCATTTTTTTTTTATAAAAAGAGAACTTCAATATCTAGGGCATGGATATTTTTTAGAATTTTTTTCTCTCATTTACTATTTTTCCGTAAGTGTCAAACATAGAGGTAGACATACAGTGAAATATCTATGTTTAGTAAAACTAAAAATACAAAGTCATAATAAAATTAATATATATTAACATTATAATCATTGGAAATATTTTTCTCAGTAGTACCTTACTACATAGATAGGTTTGTCAAATGGATTCATTTGATCTACCAAAAGATAAAGTCGAAGTGATTTTTTGTCAGCATTTTAATAGGTGTGAAGGAGACTCCATTGTAGGTATGAATGAGGAGTATAGATGTTATATCAATGCTTTTTTTATCTAAGAGGCTTTGAGCTAACCATTTGTAATTAATTCCTTCAAATGGAACCTCTCAAGGCTTAAATCATCATATTTTATTAAAAATGTGTTATTTCAACAAAAATCATCATGTCTAAAAAAGTGTAACCCACTATTGTGGTGTCACCCATTGTGATCTACTTATGTTTTGAATAAAGTTATATATAATAGACTGGTGTCTTCTTCTCTTTTCGGTGATAGAGTCACCTTCCTTCTAGACCTTCTTGTATAACCCCATGAGACAATTTTAAATTCTCCCCTTGGATGAATCTGTCGAATATTGAACATGAGAAATACTATATAATTATATATCTACCACCACAATTGGTCCAATTGAATTTAACTTCTAGTTGAAAAGACCAATTAGACAAGAAACATATGGACAACTTCTCAAATGAATCTTGATGTTCAAATTGTTATGACAATAAATAATTTCTTCACAAGAGGATTTGAGATAGCATTCATTTACTTAAAATAAAAGTCATAGAGATCTGATCTAGAGAAAAAATTTCCACAACACAATTGAGAAGAAAAGGTATTGATTGTTTTACATTTGACAATAAAATATATTATAATGTGTTGCTCCCTTATCTTTAGATTTTACACCACACATATATGTGGTTTAATAGTTTTCATATCCCTTTGGGGTGAAAAGACACCACTCTTTATTAAAATTAAAATACTCTTTTAAAAAATTAATCAACTAATAAGTCGATAAACTACCTATCATTTAGATTTTGGCTTAGTTGATAGCTCAAAACACCTCATACGGACCTGAGATTTTAACTGGATCTTGGAAACTTGATTTTTTGAAATGGATCTTTCTTAGATTTGAAATTTTTGCTCATTTTCATTCTCTGTTGACATCATCTTTTCTGTAGGTCAAAATCTCATCTTCTCTACAATCGACATCCTCCCTCCCTCCCTCAAGTCTATAAACCTTTTGAACAGGTTAACAACATATTAGGAGGAGGAAAGACCTTAGGATAGTGCTAGAATAGTTTAGGATGGTTTTAGAATAGTTTAGGATATATTTTAGGGTGATTAGGCATATCTAGATAGTGATTTTTTAGTATAATTGAGAGTACTAATGTAAAAAAATAGCAACACATTTTAGGACTAGCATATGACATGTTTTGGAGTTGTGGATAAGATTATAGGGAATCAAATAGGTACTCTAACATTAAGTATGAGAGGAATGAGAGGTTTACTATGCTTTGGGAAATTAGACCTTTTGTGAGCTAGAGGGCATGCAACATAAGTAAGATGGATAACCTTTCTTTATGGAGACATTTAGAACATATGCCAATTGATTCATTCTTATCCTTACTTTTCCAATTTATTCTCTAAGGTTTGAAGTCACTCCTCATTCATCACATGAAATCTTTATTGTTATCAAGGAAGAATCAAAAGTCATTTTAGGTATCTCTATGAAGTGACCACTAATTTCACATATTAGTGTGCTTGAGACTGTTTGGAAATTTTGGGCTCCAACCGTGTGAGTAATTACTATGGGGTGTACTTTCATATTTGATGCCACCTTTCTTGTTTGATGATATAGTATGTTTGAGTGAGGCTCTAGATTATGGGAAAAATTAGGATGGAGGGTTGAATCTCTTAATTAGTACACAAGAGAATAAAACAAATTTTCACCTTGATAATACTTAAGAGAATTTAAGTTATACACACTCTATAAGTGTTTCCATTTTAAGATTTTTGTATAAGATGAAGATGAATCAAGGATTATTTGAAATAAAAGTAGTATAGGTTATATATACAATGGAGCTAACATAAAAAGAGTGCATGGATCTAAAAAAAATATTCACAAAATAGATGAGATATAGTAGTGTAGGAGTCTACTCAAAGTAGACAGGATATGGTCACACAAGAGATTGCATGGAATAAATGGTATCTAGTTGTAAAGCAACCTATAAAATCAAAGCAAGTGATGTAGGGATCATGGAGATTCACTTTAACCAATTTTATAGGTGTAGGATTCACATAGGATAATTTTAACAGTCATGTTTGTCTAGTTATCTAAAATTTATAGGGTGTGTATGCACCTCTTATTATCATTGAATGTGATCAAAGATAGTCAATTTGAGTTCTAAGGAAGATTTGAATGGCGTGTGATTTGAAAATGGGAGGAAGAAAAGTATTATAATTGTAGCATAAGAAATAAGAGAATGAGTGGAAGAAAGGAGTAACACCCTCCAAAATATTTCCTCCCTTGATAAAGGAATGATGGAGGAGATGTCTAGGAGGAAATGAAAAAACTACAAAGCCTATGTTAATAGATAAGTGTTATATTAATATAGGATTATAAGAGGTACAAAGAATGTGGCAAGTGAGAAGAAAAAAGGTGTATGTGAATAGGGAAAGTGACCAAGTGAGTTGGAAGAGTGTTAAGTGTGATGAAAACATGGGATGGAAGAAAGAAGAGTGCATATGTGATAAAATTTGTAAAAAGAAGGACATTAATTTAGTTGTAGATAAAAAATGATTGTATGGGTTGCAAGAAAGAATAATATATGTGTGAAAAAATGTATAAGAGAAAGCATGGTTGTGTAGTAATAGAGGAAAACAATTAGCCTACAAGCATTGGGGGAGGGTGGTAATTGAACATGTAAGGTGTTGACTATAGCTCAAGAGATTATAAGTGTGGCTATAGGTAAAGTGATATGTAAATAAGTAATGATAGAGGGTTTGGGATATGTGGAATACATGTCTATAAGGGGTAATAGGCATGGATAAATGAATAAAGTGGTTAAAATAAATATTACAAGAATAAATCACCAAATAGAATGATGAATTTGGGTCAACACAAAGAAAGTGTGCAAATGACCTTAATAAATTTCATCATCCTCAAAAAATAAAGTTTTGGAAGAACATAAGAGAATCATGTAACCAATAAAGGAGAAATTTTTTGATGGGATAAGTGCACAACACAAAGGGGTCTATAACTTTCAGGTCAACGTGAACAAGTTGAAGTATCGCAATGCTTTGGATCATCCAATTTCATATAGAAACACAACATGAGAAGCAGAAAGAGGAAAGTAGGGGGGCACAATAAATGAAACTTTGATTTTGGGTCAACATAGTGAAGGTAAAACACCTTAATTCTTTGCAACATCCACAAATTCATAAAAATGTTAACACTATAAAGGACAAAAATATAGAGAAGCAAGGTATCTGACTGATAAGGTGTACATGCACATAAAAGAAATATACATAAGTAGACTAGTGCACATAATTAAATGTTGTTCCTTGTGACATCTTATTTTTAAACAATTAAATTACACATATTTTTTTAATATTTATTGTAGATAATAAGATTGCATAAATTTAATATGTAGAATATGATATAGTTTATAATGCTTTGATTGTTCCAATATCGACCTATGTTCAAATACATGTTACATATAAATGAACTATTTTTTATGCCATGATAAATTTAAAAATATTATTTTAATTGTTAATGTTTTGTATTTATAGTTCATTACCTAGATTATGATGCAATTATGAGTAATAGGTTAACTACACTATGATAATGAAATGCATGTAGGAAACTATATTTTTCATTCCTAGATTAGGAGGAATAAAAGGGAGTTGTAGATCAAGATGATGAGTAACCATATCATTTAATCGAGAAATAGCTATTGACAAACACATGGTATTGTATGCCATTAAAGCAGTTAGTTCGATATAATGGTCCATATTTATCAGTTCTTTCATATGTATATTAGCTAGCATTAATAGTTAGTTGGCAAAAATTATCTTATATTTTGGTTGTGGACTAGAAGTGTGATCATCTTTTTCATCATTTTATTTCCATGGTTACCCTATTCAAGGTCATTATTTGGGTCATCTGAAATGATAGGGGGTTCATTCTCTAGTTATGTTATTAATTACATTGTGAAGAGAAGTAATATTTAAATTTCAGTATAGAAAGAATATTTTTTAAAATTGAAAATAAAAGCAAAATACTAAATGTGCATCTTAAAAATACTAAATATATGCTTCAAGTTGGCTTACCTAATAATAAATTTAACTCTTTTTGGGATTTTTACAACTCTTACAACTCACATCTAGCAAATAGGAAGGGAATTACTAAGAGTGAAGTGGAGAAATTACTCCAATTAAGTGAAAAATTGTGGCATGTGGCATGATTACACAATTAGAGGGAAAATGGAACCAAATGAAATACATTATTGAAAGAACAAAAGTTGGAAGGAAATGGTGAACATTTTGGGTGAATGCAACTAGATTTTTTTAGGAAGGATGAGTAAGAAAAAGAGGATGAAGTTGCTTCACTAGTTCAAATGTACAACTCCTTTCATACTTTTTTGGTTAAAGTATTTCTTAGAGATTTTTGTTAACAAATATTTTTCAAAAGGATAAAAAGAAATGTAAGGAAAGACAATAGTTTCTTTCAAAAAAGATGTAAACCTCTTGAGGAATACTTTATTGTTTGAGCCATTTCATAGGCCCTTTCAAGATCCTCTCTTGTAGACTTTGTAGAAATCATCATAAGTTACTTCCAACTTCATTCTTTGGTGCATGTTTTAATGCTTTGTATGGCTTTTTCCCTTATGAATTTGACAATATGTTTTCTTATGTGAATATATATTTTATGTGTATATGTGTCTATATAAACATATACAGAGACATGTAAATAATTTATATAGTGGATCATAAAGGGATATATCCTAGCTTAGTCAACTATCCAACAATGAATAAGTATACCATAGGTTTATTATAACTATTCAAGGAATAACAAATAATGAATGAAATCATTGGTCTTTTGGAATCACAATTCACAACACCGTAAATCTACCATGAAGAGCTTAGTTTTCATTTACATATGCCAATGATATGGTTACACTCTTTTGGGTGCATGTAGAAAAATGGTTGACCAAAAAGTGGCCTCAACCACTTTTTGGTCCATCTAAGGCATTAAACATGAGCACATTATAATGCAATCACATTATTTTTGACATAAAATAAAAATTGCAAAGAGGTTGAGCTATTTTGAACTCAATCTCTCACATATCCAATAATAGAATTTGAGCAAGGAAAATCACACACAAATATTAGACCATGCATATTAGTTGCATTAGGCACATTTGCATATGTTGCATAAATTAATTGTGCACATGCTCAAGAATATTCTCATACATAATTGAGTACATTTTTGCACAAGCATGTGTAGCTTAAGTTCACTTAGTTGAGCTAAATTTAGTTTAGTTCACTCTAGTTGCACCTCTAGTTTGTATATCTAGCTCTAGTTTTCTATTTTTAGTTTGAGCTAGCTTTTGCATATTTTTAGGACTATTACTTTCTATAAAAGCAATTTATCTCTTTATGTAATTCATCATGCAATATTGTATTCTTTGCTAGTTGAGAAATATGGCAATTCTTTCTTGTTCCCCTTGCTTCTAGAAGTTGTTTTTTGTTTTGTTGTTTGATCCTTAGATGCTTGTGTTGCAAACTTCAACATGGTATTAGAGCATAGACTCAACAAACCCCTTCTTAATTTTTGAAAGTTTCTTTTCTCAAGGGTGTTGCAGTGTCTCCAAATTTGCCTTTTTGTGTGATTTTGGATTTGATTTTTTTTTTTTCTATTTTTCATAGCTTCATGATCATGTTTGCAGTGTCCCAAAACTCCAATATCAATTGTCATTTTATAAAATTTTGAGCAGTTGAGGGTTTGGGTGGTCTTTCTTCTGGACACACATTTTAAGGCAAGCACATATTTCTAGGAACTTTAGTTTGAAATGAACATCTCCATCAAGTTTGTAGCATGCCAAAACCCTAAGATCAACTATCATTTCATCAAAATATGAGTAGTTAAAATTTTGGCTCACGCAAAACTAAGCAAAATTTGGGGGTCAACAAAAACCTTGAGCATTGTAGAGTGAAACAGGTGTCACCATCAAGCTTAGAAGAGATAAAAACCCTAAAATCAATGATAAATTTGTCAAAATCATGCATCATAAAAATCAAGGTGGATTTTTTGGTGGGCATGAATTTCAAGGAGGAGGTTCATACAAATTCATATGACTTTGATAGAAGTGATGTGGTAGAAAGTACACATAGGTGGCCCAAATATTTTTTGTGTAGACGTTCATAAACTTTGGTAAAAAAATCATTCAATTTTTTTAAAGTTTAAAAGAAAAAGTCACTTTTTTTACAAAAGAAAGCATACTGAGTGGTTCAGTGAGAGGGTTGAATGAGACTGCCCAAGGTTTGGCAAAAAGGGATAGAGCTCAATATCACCCAAACCCACTCTAGTTGCACCTCTAGTTTGCATATCTAACTCTAGTTTTCTATTTTTAGTTTGAGCTAGCTTTAGCATATTTTTAGGACTATTACTTTCTATAAGACTCATTCAATATTGAGGACTATTTTGATATTTTTAGAACTATTTTGATTTGATCTTGAGGACTATTTTGATATTTTTTAGGACGATCACAATCTTTATAAGAAGAGAAAGCATCAATAAAAAACCCCTTAGCACATGGGTAGAGCTCAATATCACCCGAGACTAAAGGTTTCCAAGAGTTACTTACCCAACAATGTAGATCCGGGAGAGAGGGCCAAAGACCAACAAATCTACCAACCAACCCATGTTGTTGGTAGAACTCAACATTCTCCACCACTTTAGGGCCACAAACCACCACAAGTGAAGCCTTGGCACAAGAAATGGGATGATCTTTCTCCTTTAAAAGGGTTTTTGCAAAAGATTTTGCAACATGAGTGTAACTTTTTCCACCAATGGCAATAGATTTTTATTTTTTTTTATTTTTTTTTTTGGGGGGGACCCCTCCCATGTCATCCTTGGGCTCATGGCCACTAGCACTAGTCACAAAAGAACCAGCCATGAAAAGGGGAGCAAAAGGAATGTGCCCATCAGGAAGACCAAAAGAGGGACCGTCGTCACCACAAGGAGCCAAAATAGTAGCGCCCAAGGAAGATGGAAGAGCTCCTACGAATTGCTCAATGGACGAGCCCCCAATACCCACCAGAAACCCCAACACATGGCCAACATCAGAAGATGATCCAAAAGCAACAAGCCTCGAAACACACCCAGACAACCGACTAGAACCCAACCCAAACCCAGACCCTAAAACGTCAGGCACCAAGCGCAGACCCACGCGCCAAGACAATCACATTTGTAGGGTAGATGTGTTAAAATATTATATAATTGATTGCCAATGTCCTATAATGGTGGATTAATAGTATGTAAAAGTTAATAACATAATGTTATTTTTGGTCTTGTGAATAGTTGAATATAATTACATTAAAAGATTTGTTTGTCTTTAAATATATGATGGAGCATTATGATGCATACATTTTATGATTGGTGCAATTTTAGTAGGAAATATATTCTAGTACTTGTTAAACCCATTGAGTAGATTATAAATAAAATGTAATTTAGGTTGTAGTTTTAATATAGTTAAATAGGTTTAATTATTAGCAAACGATGGATTTAGAATGTAGTTAAAATGTAATTGCATTGTAATGCAAATAATGTGATTTGTGATGTAATTAAAAAGGTAGCTTTTTTAAGAATATTATAAATGAGTTGTAAAAATATTAAAGCATGAAATGCTTTTTTTATTTATTAAAGAATTATATTCCATAGGAACTATATTATAGTTGATTTTTTTTTTAAATCAATTTGTAATTGTATGAAAATACTATAAATTATATTTTATTCCAATTTAAGGAAATTGTAGAGTAGTTAGATAAATATTTTTATTATGTTGGTTAAATTTATATATATTTTAGGTTTGAAGAAAATTATCCATATAGCAGTTGGAGTTAGGGATTTACATTTGATTAGTATTTTTCTTGATTAAATGTAATCTATAAAGTTTTTTATTAAGGCAAAAAAAGGTTTTGAAGGAACCCAAAACCCTTTACAACAAGAAAACTTAAGATATAACATTAAAGCCCACAAAGATAAGATGGGACAAACAATATGGAAAAAACAAACAGGGTCCCACAACCCAAAACACAAGTTTCAAGACCATCAAGCAGCCAAAACCAGTGAGAGAACTAGAGGAAACTCCATCCCAAGCTCCCCCAACCAAGAGCCATAAAGATTTGCCTTTAGCACAACCCTTGTGGGAGCGAAGAGTCATGTCAAAAGAGAGCACAAACATCTTAGCTTTCTTGATTAAATTTAATCTATAAAGCTATTCAATGTTAGCAATTAAAATTAATTCTATGTTTTACCAGAGGCTGAAGAAGTTGTTATGATTCATTGCCTTGTTTCTTGATTACCATGGTTTCCTTGATCTTGTATAAGGATATGTTTAGATTATGCGTGTTTTGTGTCCTTTGGACTTATAGTGAAACTCGAATTGTGTGAGAATCTTATTTTTGTATGGGTGCATCATTGATGATTTGGAATCTAGCATTGTTATTGATTTTGGAATATATTGATATGTGAGTATTGGCTTGGGACCTATGTGATCATTATTAAGATATGTTCAAGATGATTCTATTGATGTTTTGGACAAATGAGAATCATATTAGTGTTGTTGAGTTACTAAAGCACTTGGACTTTGATTGAAGGGGAGCGTATTCTAGGAACATTAACAAGAGTGTGGCTTGCAATGGGGGTCGAGGACCTAATTGGATGCCAAGATAATCCATGGAAGAGTTGTAGTGATAACATAATTAATGAATTGGGTTTGGGTTTCACGTTAATTGAGGATAATTTTATTTTCTCATCCATGTTCATGAAAATTTGTGTAGACCACGAATGGGTTGGAGCCAAGTGCCCTGTGTGGTGTTGCTTGGCAAATCGACTTCCTTGTCCTCATGAAAGGTTATCGGTTCCACATAAGTTCTCACCTGGGGGCTAGTGTCTAGGGAGAAACTATCAGATTAACCTAGGATAGTTGGAAACTATGTGATGACACTCTCTTGCATATGTCTTAAAATCTCCTCTAGTTAGGCTTGTGGTTCGCCTTTGGTAAATCCCTATTGGTATCCCATGTTGTGTTCCTTGTGAAATTTATGTGTTATGCTTCGAGTTCTTTGTGGTTAAACCTTGTTATGGTTTTTTTGTGTTGTGGTGCATTGGTGTCTACCTCCCGAGCATGGTGGGAATGGGCCTTCGAGTTCCGCGTGGTTGAGTGGTAAATATTTTTTGTCGAGGTTCACTTTGCTCGTGCTACATGGATAGAATCCTTGTTCTAGTGCTTTCATTCATTCTTGCATAGAAATCTTCATGATGTATGTTATGTCATCTTATGCCATATGGTACTCATGTATTATATATTGATGTAATTTATATACTTACATGAGTTTGTTGTAAATGTAATCATGCCTATGTAATTATATAGTCTCTATAAAATAAATGTAATTGTATCATACCATGATGATGTGTTAAACTGTTATATCAAAGTTAGATTGAAATTGATTATTATCAAGTACTTGTATATTATTTGTTACAAATTTGGGTTATGTGGACATGAGTTTAAATTTGGACATAAATAATTAATAAACTTATACTTTATTTCATTATGGTTTATTAGAATTGAACTTTTGTTTATGCATTGCTAAGTAGCGACATTGAGAAACCTAAGAGGACATGGCATAATGTTTTGATGTTTAGCATTATTTGATGTTAACATTAGATTGCATCATTATTTGTTTCCTTTGTGTGTTGTAATATGTTAATGTATTTTTTGAAAAAGAAAAATATTTTTCATATTCTTTAGTATTTAGCTATTGTCTTCTTAGGTTCATTGGCAAGACATTACAATATCTTATATTACATTAATACTTGTATCTTATTTTTGTCTCAAAACTTATTTAAAATTGAATTGCTTATTAACATTGCCTCAATTAAAATATACAACCCATTTCAAATCCCTCAAAAAACTTTGTACTTTATTTTACACTGACAACATTTATGAAACTATAAATTTAAACTTTTTTAATTTAAATTTACAATAATCATTAAACATGAAATAACATACCAAAACAAAACACAAGCCATGTTCAATTCAATTGATATAAATTCTTATATCAAAATTTGATCTATATCATTATTTTTATTATAATAATACACAATTGTCTAACAACTCTTCAACACACATCACAAAGTAATTGTGGCACCAGTATAGTTTCAAAAGTCTTATAGTTCATTATTCCAACATATGTCAATTTAATATAACTTTCTATATATGAGACAGAAAACTAAAAGCCAGCCCACTCATTAAACATTATATT
This sequence comes from Chamaecyparis obtusa, assembly GCA_027943335.1. Taxonomy (NCBI): domain Eukaryota; kingdom Viridiplantae; phylum Streptophyta; class Pinopsida; order Cupressales; family Cupressaceae; genus Chamaecyparis; species Chamaecyparis obtusa. The sequence continues at coordinate 2,569,789 of BSBK01001812.1, forward strand.
GTAGACATTCTTCCCAAGTTAAACTTGACAAAAACTAAAGGTACCAATAAATAATCTATTTGTGCCCCTTAAGAATAGCTCACTTGTCTCGGCTGCTGCTTTACGTAGTTCTAGTTGTGAGTTCAACTCCTGATTTCCCGTAATGTGGATGAAGGTCTGTTGCATGGACTAAACTTTCAATTCCTCTCAATAAAGAATAATAATAATCTATTTATAACAATTAACAGAAAAATGACCTACACAAAAAATCATCTATACCAAAAATAGTCTTCTATAGATATTTATAAAAGTTCTCCATGAGTTAATCTTATCACGGTTTCAGTCAACAATAAATATGATATAAAAAACCTCATTTAGATGCTTAAAGAGACATTTAATGAATACTAAATATAATATTTAAATTGTAAGTACATAATATTGTCCTACATTTTCTTATATTCCTCTCTGCCATGTTATGCACACCTGATATTTTCCTTGAATGTGTATTTCTTTCACGATTGCATTTCTGCACACGAATAAATCAAACAACTTAGATTGCTTCAGTTGGCATTACACACTTGAAAGATAGATTTTGTATCATATGCATGCATATTATGACCTAATTAATCAAACATTATGTTCCTAAATGGATATGAACTTAATAAGAACAGAAGTCCAAATGAATTACCTTGATCAGTTTATTTCTGAGAAGAACTAGTCACCATTGTGTGTTTCAACCTTATCAATTCTACTATCCTTTGTATTACACTTTCTTGATGCGTTTTGCAACCTTATCAACTCCACCATCCTCTGTACTATAATTTCAAAAGGTGGCCGTTGTGAAAGGTCACTATGCATAAAAATAGTACAGAATGAAATCATGAGTAACTTGTATGAACTGTCTCAACAGTACATATAAATTTAATCACCTAAAATAATAACACACATTCAATGCAAGAAGTATTTCTAAGCACAAATCACCTGTGCCAACAATCACAAATAAGTGAAGTCAATTTCAGATCTAATCCTTCAGGAATCTCTGGCCGGCAGTCCATGAATCCTACAATTTCAATCACCTACAATGAACCAAACCTTTAAATCAGCAATTCTCTTGTAAACTGAAACAAACATATCAGTGCCAGGGCTATGCAATTCAACTCTAAATATCTGGGATCGGTCATTCTAAATCACTCAGTTCTGCATAATTTATCTTTACTCTCGTTTACTGTTTTTCTGATTAGTTGACAAGGCTCAGTCATCTCTAATTAGGCCTTACTTGAATGCTTTTAAATGAAATTAAGATAAATTAATTCTAGTAAGCTTATTTAAAGTGGAATTTTTTTTAAAGATATATATGGCAATTAACCATTGAACCTCAGTTATGAGAAAATTAATGGTGGTTTTACTTTAAAATATTATATTGCTGCTTAAAACTAATGAATCATTAATTTATGTTGTAACTAAATTAAATTTGAAATTATTTATTTTTTGCTAAAAACTAAAGTAGCATCATTTTATCTTCTTATAATTAAATTAATTTGACTAAATAGTAAATTCAACTAATTTTATGCACATTAGGATTGTACTTAGTTAAGTATCAATTCTGATGCCCCTAGTGGTGGTTGTATGCACGTATACTCCAGAAATAGACATAGAAATGATTATAAAATGGGTTTTAAAAAGTTAATTTGGGCATGTCAGTAGTATTACGCAGTATTTGACATCCACAACCAAATAAATGCTTTATTAGAAGAGGCATACTAATGGCTGGAAAAAAGAAGATGGGAAGGCACTCAAGTTGCAAATGTAGTTGCTGACTTGATTAATGGGTGTGTGATACAATGTTGGAAAAGCAAGACAAAAATTGGTATTGAAGCTTGGCATCTATTGCTACGTTCTTAACAAAGGTACTACCATACATATTTCTTTGTTAGACTTTGAAATGTTTTGGTTCTTTTCTACAATAAGAATTTGTTGTTGTAAGAAGGACAACGGAGACTCATCAAAAGTAGTTCCGCAAATGATGCAAACTCTCAATCTCAAGGAAATCAGTTGGCAAGGTAAGCAAGGAAAAATCTATGTTGTAGATGAATGTCATTGATACCACTTGGACAAAGAAGACTTCAAGGAAAAGAAATAAGTTGAAACAATTGTTCAATACTCGCTAAGTGAAACATAGTATAGCACTTGCAAGATAAGCACTGAAGCATTGGGCATCTTCAATAGGAGAAGCATCAGCTAGGTAAGACTCCATAGAAAATAAATTCAGATAAATTCCATGGAAAGTAAGGAAAAATGCAAGTCTCATAGAGCATATTCTTCTCAATATGCATGAAATTTCAGGGGCCAAAAGCCTCCCTACTGGGCAGTTATGATACAAAATGGATGAAAATGAATAATTGATTTCAATTGCATTTCAGTTCTATGGTTGTTATTATCATAAAAACACAAGCAAGACACACACACACCCTTCCAGAGATGAATAGCAAAGGTTTAAATATGAGGGAAAGAATGATGCAATACAAGAAAATAGAGAAAATTCATGTAGGCTTTCAGTATGGAACAAACCCTCAAGAACCTTTCCAACTATAAGAATCACCTTATCAAGCAAATTCTTCATGTTACTTAATCATCAGATACAGGCACATGAAAAATTCATTGACACGTGACAAACTTGTCAACTTGATGTGACACGTGCCAGATTCTTCTGATAGATATGATGAATTGCACGTCAGACATTTCACCTAACAATTTTCTATAATATGTTGAGTGGTAGTGTCAAACTCAGGAGAAAGCCTTCAAAATTATGATCAAGCAGGCAAACATTGGACCAAATATTGAAATGAGTAAAACCTCCTCCCTTTCTAGCTCTACAAAACCAGAGGAGATTTTCTAAGGTTTTGTGAAAGATAATACCACAGAAACTAAACACTTACCCTAATACAAACCATACTCATTGAATTATGCACCACTATTTAGGTTGGCACTTCATGACTTTATGCTGGTCTGCAATATTCAAGGTCAATATACATAATACCACAGAAACTAAAGCTTTCCCTTATACAGAATACCTATTGTATTATGCACACCTATTCCGGTTGTCACTCTATGCCTTTATGCTGGTTTGCAATATTGGGGGTCAGGCACCTTATTAAAGAAAATACTTTTCCACATGAATATATTTTACGATAACCCCTTATGCTGTTATATACATTCAGAGGTGGCAATTGGAACACACCAAATCACATTAAGCTAAAAATATGTTTATATTAAGTTGTTTTGAGTATCTTAGGATGATTGAAGAATGAAGCCAGTAGCATATACATGCCTCTATCCAGTTGGGCATTGAAATTGTTGAGTTTATACAAAAGATCTACTAATAACAACCGACGGTACACCTTAACGAAGGTGTCACAAAAGACTATATTTTCCAAAATGCAAATGCAAACAAGGTTCTACCGTTCTACACATAAATTCAAGGGAATAACAGGTGCTTGTGAAATATTACAAAAGTCTACTGAATAATCCTTGAACATGCCCATACATATCTTTCATTACGCTAAAAAGATACTGTACAAAAGCTTTGTGAAAATTTTACAGTCTTTTGGTTGCTAACTAATCAGCAACACATTTAAATATCCATACTGTGTGCAAGGAGACACTTAGTCAAGGTTGATTCTGCCTTTGATCACTCTTCAAAGATCACTGATCGTTATTATCAATTATGAATTTGGGATAAACACAAAATATTACAATATCAAAACGCTTTACCCAAATTTGAAATTTTGAAACCCTACGGTTTTGTTAAGTGAGTTTTTTTCTCTCTGCTATGCTCCCATGTTTTTCCCTTTTCCCTTCGTTTTTTGAAATGAGTTCATTGATCCTTAATACCTCATAGTAAAGGGTGTATAAAGCTGCATAATTGAAGTTAATTGACTGGTACCTTGCAGTAAGCACACGTGCTTCCTAAGGGGGTGCATTTCTTTAATCATACTTGAGAATGTGATTAAGAATACTTGTGAGGCATAGGAGAATGTTCCTTGCGGCCTGTAAATGTCTTGACAATCAAATTTGAAGTTCTTGGCATGAGAAAACACCCACAAAATTCAAAGGAAAACCCTAGGAAGCCGGATATCATTAGGATTGGGGCAGTGACAATAGGTTTAGTAGTGAATTGAGTACTTAAAATGTCCCTTGGCACCTTTTCTACACTTAAAAACCAATTGCTCTTCCTCTTCCTTTCTTTGCTCATTTGAGATTTGGCCTTGAGCACAAACTAAATCGCACTTTTGCAAAGTTTGTGAACTTACAAACTATGTGACTCTAAGAACTTTGTAACTCTCCCTCCCTTTTTCTTATAAAAACCTCATCATCCATAGCAATTTGTTCCATTTGGCAGACTACATCGCTTTATCACACTTTTTGTGAACTTTAGGATTATTGTCACAAAGTTCATGTCGCAAACTTTGTGACCTTTCGAACCACATCACAAAATCGTTAACTTTGCAACATCACAACCATGCAAATTTTAAACATCTTTGATTTTCCTTGTTCAGTTTCTTGTAGATTTTTGTGACTTGACAAACTATATCAAAACTTCACACATTTTGATAACACTCATCAGAAGGTTGAAGATCAGCTTTGGAGGGTTCAACTTGAAAAAAGACAAAAGGGATTTGAAGGAGAACCTTCTCATTTACAACTAATGAAGGAAACTATGAAAAAAAGAAATCAGGTCATTTACATCTACTCTCGGATTGAGATCATCTCCTCAATCTGGCTGAAAAATATTTTGATGCAATGAGAGGGAAAGAAGTAGTTAACAATCTAAGTATGAGCTTATGAATACCAAGAATTCTTTGGAGACTACTCAAGTGGCCCTACAAGAAACAGAAAATCAGATTGATGGGCTTTGTTTAGAGTTGAGCTTGGCACATTCTTCATCATCCAAATCAGAAAATCAATCACCTATGGCAATCCCTACTAAAGGACAACCCAATACCAAAATTATGGAGATCATACAAATTGTTGAAGGGATCAACAAACTTGGTAAGGATGAATTAATGCACAATGTTTTCAATATATTCCAAACTAAGGAGATCAAATATGTTGATAGGGTTTGGGAAATACATCAAGAATCTGAAATCTTGAACTTGGAAGATCAATCTTCATACGATGATGCAGATTACTGCCTTAGGATTGCTGCTATAACAGGGTATGCAAGTTTATTTCGAAGGGGTACATTTGAGAGATCGGCAATTGATGAGGATCAAGAAAAACCAAATGATGAGAAGCATAAGACTTTTGATGTCAGCAATGAAAGGTATGAAGAAAATGTTCATTTAATGATTGTGGACTGAAATCCTTTACCTGCACATGATTTGAATTGTCATGAGATGAAGGATATAATCAATGTGGATAACTTTGGAAAACGGCATCACCTAGTTCAAAATTATATGGTTAAGCGTGAAACAATGACGTATCCCAAACTTGAACTTGCTATTCATCATTTGTTGCTAGTTAAAGGTCAGATTCTACATACTCTTAGATTGATGAGTTGGCATAAAACCATCAATGTGCAGCAGATTGATGAATTTTCTAACTTGATTCAAAGGATTTCAGCAAGTACCTTGATGATTAGTTGCTGTCTTACTATGCTGATTATAGAGTTTTCAAGCTTCATTATTGATAGTAGCTGATTGCATGGGACATGATGCATGAAATTGTCACTTAAATTCTTGGAATGTGATTTTTGATGTTGATGATTTAATGTGTGATGCATATCCTTCCTCTTCGACAATTTATGAAGATCTAGTTGTGGTCTATGGTAATGTGGTGCATCCAACTGGGTTGAATACAAGATCACCCAGAATTATTTATAGTTTACTTTCAGCAGTGGACTATTGTGGATTGGATTATCTAGGGTTGATGCTTGGTTGTTGTTTACAGAATTAAAGAGTAAATACCACTGGCTTGATTCTACAACCATCATCAACTACATTCTTGGTGGACATCATATGGGAATCAGAGTAGTATAGCGTCAGCATGGTGGAGTTACTCTTTGTGTTGGTACTCATACACAAGGATTTTTTCAGGGGCTGTTGATGATTAATGATGATGGAAGAAACATTCCATGGGAAAACATGGACCCTAAAAGTAATATTGTTGTTGCTGCCACCCCTTATTTCAGAAAACATAGAAGCCCATTTCAGTTATTGTAGGTAGAATTGGGGAAGATTATGAATTTGGTCTCTGATTGAGTTGGTGACCTTTGGAAAGACACTTTTAGCAAGGGTTACAACCAAAAAATTAATTTTGGTCAAGATTTTTCAGTCTTGCAGTGATAGTTTTTCTTTGCAAATGTTGCAACTTGAAAAATTCAAACTTGCGCAGCTATAGATTTGAGCACTTGCACACGTCTGTGCAACTAGTTGTCCGAGATCCTTTGGGTAATGTTCAGTTATTCTCCACTTTCACATGGGAGAGTTTGGGTCACTGCAGTCAGTTCATAATGTTAGTACACATGCTTCGAGATGATGATTGGTTGAGTGTAGTGAGTTAGGTATATTGGTGTACTCAAGTTTTTTCCCTTGACACTTGGAGATTAAGTGTTGGTGCTATCATTTCGGTTGGCAATGGTAGAGGCATTGTTTGGTTGGTAGTTTGCAGAGTTGTAATGGTGATTGATCTTCTTCATTTCCAAAATGTCATGGGGAGTGATAATTGGGTTTATTCTTTATGGGGGTGAGAAAGGTGTTTTCTCTGTTGTTCGAGATCGTGATTGGCAATGGGTTTTCTAATGTGATCTTTTTTGAGTTCCCTTGGCAGGTTCAGCTCTCTCAAGAATTTCAATTTTGGTGTTGATGATGTTCTCTTTATGGGGTTACAGGAGAAGAGAGTGTAGTTTGAGTATGATGGTGCATCAATTAAGATCAAAGCATCGCAGTGTCAGTGTGGTGGTTCCATTTCGAGTTTGATTCAGAACCTTGAGATCGCTTTGGTCAACAACTTAACAATTAAAAGGAATGTGACAACCTATGTTGACATTTCAGAGTTCACTCCTATGTTTTTTTTAGTCTAGTCCTTTCGAAGAGCAATTTCGTGAGGAGTTGACTAATTTATGCAATTCTTGATTGCTCTTCTCGGTGAAGGTTGGCAAGATGTCTCAGGTTCAAGCACCTTATAGGAATGTGTCTTCACTAGATGGTACTGCAATTTTCTTAGGTTGACTTGGGACCCTAGGACCATTCTTGGTTTCAATATAGATAAGTCTAGTGATTGTGGAGTTTCTCTGGCATTGCTTGAGGACAAGCAATATTTGGAAAGGGTGGACTGTAATGTCCCCTTTCTAGCATTAGTAGTAGGGCATTGTTGTTACCCTATTTCTTCGCGGTCCCGTAAGCTAACTAGGGCATTAGAGGGATCTTGAGGCCATTTGGCCTAAGCAGTTTCAATTGCAATTCAATTTGAGGTGTCTGGAAGCAATTTTGGGCATACTTATTATTTATAGTAAGTCATTTTGGACATGGTCAAGATCTTCACTGACAATGTCATGTCGATGGTAAATGATTAATATAGACAAAAAAATTTAATATCACTGTATTTATGCATTAATAAAGTTAGTTTATAAATTTAAATACAAATATTTAACTTTATTATTGTGGGACTATAGTTAAGTGGGAAATATTTAAAGTCCCTTATTTAATAACACTTTGGAGACAAAAAATGTAAATGGGGACTTAAGTTAAAGGGGAAGTTATTTTAAGTGACATGGGGAAATATTGAAGGAAAAACATCCGCAGGAAAAAGGGGGGAAAAAGCAATCGCGAGAAAATAGGAGAAAAAAGCAAAATCCCCAAAAAAGGAAAAGGCAAAGTGATGGGGAAAAGGTGATTTTGTTTATCCCACATTAGTAAGATGAGTGAATGAGCTCTTATGAGAGTGTTATAAAAGATTTCCAAGAGCTCACTTTCATACATGCTAGATGAAATAAGAAATTCTTCTAGGGTTTGTGAGGACAAAATCCCTCATGAACGACATTCTCTTCGCTGTTAAAAGACACAGTCAGGAGGATCGTTTTGCAACACAGTTTTGGAATTCAGAAGATGTTTATTTGCAAGGGATGAATCATACATCGAGAATCCTTACTTCTGTTTTAGAGATCGAGCTTCATAAAGGATCTGAGAAGAAGTGTTGTGGGAAGTATAGAGAAGATTGTCTGCATTATGAAGGGCATTTTCCTTTTCTGCAGCTGGTTATATGAGCCATACACTTCTAGCAGTGGCTGTACCACTCCTTACTGGCAGTGCTACTTTCTGGGTTCAACATGAGACTGCTGGGCATTGTGTACGGGGTTTTGGGAGTCATCACTTGCTGATAGGAGGACATTTTCTTCTGTCAAACTCAGACTAGTCAACCACACCACTGGAAACTGCAACCTGGGGGATGTTTATGATATCATTCTTGGATGCTGATTATTGCTGGAAAGAATAAGCAACTGCATATACAGATTTATGGTATTTTGAAGGCTTATTCTGTGATCATTCTATTACCCTTTGATCACTCAAGCTTGGGACCTTGGATGCAGCATCTATTCTGAGATTTCTTTATCAAATCTGAAGATTAACAGGTCTGCAACATTATTATGTCTGATTTGTACTGCTAAACTGTTGTATGAAATTTGAAATACATCTATTGTTATCAGTGACTTATCTTATCTTATGTCATATTACTTAGTCCATGTATATATATTATTTCCAATTTTGAATGAAATCTAAAAGTCCATTTAGCAAATAACAACAAACAAACAAATACAACTACAAACTAAGAACGAAACAGGAAGATTACCAACAGGAAAATTCGGTAATCGGCTTGCAAGCAAACTGTTTGACAAAATTATTGTGAGTAAAAGGGGCATAAAAAGATGGTTAGCAAGGGGCAACTTACATTATGTTCAAGAATGGGATATTACAGTTCTTTCTCCCTAGAATTGTTCATCCCCAAGCAATTGCAAATCTAGATACTACACTATCTGTTAGTATTTTCCAGATTTACCTAGGAATGATCAAGCTATAGAGATCTTTCAAGACTAAGCACAAGATATGATAAGAAATCACAAAGAACAAGGAGAGATAATACCCGGATTATATCTCTGAATCAATCCTTAGAGACTTCAAATTTGAACCTTGAGATCTTCAATCTCGCCCTTCAATATGTCGCCAATCTGCCCTGATTTTGCCCTTCTATTAGATCTGTCATAATTCTCAGATCTAGGGCTGCAAGATCGGCCCTCACATGGTTCTTTTAGGGCTGCACAATACTGCCCTGGTTCGTTCCTCTAGGGCTGCATAATTCTGCCCTAATTCGCTCCATTATGCCACTGATATGAACTTCAAGTTGTCTCAAATCTGCCCTAGATGTAATTCGTACTCTTTATCCATGAGATTTGTTACTGCTCATATATTTCGCTACTGCTCCAATTCGGTGCCTTGATCAATTCTTGGAGGGAGACAATATGTTATGTTTTTGATATCATCTCTCCCAAGAATCAATCTGCCTTTATATCCAACTTGAGTGCCTTCACGAGGGGCCGACTTGGATAAAACATTATTTCCCAAGGGGGACAACTTTGGGCCTTGTCTAATTGTTCCTTAAATTAGACTATTAAATCGATTTATTAATAAACAATAAATATTAAATATCTTTTATATTTAATATTATTATTTATATATCGAAATGTCTTTATCCAATACATTAGATATTTGCCGACAAGGCCATAATATCAACACTCCCTCTTGGACTTGAGGCAAAGTTCCACTCATGGATCCTTCATCACAAAACATAACCAAAATGGATTTCATAGATCTCTTATCTATGAAGGTAGATCTCCATTCTACCAATTTTGATAAGAACACATATGTTCATTATCATATCCAACCATATATTTCATATCCATATGAAAATCATCTTTTCACGGTAAAATCAAATCACAAGATGTTTACCAACTGGATGTAGATCTCCTAGATCCATGAGTCTCCGTGACTCAAAGCACAAAAATGGATTCCTTATCCAATGATGTCATAGATCTCTACAATAGTAGATCTCTATCTACAAGATATAATGAGAACACAAATGTTCTTCATTATTCCTCAACTATACATCTCATATTCATATGAGAGACATCATATCATATGATGCTTACCATCCAAATGTGGATCTCCTAGATCCACTAGTCTCCACGACCCAAGAATATCAAGTCCATGATATTCATGATAACATCAAGTCCATGATGCTTATCAACCATAAGTGATATCAAGTCCATGATATTCACGATAACATCAAGTCCATGATGCTTATCAACCATAAGTGATATCAAGTCCATGATATCAGATATTTCCAATTAATTTGTGAATTTCCTAAATCCACGAGTCACCTTGACTCTTTTGAATATCAAGTCCATGATATTCAAGGTAGTATCAAGTCCATGATACTTTCCAAACACAAGTTATCATCAAATTCATGATATTTTCTATCCAATTTGTGGATAACTAAATCCACAAGTCCTCTTGACTTAGCCAATAGAATATCAAGTCCATGATATTCATGGTATCATCAAATCCGTGATGTATACCAACTAATTTGTGGATAATTGAATCCACAAGTCACCAAGACTCAAGAAATGTCAAGTCCATGACATCAAACCAGCATCAAGTCCATGATGTATAGAGCATTGGTCTAACGAATATCAAGTCCATGATATTCACCAAGTGCTCGGAGTAATGGCCTATCGACATCAAGTCCATGATGTCCACCAATTATTCAGATGTGAATCCCTGATCCACGAGATATCAAATCCATGATATCCTCGAGCATTGGTCTAACAAATATCAAGTTCATGATATTCACCAAGTGCTCGGAGCAATGGCCTCTAGACATCAAGTCCATGATGTCCACCATATACTTAAGTGTCGATCCCTAATCCAAGAGATATCAAATCCATGATATCCTCGAGGATTGGCCTAACAAATATCAAGTCCATGATATTCACCAAATGCTCGGAGTAATGGTCTCCCAACATCAAGTCCATGATGTCACCATATGCTCAACAATGGATCCCTGATCCATGAGAAGAATATCAAGTCCATGATATTCTCCTAAGTATCCAATTCATAAGAAACAACTTAGCCATATGCATAGATGTAACCAAATGAAGCAGACACAACCAAATGTATCTCATAATCAAAATCTCATCGCATGAATCCACATAAGTATAAGAGTAACCAATATGATCATAAGATTCAAGTTCAATGTGTTCACACATAGAACCACATGTAATATAGTCTCAGCTATAATCAGTAAATATAGACTCAGCTATACAAGAAAGTATGATCCATACATACACAATAAGCCACTAAAGTATGTTTTATACATACATGCTCCATATAATCATATTAAGTAGCCAAATGTAATAACCAATATCCAAATGCAGTTCTCTCATAGAACAAGCATAATTCATAAGCATAAGAGTAATCACATAAGTCTCACCACATAAGAGTAACCAAGTTTGCCCAACATGTAACCAGGTGCAATGTGATCACAGCAAGATGCAATATAGTTCCTTCTATAAAGAAATGTTTCCACACATATATATATGATCAATAGTAGAGCATATAAAAAGGATAACATATGTCCATCTAACGTATGCTCCCATGCATACAACAACATTATCTCTAAGTATCATAATGTATGTTCCCAAAAATATGCCAATAAAACACATGTGCCAATGTAAGTGTGTTCCAACATTCATTAACTAATAATGTATGCACCCATGCATCAATAAAGAAAACAGTTAATCAGTTATACTAACAATCAGCTGTGTATTTTCCCATAACAGCGTAAGGTATAACATGTATCATAGTGTAACTGTTCATAATGTAATGTATGCTCCTCATGCATAGCAGAAAATATGCTGCTAATCAGCTGTGTATGACCCCATACCTAAGTAAAACATATACTAAGGTAAAGTATGCCTCCATGCATACAAAATAGAAATATGTCAATGCAAAATAGACTTCCATAGCAAGTAATCAGCATGACATAAGGAAGGAGTTCATAAAACAAAATTAAGTGAGCCCATGAATGAATTCCCTCTTAAGCCACATACCCATAATCAAGTCATACCAAGGTATATGTTACTCAAGGTGACCTACTCCTTCTAGATAACCCTATCTTCTCCCTCTAACAAGATCAAAACTCCCTCTCAAGGTATGTTTCTTGAATCTAACCAATAACTGAAGGGCAATCTGAAAATTTTCCTTAAGAGAAGATAATATGCATTAGGAGGTCAACCAATAATAGAAGACAACCAATGTAAAACATATGCCAATATGCAGCCAGAGTTATATAAAACCAATGTATGTGCCTATACATCAAAAGGCTAACAATCTGCAGTGAATGTCCCTTTATGACAACGTAAAAGATAACATATGCCTGGGCAAAGTATGTTGTTAATCAGCTAAGCAAAGATTCCAAATAGTTGATCCAATCAGCTATTAACGAAGAATCATATTCTCTACAAATAATTCCACACATACATGCCAAGGTATATTATAACCAATGAATCAATGCTGTAAGATTGATATGCCAAGTGTACTTCCTACACATTAATAATGCCAATGCAGATGCATAAAACCAATATGTGTATACCAATGTGAAACAGTTAAAGTTCCCATACATCATATGCCAAACAATATGAAGGTATGTTGCAATACCATGTAAAGTATGCATCCCATTTGTGCTAATAGTAGATAATCAGCTAGATATGCAAGGTATTAGTTATGACACTACCCAGCTATGATCATATCACTAGAGTCCATGATTATACTCCCTCTGAATCATACATGCCATACACTTAACTCAAGATGATCTACTCCCTCTAGAACAATAAGGAAAGACAATTTAAAAAATGCAAGAGTCTTGAGTTCTACCCATATCTTCCCAGCCAATGGTAACTAATAAGTTTTCCCATAGAAGGTAACCAATTGTAAATCAAAACCCTCATTACAATTTTCAGATCAAATCCCAGTTGCCATGATAACCAACTTAGTTTGAAAGAGATAGTTTAAATTCCTAAATCTGAAATGAATCTTTTACTCAACCTAGGCTCTGATACCATGTTAGTATTTTCCAAATTTACCTAGGAATGATCAATCTATAGAGATCTTTCAAGACTAAGCACAAGATATGATAAGAAATCACAAAGAACAAGGAGAGATAATACCCGGATTATATCTCTGAATCAGTCCTTAGAGACTTCAAATCTGAACCTTGAGATCTTCAATTTTGCCATTCAATATGTCGCCAATCTGCCCTGATTTTGGCCTTCTATTAGATCTGCCATAATTCTCAGATCTAGGGCTGCAAGATCGGCCCTCACATGGTTCTTCTAGGGCTGCACAATACTGCCCTAGTTTGTTCCTCTAGGGCTGCATAATTCTGCCCTAATTCGCTCGATTATGCCACCGATATGAACTTCAAGTTGTCTCAGATCTGCCCTAGAATAATTCGTACTCTTTATCCCTGAGATTCGCTGCTGCTCATATATTTCGCTGCTGCTCCAATTCGCTGCCTTGATCGATTCTTGGAGGGAGACAATATGCTATGTTTTTGATATCATCTATCCCAAGAATCAATCTGCCTTTATATCCAACTTGAGTGCCTTCACAAGGGGCCGACTTGGATAAAACATTATTTCCCAAGGGGCCAACTTTGGGCCCTGTCTAATTGTTCCTTAAATTAGACTATTAAATCAATTTATTAATAAACAATAAATATTAAATATCTCTTATATTTAATATTATTATTTATATATCAAAATGTCCTTATCCAATGCATTAGATATTTGCTGACAAGGCCATAATATCAACACTATCTACTCACTCTCCCAAGTTTTTCCACTTAACCAAATATTCTTTGATCAAAATCTTCCTCAAAGGCTCAAATTGTGTTCCCCGAAATTAATCATTGCTTCAAGAACAAGAATAAGTTTTCCATTCACCCAAATGAAGAAACTTTGAAGAGACCAAGCACCTTTTTGAGGCATGATACATGGAAGATGTTATGAACCTTGCTACTTTCTAGTAACTCTAATTCATTAGCCACTTCTCCAATTCTCGTGGAGAACTTGGACAATCCATGGAAATGTGGCTTGATCTTTTTAAATCCATTGTTTTGGAGAGTAGATAGTCTATATGGTTGCAACCTCAACTAACCCATATCTCCAACTTCAAATGCACACTCTAAATGATGCTGATTTGCATACAACTTTTGTTGATTTTGAGCATGTTGGAGATTCTTTTAAGGATTTCATGATGTCTTGACTCTCCTACAATAGATCCTTAGCTTGAGGCATTCTACTATCACCAAACAAGAGGCCAACAAAGTTAGAAGCTTCATATCCATACAATTCCATAAATGGAGACATCTTGATTGACATACAATAAGTAGATTTATAACAATACTAAATCAAATGAAGCCTTCTTGCCTAAGCATTTTGCTTCCCTAGAACATAATTTTTTTAAGCATCCTTCCACCCAATTGTTACAATGTTTGTTTGCTCACCAATTTGCTGGTGATAATCGCTGCGAAGACTCAGTTCATTCCCACTCAATCTAAAAAATTCTTGCCAAAATAGACTTATGAGCTTGGTTTCCCTATCATTAACAATGTTCCTTGGCATTTTATGCAATCTGAACTTTTGTAAAGAACAAATCAGACACCTGGGCTGCTGTAAAAACTACAGAAATAGCAAGTGTGCAAGTTTGGTCACTTGGTCTTCAATAACATAAATACATTCCTTCCCTTGCACCTTTGGTAAACTGCTATGAAATCTATTGAAATACTTTCCTACTTTTGATTGGAAAAGGTAAGGCCTGTAGCAAATTAGCAAGAAAAGTGTGCTCATTCTTGCTCTAATGACACTTGGTGTTCTTTCGGCTTATAGACATCATCCTTAAGCCCTTTCCATGAAAATCGTTCACGGATCTGCCCATAAATCTTCAAAAATCCTTGGTGACCATCCAAGGGAGCATCATGGAAAGTGCACAATATCTTCTCGAGCTCAGATTCAGGAACTATGAAGATTTTTTCCTTGTAGAAAATTAATTCATTCCCCACTTGTACCTTTCATCTTGCATTGTAACCTCCAAGATACTAGAGGCAAAGGGATTTTTTGAAATACTCCACAAGAATTCGCTCCTTCCAATCAGTGGTAGTCTCCATCATGAAGCTCAAATGTGGCCTTCTTGACAATGGATAAGCCACAATGTTCTTCTTCCCTTTAACATATTCAATGTCAAACCATAAGTTTGTAGTTTACTAAACCATATGTTGCCTATCTTCCTATGATTGAGGAAATATTGAGGCTATTATGATTAGTTTTCACAATGAACTTCTCACCAACCAAATATTGTCTGAACTTTGCCAAGGAATGTATTATGGCAAGCATCACCTTATCATAAATATAATTATCCATTTCTCCTCCTCTCAACATCTTGCTTTCAAAAGAAATAGGATGCTTATTCTGCATTAGTACAACACCTATTCCTTCACTAGATGCATCACACTCAAGCTCGAAGGGCTGGGAGAAATCAAGTATGGCCAAAATAGGACATGTGCTCATGATTTTCTTGAACCGATGGAAAGATTTCTACTCTGCAGTACACCAAACACATACCCTCTTTTTAGTGAGATCAGTTAGTGGTGTAGCTAACAATGAAAACATCTTCATTAATCTCCTATAGAAACCACAAAGACCAAAGAAACTCTTCAATTAAGTGAGTTTTTGGTGGAGAGACTAATCCAAAATGGCATTAATCTTCTCTTGGTCAACACTGACACCCTTTGAGCCGATCACATGACCACGGCTCAAAAGTTTTGTTGTGCCAAACTCGCACTTAAACTATTTTGCAAATAAGGATTCAACCTCAAGGATATCCAAAACCGCCTCACATGCTGCTCCCCACATTTTATTGAAAATTAGGATATCATAAAAAAATATTAAGACAAACATTTTGAGTTGCTTGTTGACTACTCGATTCATATGAAATGTTGGAGCATTCATTCAGCCAAAAGGCACAACCAAGAACTCATAATGCCCAAAATAGCATCTGAAAACAGTGTTCTCAATATCCTCCTCATGAACTTTTATCTAATGAGAACCGGATCTCAAATTTATCTTTGAGAAGTAGACATCTCCATGTAGCTCATCAATCCTTGGCATGGGGTACCAATTCTTTATGGTCTTCTCATTAAGAGTTCTGTAATTTATGCACATGCACACAGTCTCATCCTTGATGCAAATGGGATCTTGCTTGGATAGATGTGCCCCATCTCCAAAAGCTCCTCGATAGATTTCTCAATTTCATCCTTTTGTCTCTTGGGATGTCAATAGGAAATAGTCATAACTAGTTTGGCTCCCTCTTCCAACTCTATTACATCCTCAATACCTCTTTTGTGAGGCCTTCCAAGTGGTATTCCATTGAAAAACCTTACTTCGCTTAGTCGACATGGCTCACACATTTGGATGTTATTCTCTCTTTTCCTTTCACTGCCCAGTCAGCTTGATCATAACGAATCAATTTCTCCATCCTCTTGTAAGTGACACATGAGGACCTCCATTTGACATTCCTCTTAACACCATCTTATTTCCATCAACTTGGAACTTTGCTCCATAGTCTGCAAGTTTAATGTGATCTCTCACAAAGATCACAGCCATTGATGCCAAGGACTCCATGTCGAGTTTTATATTCTGCAGCATGTTGTGTAGATGCCAATGAATCGTCCAGTTTAGTTCTAAACAAGAACTGATTCCTCCTAGACTATTCACAGACAGAAGAAACTGAACCAGAAACCCACCCTCAGCTATCCTATAAATTCTTTGCACATTTCAATCAAGATATGTGTTTATTTGATTATTGTGCAAACAAATCATTTTATTGTTTCAGAGTTTAAATTTTTTTGTTAAATTATTTCTTATTTATTTAAATTGTTTCCATGATAAATCCTTGTAAAATGTGGCGAAAATTTATCAATTGCTGCAAAGCCTAGATATTACATTTATTTGTGCATATTAAAAAATGGGAATTAGTTTGGTTACAGCTAGGGTACTAGATATTACATTTATTTGGGCATATTAAAAACTGGGAATTAGTTTGGTTACAGCTATAGGGTATTTTGATTTATATTTAAGACTCCATTACGTTGTTTCTCCATAATATTTTTTACCTCCTATTACATTTTAGGGATGTTTCTCCACCAAGTGCATTTCCTTTTGAACTAAATGATTGTTAATCCTCAAAAATATAAATACTTATCAAATAGGATGAGTTCAAGTGGTAAACAATTGGAAATTCCAATGTGCAAACCTAATTTCAAATCCCCAAGGGACATGATACGATGTTAAAAATGGGTAAGACACCACATTCAACTCAATAATACGGCATACCCCTCTGTAATGGAATCTAAGTGGAAGGATTATCCCTTGAGGGGAATTTGCAAAATCCAAAAAAGAAAACAAACAGTAACATGCTCAGAAGTGTTGTGAGTGAATTTGCATTAAGTTTGTCAATGAAATCACATCATATATTTCCCATTACTCATTAGAAAGGAAAATTGGGAGGAAAATTAAAATAAAATGCATCTATGTGCCAATTAATTAGACAGAAAAAAAAACAGCCATACCTGCAAAGCGTTGCAATTGTCCCAAGGAAGCTGACTAGTTACTAACTCCCACAGAATAACCCCAAAGCTATATACATCAGACCTGTTATAAACCACCAATAAGAGTTGGTTTGTTGTCCATGAGCATTCCTTAAATGCAAAGCAACCATTGATGAAATTGTAACGCAAGCCTGGGACCAAGAACCTTAAACAATGGATGAAAATTAGAAATGTTTTCAAAAGAGAAATAGTCAAAGATATAGACGAATTACTTCTCATTTGAAGACTCATTACGAAGAACTTCAGGAGCCATCCAGTTTGGCTGCAAAAAGACAAATGATTGTCAACTCTTCACATAAAGAAGACCTAAACATGCAGTGATGCAATAATTTTTTTGCTGTAAATGCCACTGAATATAATTTGAATATACTCATAACTTTGACAACATATTTTTCTACAAACCCTTAAATTATCATACAATAAACACATTCCTATGCTAAGAAATGAAAGACACACAAACGTTATATAGAAGCTATGAATTTTGAGGATCACACATTCAATATGAGTGTAAGTTTAGAACAACAATATACTTTTCTTAACTCATTTTCTATGTTGATGCACACAGAATTGACATTGGATAGTTATATTTTACAAACATAAAAAACACAACTATTAGAAGCGACTACTTAGATCAGGATTAAGGAAAACTTTTGGTTAATATTTCTTAAGGACAAGGCAAGAAATGGTGAATTGACAAGAACCAATATCTAAAAAAGAATGAAATATTCAAAACCCTTCAAACAATATACAGAAATTTAGAAAAATTTAAGGAATGGTACTAGAAACTTCCAAATTAATCCAGTGCCAAAAACTATTGAAAACTACAAATATTGGCTGAAATTGTTTCTAGATTTACTAAAATGTTTCCAAAAGATTTAAGTCATTTTTTTATAAATTTCCAAAAGTTTCTAGGACAGGGAAACAATTAAGAATCCTGAAAATGGGTTTTCATTTTAGTGGAATGGGCTTTTATGGATTGAGGGTGTAATGTCCCCATTTTAGGGTTCTCTAGCATTGCAGTTGGCTCTGACCATCTTGGTGGGTGTCTGTATTGTCTGAGGGATTATTTGATGTTACCAGCGAGCTAGATAGTCTGAAGGACTCATACGCCACTTTCTGATGTCAATTCCCGTTTTTGGTATGTTCTCCAAGAATCTTGGATAGAGTGTCTATATATAATATGTCACCCGTTTGGTTTCATTTCTCATTTTGCATCATCAGGATCATCCAGTGCAATCAGATTTCAATTCTGATGCTTTCCGGTAGTTTCTGCTAAATGGGTGCATTAATGGCTTTATATTAATTATTTTACTGAGGTTGCTTACATTTTATTAAAATATCTTAAAAGCAACTTAGTGTTATAGCTCATTGGAATCGGGACAGAAAGTTTTAAATGATGGACGCATAAAACAAGGACCTTGCGTATCAAAAATATCATTATTTTAATAACAAGGTCTTATCGGAGCTAAAATGGACTTTTAATTAAAAAAGGGTGAATTTAATTGTGCTTTCCAGAAAGATTGGCAGGAAAAGTATAAAAGGTTTCCAGGGCTCCCTTGGCGTTATGCAGATTATTACATTTTTTGTGGTGAAACCCCTTGGGGTTTATTACAATGGAAACCCTCATGAATAAAATTGGCTATGGCAGTGAGAGATCCTCCCTAGACAATGCAATGAGATTCAATCTGAGTCTCAAATGTGAGAAAAGGAGTTTGCAAGACTCAGGGTTGAAGGTTTTGGTCTTTGGTTCAGTTTTACCAGATTTGCAGTTTAGGTTCCTGGAAGTTAATTTTGAGTGTGTTGTGTGTGCTGAAAGGTGAAGACCATTAAAGAATTTATTTAAAGCTGTTGGATTTTATTTCCTAATCCAACCCTATTGTACAAGCATAAAAAATATATATAGGCCATGGATTCTGGGTTTGATTTCTGGTGCTCGAAGACAAATTTGGTCAGATTACAAGGTGTGCCAAATAAAGTAAGTAGGTTGGTGTGATATACTCTTGGATGTTTGAAATTTAATTTAGTCATGCTGATCAATTTGTTTCCAAATACGTCTTCATCTGGGCATTGAATTTCACATGAGGACACATTGAAGAAAATACAAGTCCCAAAAAAGACAGTTCTTCGAAATCTGATGTGGATTTCAGCCTTGACATTGTATCATTTATCTAAGGAATCCATTGTATACTTGATTTCCCCATTTCAAATGATGATAAATCATCATCAAATTGCTTACCAAAGGGAGCAGTGGTAAATAATATTTCCATCCACCATATTTTGAGGAGGCATGGAAAACAACGGAAGTGACACGGAGGGCACAGGGAATCCATTTGCAGGTTTGAAGAAGTCAAGATGCCTCTGTAGGCCGTTTAATCTTCTCATTGGCTGGACTTGTGTTTAGCATTGCATCAAATTAGACTTGGTCGGTAAGAGATAAAAAGGGAGTTACAGGTGTGAAGGAAGTGGCAGGGATTTCTCTAGAGCTGTTGCAGTCTTGCAGTTGATCTCTTAACTACCAGTAACCTTTGAACTATGTTCTTCCTGTCTACTCGAAATTCCATTAATCATAGAATTTATTGAGCAGCAAGGTTAAGCATTTATACATTGCATTCCAACCTTTCTGTGAATGAGAATATACCTGTTATGATTGCAGAGTATTGTCTAAAAATTTCTGATTTATATTGTCTAAAAAAATTGTTACGAACATTATATGAATAACACGCATGAACTTGCAGCTAACTGAGCAATACAAAATTGTGTAAAAACCTTGCATTAAAAGTTCAACAGTTTAGTCACTTACAAATTTGCAATATCAGATTTTACACAGTAGTAAATGTATAGCTGTTTGTCAAAATGCCTGGTAGTGAATTTGGGCAAGGAGGGTGCAAAACTAAGTGCAGAACTGGGTGGAATTGTTGATTCAGTGATCTAAATTGATATATGCTAAGTTACTGGGTTCGTACCAACAGGCCCCGAACTGGGTTTGGGTACGCACTGAGTACTACTACTTTTGTGGGTACTTGCTGGGTACTGTGGGTACATGATATGGCTTATTCAAATATTTTTTAACTATCAATTGTGTAATGTCCCCTTCTTAGCTGGAGTCGGAGTTGTGATTGTTAGCCCATCACTGCAACCCTCGTGGGCTAATGGGTTGATTTGAGGGTCTCTGGTAGTGGACTTACTATTTATAGCGAGTCGTTGAGGCGTTTTCCATCTTTGGCAGAACATGTCTGGCATGGTTGGCTCCCTTGGCAATGTTGTGTTGACTTGGTTATTGCGCTTGGAAGCTTGTGTTTATAAGCTTATATTAATAAAGTTAAGTCATTAAGTAATTTAATTAATATCACAACTTAAGCTTATTATATTATGAGGTTGGCGGCAATCTTATGGGATGCAATCATTTTAATATATTTTCAAATGTTGAATGGGGCCCACGCTATATTTTAATATTATTCCAAGTTTGAAACGAGCAAGCTTATACAGAAGCTGCGATGAAGTTATGTGAGGTGTGAATGATAAGTCTCTAGTATCGTGATGATGAAGACTTGGGCCATGATGAAGACTTGGGCCGATAGAGTTTGAGTGTTAAATTGCCATTGAAGCATGGAAATCGCATGTTTTTTCTGATCAATTTTCTCCCTTGGCATGAGTTTGGCATGTGGAATTTGAATGTTTCAGGAGCTCTAAGAACGGTGAATTCTTGGTGCTTGAGCTCTTAGAGCTGGTGCAATTCGATCCAGTGATTTGTGCGATTACTACTGGGTATCGTGGGTGCTTATTAGTCAGATTTGAGCGGCTAGGACAATCAAGGGCGAGCTGCGATTAATTCCTACAAACAGCGTCTTTGTTTTAATGCTACATCATAAACTTCGGCTGCGATCAATTCACAGCTGCAACGTTAGCTTAAATCGGGTCCTGCGAAAGAGAAAGGTGGTCACATTTTGACCACTATCGTCTGCAAATAACATCTTCATCTCCTTAACGTCGAAGGTGATCAATAGGATGCTAATGCGACTTAACTTCGGCAATAAGTAGATCGATAAGGGTGTGAGCTGTTAATTTCCCAGGTGCATAAATAATTTAAAATTTCTGCAAATTGCATTGTCAATGTCATTGTAAATATATCAATCCCTAGTGAAAATGGTTTGTTACAAAAGTATGTAGCTTTCTGAGCATTGTCTATTTGAATTTCAATATTTGTCAAAAAACCAAAAAAAAGCAAATATTCCAAAAACAAATTCAAATTTTCAAAAAAACAATCAGCCATCATCATTAGCAAAGATCAAGAACAAGCAGGGTTCTTACAGTGGTATCAGAGTGGTCTTCTGCCATCCTACAGGATTGGGCTCTTTCATGCAACCAGTCAAATTTGATCCAGATACGTATTATGTTCGCAAGAGAACTCAATTAACACAATTACCTGGTTGTGAGTTACGATTACGATCGAGAGAAAAGATGAGTGACAAAAGGGGTGGAAGTACACCCAGGCCTACTGCACAGTGTGATAAGAGAGAGGCTAGGGAACTATTCAAGTATATTGCTACGGGTCAACAACGGGTAGCCACAATGCTGCAACAGGTCTCAGATACACTTCAATGGTTGGCTTTGCCCAGGGGGCGTAACAGGGACAGAGCTTCACGGAGCAATTTAGCTAGCTCTCATAGGACTAGAGTTGTGCATACAGGTACTCATGACAGACCATCACGACCAGCTTTTTTGAGGCCAAATTCAGATGAGGGCAGTGGGGAGGATGAGGCTCCTTGATTTACAAATGATGTGTTGGCTTTACATGCAAAGTGGGATGCTTTACCCCATGATGTCAAACATCTTAATTTCGACAGGTTCATGAATTAGAAGAGAGAACACTCTAGGGAAAGACCTGATAATAGGCAAAAGGCCAAAAACAGTGATTTGAAACAAGCAACTAATAAATTAACATTGTCTCGTTTTGATGGTAGTGGTAAGGTGACAGCTAGAGCTTAGGTTCACAAGCTTGACACTTTCCTTTCCTTGCATCCTATGACAGAAGAGGACGCCATTCAGTTTGTTGTCCTTCATTTAGATGGTGTCGCTCATGATTGGTGGTACCATGGATTGGTATCTTTACAACATGATTAGATTACTTTCAGGAGTTTGTTAACAGGTTAGTGGAGCGATTTGATAGGAAGGATCTGAAGTTGTATTTTCGAGACTTGGTGCAGCTTAGACAAACCGATAGTTTGGAGGCTTTCATTAGTGAGTTTCAAAAGATCTCAATTATGGCTATTGATATTTCACAGAAGAGGCGGGTATTATTGTTCAATGAGGGATTAGTAGAGCCTCTAAAAGGTTGGGTTAAGTCATTTGACCCTTCTACTTTATAGGAGGCAATGAAGAAAGCAAGGAACTTGGAAATGTCTACACCACGCAATAGGTTTGCATCCAAACCTTCCACTTTAGCCTATGATAACAAAGCAGCCCCAAAAAGAACTGAAATTTCAGACTCCAAGAAGAAAAAAATTATGTTTCTATTGTAGAGGGCCTTATGATGAAAAACATGAATGCCCTATGAGGCGTAAAGGCAAAAACAGGCAAATGGAATGGTACTATAAAGATGAAACTCATTCTGATTTTGAGGGACAGCTAGCTGATCATGAGGAAGAAATTGTTGATGGTGGGGTTAGTGATGAAAAAGAGGAAGAGGATTCTAACCCTAAGGTAGTGTATCTATCTAGCATGAAGAAAGAGAGGTCTTTCAGAATGCGTGGGTAACTTGCAGGACAACAAGTGATTGCTTTGTTGGATGCTGGTGCTACTCACAACTTCATAGATTCACGGTTGGTAGCCAGGAGGGGCATTCAAATAGAGGAGTTCGATGGCATTAGAGTGAAGGTAGCAGATGGTTACACTTTGAAGTGTAACAGGATGATTATTGAGCTTCCCATGCGGTTGAATAATTTTGACTTTAAGGCTGATTTCTATGTGGTGGATATGGGGAGTACCGATGTTGTTTTGGGTATGAATTGGTTACATGCCATTGAGGCATTTTATCTCAATCTCAAGGACATGGAGATGAGATTTGAGATTGATGGCAAGTTGCATGTTCTTAAAGCCATGAGAGAGGACAACCTGAGAATGATTTCTTTTAGACGTATGCAGAGATTTTCAAGCATGATGCAGTTGAGTGGGCAGCTGAGTGTAGGTTGATGGCCACACATGATGACACAGAGAAATCAGCCTATCACCCAGATATTCAGGAACTCAGAACTAAACACTACAAAGTGTTTAGTGATATACTACTAGGCAGGCCACCCAACAGGGGAATAGAGCACATCTTTGAGTTAGAGGAGGGCACTAAGCCCATCATGATTACTCCTTACTGGCATCCCTAGTGGCTTAAAGATGAGATTGAGAAAACCATACAGGATTTGCTAGTTTTGGGGCATATTAGGCCGAGTAAATCTCCCTTTGCTTCATCAGTTGTGTTGGTAAAGAAAAACGATGGGACACTCAGGATGTGCATAGACTACCAGATGCTGAATAAAAAGGACAATTAAAAACTAGTATCCGATTCCTTGTATAGATGAGCTCATTGATGAGATGTATGGAGCACGTTTCTTTTCCAAAATTGATTTGAGGATAGGATATCACCAAATTAGAGTCAGGGAGTAGGACATAGAGAAGGAAGCTTTCAGATGCCATTGCGGACACTTTGAGTATTTAGTCATGCCCTTTGGGTTGACTAATGCGCTTGCCACTTTCCAATCCACTATGAACAAGGTCTTCTACAAGCAGTTGAGGAGGTTTGTCTTGGTGTTCTTTGATGATATCTTGGTTTACAATAAGATGTGGGATGACCATCTTTCTCATCTAGACACAATGTTAGATATTCTTGATAGGGCTTCCTTGTATGCCAAGGATTCCAAATGTGCTTTGGGTATGACGGAGTTATTGTATCTGGGCCACATTATTAGTGCAGATGGAGTTCGATGGACCCTAAGAAGGTTCGTGCCATTCTTGAGTGGGCCTACATCTGAGAATTTGACACAACTCAGAGGTTTTATTGGATTGTGTGTCTTCTACTGCAGATTTGTTGCTAGATTTTCACACCATGTAGATCCTCTTATAGATTTGACTCAGAAGGGTGCTTTTGTGTGGACTCTGTGAAGAGCCGAACTGGCTCTCAATTGCAACTAGTTTCTTTTTTCTAATTTAATTGCAAATTTTTTTTGTATTTTTTCAAAACATAGATGATTTTTGATAAATTTTCCAGATTTATAAAATTGAACCAACAGCAAATTCTCCCTTAATTTCCCATTGAATGATAAAAACATTAAAGTGCCTAAATCTATTATCAACAAATACAATGCCAATAAGCACCTAGCAAATTGACGTGACCACTTGGAAGATGATGTAACTTCACCAATCTTTGATGCAGCCTTGTGAATGTTGACGTGGCTTCCTAGTATAAACCGCTGCCTCCAAATGAGATGGAAGCCTTCACAAATGATATGCAGCTCTCCAAGAAGAAGACGCAACCACCTTAGACTGAAACGCAGCCTTCAAGAGGACATGTGCAGCCCTTCTGGAATTAACGCAGCTCCTTTCACAATTTGATTTTACTCCACACAACAGTACGGCAGTCCCTAAATTAAGTTTGTAATACAAATCTGCAACTCACATCTCATTTATTTAGCCAGCAATGCAGATTGCATAAGAAATCTGGAAGAGTTCTCTCCAAAAATGAAGACCAAACTCTCAAACCCTAGCTTCCCTCCAAGAATTTCGAAACTCTTCACAAGACAATAATTCTCCAACTTTTCAATTTCATAAAATGATCAATGGTGAATGAAATTTCATTCTCAAGGCTTATTTATAAGCTTTAATGAAGGCTTCTTCTTTACATCTTTCACTTAAGAGCCTTCTTCAACACACAATCAAATTATAACATAATTGCATAAGTTATTAAATTAAAATAGACTTAATTTAATAACTTCAAATATAATGCAATGTTATAAAAACTTCTGACAAAAGCATCCCAAACTTTGACACATCATCCAAATCATACACTGCCCTGCCAAAAATAGCAACCAAACTAAATTAGACTTACTAAAAATAGTAAGTCCCCCAAACTAGAGATTATGCATAAGAAGCTCTAAATCATCTGAAACCCCTGCACAGGCGCTCTGCCAACATAGCAATACCAGAAATACCACTTACTATAAATAGTAAGTCTACCAATTTGAGCCTAACGAAGAGCAATCCTGACATCTGAGATCTCTAGGATGGAAACCAACCACTGGCTCTGCCAAACGACCCCCTCTAACAACCTAATTATCTTACGAGGATCACTGAAATAAGCTAATCCTAGAGGCTTGAAATCGGGGACATTACAGTCCTCAGGCATAGGAGTGTTTTGAGAAGTTCAAGCAAATTATGACTTCATGCCTAGTCTTAGCATTGGCTGATTTTTCTAGGCCTTTTGAGTTGCATTGTGATGCCTCTGGGAAAGGCATCAGTGTTGTTCTATCACAAAATCGCCACCCTATTGCTTATGAGAATAGGAAGCTCAGGGGTCCTGAGAGAGATTTCAGTGTGTATGACAAGGAGATGCTGGCAATAATGCATGTTTTGGCCAAGTTCAGGCAGTATTTGGTGAGCAACAAATTTTGCATCAAAATAGATCATAACAGCCTAAAGCATTTCCTTGGACAACGTGACTTGAATGAGAGGTAGCAAAAGTGGGTCAACAAGTTACAGTCTTATGATTTTGACATTTCCTATGTCAAGGGGACCCATAGCGTTGTTGCTAATGCACTTTCGCGGTGCCCACATTTGTGTTCTATGACTGAGATATCTGAGGATTGGAGGCACTTGATCATTGCAGAGTATGTCAAGCATCAATGGGCGTATAGTATTTTACATGGGACTGTACAGGACAACAGATACTCTCTTGTAAATGAGCTGATCATTTACAAGGGAAGGATACTTTTGGTCCAGGATCGAGTGTTAGACAAGTTGTATTGCGGACCTTTCATGATTCACCATTAGTTGATCATCCTGGATTCTTTAAAACTTACAGGCAAATTCGGGAGAGATTCGCATAAAAAGGTCTGAAATCTAATGTTCTGTAGCATGTTAGAGAGTGTTCCGTTTGTTAGCAGAACAAACAAGAGCATACTTATCCAGCAGGTTTGTTGCAGCCACTTCCCATTCCTGAGAGGAAGTGAGAATGTTTATCTATGGATTTCATTGTGGGCTTGCCGAAAGCCCAAGGCAAGGACTGCATATATGTTGTAGTAGATCGGTTAGCAAAATATGGTCACTTCTTTCCGATTACTACTTTATTCTCGACCATTCAGGCTACAGAGTTATTCTTCTGGGTGGTTTTCAGACCACATGGATTACCCCGGAGTATTGTTAGTGACAGAGAGAGACGCTTTATGAGTCATTTTTAGCAAGAGTTACTCAGGTTATGTGGGACTGAGTTGACCCCAAGTACAAGATACCACCCTCAGACTGACGGCCAGACTGATATTGTTAACAAATGGGTGGAAGGCTATCACTGGAATTATGTAGTAGGGAAGCAATGTGCTTGGGTGAAGTGGATTTACCTTTGTGAGTATTGCTATAACTCCACTCACCATATGTCAATCTAGATGTCTCCTTTCATAGCGTTATATGGGTATGATCCTCCGAGCTTCTAGGATTTGTTGCTCAGTGATATCAAGGTACCTAGTGTAGGTGATTTACTGTAGGATAGTCAGGAAATTAAGAGGGCCTTGCAAGATAACATTCAGAGAGATTAGAATCAGCAAAAGCAATATGTTGATCAGTGGAGAGTTGCTCGCTCATTCCAGGTTGGTGACATGGTATACTTGATGTTACAGCCTTACAAACAATCTACTCTCCAAAGGAGCGGAGCTGAGAAGCTCAAACCTAGCTACTATCGACCTTTTCAAGTTGTTAGACAAGTAGGTGAGGTGGCTTATGAGCTTGATTTGGCAAAGGATAGTAGAGTGCATAACGTATTTCATGTTTCACGCCTCAAGAAGGCCTTGGGGAGACATTTTATTCCTTCTTTTGTTTTTCCACCCTTGCATGATGAGGGGAAGTTGGAGATAGTTCCTGAGGTCATACTTGAGACCACAGAGAGACATCTCCGAAGACGAGACATCAGAGATTTTTTGGTGAGATGGAAGGATCTGCCAATTGAGGATGCTACTTGGGAGTCAGAGGATATTTTGCACCATCCTGTGTTGTGATTGCTTGAGGACAAGCAATCTTGGGGAGGGCAGACTGTAATGTCCCCTTCTTAGCTAGAGTCGGAGTTTGTGATTGTTAGCCCATCATTGCGACCCTCGTGGGCTAATGGATTGATTTGAGGGTCTTTGGTAGTGGACTTACTATTTATAGTAAGTCATTGAGGCGTTTTCCATCTTTGGCAGAACATGTCTGGCATGGTTGGCTCCCTTGGCGATGTTGTGTCGACTTGGTTATTGTGCTTGGAAGCTTGTGTTTATAAGCTTATATTAATAAAGTTAAGTCATTAAGTGATTTAATTAATATCACAACTTAAGCTTATTATATTATGAGGTTGGCGGCACTCTTATGGGATGCATTTATTTTAATATATTTTCAAATGTTGAATGGGGCCCATGCTATATTTTAATATTATTCCAAGTTTGAAATGAGCAAGCCTATACCAACAGCTTCAATGAAGTTATGTGAGGTGTGAATGATAAGTATCTGGTATCGTCATGATGAAGACTTGGGCCGATAGGGTTTGAGTGTTTTAAATTGTCATTGAAGGATGGAAATCGCATGCTTTTTCTGATCAATTTTGTCCCTTGGTGTGAGTTTGGTGTGTGGAATTTGAATGTTTCAAGAGCTCTAAGAATGGTGAATTCTTGGTGCTTGACCACTTAGAACTGGTGCAATTCGATCTAGTCATTTGTGAGATTACTGCTGGGTATTGTGGGTGCTTATTAGTCAGATTTGAGCGGCTAGGACAATCAAAGGTGAGCCGTGATTAATTCCTATAGGCAGCGTCTTTGTTTTAATGCTACATCATCAACTTCAGCTGCGATCAATTCACAACTGCAGCGTTAGCTTAAATCAGGTCCTGTGAAAGAGAATGGTGGTCACATTTTGACCACTATTGTCTGCAAAAAACAAATTCATATCCTTAACATCGAAGGTGATCAATAGGATGTTGTTGCGACTTAACTTCGGCAATAAGTAGGTCGATAAGGGTGCGAGCTGTTAATTTCCCAAGTGCATAATTAATTTAAAATTTCTGCGAATTGCATTGTCAATGTCGTAAATATTTCAATCCATAATGGAAATGGTTTGTTACAGAAGTATGTAGCTTTCTGAGCATTGTCTATTTGAGTTTCAATATTTGTCAAAAAACGAAAAAAAAAAAAGCAAATATCCAAAAACAAAAAAAAATTGCAAAAACAAATTCAAAATTTCAAAAAAAAAAATCAGCCATCAGCATTAGCAAAGATCAAGAACCAGCAGGGTTCTTACAAATTGACATTTAATATTTATCTTTGGCATTTGGCATTGATCAATGATCAAGTATAATACTATGAAATGATTTAGTTTTACAATTCTGTATATTTCTCTTATTTTCTTGTATATATAATGCATACACACACACACACACCCATACATTCACAAACCCCTAAAAAAAAATTCATGTACCCACGTAACAGGTTCTTGTACCCGCACCCGTCCCCAAACCCCAACCAGTACTTAGGATATATGTTGATTGTGTATGAATATTTATGACATCATGTTTCAAAAAATCACATGAACTCCTCAAACATATTACGGTCTAAAACTCTGCACATAAGAATGAACGGGAACTGTTTGTCAAAATGCCTTCCTCATTGATCTGGTAAACAATTTCAAAAAAGAAATTGGTAGCAAACAAGGGTGGCTTCTGACAGAGGGCATCAATCCTAATTGATTCAACAAAGTTATATCTCTAAAATAAGCAATTGAGACTTGCATATACTCTACAAAATCAAACTTCTATGATAATAACTATGAAAAAGACTAACTTTAGCAAATCTATGTGGACTAATGGAAGTGACAGTTTCTATTGGAGAATAACATATCCGGTATTGTTGAGGATGGAAATTGAATATGGGAACAATATTTTCTAGTTTACATAAAACTTTGAATGGTTCTACAAGTGGAAGAAAGATGATGGAATACAAATACTTTTTAATAATCACATAACAACTGTGACCAAGCCCACAAGCAAGGTCCCCACAACCAAAACATTTCCCATGAAAAGAATAGGATGGAAAGTCCAATTGCCATGATTAATGAAAGTTGCATTTTGTGGTGAAGGCATAGAGGATCCAATTAGCCATAAGGAAGCCAAGAACCAACTTGTGGAAATTATTGGTTGGCATCTTTCTCAACCATGTTAAAGAGTATCAACATTGGTTGATATATGGAGAACATGAAAGTACCTACTACACATTTCATGTAAGGGACAAACTCAAGGAAGCGTTTGTAGAGTTCAATTATTTGTTCAAAAACAAAGATAACATCCCAAATCTAAAACACACAGTAAAGGAAGGTTGATATAATCTATACATATGATTAATGAAAAGAAGAGTTGTTGAATAAGTTGGAATGAAATCCAACAATCTTTAGAAGTAATGATTTATAGGACTCATTACAGTACAACAATTTTAGATAAGTCTAGTCCTTTTAAACAACCTATCAAGTAGCATTTGACAAAACAACGAATTTCATGAGTGAAAACATCTATTACTTTGAAGGTTTATATTGATTCAAATGAATAAGATCTAGAACAATGTCATAGGGTTCACTAGAAAATTGCCGAAGTCAATGATTCCCAAGGCAAGTAAACCTAGGTGAGTGCTAGAGACTTAGACTCAACAAAGACTTTGTGATTTGATTGCAATGGCAGAGAAACACAATCATCAAATGAATGTTTGACTATAAATCATGAACAATCACTTTCCCTCGTTAAGAAAAAGCACAACCACCTTTTTCCCTTGGGATACCAAGTACAACTACTCTATTGTGTCCAGCATTTCCAATTCCTCTATTAGGTGCTATGAACAACTACCCCTATCTCTACTGTGGGTAGAGGCCTTCTAATTATAGATTAAGGTCATAACAATACTTGTAATGGCCACCTTGGTTTGGAAAAACCAGTTGTTTTGCAAATTTGATATATCCCACCCTGTTCTGGATATTTAATTTCTAATTTATTTTTCGCTTTTGTGTTTTTTCTGATTTTTTGTGTGTTTCTGCAGTTAACAGAAATGAAATCTGGGAAAAGAAATTGAAAGACTTATTTGCCAAAGTTAAGTCGCAACAACATCCTATTGTTCACCTTCGACCAACAGATGCACTTATCGCTGATTTAACTTATTCTAAATGATAAATTAGAAAACAAATAGTTACAGAAACCCAAAGTTTCCTGCACTTATTCCGAATGAAGATTCAATAATCTGAACAAATGGTAAGGCACAAAGTCTCTTACCAAATGCTCACTATATTCTGTGAAACTATTTAACACTGAAGCACAAAGTCTTTCAGCCCTAAGCATTTGAAGCCACTATCAACTATAACAGTGGTCTATTTCTTTCTAGAAGCAATAAATCTATTCAAGGGTTTCATTGTTAGCAATAAATCTATTCAAGGGTTTCATCATTAGAGCTGAAGCTATTCATTTTGGTGGACAGAAGTAGAATGGTCAGTCTGATTGGTATCACTGCCACAGCCTGGTAAAGACCTACAGTGCTCAGTATAAAGGCTAGCATTGCTTCTCATTCAGATCAATTGTCATCAATAGGAGCAGTTTGAACAGTGAGAGGCATTCTCAACATCTGGGTCATAATAGCTTTTGTCAAAGATTGTAACTTGAGTCCGATGCAATATTGGCACACCTTGTATTCAATATATTGAAGTTTAAGGTTGTCTTTGGTTGAAGTTTTATTTGATAATCTTGGAATTAAGAATCCTTGTTGCATGCTAACAAATATCTCACCGATCAACCTGTCATTTTGTAAAAATTTCATGGAATAAATTATCTCTTGGTTTGGTTGTTTGCTTATATCTGTTATTACGAAAAAAATTGTAGCAAGGATATTTCAGAAGCACTACATTTTTTGGGATTTTTCATGATGGTTGGTGCTGCCTAGACCCATGGAGAACAATTGCACATGTTTTGGGTTTAAGTTTTGATATTGGCATGATTACAGAAGGTCATAAATGAAATAATCACTTATTCATTAAGTAGTATATTTCATGTATATTTTGAAGATGTTTGAGATGGGGTTTTAGATCTTTAGGAGTTACAATGCAAATTCTAGCTTTGGAGGATCTAAAAAGTTTTTAGACTTAGTCTAATTTCAGCAATCTGTAATTTTTATTTTTAGTGTGCTCTCAGTGTCTATTCAGTTCCATTATGATAGTTAGACAACAGCATCGAGATGTTATATATATATATATATATATTTGGTGAAGCTTGGATCTGTTATGAGAAGGTGAATCAGCTTATGTTTATTTTTGGTGAGTTGGGTGTGAATTGGTTGAGTTTTCTAGGTGATTGCCTTGCTGTCGAGACTTGTTGAAGCATGTTTCCAACCCATTATCAGAACTGTACCACCATAATATTCATCGTTGTTCATCATGGTATATTATCATTGTTTCAAGCTAGGTCAATGTCATGACCCCCAATCCAACATCAAAAGAGCAGAAAAAAAAAGCAGAATATGAAATTGTCTTACTGCTGTAAGAGTTCACAATTTCGCCGCTTATTGCCACTGTCAAGAACGCTATAGACAAGACTCGACAATGCCACCAAGAACCAGCAATAGCTTATAGTCGATAACAGTGATGGAGATGAGGAAAACTTATCATTGACGTGACCACTGAGTTTCGTTAATATCCAATATCAGTGATACATATGCCACGATACATTAACAATGGCTGGTATAAAATATTAATATCAAAGGGTTGAATTAAGTCATGCTTTACTGAGGAACTTGGCTCGATACAAGCAGGTATGAAGACGTACCTATCATTGAATCAAACCAAATAATATTATCACTGATGAAGATCAACCACATATGTAGACTCAAGAATATCGATTAAGGCAAGACTCATGGTCATATTATATGGAAGATTGATAAAATGAGTAATGATTAGCCTATGTAGATTGGTAAATACAAACCATAATAATCAGCGGCAATTAAGACGATTGTATTGTTAACTAAGGAAGTGGTTAATAAATAACAAATAAACATTAACACAATAAGGAGATGTGATCTTCTAAGACACATCTCTTGTGCATTCAAACAATACAACCCTTTGGCTGAATTTTAGGCACCTGACTTCACTACTATCTCTTCTTCTGTCCTCTGTTACCGCTACATATGTGCTAAAATGCTGCTCAGATGGAATGAGGAAAGAATGGAAAGTTCTAATCATTTAAATACTTAAACATGCTCTATTTTTATAACAAAACATAGGTTGGCTCTCATGATTTGATAGATAAAACTTAGCAAGACACAAGGATATGATTTCTAAGAGGTATGTTTCATAAGGGTGTAAAGTAGTGTACTGAACTTGGATGACAGGAAAGTTCAGGAAGCAATTCTTGGATGACGTGGGTATAAAGTTTCTTGGGTGATGTCTAAGAGCTCAATCAAGCTAACACATACACAATGGCAAGACTTTCAAAGATAAGAACAATGCCCATGTTATATCCATCAGCACAGCTCCTTGGATGCTTTGTAGTAGTTCATTATCCAGTTAATTACTACTTGGTCATGCTTTGCTCAATAGAAAGTAAAGAAATGAAGAGGATTGATTTGTTCAGGTGGAAGTAGCAAGCAGAGAGACTTTGGCAACCGCTACTAGTTTTCTACTCAAGAGATATAGGCTTTCTTTAGAATTCTGTTGGGCAAATCCAATTGCCCACTTAGCTTTGTACATAGGCACCAAATTTAGTGGGTTTCACTGTTTCCACACTATTCAACTGTAATGTCCCCACTTGGGATCTTCTTTTATTTGGTCCTTGATTTCTGGCAACACCTCCATTCTTCTGTGTTAAGTATTGCCTTGTTCCATGATGCATCTTGATGAATAAACCTAATCCTTAGGGATAGTTCGTAATCAGGTTCCAAGCCCTTTGGGAGGACCTCTTGGGGCTCTAATGGCCTTATGGTCTTTCTAGAACGGTCCTAAAGCTATCTCACCATCTCATTTACGATTTTCTCCTCCTAAGGTCTTATGGATATCCTTTACTCAGTATATCCATCCTTATAATCCATCAGAGAAATTTTCTCACTTCCCAGTCCTTATGGATACCATATACTTTGGTGTATTCATCCTCATAATCCTTGGGAGAGACTTTATCCCTTCCTAGGTCTTATGGATACCCACACTGGGTGTATCCATCCTCACATATGCATATGTCCTTAACTCTGTCAGTTTATACTGACCTTCAAAGATGCCTAATCTCTACCTTAATTCCATACTGGGAATTATAACATGCAAATTAGAATGTCCTTGATTCTTATCCTTATTTGCTAGCTGATGCAAGTTCTTGTTTGCAAGTGAGGATTCCTCGACCAGCTAGTTCTGATCTATTGTTCTCCTTGGTTACTTCGTTCTTGAAGTATTACTGTTCTATGTTTTTAAATCTTACACTTAATGGCTTCTGCTGGAAATGACTCTGATATATTCTATCTATCTCCAGCCTGTGTAGGGAAAGAAGATAGATCTGATGATCTATTTAATACTGCCGGTATGCTCCTGGTCTGCTTTGATTCAAAGAAAAAATTGTCTGCATATAATGCGGATGTATTCTTGCTGACGTGATTCTCTTCAATTGCCTTGATCTTATTTGCTGGAGAGTTATTAATCTTATACTCACTGATGTGATTACTGTTGCTATCTATCACTGGGAGATGAATGTGCTTGATGTGTTTTTGTGGTTGATATTTCTTCTAAACTACTATGGTTTCCTATTGCTGGATATTACTGTTGATTGCTGCCCTGATTGCTGATGATATATTCCTGACAGGGTTGTATAAAATAAAGATGTAATATTCAGAATGCTGATTCCATTCCTCTCTGTATATGTCTTTCCAACTTCGTATCCATATTAGTGGCCAAGAGCAGCTTTTTATATGTCCTACACCGAGCTGGTATGTCCCTAGGAGTCGAAGAGGTAGATCTCTCCAAGAGATCATGGCCCTTCAGCAATGTTGTTTGTTTGACTAATTAATACTAATCGTGCCTTTATAAAGCTCACTATTAGATCGCTGATTAATTTATCATGATCAGACTAATATGTTAATCGATTTGTTAATCATAGCTTATGTGTTTGAGTTAATGTGAATTTTTATATTGCTGATTATAGGCAGTCATAATGCGTTGTCTTCATAACTCCATCGGTTTGGTATATGGTTGAATTGTTTTATAAACATTATCTAATACATTAATGGTTAAATCATCGTCCACAGATTTCATATTATTTCTGATTTATAATTCAATTAAGTTGCTTGATTGCTTGGTCATGATATTGATATTTCCTCCATTCGTTGACTACTGAGTAAATGCACACGTCTTTTATTCCTTCAAGTATCAATACTGCAATGGCCGGCTGTAGAAGCAGTTATGGTTTTTTTTTCTTTTATCTTGCCTTTGTTCAATATAAACAGAGAGCTGCAATTACTGGTGTCCACGATGAGAGTAGAGGAATAGGCAGTAATATTTGCAATCCAAGAAACTAGCAACAAGGCCAGCAATATCAACTTGTCGTCTTCTCATGTGATGTTATGATTCTACCATTGATATCACTAAATATCAATGAGGTTGTTGGTAGTTGTCGACTTAATCATGCTGGAAGGAATCACTGTTCACTTATTTTTATTTGTTATTGCCATCTCTTATTTAACGCCAAGATATTTGCCGTCAACCTATTGTAAGGGTTAAGTCACTGCAATTCGTGTCTTCAAATATATTCATTGTGATAGACTGAAGATTCGAACAGTTCCCTATTGGCATCCTTGACTCTTCATCAGCTTCCATCATAAGTCCCTTTGTATGTTGATTGCAGGTAATGAGATGTTTCATTCTCTCGATTGGTTTCCATATGGTACTTTCCCTCTACATTAAATTATATATATCTTTTGTAGTGATGAGCCAAAATCCTACTTTCTCTTACACGGGTGTATCAATGTTCGTCCTACTCCTTCCTATTTAATGAGTTTCAATTCTTTGATTAAAGTTTATATTCATTATAAAAATATAATTAGTATTATATATATGTATAATATTATTTATTTATTTATCTATCTCCATACTTCAATATTATTTTTATTATTTATTTGTAATATTTTAATCTTATTATTATTTTCATTATTATTAAATCCTATTTCAGAAAGGGGGCATCACAAAAACCATCTGTCCATTCATCTAACCATGGATTCGCAGCTACTTAGTAGGTTTTTTGAACAACTATACTTGCAAGGGCATGTGCTGATCTATGTGTTGATCTACCAGCTTATCTTGTTATTTATAGTTGTTAGAGTTTTAGAAACATAAAAAAATATCATATGCTATGAAGTTTCATCTCATGGATATGTACGTTAGCTGTGAAAAATTTTTATCGTATTGATATCTTTTCAAAAAATACTTTGAAAGTTTATGACTTGCATCTTTGAACCACATTAGAGCAGTAATTGAGGTTTCTTGTATCTTAACCCAAATGATATCTTTTAGATCCTAGTACATATGAGATACTTCATTGCTTAACTCAGCTGAGGAATCACTCGTGTATCTATGAGTAGCACTGTTATTCTACATCTTAACCTAGTTGTGGTCTCTTATATGGTGACCATGTGGAGGTCTTCATACATATTTGTTAAGGTTTTAGGATCATTGCAAATGTAATAGCACTATCTGATTGTATGTGTTTTCCAAATGCATCGATCTCTTTGTATTTATACATGACAAGTACAAGAAGAGACATGTCCCTTCATGGGACATGTCTATTCATTAATGTAATTTATTAATTAACTATATAATTATTATAAGAATAAATATAGATCAACTATATATATATATGCATATTAATATAATAAATAATATCAATTATTATTATATATTAATATATATATGTATATGTAATAAATCATTTCTCATAATAATCATATAGTCAGTTTTATTTAGTTGACCGATGCTACATACATCAACACTCCCTCTTAGCTAGGGAGGATAAATCAATCCAATGTCAACACTTATGACACCTGATAGTATCAAACCTAAGATGTAAGCAATAGAGGCATCATCCTCATGATGTAATCAATAGAAACATAGTCTCAAGATGTGGATTGCCTCCATCGACGATTCTATCCACAAGATCTCAGGTGGATTGCCTCCATCGACGATTCTATCCACAAGCTCTCGTGTGGATTTCCTCCATCGGAGATTCTATCCACAAGCTCTTAGGTGGATTGCCTCCATTGACGATTCTATCCACAAGCTCTCGTGTGGATTGCCTCCATTGGCGATTCTATCCACAAGCTCTCAAGTGGATTGCCTCCATTGGCGATTCTATCCACAAGCTCTCGTATGGATTGCCTCCATCGGCGATTCTATCCACAAGCTCTCGTCTGGATTGCCTCCATCGGCGATTCTATCCACAAGCTCTTAGGTGGATTGCCACCATCGACGATTCTATCCACAAGCTCTCGTGTGGATTGCCTCCATTGGCGATTCTATCCACAAACTCACGAGCTTTAGTGTGGATTGCCTCTATCGTCGATTCTATCCACAAGTTCTCTGGTGGATTGCCTCAATCGGCGATTTTATCCACAAGTTCTATCTATTATGATTTGTTTCAGCCATCACAAGATGTCTATCACAATAGAAGGTCAAGTTATTGTAAGATCGTCACCTTCCAATAACTTTTGCAAATACAAGTGATAATCATTTGGAAGTCGTCACTTCCTCATGATTTACACAAGGGGTAGACCCATTAAAAACATTCATGATTCATTAGTATAATAATCAATTATATCAAGTTTACCTCATAAATGTTTCACCTTCAATAGTGAACTCCCTCTCAATCGAGATTGTCACAAGTTGACTGAACCATTTGCTCCCTCTAAAGCTCAAGTTTATCAACTTATTCACCTCTTTTGAAATGTCTGACTCCCTTTGCATCTAGTCTCAATCATCAATTCGATTGCAAGCATCAAGTTCTTTCTCCCTTGAATGCAATTATCTTGTGCTTTTGTCCTGAAGGTATGTCAAAGAGAGATTACAAATAGCTCACTAAACTATCTCAACCGAAAATACCAATGATAGAAGCATACAAGATTTTACTAACCAATAGTATAGCATGAATTACATACTCAAAAATTATGTGCATTACTAAAACATGAAATACTTATCTTTTATAAATTTCAAGTATTTCATTTTGTAAGGTGAGCCCATATATAAAATATCATGAAAATTCACAGAATGATATCGTCATTCTCGAACATTACCATAATTTTTCACATGACTTCTCTTGAATATCCAAAGGTTCTATACACTATGATAACCTTCAATATGATCGGATCTCCCTTCAAGCGGTTAAGCTTTTAAAGAAGGAACCTCGCTCTTTTACAGATTTTTGCATAGACCCGTACACAGTCGGTCATAACTTTTGAACTTGACATTTTCTCTTCAATTGCTCCGGTGAGATTCTTCCAAATTTGTTTATCACCAACATATCAAAAATTCAGCGAAATCCAACGGTGCATTTGTGAGATATGGTCCTCGTACTGAGACTGTATTTTCTGAGATAGTCACACATTCACTGTCAACAAACTACTCTCTTACATTTGCAACTTGGCTCTGATACCATGTTAAGGTGTTAGGATCATTGCAAATGTAATAGCACTATCTGATTGTATGTGTTTTCCAAATGCATCAATCTCTTTGTATTTATACATGACAAGTACAAGAAGAGACATGTCCCTTCATGGGACATGTCTATTCATTAATCTAATTTATTAATTAACTATATAATTATTATAAGAATAAAAATAGATCAACTATATATATATGCATATTAATATATAAAATAATATCAATTATTATTATATATTAATATATATATATATATATATATATATATATATATTTGTAATAAATCATTTCTCATAATAATCATATAGTCAATTTTATTTATCTGACTGATGCTGCATACATCAACAATATTCACCATAGGGATAAAATTCCTAGACTGAGGCTGTGATGTCCCCTGTCTGAAATAGGATTTAATAATAATAATAGAATATAAAAATAAATAAAAGATAAATAATAAAAATATATAATATATTATTTAATTACAAGATCAATTGAATAGAAAATGTCTCACAATGGTAAGACTTCACAATTTCTAACATAAAGATAACCAATGGATTACATGGAGGAAAATCAACGTATAACTAAGTATCACCACGGAAGACTAATAATTGAACGGCAAAACCATTGTTTAGGATTTGATCAATAGAACATGTATACCATGTGTTTCTATAGTCTGTCCAAACCATAATTGAAAAACTCAGACTCGACAATAACTCGACAGTCTCAACATTTTAAAAAACTCGGGACTCAGCAAAAACTCGGGGAAAAACTCGGCAATAACTCGGCAAATTTATCGAACATTTGAAAATACAAAATTTAAAAAACACTTTTCCTTATATTTTTTATCTAATATTTGTGATAGATAACTACACCCAATTAGATGGTGGTTATTTAAATGGTTTAACATATTGAGAAACATGAAGTTTGCCACATATCTTGATATATTCTTCTTCTTGCTCCATTATAATTATTCTTGTTCTATCATAATATAAATCTACAAGAAGATTTATATAAACAAATGACATTATTATATATTATATATATAGTTTCAATATATATGATATATATGTCTAAACTATATATTGAAACTATACATATATATTATAAGCTCATTTTTTATGTATTATTTTCTAAATAGCCCTTATCCCAATTCCCATACAAGTTGATGAAAACAAGCCTTTGACAAGTCGATGAAAATAATTTTAAGAAAATTAAAAATCCTAAACCCCGGCAGCCAAAGATTTGCAAAGCACTTTGTGCAGATGAATCATCAATTGATGATATCAGAAGAAGTTTTGCTGAAGTTTTGTGACTTTCCACAGGCATTTTCAGTCCAAACTCTTCACAATCACGGCACCAAACGAATGAATGAAAAGAAACAATAAAAAACCCTAAGTCAAACTCGCTATAGATTTTATTGTTTTTTTTTCCGATTTTTACAGATTTAAAGTGCACAATTTTCGTGAGTTTTCACATAAAACTCGCCACGTGAACAAAATATCATCGACAATTTTAGTGGCGATTATATCGCTACAGTTACAGACGTGCAACATATCACAAATATTTGCAACTATGGCCGAAACTATTTTTTGGAGCAATTAAACATTGATTTCTTTATCAAAAGTTAATTAATCCTGCAAGGCATATATTTGAAGATGGAGTTTATATCTGTCAGGGTTATCGGTCCTTTACTTGCTTATGGAACCCCACATTAGCATTAGAGGAGTCAGATTATTGCTTGCATTACATATTGGATGCCAAAAAATAAAAGACTATAGTTGGGAACGAAAGGTTCCAAACCATACATTTTGGTGCGCTCGTTATATTGGTCCATCACACTATACTTTGCCGCTGAAGATTATTTCTAAACTATTGAACATAAATAATTACACTCTTCAACATTGATTATGGGCATTTGAAGATCAATACCAATGGACAGAGTGATCACAAATAGGTTGTGATTATAATTCGATAAGGAGAAATGAGAGACTCTGAATGTGGAAAATTACTGAATGTCAACTCAATATGCAAACAACAACGACATAGAACATTGATACTAATACTACGAGCAGTGAATATTAATAATATCAATAGAAATATGGATTATGGTGAGCATGTCAAATTATCAAATTGGCTAGACTAGTCAATGACTACTAAGGATAATCGATATCCTCTCTTAAGACTACCGTTATCGCAAAATGTCGATAATGATATAAAGAGCTTACAAAGAGGGATCATCAGTTGGCATCGAAGGGATAAACAATGATTATATCTAATCAATAAAACGGCAACTTGAAGACAATCGTTAACAGTGATCCATCACTTTAAAGAGGCACGTTCTCAACTAATTAGCAATCGCTAAATTATATTAAGTAACATAAATGGCCAAGAATATCTAATCAATAAATAGAGAAGATATCATAGTAAATGTTATACACAGTGGTGATTAGTTATCAAAAGGCACTCACTGTTTAGTAAAGATAGTCAACCGATCACATCTTTAAGGAAGCGATTACTATTATAGAATTGGGATGAAGTGATTAATAATGAAAAGGTGCATTTAGCACTAAGGGAAATTCTAAGGAGACATACCTTTTGGCATCATGCCTCGTCATTCTTATTCCAAGATATAAGAAGGCTTCCACAATCCCTCAAGAAGACATCATCGAATTATACATTATTAAATATATATTTTGGGTACTGAGCAGTTGAATTTAGATCAGGAAACAAATATAAAAGAATGTAGATATTAAAGGAATGAATCCTTAACGTGGCTGGCAGCATTGTGTGACAGCAATTAAGCTGTAACACATCTATGAGTTTAATATCAGAATAATGTTATCTTATTAGGATAAGAGATCCTTAATAACCCAATATATTTATAATAATGAGATCAGAATTATATATATGTTATGTTATGTGTGTATTTACATTTGTGTGTGTGTGTGTGTATAAATTGCTAATCATAATGAATTCAACATATTAGAGAGAAACAAATGTACACATTAATATATGTTCATATCAACTCATATACATTAATAACACAAAAAGAAAGAAAAAAACTATGCTGGTCTAATCTTAAATCTTTCATTGATACCAATGGAAGGATAGGTTGGTTTGTATAGGGGGGGGGGGGGGGGGGGCGAGTAATTCGACTCCCAAGAGGTGGCATTGACGAATGTTCATGAAACCCTTGGGCTTAATTATGGAGGTGGTTTCAACGCCCTAAGACAGTACTTCCCCATCCTCCATTAGGGTTAGGAGAGAAGTTAAGATTGGGTTTAAATATAGAAACTATGGTTTGTATTATGAACAGATTAACTATCTCTTAATATTAAGGCATAATATTGCATGAAATTGTATAATGAGGTATGTTAAATGGACAGCCCCGAGTGGGGGACATTACAGAGCTCATTACATTATTGACCTAGTTTAAGACAAAGCCTATGCTAAGGTCTCTTATATGTCCTTCAAATTTGATGTAATGTTTCAGATTGATGTCTTCTTTATCATCAACCTAGCCCTTGTGCAACCTAGGTTAAGCCCCTTATCATTTTTCTTAATAATGTTAGTTTGAAAAGATAATCAGATCAGACAAGTTGGTTGGAATACCAAATTAAAGAAGCTATTTCCCAAGGGAAGGATGACAGAACATCAGGAAATGCCTGCCCATGGATGCAATTGGTGTTGGTATCTCTATATTAACTCTTGGAAATCTAATCCAAGGCATTCCATGTTAATGTATTTGAACATATCATGGAGATGGTAAGAACATTCAAAAAACCTAAATGAAAAAATATAAGGAAAGTGTGCTAAAGAAGCATACCTGAATCAAAAGACTGGTATCTCTTACAGATCTCTTTCCTGCTTTTGTTGTCAAGATTGTAGCGTTCTTTAATTGTGAGAGACCAAAGTCTCCTACCTATTCAATAGAAGAACAAAATCATGAATATATTTAGCATAGTCATTATATTCAAATGCAATGTGTTGACTAATAACACTGCAACATAAAGTGAAACCAACCTTAACTGTCCAGTTTTTATCAACAAGTAAATTAGATGATTTTAAGTCTCGATGTATGATTGGAGGCTTTCGACGATGCAGATAATTCATTCCTCGAGCCTACAACCAATAGGAATTCAATCCCAAGAGCTAAAATATGATGAAATTTCCTTCAAATGGATAGGTAAGTAGATAAAACACTGGTACTAAAACTACTGTATAATGCAAAAAACATTGAATTCAGATGCCACTTACAACATCTAATGCCATTCTTAAACGACGCCTTATCCCCAAGTTCTGTGAATTCTTATGCAAGATTTTGAAGAGACTCCCCCTTGCAACAAATCATAAGTGTAATACTTCTGTAAAGATAACTTCAAGAAATTCTTGCTGTTAAACTAACAAAATTAAATAATATAAAACAAAGCAGTAAATAAGATTAGAAATAATTTTTGCAAGAAATGTTTTCCACAATCTACATTGTTCATAACTATCATTCAAACCTTATTTGATAGTAGTATAATAATGTACCTTCATTACTTGAATATTTTCCAATATAATATACCAAACAAAGAATGGTTTTTCATTAAAGTTGGCATGTAAGAACCCCCTGCTAATTCTGACCTGAATTTTCAGTTTTGGCTGTTTGACATTTCATCGAACAGTTGGCATGCTAACTGTCTGAAATCTAATTTATGAGTTTTGAATTTGCGCTTGATATTTGTTTTCAATGCCAAATCATAGATAAACATATATAATGATAAAAAATAACATGGGAAACAAATGATGAACACAAGGTAAATTTATGATTTCTCCTTGAATAACAATGGAAAAGACAAGGATGTCAGATCTAATATGGATTTTATATTACTACAACAGCAAACAAGTTCCTTCAAATATGAGGGTTATAATTAATCAAAAATGATTATGCACATACCCGGTTGCATAGATAGAAGCCCATTAACAAGTGGAAAAGCACGGCTACCTTAAATGGTGACCAAATATGAAGTGGCTGACTGGTATAGGCAGCAAATGACTCCTGAAATTCTGATATATAAAGCTGACCTCCAAACCCTGCCTAAACAATGTCAAACACTACCAAAATATGCTAAATCCTTCTTTGAAATTGCAACAATCGCAAAAATGGGATTTTGAAACTCTAGCTCCAGCAACGTTAAATTATTTTAGTCCAAAAACCCTTGTCAAAATACCATGAAAATGATGTCAAAAATGAATGCTATAGCTGTGTCATGATCAAAACTGCAATTATCTCCAATACCTGTCAAACCATCCAAAGAAATTTCCAGTTGAAACCTTCAAAACTCTGATAATGAGCCCAATGGTGAATTCTGGATGAATCCACACCTAAGATGGATTTTGGTTTCCATCCAAACCACTGAGAAACTCCAAGTGTTTTTGTCCTTAGATTTCGTGTATTGAAGCCAAGCTTCAAAACTTCTTCGAGAGAAAAATAAAATAAACCAACTATATCAAATGACTTCCTCAAATCTCTTTTTATAAACCTCTTATGAAATTTCTAGAAACCCTGTTTAAATTTCCCACTTTTAACATTTTAGTATTTAACTTGCATATGGGAAATAATAACAAAGTGACTCACCAAATAATCCGTATACCTCCATATGTTGATGCTCCCTTTGACATAATAATTAAATACCTTATGGCATTGATATATTAAATGCACACTTGACCCCTTATATCCCCTTTAATCATAAAGATATTTAATTTAATTAATTATATTAAAGTCAATGCTAGATTAGACTTTAATTAATTAAATTAAATCATCAAACTCCATTAAAGTCAAATATCAAACAAACAACTAATCCTGCCAACTTTTGGGATATAACCGTGGTGCCCTCTAACCATCCAGATAACTTACCATAAATAGTATGGAACCAAACGTCCAAGTGACTTACTAAAAAAGTGTGTATAAATGGAACTTGAAAGACCTCTAGAAGGAAAACCACGAATAAACTGGTGCACTGAGATGGAGAGTACTGAAATAGACACCCAAAGGGTCAACTG
The DNA here is from genome assembly GCA_027943335.1 of Chamaecyparis obtusa. Lineage (NCBI taxonomy): Eukaryota > Viridiplantae > Streptophyta > Pinopsida > Cupressales > Cupressaceae > Chamaecyparis > Chamaecyparis obtusa. Next base: position 2,614,510 of record BSBK01001812.1, read on the forward strand.
AATAATCCTGAATCACGCTCAACGGGCCCCATAATCACCTCATTATCCTACGGGGACCACTGATAATAGGCTAACCTCTGAAAATAATTGATGCTTAGGAAGCTGCAAAAATAAGTACATTACAAAGTATTTTGTATATTATGCTAAAAAGAAAACCACCTTTTAAAAAGAAGGATTAATGATAGAGAATGATGAACATTATGCTATGATTGCTTCAATAATGCTCCTCAACTACACAAATAACACATATCTAGCATTTCAAAGAACAACATGGTACATTTGTCATTTAGATCTTACCTTCTACATACATAACAACCATCTTGAACTTCAAAGAAAAAACTAGTAACGTATTTTTGTTGGAGATCAACTAGATACATAATTTTGAATATTATTGAAATGTATATCTATGTTTATTTTCATATGCAAGAGCAATGCCAAAAGCATCATGCCCAACAACCATAAAACAAGTATTCAATGTCATGAATGAAGGAATTAATTGAAGACCTGCAGCTTATGTATATTTCTTGTACATTAAGGGTCAAAAAAGGGGAATCATTTAAAAAAGCATTGTATCTATGCAATATGATAAGGATTGCTTGCAGCAATTGACTCTCCTATGTCCGGTATAACAATATAAATAATCAAATGGAGAAATATCACTTTAGGCAATATGTTGCTGTTTCAGATTTCAACTTATATGCTTGGAATTTATGATCTATGCTGTTTCTGATATGCATATTCAATGCTGGTAATTGCAGGCACCATCTCTGATCTGCCATTATACTATTGCAACCTATTAATGCTGAATGCTAGAGGCTCAGTCGAACAGATTCAAATATGTATGGTTAAGGGATAAAAGTTCCAATGATTTAATTCCTCTTCTTACCACCACTAATCAAACTCTTGATAATTAATCTTCCTCTTAATATCTAATGCTGAGCATTATTTATTAGCATTCTTATTACTTAGTCGACACGTTATACTGTTGTCAACATTGATGCTCTATTGTAAATTTGTGTATTTTCAACCTGTTGTGACCAATCCCTGATTAGCACCACTAATTCCTCATGTGTTGCGTATAGGTAACTGAGCACTTCTGTCTAGATTAATAATAATAGAAAATCTTCTGTTCGATGAGTGTCAAATATATTATATAATCTATATGTCTTCCCACTGTCGTGTATTTATTTCCTCTACTCCAGATGAGATGAACTGATGAATATATTAATTGACTACTGAATATATTTGGATTTTATAGACCTTATAATAGTTTCACTGTAATAAGGCAAGCTGAAACCTTCAATATCCGCCACTTATCAATTTATTCTTCCATTATAAACATACGGCAGTTGAGATAATCTTCAGGAATGCTCATTGTCAATATTAAAGTCTTCGTGTAATATCCTTGTTATATTATCTCTTATTCGATTCCTTTTCTTGTCTCTGTCCGATGCTCCGTAAAGGCTGAGTATATAAAAGAAATAGTCTTCCATGCTCCCAATGATTGACTTCAATTCTCTATATGTATATAACTTGCAATACTGAAAGGATAGATTGCACTCCAACAGACGTGACTTATACCTCTTCACAACCAATCAATGATACTGATTAGTATTATCTTAATGATATTATCACTGCTTGTCGTTAATTATAATGTCATTGACTGTGGACTCTTTTCTGATTGGTAGTAATGGATTTCAATATCAGTTTAACTCCTGATATATGATTCTCGTGCCTCTACATAACGTATTACTTGAAGAATGGAGAGTTACAAAGACTTTATGTGACGTGAGAATATATTAATCAGCATTCGATCCAATCCATATAAACATTATAATGTCTGATATTGGATTCTCGCAGTGTTCCTTATATTGTATTCCTTACAGGACCACTAGAATATTTATCAGTATTGCCATTGATTTGTTTTCATTGATATTATTCCTTTCTTCCATTTGTCAGTATTAGAAGTTGATGGCCTTTCATGAATGTACAGTCTCAATACCAATTGTAGATGGATACTCTGCACGGTACTGATTTAATATCAATTGCTCCATTTCATGCCTCTGGGTACTTCATGGTAATTGATTTGCATGATATAATTTGTTGTAAAGGATGATGACTACCACTTGTAATCGCACTTCCATAAATTGCTGGTCTCTATAAACAATAATCAATGCATACTGAGTTTCATTCATGATTTCATTTGGTTTCTTGCCTGAATGTTTCGTTGACTACCTTCATCTCTTTGGCATACTTCCACAAGGTTATCATGATGATCAAAACACCATACTTGTCTATTCCCTGCAATTTTGTCTCTCTCAAAGACTTCACAAAATTGGAGTATTTAGCTGATGTGAAAATTATGGGGATATCACAAGGAGCTCATGTTAGTGATGGCTAGATTCATTAGATATGCCATCAGGGAAAGAGATAAGGGAAACCAGATTCTAGAGGATAATTTGTTAGATGATTAGATGTCATCTACTTTTCTCACTGGTTCTTGCTCCTCATAATAAGGAGAATATTCCAGTTTTTGCATTATGCTTAGCAAACCTTAATTAGAGTTATTTTAAATAATCTTGGCAGTTGATCTTGGATCAATCTGAGCCATCCATTGTATTTGTGACCTCTATATAAGTCATTCTCTTTTCATTTTGCAAGAGAGATTTCCAGCTAAATTGTTGCAAAAATATTGCTTAAGCAATAAACGAAATTCATTGAAAATAAGGGAATACTTGTTTTCTTTCGCAAGTTAGCATGGTTTCTTGTTTCTCACTAGAATAGATTTATTTTGCACGTTATTAGTAGATAAATGAAGGATTGACAGTATTTCTTATGGTAAAATTGTTAAGTTCATACCTTTTATGATCGCATGATTTTCAATTTAGTGTAAGGTTAGCTTGAACTTTTGAATGATAAACTTAACTTATATTACTTTGTTCATTGTTCAAAATGTTGACGAACATGAGTAATGTGAAAATCTATTAGGTACCTTAGAAGATTGCACTGTCTTTGTGGAGTTGTTGAAATTGGCAAAGCAAAGATAGGTTTGATTCACCTTTGCAATATTGGTCTCTTGAATTCACAAGCTTAGTTCATAGGATTAGTTTAGGGTTAGAATTATCTTCCTAAAATTGTAATGTACCTGAGGGCTTGATGGTCGTACAGAGGGAAATGGATTGTAAATTTCCAAGTGCTGAAGACCTTGAATCTCCTGATGGCCCATTTGACTGTATGGTGAGGGAATGACATGGTCGGTTATGTGCACCGAAGTCCCCACTGGACATGTGCAAAATTTGAAGTAAAGTCCGTACGGCACACCTGCCGACTGTATGGTGAGAGTCTATGTCTGTACGGTGGGGTGTATGCAAGACCGTATAGGTGGAAGGAAGAGACACCGTACGATGTCTGGGAGTGTTGTCTTGGTCATACGGTGGATTGGAAGTGTGTTGTCATATAATGGATTGGGGAGTGGAAGTACGAATGGTGGCAGGGAATGTGTGGACGTATGGTGACAGGGTTGTGTTGGACTTCTCTTTTGGTCTGCCATGTGGTAGTGCAGATAGCGAATTTGCGAGTTTAGATGCCTTCTATTATGCACACCACTTTTAGAATGATGTTGTAGAGTTGAAAATGCTAATGTAATTATATTGCACAAAATGGAGAGATGAATGCCAATTACCAATGACGCCACAAGTAATAATTTGCTTCAAAAAAAATGTTGGCGCTTTAGATTTACCAGATTCGAAGCCAAAGAAATACAAAGCAGAATAGGGTGAGGGATGAATCCCACCGAAATTGCAGAACCAAATAGGGAAGAACTTTCACTTCCGAAATGGTATACAAAGAAAAACTCCAATTGGAATTCGCAGTACAATAAAATAATTCAAGTCACATACCTAACAACTACCTACATGCCGATCATAAAGACCCCTTCGGAGAAACTACCGAGGGTTTACAAAAGAACGCCGACACAGTAAACACCTATGGACAATAAGATTAAAAGGGCCCCCATTAATTAATTAAAGGTCCTTAATAATATTTCTTTTAAATTGGGACCAATTTATTAATTAATTAAATTAATTTTTTCTCTATCAATTTGGGGACATTACAAATCCTCGCTACCCAAAGATTGCTTGCCTCAAGCAATCCATCATCAAAACTCCAGGATCCCAAACTAAGCGTGGACACCGATAATTGTATCCACTGAAACCTTCATGTCGCAACATGACCACATGCATGCACCTGGAGGTAAGCGAGAAAAGTAAATCTCCATCAAGCTTTCGTTGTTCCACTCTGATATAATCGTTGCCATCCCCAAAGCCACCAAGATCCCACTAAAGCCAACCATCGAACACATTGATGCTCATATCCCAAGCCAAGCGCAGACGTTGGTAGCAGTATCCGCTGAGATCTTTGTTTTGCTTCTAGATCACATGCACATAGTTGGGTTTAGTCGGAACGAGTAAACCATCATCAAGCTTTTGTTGCGCCACTCTGATATAAACATTGCCATGTTCGAAGTCATTGGCATCCTATAAAAGCCAAACATAAACTATATCGACACTCAGACCCAAAGCCTTCATGCTATGATACCATCAACACCGGGCAAGTAGATCTTGTTGCTTTTATAGTCAAGTCCTTCACATGAAGAAAATGTGGTCAAGTTGGTCTCATGCCTAAATAGAGGGCAATCACCAAATTCACACAACTACAAACATCCATCTGTAGAGTTGGTCTCTTTGCCACCCCTTGGAGGACGTGTTCGAGAACCATGATTCTGCCTATGTGAATCTAGATCATTATCCATGCTCTCCTGTAGATTGTTCCTAACACGGCCTGCATATTGCCACCTCTAAAATTCCACCTCAACACTAGCAAGCAGCTGCTCAATGGCTTCCCCTTCCAAACACTCCTTATGTTCGTACCAATATGCCCTGTCGTAGGATTGAAAGTTGTCTTGCAACGTCAATGTGAAATCGCACAGAGGAAAAATTGACCGTACGTCGTATGGGGTGAAAGAATTGACCGAACGCCTTGCCAGGAGGAGTCGTACTGTAGTATAGATCTTATCATATAGTGTGTTGATTTCGTCATGCGGCATTACAATTTGCCACTTGTTCAAGCCGCCAAGGTCGATGCTCGTTTGAATGCGTATAGTTCCAAGGGGGTAAGTCGTACAGTAACCAAAAATAGGTTGGACGGTGACTTTTGTGCAAGACCTAAACCGTACGGTGGTATTGAGTTGCCTTCGGACTGAGATCTCTTTTGGGTCGAGTCTTCCTTCAGGCCGAGATCTCTTTCGGGTCAAGTCTTCCTTTGGGCCCAGTCTCCCTTCAAGCCGAGTCTCCCTTCGAACCGAGATCTCCTACAGGATGAGTCTTCCTTCGAGTTGAGTCTTCCTTTGGGCCAAGTCTTCCTTCGGAACGAGATCTCCTACAGGCTGAGTCTTCCTTCGGGTTGGGATCTCCTTCGGGCCGAGATCTCCTTCGATTGAATTTTCTTTCGAGTCGAAATCTCCTTCAGGCTGAGTCTTCCTTCAAGCCGAGATCTCCTTCAGTCCAAGTCTTCCTTCGGGCCGAGATCTCCTTCGGGCCAAGTCTCCCTTTGGGCTGAGCTTTCCTTCGGGCTGAGATCTCCTTCAACAGAATCTTCCTTTAGGCTGAGATACCCTTCAGGCCAAGTCTTCCTTAGGGTCGAGTCTCCCTAAAGAGTGATGACCACTTCCACTACATGTTGCACAAAAGGGACTCTACACACAACCAAGGGCTTGGTCCATGAAAAAGATTACTGGCACAACTTATGTCTCCCTAATCGGTCAATGTTGACTTGGCAGGTTTCATGCAAGCATCATCTTCACCTTTCTAACAGATCCTCATGTGATTGGAATGATCCTGTGATTATGCCTTCATCCCCCTTATGTAGTGCATCATTCTTATTGCCTTCGCTTACCTTCTCCCACTTGCAAATGAGACATCAGTTTCTCTCCACAATGCTTGAATATGTTATTGACCAATTTACATGTTGCAATAGAAGGAACACATTCTAGATTGCAAACAGCCCATAGCATGGATATGATAGGTTGGGATATTTCATCCATCTCTTCAATGCATGAAATCATAAGGCTCTCCATAGCAACCGAAACCTTAGTATCATGACATTCCTTGATTGTGACCAAGAAGTGATGAAACATATCATGAATCAAGTCTTGCAATTCTAGATCTAAGAGGAGGTTATTTACTTTGACATTTGCACAATTCTCCAATATTGTAAATCCCCTGCCAAAAAGATCACCACTGATATCATCAAGGCTCTGAAGGTTGTCAACGATCAAATGCAATATCTCTACCATGGTGTCATCATCATATGGTACTCGAGGAGCTGAGATTCTCAAAATCTCACTTAGACATGTTGTAGCCACTAGCTTGATGTCCTTGTCATGGTGTCTCAATAACTTGGGTGACTTAAAGCGATCTTAATTGGAGCAAGGATCCTCTGTATAAATCTTGAAGGTGACTGGACCACCCTACACAAACATGCTTCCAATATATCTAATGGAAGATCAATACCTCGCTAAGCTTTTTGCCAATCTTTTGTAGTGCCTTCAACCACCACTGTCCATCGCTATTGGGTGCCATAGTGTGATACAAATCCCAAAAGCTCTCAATCATCCCAATAGGCTGGCAAGATCACCAGCTCTGATACTACTGTAATGTCCCGAGGGCTTGAAGGTCGTATGGAGGGAAATGGACTATAAATTTTTGACTGCCAAAGACCTTGAATGTCCTGATGCCCCTTTGACTGTACGGTGAGGGAATGACATGGTTGGTTATGTGCGCCAAAGTCCCCACTGGATGTGTACAGGGGTTGAAGCAGAGCAAGTACAACACACCTACTAACTGTACGGTAAGAGTCTATGTCCGTACGGTGGGGTGTATGCAAGACCGCATAGGTGGAAGGAAGAGACATTGTACAGTGTCTGGGAGTGTTGTCTTGGCCGTACAGTGACAGGGTTGTGTTGGACTTCTCTTTTGGCCTGTCGTGTGGAAGTGCGGATAGCGAATTTGTGAGTTTAGATGCCTTCTATTATGCACACCGCTTTTAGAATGATGTCGCAGAGTTGTAAATGCTAATGTAATTATATTGCACAAAATGGAGAGATGAATGCCAATTTCCAATGATGCCACAAGTAATAATTTGCTTCAAACAAAATGTTGGTGCTTCAAATTCGCCAAATCCAAAGCCAAAGAAATACAAAGCAGAATAGGGTGAGGGGTGAATCCCACCAAAACTGTGGTACCAAATAGGGAAGATCTTTCACTTTCGAAATGGTATACAGAGTAGAACTCCAATTGGAATTCCTAGTACAATAAAATAATACAAGTCGCATACCTAACAACAACCTACATGTTGAGCATAAACACCTCTTCAGAGAAACTACAGAGGGTTTACAAAAGAACGCTGACACAGTAAACACCTACGGACAATAAGATAAAACCGGGCCCCCATTAATTAATTAAAGGTCCTTAATAATATTTCTTTTAAATTGGGACCAATTAATTAATTAATTTTATTTATTTATTCTCTATCAATTCGGGGACATTACAAAAACCCTCCTCTTCTGCAATTTATTTTCAAACGCTTTCATAGAAGTAAGTCCAGAGAACGCAAAGCAATATCATTCAAATTAAAAGTGTTCAAGGCAGTTAGTAAAACTTGGAATTGAAGAAAAATCCTAGAACAATTACATAAGTCCCCTTTGGGTTACCAGCATACATCAAACCACCTGAGTCTAACCCAAACAGAAAAATTCCCTACATTTGGAACCTTGGAGTCAACTTTGTGATCGCATAGTTTAGCACATTGGAGGTTTGTTCAAGTGAGGATAGAGTACCTTTGTTGTTTTATTCTATGTTGAATGTGCACAAAAACCACACCAACACGGCAACACCTATAATTTCAGTTTTTTTGTAGGGTACATATCCACCAATCACCAAGGCTACAAAAACAAATATTTTATCATTATCGATGATCGAGTTCCAACTTTGTACTTACCATTACAATTTTAGTTCACTTCTGTCTATTTACAAAACATTCATACTGTATTTTTTTTGGTCTAGATCCAACACATGTAATTATCTTGTGTGATATTTATCCTTGTACAATCAATCAACATGTCAAAGGATTAAAAAGAAACAAATATATGTTTAAGCTTTTGGATACCTTGGTAATAACTCTGTCACAATAGCAAGATGTTCAGGTGCATACACAGCTCCCATAAACAACACCACATTTGGATGCCTCAATCTATTCATCATAGAAACCTGAAACAAACATGGACAATTAGATTTGGCAAATGAATATATAGGGATGCAGTTATGCAAAAATTATTTGAATGATCTACAACCCCTAACAATGTCAACATTTTACCTTGAGTGGAACCTCTAAAATATGTCAATATATGCAAAAAATAGTGCAATGTTATGACAAACCTCTTTTTTCAAGCCTTGCAAAACCTCATCCGAATACCCATGTCCATTAAAAGCTTTGACTGCAACATCCTGATAAGCATAAAATCATCTTATAATTTCAGTAAATAATAAAAAAAATTGGATCCCAATCCTCTCTCAAGTAGCCATTCTACAATTATAAGAAAGAAGTTTGTAATAATTAATATTACATACCGAGCCATGCCATAGTCCATGGAAGACCACACCACAGGAACCTGAGAAAGTTACTAGAAAGTAGCAAATTAAATAAAGTATTCACACCTTTCATTCAAAAAGAAACCAACAGGCAAAGAAAAGCATGAATAGATACAAGTAACAAAACCAACCTCAATCAAAATGTGTATAATATAATGCCATTCAGATTTGCAGAGAGTTATGTAGCCCATGATAGGCTAGTAATAAGATCAAGTCTTCCCCAAATAGCTTTCATGGTGTCATAATTGGCTGAAGAAATTTTTCTATTATTATAATTCTTACGATTTTGTACTGTGAATTTGGGGTGTTTTCTCGTGTTTTCTAGGTTCTTTCTTTTCTTGCTTCATGGAGTTGTAGGGATGCAATTTATTGTTTGTTTTTCAGCTACATAAATTAAATAATTCAAGTATCACTTGGAGAGACGTGAATAAAAAGTAGAAATTTAGCAATACCACTAAGAGCTCTTGTGAATTCTCCAAGAAGATAAAAACTATGTGCAGGCCACTGGACTAAACCTATGTATGGAATCTCTGCTAAAAGGAAGACTTTCTATGCCCATATGGTCTAAACTAGTTTGAAACCGAATGTTTTCTCACAAAGAAATTTATTGATCATCTATATCAAGTTCCAAAATCATGGTTGCTATCACAATTGTCATTTTTTCCTTATCATCAAGGTAATACAAAGCCCCATCAATCAGGATCAACATGTATGGTGCAGCCTTCCCTTTTTGAACAAACTATACTGCCCAAAAGGTAACAGTTGGCACAGCCTCAATAACTGCAGACCAGGGAAAACTGAGGAGGAGATCATATGTTATATCAATGTCAATCATGCAATAATGTTCTTGAATAGTCTTGGGCCTAAAAGTACCACCAATGGTTGTGACCATAGTACCAATAATATTTCTTCAGAATGGCTTGGGAAAAAAATAAAGGACCATCAATAGTAGAAATGGTACCATTACTTTCTTCATAACTATCAGTGGCAATGTTATGGGAAAGGTGGGAGTATATCACTGTTGTTCCCAATCTGAAAATTAAGACTGATTTCAGCCTCTGTCTCATTGCCTATGAGATCCTCCTTTGCTTGCTCAAACTGTATACATTCTTCCCTTGGAAAAAACATGGATCTAAGGTATGACTCGCTGTCTTCTTACATTATCAAGCTGATTGCATTTTGCCTTCACCTCTTGCAACCATTGTCTTGCTTGGACAGCAAGCAACTTGGACTTCTTAGCTCTTAGTGAGCACCAATCACACAACCCTTGTGTCCTTCTAACATCTTCCATAGTGAGGTGAACAAAATCAGGACCTTTGTGGTTTGACTCCACAATATATACCTCGTGTAGCACTCCCAACTTGAGTACCATTATAGGAAGACTCCACAACATCATTACCTTCATGTGAAATGGGTGCAACCATATGATTAGAACTGCTGTTGTGAAAATTTGAATAGGTGTCATACCCTGGTATCTTGTTTTCATCATGTCCAATGGGCTGATCCATGGTTGTAACTGCTTCCACCTTGTCATCAACATGATAAATCAATGGTGTGCTATGAATCTCCACTCTATCCAAAGTTATTTCTTCTTTAGGACTCCCACTTAATAACTGATTTTCACATTCACTGTGACCACTTGTAGGTTGCAAAAAACAAACAAGTGATTCATCTTCCTTTCCTTGATCTTGCACATTAAGCTCTTCACTTTTCCCAATGGTTTTTTTTTCCTTTTTTGCTGCTGGTATGGACATGAAAACGTCAAGTCATCTTCATCCTCATTCGGTATACCCAAAAATTGTGTGAAAAAAAGAATATCCTGTATCTCTTGAGGAAGAGAGCGATACTTGTCATAGCTGGTCATAATTGCTTTATTTGTTGGTGAGACATGAGGACTCTTACATGTCCTAATAGATGGAAATGATTCACCAGAATACCCAAATTTATTTGAAATTGTATCATTCAATCGTTGCCATCAATAGTTGATCTATGTTGTGTTTGTACAACTTCTTTCCATCCCTGTTTATTGCTGGAAAACCATTCCATGATGACCAATTCTATTGTCCACAACCAAAACTCAAACCAAACTGAAATGGAAACAACCGCTGGTTACCCTACAAGTTGGCAAGATCATGCTTTGATAACACTGGAAGATCCCGGATAGAATTTCAAGCAAATATCTGATGGTTTTTACACTGAATTTTCTTTGACCAGTGATTGATGAAAAATGTTTTTTTTGGGGGGGGGTTTTCACTTTTCTGATTTTTTTGTGTTTTTTGGTATTTTTTATTTTTTTGCGATTTTTGCCTTTAACTAGAAGAATGCAACACATAAACAAGAAGAAATGTTGTAAAAAAATCTTACAAGGAATTGATCACATCACAAACAAACTATGGACTATGTTTTATTTTTAAAAAAGATAACTTCGAAACTAGCCGTACCAGGCTAAAGGAATCTAATGAATTTGTCAACAGCAATTTAGGCTTAAATTTCACTTGCAAATTGTTGATTCCAATCTCTGGTAATTCTGATCTGCTAGTAATTCTTACTTTTCCCTGAGTTTGATGGCGTGCTACTGCCACAAACCCTATCGCCTCTATTAGAAGATTATGTGCAAGCTGCAGAAGCTGTACGGCTAAGTGTAGAGGCTCACAAAATGTCTCATTTGTTGAAGAAGCACTCTGATCTGTAACTGTGAATTGATTATTTCATGTCCCAGTCTGAAACAATAAACTTCCGGCTGTAGGTGATGCCAATTCTCTCCTGGAAGTGTACGACTATAATTAATGGGCTGGAATTACCACACTCCACTGTAAATAATTTGATTTGCAAATCTGATCTGAATTTCTGCCTTTTCTCCAACAAGGTTATTAATCTCCACAAAACAATACTACAATGCTCTATCTAGCTGACGAAACAATGAAATTACATTCCACAAGCAAGCTGGGGGGACATCCAGCCTGGCAACTTCAAGATTTTTAGTTCTTGAAGCTTCAATCTGTTGAACAAACCCTGATCTCAGAGTTCTCTCCACAATATGCAATCAAAATAATAAACTTGGATGATATGAAATGAAGCCTGACCTTTTCTTTTATTTCCTTTTTCCTCCTCCCAAGTGGTTTGAACCCTAATTAGGGCTTCTCACAATTTATTTTAATAAACTTTATTAAAAATGAGCTTCTCATAAAATCGACCCTCAAGGCCTTATTGGCCCCTTTTTAAAAACAACTTATAACCATCAACTGCTAGGAAAATGTGCCATGGTCTTATTTTATTTTAATTTAATGTAAAGTAACTTTAGAAAATCACTTTAATATTATTTAATTAATCTAACTTAGGAAATAATTAAATATTTTCCAGTTTATTCATAAAACGCTAATGTAGACTCAGAACTTGAAGTACCCTAATCACTGGTGATGCCTGAGTCCTGCAGATCAATTGGTAGTTCCCCATAAAAATTAGGGACTCACCCTAACAAGTAGACCGCCTCCAATCAACTAAAACTGCTCATAAGGGGTATTGTTCTTCTCCATGGTCCTCCGGGTGGTCAACCAGTCAACTGCCAGTCCTCCCTAAAAAATAGGACCCCTCCCTAAAATTTAAGAGATGATCTTAAATCATCCGGAATGATCTATAGACACCCCGAAACCAACTCTCAATCATTTCCTAAAAAATAGGGATCCCTCCTATAAAGTAGGAACTGCCATCTGAATGTTCATACTGACTCACGGAGCCCCTGCAAGTTCCATGACACCCTAACTAAGTCACCTATCCCTACTGTTGACCTATGGCAACTCAAATGATAGGTCAACCTCTGCTCATCTGCCTGTCACCTAGGAAGGGGACATTACAGAAGACAAAGAAGAGATAAGGATAAGAATCAACCAAATAAGGTGATAGAAATAGACAAAGTAGCAGATTTTAAGGATGGTCTAGACCTTAATAACCCATTAGCACTCCCAAACCTATGAAATATGGAAAAACAAGCACATTTGGCAGCTGAAAACATGTGCACATGTAGACAAAGAGAAACTTACATAGCTAAGTCAAGGTAAATAGACATTGCATGCTTAATCAAAAGTCCAAGGAATCGCATTCAACAGCCACTGAATCTAACAAAATAAAAGGAATTCCTACCACCAAGAACACAAGTGGAAGCAATCTAGTGCCCGTAAGTTATTTAAAAGACTCTAAGACTATTTGATAAGTTTTGTAAACATAAATACGCATGTTGTATCATAAAATTGCCATCTAGAATTTAAGTAGCCATTTTAGCTTAGTGTAGAAAGCAATGTGTTGTTAAAGTACTTATATAGTACATACCAAGTGAGATAATGATTATATAGGCCACGGTACCAAGTTCTTCCCTTGAACCCTCACACCTGTACTGAATTCAAACCAAGTCCTATACCAAGCTAGTCATGTTTAGAAACAAATGGATTCATTAATCTCACAATACCCTGCCCAAGTACAACCCAGGATCATAAGGCAAGGTCCTCATTCCCTGATCAAAAAAATTGCAAACCTAAGGGTTCACAACTTTTTTAAATGTAAAGAATAAAATATAAAGCATATAACAGCTGTCTTACTTGGATTAAAAAAAATAATTGTAGCAAGGTCATATGCAATGTAGAAAAAAATTAAATTAGGAAACCACTACAGCCAAACCAGCATATATGGCCCACAATGGCCTTTAAATACTCCATAGTAGAGCTTGGCTTGCAATTGCAAATTCGGTGAGTTGGAAGAAGTCAAAACCTCTACTTTGCTAAAGTTTCCTCCCTAATGAATCTATCCAAGACACATCTTGTGTCCTCTTTGTTCTATGAACTTTATTTTCTATTTTCCTTGATTATTGTCCATTTTAATGTTCTTTTATTTCAGGTCTATGGAAAGCACTCTATTCTTTTGTTAAAAGCTATTTTCATACACAAAGCAGTTGGTTAGATCAATAAAACAATTGAATTTGGTCTATAGAGCTTTGAATCTAACCATCCTAATTAAAAACCCGAGGTTTCTAATGGCCTTTGGTTTGTGCGAGATTGTTATTGTGTTCAAACTTCAAATTTTCTAATTTAGTCCCTTGACAAGATTGGCAAAAGAAAAATTTGAAGATGATTTGAATCCATTACAACAAGATATATCCAAAAGGAGGTCAAATAAGAAACACAAAGCATGACCCATCATGACAAAGACTATGTACAACAAGCATAACCCAAGACATGGGTAAGCTTGACACGATAGAGAAATGGAGTCAAAAGCAAGGAAAGAGACCACCCACGCGTTAGTTTAGGCATTACCCCAACTCAACCTCCCTTCAAAGCAATATCCAAGCTGAATATTTTTCCAAACGAAGTAAGGGATGCAAACAACCTAGAGAAGGCTTGCCCAACTATAGATCTATTTCAACCTTCATCAAGTAAGTGAATGAAAAAACATTTCCTTTGTAAGCCTTAAGCTTTCTAGCATGCACTCATTTTGTAGGAATGTCATGCCCATCCTTTGGTTTTAAAGAAGTTTATGATCAATTGATAAAATGGAGGAATCTAAGAAGTGGCTAATGAAATCACCATTTTATCCTATTTGTTAAGAATCACATTGTAAGGTTGAATCCAATATTGTAGGCAAAGAAAAGGACAAAGTCTGTAAGAAGATACCACCGAACTCTAGAGGCAAGCAATCCAATAGGGATTGATCATATAACCTCAAAATGTGCCAGTGATGGATTTAACTAATTGGTCAACAAACACCCAAAGTAGGATGAGTAAACCTATATACTCAATACCCACAATAGAATGTGGTAACCTATATACTCTATCTAGATTAAGAATCTCAAGGAAATGTAGTCAACAATTGTGGAATCTTTGGTCCAGCGAGACAAAACCCAAAAAAAGTTCTTGGAAAACCCCACAATTCATAATGGCTCGGAGATGCACAAGTTAATTAAAAAAGAAACCTTGGTCATATTTTTGGCTCAATTTAGCATTATACTACATAGCTTCTGATGACATTGGAATTGGGATTTTAGTGGCTCGGAGATGCACAAGTTAATTAAAAAAGAAACCTTGGTCATATTTTTGGCTCAATTTAGCATTATACTACATAGCTTCTGACGACATCGGAATTGGGATTTTAGTGTATTCTTTAAGGGAATTTGACCCACACAATAACCTACCAAAGTTAAATTTTCATGCCACTAACATGGAATCTTCATCTAATAAAATATTAAAAACTGAATAGGTGTAATGTAGTGGAAGTTTTTGTAATGTCCCATTTTTGCGCCCTCCCTAGTGTCAATGTGTTTCATGGGATTATCCTATCAATGGGGTTCCCATAGGCTAATATAGTGGATAGGGAACCCATTCAGATGTCATGTGGCCCTTTGGGAAGGTTTGTAAGGCATTTTAGGAGCTCAGAGCTAGCCTCCTATTTTTTAGGAGGGGTTCCTATTTTTCATGAGGAGACTGGTAATTTGCCTATTGAACACCAGGGGCTTGTGGGGCCTTGCAAGGGGCTTTATGAGCCATTCTAGACATTCTAAGGTAGCCTCCTATTTTTTAGGAGGATCCCTATTTTTTAGGAGACTGGGAAATGGCTAGTGATGCATTCTGAGACATTTCAAATGGTTTGAGATTGTTTCATAAATTTTAGGAAGGGTTCCTATTTTTTAGGGGGCAACTAGCAGTAGCCCTACTATATTTAGACATCACCCTTGGCCCGGATCAGTTTTCATTTTGGAGTTCAAGTGATGATTTTTGGAATAAAATGGAATATTTAAGTAATGACTTTAATATTCTAAATAAATTAATAAAATAATCATCTAATAGAGTTACTATATATTATTTTAATAAAGTAGCCAATAAGTGGACCACCATGGGTCATGATGCCTAGGAAGGCTTAATTAAGTTGTTTTTAAAGCAACTTATCACTAATAAAGTGAGTCATAAGGGGTTCGAATTTTATGAGGAGAATAAGTTTTTTAATTAACATTAAAAATTAAGAGAGAAACCCCAAAAAGGGATCGAGCCTCTTGGGAGAGAAATAAAGTAACTTTGGAAACCTTCATTATTCATTCTATGCATTGAGAAAATTGGAGTTTTCGCTTCTTGGAAGAGAAAGGTTTTCAGCAGCAGCAAACAGTCTTTTGGGAACATAAATTCTCAAGAGATCAGGTACCTATGGGTGTGAAACTATCACCCAAGGGTATTCTCATAGGTTTTCATCAATTAGGGCTACAGGAAAGATCTGTTTTCAGTCATTGGTGAAGAGAAATTACCGACAAATCAGAGAGAATCAGAGTTAAATTGCAGATCCAATCTATTTGGGCATCTTTACCAGCTTGGCAATCCATTTGCAGGCCAGCCGTACTCTTCAAGAAGAATTTACCATCAAACCCTAGCTTGGATGTGGAGGAAAAGGCATTCCTAGGTTGCAGATCAGAATTGTTTTAGGTCAGCTATCACAGATCAGACATTAAGGGAGTGCTGTGGTGAAAAAAACAGGGTTATTCATTTCAGTTATTAGCTGCCCAGTATAAAGATCAGACTGTACTTGACTAGTACAGGTATGTACACTTGTTTGGGTGCAAATAAAATTCATATTGTAAAACTTCAAAAAACTTAAAATTCAGAAAATTCAGAAAAAAACAAAAAAAATCAGAACTTGGCAAATTTCCAATCCGGGGTGGTTATTACAGTTTCGTCCTTACCTCCTGACACATCTCCATAACAAACTTGTGGACATTCTTGAGAGCCCTTGTGCTAATCAGATCTCATTACATTTGTTAGAAATTACTTAGAACTTAAACATTAGAGACTGATAAAGATAGAAAGTGATGGAAATAACAAAAATAAAATAAAAAGAAAACATAGCAGAGCTCCTACACATATGCCACTCTGTGGAAAATAAAAGTACCAACAGATAATATTCCGGCCTTTGCAGTAGAGGATCTAGAATGTGTCATGTGAGAAGATATTTTCCCTTCACAGTATAACAGGATCCATTAGTACAACTTCACCCCATGGAGAAATAATAACAATATAAGTAGTTATGTTTGTGCACCTATGGAAATTGAATAAATATGGCAAGTTAATTGGAATCGTGATTAAAACCCAATCCCCAATGGAATGTTGATGAACATTCAACGACGCCTATCCATGATATGTTTGGTGATAGCCACGGTCTGTTTCTAACCCTAACGGTTTAATATGATCCTTAAATATCATCCATGGTCTGTTGCAAAATTATTATTTCCACACACACACACACATATAAAGGCACTGTAAAATTATTTCCATATATAAAATGTATATTTAGAGAGAGAGAGAGAGAGAGAGAGAGGAAGATTATGCATACACAGTGCTGTCCACGTACCATCCCCTCCCTCGTTTAAGCATGTAAAATGGACAAAATAATGTTACAAGACTATTGAAAATGATACATATATAGTTAAATGAAGTCATATACTTTTTGTGAACAATATGAATCAAGAATTCGCAATGACAATTATCAGCAACAGATGGGTAGTAGTCCATGGGCATATACATGTATATTTACAGAAAAATAATAATTAACCTAAGATCATTCTCATATAATTTTAGTGCCTTCCTAATAATATTTTCTACATTTCAAGTTTAGGCAATGGGAAAGGGCCTATATATATTTTTGGATGGGCAATTTTATTTAAATACGAATACACATGTTCCTGCACATATGCAACATTGATTGAGAACTAGATCACACAAGAAGAAAATCAGCATACATTACCTTTTCCAATTTGTTCTCTCAAAACAAGGTCTTTCCATAATATTTCACAATCAGCTTCAGATCTCAGGTCAACTTCCGCTCTTGCATGTGAACACCTGCTGCTATCATGGTTAGTGATATTCTCCTTCAACATACTTTCTGTAGGCTGTCCTTGCTTCCTCTCATTCCCAGAGCCTTGTAACAAGCATTTGTCTCTTTGGATTTGTTTCCTAGAATCAACACCATGTCCCAGCCAATGTCTTTTGAAATTGTTTTCATTAGATGAGGATTCTGCTTTTCCTCCACTAATATTATTCAGTCCTGATCTTTTCCTATAAAATTCACCTTGGTTGCAATCCTTAGATATGACCTTAAGCTCGGACATTTTCTCCAGTCCTTTTTCTTCAAGTTCATTTTCTTTTCTGGTTGTTGGATCCAATATGGTTTCAATATGTCTGGAACTAGTCTTTAGACTACTTCTAGGACAGTTGGGTCCAATTCTCAAGACAGGGAGTGGTTCATTCTCTTCTAACTTTGTACTGTAAAATTCATCCTTCTCTGCTGTATCATCACCATGCTGACAATGGAGTAGTTTCTCCTGTTTTAGTCCTGAATATATCTTTGATGCCTGTAACAATTTTAAACCATATTAAACCAGAAACTCATGACATCTTGCTGATGTCCCTGAATTTTGAATCCGTTAATTAAAATTTGAAGGAAGTTAGCAATGCAATTAGTTTTCAGGTGCATACCAGTCTTGATGAGCTTGAGCAAGCACTCTCTTGTACTCTTTTTGCATCACAAGTGCTTGGATCATTTTTGTTGCTACTCTCACCTGGCAATAGCCTTGACAGCACCTCTGATGCCTACATTTGGAATAAATTAGACTGTTATACACAAGCAATGTTAAGCAAAATGCTTCTCAGTTAGATTTCTCTAAGCTTATATGGATGCAAGTATTTATGTTCAGAATATATGCAGACTTTGGAGATGGACTGGCTTGCAAAGATCTGGTCTATTTTTCTTGGATTTTGGTTGTCATTCTAAGTTCATTGTCTCCCTCACCAAAGATGAACTTTGTAACACCTTAGAAGGCTGCATACGGGCTTCAAATAAAATTACGAGAAGAACCAAATTTTACTCCAATGAACACAGATTTTTAATTAATCAGTTGCTGAACACAAAAAAAGGCTCCTAAGGGAAAATAAAAATATTGAAGAATTTGTTTTGTTGGTATTCTTACATTAGTATTTCCTTGATTTAAGGCAACAACACTTCCATTTCTGGCTAGAGCATTACTGCCAGTTTCTTCAATGCGAAAAGTGGATAAGGGTTTTGCCGCCTACATCAGAATTACAACAATGTGCTATTTAAAAAGTAAAATGCTCAAATAATATTTAAGACAGTTATACAGTGCATCACTTAAAACAATGTTGTTTATCAACCTAGAAAATTATGTACATCATATGGTTTGAATAAATACAATATCTGCCAATTGCGTTGCATGCACAGGCCCATGTTCTCTTCCAAGATGACTTGCACTTGCACTTTCTGAATCACTCTTAATCTGAAGAGAAGGCAGGCTTGAAGGATCGTCTAATACCTGGAAAAATTCATGGGATACCACACCATATTATGAAAAATGACTCCTGATTAAAAGAAAATGAATTGCTTATTCTCAGATGCTGCAAAAATGTTCTCTCTTTGGTTAAAACTAGCACATGTAAGGCTTGCTTTGCACTATTCTGGTTAATTTCACTAGCTGGTACCAACTAAAGCATTAAGGCATAACGCTTGCAACTCGGCAGAGTTGGGTGAGTACCACTTTTGTGAACATTTCCACTTGAGCACAATCTTGTCCCAGTCCTTCATTGTACTTATAAGCTGCATGAAGATTAGCATTCTCCTCATCTATATTCAAGCATGATAATATTTTTTTTGCCTGGACAACACAGAATATGACATAAAAATCTCAAAGGTAAATTGGAACAAAAAGCAAAGTATGTACAGAAAGCTAATGCATTTATCTGAACTTGTTAGCTATTTCATATTGGCCTACTTTGAAACTGCTATACATACAATTCAGTTGACTTCTGTTAGATTCCTGTGGAAATTCAACTAAGGCAACCTGTCATGAAGAGCAATCCCCCAGACTCCCGTAGGGGAATTGAGGAATTTTAAGCAAGAGGTGGCTATACAGGTTAAAGTTGAGTTTAAGTTGTTTTCACAATGAAGTTGGGGTAGTTGCCCCTTTGGGCATAGATGCATATGTTTAGCTTTCTTAGCTTTCAAGATGAGAGATTGACCTTGTATTTTTATTTTTAAGTTCAGGTAATTATTTGTTCCCTGAAGTAATGTAAGATGCATTTCCCCAAAATGAAATGCACATTGAAGAACAATTTGTTCACAAATGGCAATGACAATGCTTCATACATACCATCTTTGATATTGTCGATGCTTTACGCAAAGGCTGTTTCTTTTCAACCTTTAGCTTGTTAAACTCAGGAAGCATTGCAGGGCTGTAGCCAAGGTTCTGCCTGCCACATGGATTGTAGCCAGAAATGCTAATGTTATTGGCATTTCTGAAGGCAAAAGCGTCACTTGATACGGTAATCACACCTACAACTACACCATTCTCATATAATGGTGTGTCAGTTACCATTGCTGTAAATATCCCACCTGATTTCTTCTTTAAAGGAAATAGTCCTGCCCATGATAATCCCATACATAACCTTCTAAGGATTTCTTTAGCAACATTATACTCCCTCTCGTTAACAAGCAACTCAATGAAATCCTTCCCAAGAACTTCACAGTCTTTCCATCCATATAGAGCTTCTGCTGATTGATTCCTGAAACATCAAATCAGATTGTTGCTTCAAATCATGAAGGATCAAGAAGTGAATGCCAATACAAGTAAGCAGAAGGAAACAAACCAGGTTGAAACTAAAAGTTAAAACCTGGTTATCTTATCTCAAATAATTGATTCAGAAGTTGGCCATTACTCTCTACCTCTTGCAATTCAGATTGCCTTGAACATACTAAAAATCAGTAACAAAAAAAAAATGTTATGCATCAACTTATGTCTATGTTGTAATGCACCAACTGGACTCAACTGGCCATTGGTCTCTATTGTAAAAAAAGGCAGGCACTAACAGTGCTTCAATAATAATGCTCAATATTATTGCTGAACATAACATCAGAATAGAGAATGAAACCGATTCCTACATCAGGTTGTTACAAAACAAAGAGGCTTATTATTCATATTTCAGAGTTTGCAATTACGAAAAAGCTTCTAACTGTAAATATTAGTCTCATGCAAAAGTAAACAGAATCTTGAGTTGTGATAAATCGTATTAACAAAGGGTCTTCACTTTTTCATCATTTCCTATTTTACTTATGTCATCCCTTAATAAAAGCAATTTTTTTGACACATTGTATGTAGCTTGATTTTGAAGGATTTGGAGTGATCGAAAAAGTAGAATGAAACAGTAAGTTATACATCTCGTTTCCAAGGAAACCTCTGAGGTGGTTATAGAATACCTATAAAATAAAACAAGTCTCAAATTTATGGAGCTCGCAACTAGATATTTGAATATACTATCTAAATGCTGGTAGACTATGAAGCAATATTATCCAATAAACAACAAACATCACATCATGGCTACCAAGAAAGTGCATGCAATATGAACTCACACAATGATTAGCCTACAAACAAGAAATGCATAACCAGACTCTAATAAGAAGACCATAAGCCCCCCCCAAAAAAGGACATTTTAAAATATACAGTCAAGGATTGAGAGGTGACGAATGTACAACAGGAATGATTTTAATAGAAATTCATGGTGGTCATAGGAAATTTGCATTAACTTATGAATTGGTTGGTATTAACATGTCCAACAACAAGGTGGAATTAAGGCCTTCATCCTAGAACTAAAACTGACAAGGCTTGGAGGATAAAAGACACAGACTTTTATGGTAACCCTTTAAAGGCACTTATGTAAAATAGGTAATCTACTAACCAAAGGTATGGACATCATTCTCCCTTAAATGCTTCAAAAGCACAGTTTTGAACACCAGTGTGTAAGACTAGTCATGCTCTTGTTATAAGGGGAAGCTACCTTTGTTTATTTAAAGAAATTTATATAACAGGACTAAAAAGGAAGATGAAGATGAAAACTTTACTAGCAATTGTAAACAGTTCATAGACTACCTGAAACAGAAAGATATCTTTTGGTTCAGGTTTGGAAGCAAACTATGCAAAACAACAGTAAAAATTAAGACACGATACTGATCTTATACTTGTATGCAACAAAAGAGCTACATTTTTGGCTAAAGGATTCTTCACTCGAACCCCTTATCAAAGACATTGTTCTTCCCAACAAAGGTAGGTTGTTGGAAATGCAATTTGTTATTTATGATACTTTCTAGTTTCGTGTCTTGGATGAAAATGATTTTAATGGTTAAACGAGAGACTTGAAATATGCTATGAAACATATGGTTCCAAAATCACTATTCATAAGCCCTCTACTTTAGGCTGGTTAATATTTCACTTGATTGTGTGGTGAAAGAGGTTTGGAGCTGGATCAGACCTAAAAAAATTGTTAGCGTTCAGGGATCCCCTCCTCTGAACCTTTCTTTCAAGGCAATGTGGCAATGAGTTTTTGAAAAGATCAATAAGGTGACTGAATGGCCGAGAATTCTGTTCTCAATGGCTGGAAGATTTCAGGTATGCCAGAAGGTGTTGTCCTCATATAGCATATATTATGCTTCATCTAGGATCTTTAGAAAGTGCCATGTTAATCACTTGCATAGAATGTTTGGATATTTTCTTTGGTTGGATGATAAAGGTGCTGGAAAAAGACATTGTTGCATAAAAAGTTTAATAAACCTAAAAGTTGGCCATCTACATGACAAAAATCTTGAATTTTAAGGATTTACTCTCACAATCAGATGGATCTTGAGGTCCAATCAGTGGAGATGAGCCCTAGAAAGTGATTGGTGAGAACAATATTCTGAGTGATCTTCTGAAAAGTAACCCTATCTGGAAGGGTATTAAGCTAAACTCCACCAGGTTTCGGGGACAGGAATGGCAGGGGACAGCGGAAAGTGTTTCCGGGACGGGGGTATTTTACGGCCATTTTTAAGGGGACGCCAAGGATGGCTGTTTACAAATAGGAAAAAAATTAAATATAGAAAAGTTTAGTGAAACCCGGGGACTTGCACCCCCCAAAAAACCTCGAATTACCTGTCAACAGGACATCCCCGCACCAGGTACTTGGAGTACCCGAGTACCCCGACCTCCGCCATTCCGCAACCATGCCGCCGCCGGGACGGGTACTTGAATTTCTATTTGAATTTTGATTTTTGAATGTTACTATTGGGTATGTACTATGTTACTATGTTGAATGTTCAATGGTTCTGGTTCATGTTTCAATTTTGCTATGTTCAAGTATTTCAATTTGGTATGCTATACTGAAACATCATTTCACAACTAGCATTTCAAGTTCTATATGTATAGTATACAGCACCCCCCTCCTCCCCGCCCCCGCTGCCATCCCCCCAATGTCCCAAAATTGAGGCCCTTTGTCCCCCCATTCCAAAAACTTGTCCCAGCATCCCGGCGTCCCAATGTATCCCAGCACCAGTGTTATACTGAAAAAAATTTAAATATTCATATCATAACATTGATAAAGCATTCATCACAGACATTATAGAACCTTTGTGAGAATGGGTAATTAAATAGGAATCATGGGTATTTTTGCATATGAAAATGGTACTTCTTGCCAGCTATGACTTAAATTGTATTTAACAGTTTAATGAACATTGAATATAGCATGTCAGCTTTGTCTATGGCAGTCCTTGTATACTAAACAAGTTGTTCACTATATGAAACGAGATAATCCTTGATTGTGGCTTTGATTGTGAAGATGTAGAGATTTGCAATAGAGGATATGTATTTTGCAGATTTTGTGATCATGATTCATCATTGGTCTAATACTTGGTTAGACTTTAGTTTGATGGTAGTTTTTTGGGCAATGCCTCCAACGGGATCAAGGGGCAGACCCCTTGTAGGGGATGTGGGGGCCCACCAAGCCCAAATTAACACCTTCAAAACCACACAAACCATCATGATCAACACCATTTTCATATTTATTTTTTTGTAAATCCTAGTGGGCATGTCATAACCAAACAAGCATTGAAATGCTGTAAGTTTTTTTTCTAAATTATATGAAATTGTGCTTGGGTATGTTAAGAGACAACTAGCTGTCCCCGGGACAGATGGGGGAGATTTGGACGTACACCGGCCGTCCTGTGGACAGCTAGCCATCCCCCATGTCCCCTGTGCCATTTTTTGTAATTTCTGAAACATTTCCAAAATTTTGCAGAGAAGGGGGTTGGGGGCGGGACATACCCTAGATGTCCCCAAGTCCCCGAAACATTTCTAGGACAGGTACGGGGGTACCAAGGCAGGGGATGCATCCTCGTGGAGCATAGGTATTAAGCCATTTGATCTCAAATTTCTTTATTTTGGCTTAAAGTCTATTGGTTAAACCATCTTTTGTTCCCTTTAGAATCCCCAGGGCAAAGCATTTAATTTTTGGATGGCTAGGTTTCCATGGTTTAACATTGAGTGCTAAGTCTTCAATTCTAAATACTAGAATCTCTAACAGAACAACAAAGCACTCGCTAATATCATAGGGTGTATTACTAAACATTGGTAGAAAGGGCCTTAAGAACTTTAATAAGAGTTTTGACAATAGAAATTGACCTCTTGGGATTGTCCACTAGGTAATCTAAGAGGTTGTTCTACAGTCTACTAGACATCGGTGGAGAGGGCTTTTAAGAACTTCAATCAATTTTGACAATAGAAATGGATCTCTTGGGTTGAATTGAATCATTGACAGTCACTATAGAATAATTGATACCAAAGAATTGTGTCCTTTCTTGATAAAAAAAATTTATTCTCCTGCTACATGATTAAGACTAAACTTTAAGACAGCATTATTTGGATTAAGGACCCCGCTATAAAAAAAATTATTTTAAAAAAACTATCTGAAAAGTTAGCATGCTCACATGATGTTTGTATTGTTTTCAACGAAAAAATAGTCCCTGGTCAATCCTCTAAGAAGATAGAACCAAACAAGTCTTGAATTAGGTGGTTTTTGTTGCAGCAAAAGCTTGTTGTAGGATCTTCTTTAATCAAAGTATTTTAATAGAGCATGACAAACTATGGGGGGCATCTTATGGGAACATCCCCTAAGTGGGGACCCCAAGGGTTGCCAAAGCATCTACAACGTCCATTGTAACATTCCCAGCAGACAAACAGTGATCCTATTCTGGTCGACAGTTCTGTTGATTTTCTGATCTCAACAGTGTGCGGTCAGGTATCCGTTAACTGTTAATTAATTTTAACAATCTGAATCTGCTAATTACAACAGTTATTAATCTTCAACTTCCATTTTGTAGCATGTATCTGACGAAGTGGGATCATACAACACAGTTGCTTCAATATCTAGGGAACTATCCCATATGCCTTACCTGAAATTCTTTGCATATCTGCGATATCTCTAACAAGACCAGTATACTCTACGTTTTCCTCCTCCCCTACGATACTGATTGCTATGGAAACCCTTGTGGTTGTTTACTCATAATCCACGTAGGTCTGGCTATCTACAGTGTACACTGTTACTTGAGAATTTTTAAAGAGCACATAAAAAGCCTGAAACAAATGATTCGAGGATTGTTAATGGATCTTGCTGACTGCAACAACTTTTGTTGTCTCGTTATTTCCATCTCAACATGGTGAATTGTCCCTTGTAAATTCTAGTTGGTATTTGAACTTTGAGCTCATTTGTAATGGATTCCGACATTAGGCTACTACTCTAATATATCCAAATGATAATGTTTACAATTTAACAATTGGTATTGTTTAATTGTTATAACATAAAAGACATGAAATTTCAGTTTGGTATTTTGTTCTCAATGCTGCATTTATTTTTCAAATTTGTGCGTTTCATGTAAAATATATGCTCCTCCTCCATTATTTTGCTGTCCTCGAAACATCTACTTGAGACCCTTTTGACCCCGTCCTGGAAACGCAAAGAAACGGTGGTTTTTAAGTTTTAACGTATCACCATGTAACGTCATTTCTAAAGAATCAATCCCACTAATATCAAATATAGTTGTAATGACCATGGCTAGTGCTCTACGATAATCATTTTCTATGACTATTCAGATTTAAAATAAGACTATTAAATTTTCATTAATTGCCAAGATTAAGATCTCAGAAATGAATCTGAAAGATTATGATTGTAAACATGTGTCCCCGTTCCTAATGCATACTACAAGAAATTTGTTCTATTACAGGATGTCGCAGTTCATGCGAGTTCACTCTAAGCTTGGCAATCATATCAGAAGACGTGCGTGTGAGAATAAGAGTGAATATGTATATCTGCACCACAAATTACCAACTTACTCCTGAAGACTCTTAGCACAAAATATTTACAACACGATATAAATTAGTAACAGAATTTTGTTTCTCATGAGTAACATAAAAAAGAAACAGAATTATGTTTCTTTATATGAGCAAAATTGAAGCATTTGATAAAATTATGGCTTCGGTTTTGCTTGTAGATGAAAAAGAACGGAATGAAAATGGAGAACGCACCAAAAGGTAATCTCCCGAGAGGAAGGCGCGAACAAGAAGACAGCATGGCCCATCAATTGCAATATTTTCAAGAAGGGATTGGGATTGTTGAGAATCTGCCGATGAATCCGCGCAAGCGTTTCGACATCCTCTCGCAACTCCGCATGACTGCGTTCTAACTCCTCTACTCTCTTCTGCAAATCACAACTCACCTGCACTTGCGTATGCTTGTGCTCTTGCCGAGCCATCTCCGTCTCCCTTCCACTATAAACCTTAACTATTTTCCCCGTCTCTTTCACCATTTTTATTACGAAATTTTGCCGCCTCTATTTTTCCATGTAAGCTGACACGCCTGTTCCCATCTCGTGGGAATTGAGGAGTTGGGAATTTCTCAGTGGCTACCTCCATTTGCCATGACATCAATCCAATAACTGACAAAGGTGGCACGTGAGATGCTTGGTGGGTTCCTGCCCCGAGGCAAATAAAACAAAAGGAATTCCTGAAACCAGATAAGCGATGGGCACCGACATGTAGCGTTCCAGGGGTTTGTCAAGCTCTTCGCAAATCATGTCCATGCCATGACGTCAAGGTCTATGTGTAAGCCAGCTGTTGGTAGTCGTGCCCTGGCAAAAAATCATTCCCCATACTTGTTTTTTCTTTTGGGTAAAAGCTATCATCTTTGATTAAAGAACCAAGTACAAATACAGAGAACATATAACCGCCAGCAGATGCAGCTCTGCAAGCACAGCTTAGAGAAACCCCCAATATAATTGCTGCCGAAACCAACTGTAGAACATAGAATGAGCACCGATATAACAAAAAGCTGAATAGACCCATATCAGAGTGCCGTGTGTTCCAAAGCCAACAACTGAGATTGAACTTTAAGTGATGTGAATCGTAAGATCTTTGATCGGACCAGATTCAAAACTGCTTCATCTTCAAAACCAACAAAACGAACAAGCATCTGAAAATCTCACTGGAGTATGAAAGTTTAGCTCTATATTAAATAAATTATTAAAATAAAATCATATGACCATCAAATTGAAACCCTGCATATGACCCCACAGGAAGTAAAATACAAAACAGGGGCCCTGCCCTGGTTTGATGGAGAGAAGCCAAATATTTGGTCGCTCAATGATTGCGCTGAATTCAGGTGCACGTATTCGTGAGGGGTGGCAAAAAGATTGAGAAAGAATATTCAAAAGCATGTAGGCTCCATCATGCCTGGAATTTGATGGGGGTATTGGCCGTTTTTGCACTCTTAGATCTATATGATATATTGTGAAAAAATATTATATTATATGAATTGACACGCTAAATATTTATAAAATTTTAAATATATGTATATGATAAATTATGTTATTTTATAATGTATATATTTCTATTTTGATTATTATATATTCATATTAATTTAGAATGTTTTTAAAATAGAATATATGATTTAAATATTTATTTTATATTTTTATATTATTTATTATATATTTATATTAATTTAGAATTCTTTTAAAATAAAATATATGAATTTAAAAATTTGTTTAATTTATTTGAGATTTTTGCACTTATAATTATTTTTTAACTTTATATACTTTTTATTTATTTTCTAATTTTACATTTTGTATATCTATATTATTACTAATTATTTAAATTTGAAATAATTTATCAAATTATTTCTATATTAAAAATTTTGACAATCAATATTTTTCTTAAAACATAAAATGAAAGACATTAAAATGATCAAATAGTCATAAAAAAAATCATATGAGAAAGAATATTCAAAAGCATTATTTCAAAATATAAAAAATTCATCATTTCAAATATTACTAAAAAAAATATATTGGATTTGTTTACTTTTGGTATTACATTGGATTTTAATTTGGAAAATATAAAATAAAATTATTAGGTACTTTTTTTACTAAAATTATTATTTTATTGAGATATAGTTTAGGTATTTTGTAAAATAATATTATTTTGTTGAGGTATACTTTATAGGGGAGTTTTATATAGTAACATAATTAATAATGAATAAAATAAAATTGGTATATATATTTTAAATCTAATCTAAATAAAACATGTTAAGAAATTTTGAGGTGTTTATTTTTTCAAATTAATAATATATATTTAAGTTGAATGATAAAAAAATTAAATGTTTAGATATATTTGGTATATTTTATATAGTTTAAGTTTAAAATATATATACTAGTGCTAGTGCACTACAACATGTAAGACATTAATTATAATAATGCCGATAGGCTAAGCAAGTACTATTGCATCCGTTTTTGGATTTCTTCATTAACTAGTGATTAAATGAACTGTTCTACACCAATGAAAATAAATTCAATTTTATATTTCATTATAAGTTTTTTCATTTGTAAAATATAGATGTAAAATATTTAACTTTATAATATGTAGAAATTAATTTTTGATCATTTCATTGCATGAATGTGTTTGAAGTCTTATTACAGGAGTGAACCAATTAAAATTTACCACGTTTTTTATTTATTGTCGCATAATATATATTTATTCTCATCCATAAATTTTGTTCCATTCTGGCAATCATGTTTATACTATTAATTTTTACAATATATTATAATTTAAATAACAACCTATGATATTATAATATATATTTATTTTTATTCATATTTTTAAAGTTTTTTAATTTTAATTTTTATTATATACTAATTATACATTAACAACTATTTATGTAAAAAAATTATGTGATTTTATTTGCTTATAATTTTTATTTTTTCTTTAAAAAATATTAATATTTAAATTAAACTATATTAAATTAATATTTAATATTATTATAATAGTTTTATTTTGAAAAACTTATTAAAATTTAGTTTAAAAGATCAATTTATTTAAATTTATTTATTTATAGTAGTTTTAATAAAAAATATTTTATAAAAATTTATTACTTCTATTGTAACTATATAAAACATAATAATTAAAAAATTAATATACTAGTATAACTTAAAAATTTATAAAAATTTATTATTTCTACTATTACTATATAAAACATAGTAATTAAAAAATTAATATACTATTATAGTTTCTACTATAATTAAAGGCAAGTACTTAGCCACTACGTGGCACTTGTTATAATATAAATAATAACAATAAACCCTAATTCTAACCTTAACCTGAATTTGAACTCTTATTCATAATCAACTGTAATTGTAATTGTACCCTAACAATAACAGGATACTTGCCCTTATTAAACTTTTACCCTAACTCTAATTAAATCTTACCCTCATTGAATTATAATATTATTTTAAAGTATAATATTATGTTATACATGAAATTGCATTTTATATTTATATATTTTATATTATGGTTAGAGTAATGATCAGGGATAGGATTATGGTCAGGGTTAGTGTGTAGGGCTATGGATAGAATTATGGTTAGGGTTAGCATTTACATTACGACTATGGTTAGCGTTAGGGCTTAGGATTATGGTTAGTGTTAGGATTTTCATCATGGTTAGGGTTAGGGTTAGGACTAGGTTATGATTATGGTTTGATTTAGGGTTTACATCCTAGTTAGGGTTAAGGTTTAGGATTATGGTTAGGGTTTGGGTAGGATTATTGTTAGGATTAGGGTTTAGGGTTGGGACTAGGATTATGGTTAGAGTTAGGGTTTAGGGTTATGGCAAGGATTAGGATTTATGTAATGCCTCTCCTATTTTCTCTTTTGCTTTGCATACTTCTTGATGTGGACTTCACATATAGTGTCTATGGTTGTGCCCTTCGAAGTTTGGATGTGGATCATTTGTGGTGTTTTTATCTTGTTATGAAAACTTCATTATTGCAGTTTGTGATTTAGAGTGCTTACCTTATGCTCTATTTTGATATATATTTTGTGATCATTTTGGACATGTGTTGTACATTGGATTTCTTCATGGTGATCAGGATTATGTTGTTGCATTAGGATGTGTGCTTGTGTTCTTGTGCCTAGTTGTGAGAACCCAATGATTTTACTTATGATTACATTTGAGTTGGTTTAATGTGATATTCCATCTAGTTTGGATTGTGATTACAATAGTGGAAAGATGCATTGAGATATAATATTGTCGTGAATTGAAATATCAAAGTTAATATGGAAATGTAATGTAAATTCAATTAATTATTAAATTTGAGCAAGTTGTGTTTGATGATATTAAATGTTAATCAATGTAGCTAGAGATATACAAACTAGATTTAGTGGATTATTATGACGATGATGTTATCATGTTGACCTCGTTTAAGGAATATTTATATGTACATTGTTGTAGTGAAATATTATTGAGGTCATTATCCAATGTAGTTAATTTGATGAAATTATTATTTTTGTGCTTTAATTGATGATTAGATGTAAAAGTGATAATATAGTATCAATCAAATATATGAGAATGTGCGCACACACACACATATATGTATATGTATATGTATATGTATATGTATATGTATATGCATATGTATATGTATATGTATACGTATATGTATATGTATATGTGTGTGTGTATGTATATGTGTGTGTGCATATACATGTACATACATACATACATATATATTTGACATGTAAAGGTTTTGGTGATTACAAGTATAGGGCATCAACTTTGTGGCTCCATAGGTCTAAGTGTGCCCATATCTGTAATGGTGGTTACACAAAATAGAACACTAACCATTAATGCTACCTAGTCATAACCATCATTCCTAATTTTGGATGATTCCTTAATTATTTGTGATTACACCTCTTGTTACTATTTTGGTAATGTCTTGTTACCCCAATGCATATTTTTGTAAGACTTGTTATTATTGTTTGTGCATAGTCAATCAATTGTGAATTGTCTCTATTACATATTTATATTGATAATATTTCAATATGATATTGGTTATTTAATATTTAATAGTTAAATTTGCCTTATGTGTATTTGATTTAATGGGTATTACATGATTTTAGATTAAGGATCAGGTGACCCCACAATATTAGGTTACACTTTTTTGAACATCCTAGTTTTTGCTAAAATCATACATTTTAAAGAAAATATGGTAATTTAAGCCTTGAGAGGTCCCATTTGAAGGATTTAATTGAAAATGGTTAGATCAAAGCCTCTTATATCAAACTCTCTTTTATATAACCTCTCCACTTCTCAATTGTACCAATAATGGAGTCTCTTTTGCACCTATCGAAATGCTAGCAAAAATCACTTTGAAATTAGCTTTTTGGGGGATCAAATGAATTCATTTGATAAACCTAGATGCAGGATGGTACTACTCAAAGAAATATTTCCAGTTATTATGATTTTAATATATATTGAGTTTATTATGACTTTGCATTTAGTTTTACTAAACATGGGTTCCGCACCATATATTAACTTCTATTTCCAATGCTTATGGAAAAATAGTAAACTAAGTAAAACAAAATTTTAAAAATATATAGGCACTAGGTATTGATGTCCTCTTTCTAACTAAAAAAATTATTGAATTTTGATACATACAAAACAAGTTATGGATCAATTAGTGAACCAGTGTCTAAATTATAGTTAAAGTCACTTCAAAACTTAATTAAATACAACATATTCAACATAATCAAATAAAACCAATTGCGATCACTAGATGTCGATGTTACAAATCTAAATTCAAAAGAATTATTTTTTTAATCCTTTATACAACAGTAAGTGAATGGACCACTCTTTAAAGATTTTATTTTCCTATTAAAAATAATTTTTGAAGGAGATGAAAAAAAATAAATGCATATCAATTCCAAAATTTTCAAAAATATATATTTAGAATCTACACACAAAATGTTAAAATTCACTAGTGTACATCATCTTCAAATTCCTTTAACAGTTTAGTGGCAATAGGTGTCTGAATGCAATTTTTTTCAAAATATTCATTTAAATGTCAAAGTTGGCAAAAATGTGTAACCCACTATTGTGGGACCACCCAATCATATTGGGGCTTGTTGGATATTTTTTATATTAAAAATCAAGGGATCAAAAAGAGTTTATACAAAGATAAGGGGAGGCAACGCCTCAACCCACAAAAAAACTAGAGTGAACCATTACATCACAAAAGATAAAAAGTCATCCAACAACAAGATTCACAAAAGTAACAAAGAAGGTAACAGTTCTCGTGATAATATTCACAAAAAAAGGGGAGATCAGCAAAAAAGTTCTCCTATTGGAGAACCTCATCAAAATTTTCCACCCAGGTGGTCCAGCCTTAAGAACCCTCCATCCAAACCACCTTCTTCCGCTCCAGGATTTGAGTAAACATCTCGAGCTTGTCAAAGTAGGGACCTCTCTTTTCTTTGATATCCTTGATCAACTTCTTGAGAGCATCGTCAAAAGCAGTCTAGTTTTCCACAATACTATCCCACTCAAAGCCATCTTTCATTTCATAGATGAACATAGTAGCATGTCCATCTCTAAGGAACTGCAACAAATTTTCCCTTTCCAAATGCATCACACAACAGACCTGCGCAACAATTTTGAAATGAATGAGTTTTCTAAGAAAACCAGTAAGAGACCTACCATTACCTTGAAATTTGTCCTCATTTATAAATTTCCAGATAAACCACAGGATGAATGATGAAAGGATTTTTCATAACAGATTAGCATCTTTTTTAAGCCCATGAATGAAACCAGTAATAATATCAAGAGTACAAACATGCTCGGTAAGAGATATCCCAAACATCAACCAGACTTCTCTAGCAAAGATACAGTCAAGAAAAATGTGTCTCATAGTCTCAGGCATCCTACAAACAGAGCAAGTATCATAAGAAGCAAGTTGGTTTCTAATAGCCAGTCTATCAAGCATGAGTTGCCACTTGAAGCACTTGATCTTAGGGGGGTGGGAGATTTCCAAAGTTTCTCAAAGGTTTTCTACCAATCAGAAGGGCTAGTGTCAATATACCAAAGGGAATTAATGTGATCTGTAACCGAGGTATCATAGTTGAGTAGCCTATAAATATCCTTGGCTTTAACTTTAGGGAGGAGGGATCCATCTTTCCAACGGAATGAAAGGAATCTGTGAGAATCAACATTAGTATTTCGGGGAAGGTTAAGGGGAGCACAAGAATTTTTAATCATGTTGTAATTTCTCTTGTGAGACTCAGGAAGGCCATAGTCATTGCTAAGAGTTTCCCATCTAATAAGGTTATTATGCTCCAAGATGTCCATAATACACTTAATGCCCTTATTATACCATTGCCTAGCAGAGCAGCCTTGGTTTAAGGCAAGGGGTTTATTATTGTGGTAGAGGTTCCACCATATTGAACGTTCCTCATGTATGGTGTAATTATAATCAATATTAGAGTTGTCTATAAATTTGTGCACATGCTCCCAGGATTTCCATATGGACTTAAAGACCCAAGTGCCTTGGAAAGACATAGAGAATTGACCAACAACCAAATCACAGAATGGGAGAGCTTTCCAAGATTTGGCAGACTTAAGGACACCATTTTGAATATTATTTATGACCGGAACCTTCTAGGGTTCTTGTCCTTCCAGAGCATGGAAGATCCATTTGGCATTAACGGACATTCCTTGCATCCTAAGATCCTTAAGACCCAGACCTCCAAGCTTCTTGTCAATGTGGCACCAGCTCCATTTGACCATGTGAGCCTTCCTTTTACCCTTGCCATCAGACCAGAGGAAACGTATGATGGAATTTTGGATTTCAAAAATCTGATAATTGCTAAACATCCAGGCAGAAGAATAGTATATGTTGTAGGAGGAGAGGATCTTTTGGTAGACTTGGACCCTACCAGCAAGGGAGAGAACCCTATTGTTCCACTTATTGAGCTTCTTATCAATCTTCTCTTTAACCTAGAGCCACATATCCTTAAGGGAGGGAGAAATAGAGAAAGGGATACCTAGATATCTAACAATTTTATTAGGTCCTCCCCATGAGTAGCCAAATTGTTGAAGTTAGTCTGGGGGTTCCTCTTTCCACCCAAGTAAGGTACATTTGGAACTGGAAATGCGGGCACTCGAGGCTTTTCCAAAAATATCCAGTTTTTGGGTGAGGCACTCAATGTTGTGTCTAGAGAGCTCTAGGAATAGTGAAGTATCATCAGCAAACTAAATATTGAGTAATTCAAAATCATCTGGCAGTTTAATACCATGAAATCTAGGAGATAAGGTATCATATCTAAGGAGGTAAAATAAAGCATCTGAGGCAATAATAAACAGACCAGGGGCGAGAGGGCAACCCTATCTAATGGATCTAGTAAGTAGGATAGGATGAGAAAGATTCTCATTAACCTCAATTAGGGTAGAAGCATCTTTGAGGAGGACTTGAACATACCTACAAAACTCACTAGGGAAACCAAAAGCATTAAGCATCACGAGGATGAAATCCCATTCCACCCTACTGTAGGCTTTCTCAAAATCAACTAGGAACATGGCAACATCTTGATTAGATGATTTGGACCATTCCATAGACTCCCAGCTAGTGAAAAGGTTTTCCAAGATATATCTACCCTTAATGAACCCTGTTTGGGTAGAACAAATGAACTTAGGAAGGATTTTTTCAAGACGAGAAGCAAGTACTTTGGCTAGGATTTTATAGGAGACATTGAGAAGAGTAATTGGTCGCCAATTTTTAATAAGGGCTTTATCACCATCTTTTGGGATAAGTTTCACAATGTCCATATTACTGGACTCCCCAAGGGTGCTAGTTTCAAAATCTTCTGAGTATAAGTCATAGAGATCTTTAGTGATCCATTCAATATTAGCTTTATAGAATTCAACGAAAAGCCCATCAGGGCCTAGGGCTTTGTTGTCTTTGAGCGTGTTAATGGCATCAGTAATTTCTTGAAGGGAAACTCTGGTTTTGAGAAGGAAAGAATCACTCTCAGAGATCATGTTGGGGATGATGTTTTTACATTTATTTCTAATATCTTTTGAAGCCTCACTATCTTCTGAGGTAAAAAGAGTCTTGTAGAACATTTCAAATTCATCAATGATATCATTGATATTCAAGAGCTCCTTATCCTCCACTATGATTCTGTCAATTCTTTCTCTGTTCTATTTATGCTTGAGAAGGTTGAAGAAAAGTTTGGATCCTTTGTCTCCATAATGGAGGCAGTGATTTCAGGCTCTGATGAAGGCACCCCTAATTTTAGTCTGTTGACTTTTCCTAAGGGAATCTCTAGCCTAAGAAACTTGTTCAGTGAAGGTAGAGGAGGAAGGATGCGATTGGATTTCCTGTTCAAACAAGTGAAGACATTCAGTGAGAATGTTTTCCACATATCTATAATCCTTGGCCTTCTTCTGGCCAAAGGTTTGAAAAACCTTCAGCCATGAGGAAATATTCATATTTCATCTAACAGTGTGAGAGTGAAACTAATTCTGCATGTTAAAAAGTCTAACCATTTTTATGGCAATTAAGACATCCTGATCTTTTAAAAGGGAGGAATTGAGGATAAACTTCTTATTACAAGGATTATTGTTGGTGATGGAATCCCTAGTATTGATGTTAGATATGATGGGATAATGGTTGGATAGATTAACAAGAAGGACATAGACTGAATTCCCCAGATGGTTGGGAGAAAAGAAAAAATGGTTTTTATTGACATAGAACCTATCTAATCTAGAGTAGATTCAGTTAGGTCCTCGTTGATAGTTGCACCTAGTATACTAGAGGTCAGAAGTTTCAAATTTGAGGCCATCGAGGGGGTCAAAAAGTTGTAATTGTTGTTTAAAACTATCCCAATGAGACTTCTCAGGGATTTTCCACTCAAAAGGGATACCCCCAGCCTTATCATCTTGATTCTGAATCATGTTAAAATCTCCAACAACAACCTAAGGGATATTTGGGAGGGTATTCAACCATTCCCAGAGGGAGATCCTTTCCTTAAAGTCATTGGGACCATATAGGGAGCACACACCAAAGGAAGAACTTCTAATATCTAGGATAGCCCAGGCCACTCTATTACATGGGGAAATGCCCCTATCTTTAACATATCTCACCCATTTAGGGTTAATGAGTAGAGAAACTCCAGCCTTTCCTTTAGGATGGTTAGTATAGATTTTGATTGTATCTCTCCAGATACAATCAAGAGCAGAGTTAAGAGAAAAATCTACAACTTTAAGTTCTTTAAGCATTAGAAAATCAGTATTACTATGACAATTCAAAAACATCTTAATAATAAACTTCCTATTAGGAGACTCGGGGCCTCTAATATTTCATGAGATGAACTTCATGGGGAAAGAGGGTTAAGAGGGCTGTTAGGGAGAACATTATGATCTCCAATCTTATTTTTATTCTTGGAACCGGCGGGTCTACCTTTCTTCTTGGTTATAGATAAACCTTTCATGAGGTCATCATCATCCTCGCTTCTCTCAGTTTGGTCAGTCTTAAATTCAGGACTATCTTTGATGTTATATCCAGACACTTGGGTTCCTGGAAAGCCAGGGAGCAGTGAGCTAGACTTCATGTTTTTTGATCCCCTATTAGCATAAATAACTTCAATAACTAGATTGTCCTCTATCTCATTAAGCATAGAGGTCGAGGGGTTGGTGATGATATCATCAGGGGAATGCCCTATAGAAATATTAGGATCGAGACTTTTGGGAGTCTCAGATGTACAAATATTTACTACAGGATCATCACTCATGGTAATATCACCAACCCTACTATCATCATTTCCATCCGGATTTAAAACCACAAAGTTTCTCAATGTTTGGATTTCAGTTGGCACGTCTTCAATCTTTAGGGTGGGGTGATCCTTAAGGACCAAAAATTGGTTAGTGTTTTGATTAACAACCTGGATTTTCTCCACGGCAAGTTGTTGAGCATTTTTGCATCTACGTTTCCTTGTTGTGACTATCTGGAAGCCATCAGAGCTTGACTCCATAGGGTTTTTATTGGAAACACAACTAAGATTACAAGGTTCAGAGACTTCAAGTGTGTTGTCATCAACAGTTGGGATAAGTTTGTCAGATTTAGAACCAGAAGTCGAGGCTGGGGTGGGAGATTTTTTAGGTTTATTATCATGTCCGACCGATTTAAGATTATGTGCATTTGAAATTGAATCCTTACCAATGTTAGGGTTTCATGGGTTTATGTAGAGTTAGCCTTGGGTTTCCTTCAGTTAATAATAAGGCAGTTTTTTCTAAGATGTCCTTTTTTGTAGAGAAAACATGTGTTTAACCCACCAAGAATTTCCACAGGGCAAGAAAAGATGTCCCCATTGATGTTAAGGTTAAGACAAGGCGGGATATTGACTCCAGGTTTAATGGATATGATCATCCTAGCATCAGGATTGGGAACGGGTCTGGTGGTTTCATCTATCCGGACTATTTTCCCACATGGTTCCAGTAGTTGACGTAGAAAGCACCAAAGGAAGGGAGGGACATCTTTGAGGATGACCCATCTACGGTAAGATAGTGCAAGGACTTCTTCATTGACCGCCTCTTGTGATCGGGCTAAAGCACGAAAGGAGGTTTTGCCAACCGTTCAGTACTGCCATTTAAGGGCCTCAATCTGAGATTCATGGTTATTAAAGAAAATAATATATAGACCTATTTGGATTTGCCTACAAAATGAAATCTTAAGCCCTAGTTTCAAATTCCAGAGGTTATGAAACCAATCGTCTAGGAAGTTCCTAGGCGGACATCTTTCCACATCAACATAAGCAAAGAAAATAGCAATATCACTTAACCTATATTTTTCCAAGGCAATTTCATTCAACATTTCATCATTTGGAAAAATGACGAACTCATTCGAGGTGATGGTAGGGCTCTTACCTTCTTCACTGGGTCGTTCGCCTCTAGGAATTGAAAGAAATCTCACAGAAGAGGGCACACCATTACTGGTTGGAGCAACCATTTTCGTAAAAGATTTCTTGAGGTTTGAATGAGTTGTTTCAGTAGGGTTAGGGGTAATAAAGGTAGGGTCATTCGATTCTGGCTCTATTGGGAGCCGAGGGCAGGTCGCACAAGCGATCAGGAGGGAGTAATAAAGTCTCGAAGGGCAAGGAAGAAACACACTCAATCGCCAAGAAAAAAAGTAAGAAAGAAATTGTAGAAGGAGAATAAAGAAAAAAAAAAACCGCATGAAGGATATTAACTCCTCCACATCACCACAGAAGAAGCCACCACGAAATAGTTAGAATTAGGGATTCGCATCAAAATTCGCATTTTGCATCCAATTTTGCATCCATCTTCCTTATTGGATATTTGGATTTTAAATTGATTCTAATATTATTTTATTTATCTCTGAAAAAGTGAGTTATACTTTGAAAATAAAATTCATTTTTGCAACACTTAGTCTATTTTCTTCATTGTGCTCTCAAAATCCCTATGTACTGATCTTGGATTGATGAGTTTGAGAGATTCCTTGACTAGCTTTTTGTAGAAGATGGATGGATGGATTTGTTGTGGAAAATGCTTCTTGCTACTCCATTTTTGTGCCCTCATTTTTTGTATGTGCAATTTTTGGCATGTGCAATTTGATCTCTATTTGAAGTTTTGGCAAATTGAGAGGTAAGAATTTTGATTTCTATTTCTTTCCTCCATCTTATTATTTAAAACTTTTTGGTAATGATTTGTTTATTCAAACAAAAAATACTTTAGTTTGAAATCAAATCATTTTATTGTTTAATTTCAAAGATCCCAATTTGGGATTTGAAAACTTGGTTTTATGAAATGAAATGTTGCCCAATTTTGTGTAGAGTGAGTGTTTGATGGATTTTATCTTGATATTGTGTTTTTGTGCATATTTCCTCAAATGGGTCATCTCTTTCTATTTCTTATTCTAGAAACTTAGAATTTTATGTGTTTTTGGAGGTCCATTAAAGGTGGACAACCTCTTGAATTGGTTTTGGGTCAGAAATGGATTTATAAAAAGTAGAATTTTATTGTTTTGAGATGTAATTCTATTGTGGAATAATTATATTATATATGAAAAAATTTATATGGGATAAAATTTAATATATTCTCTTGGTATTTGGATGATTGAGTATATCATGTGGTTATGTGTGAAAATGACATTCTCAATATTAGATCATGCAAATTAGTTATATTAGGCACATTTGAATATGTTGCTTTATTTTTTATTTTTTATTTTTGGTAAAAGGCCAAAGCCAAAGATATTTTATTTATTAAAAGGTAGATTACAAAAACATTCAGTTCGGTGTAGGCACTGGTAGGAAAGAACGGAATTAAGAAAACGTCCAGTCTCACCTAGGACTTGTTCAATCTAGAAAAATATAGTTATTCGGTAATTACATACCCCATTAGTTACTGGGGCCAAAAAATATCCAGTCTGACGTTATTTAATAAATATATTTTGTTCTCTTATACTGTTACAAACTACATCTTTTGAACTATCCAGGCATCCTCAGATTTACATTCCAAACTCGATATAGAAAACAAGAACCACCCCTACCCAACCATCAATCTGTCAGAGCTATATTAAGTGCCAATTTGCATCAGTCTTCTATTCTGGCCCTCTTTCCTCCTCCTCTTTGGTTTCACATGTAGGCTGGGGATCAGTCAGACATCCCTTTCTTCTACATATAGAGTTAGTAATATGAGCAAACTTTTAAAAATTAAATGCAAATGGTCTAATGAATATGAGCCTTGGCCTGTAGCTTCACAGATAAGAAAGTCAGAAGAATAATATTCAAACCAATTTTTCCATTGGTAATTCGCTAAAAAATCAGCCGTGTTGAGGTTAGAATGCCAAAAAAACCCTACACCTAAAAGCCACCTTAATGAAGAAAGAATGTCCAGTCCATTTTACTTCTAAACTGCATAATTCCTTAGTCTTACTGGAAAGACCGACTTGGGCAAGACATTCAAGTCTATAAATAAATTAACGCAATAATGAAAAGATTACCATAATCAACACAAAGATGTTGCAAAAAGCTATAAATCCCATTAGGAACATCCCACTCTGGGGAAATCCCTCCATATAATAACAAAGCTTGTCTACTCACTAAGAAAGGGAAAACCATTACCACAGATTCATATGAATAGATGCATTTATCTAGATGCCTATGAGATAGGTAAAATTAATAATCCTGCTATACGGAAAATCCTTAAAGATGCTAAAAAATATAATAAACCAAACTTCTAATCCTTTGGTCAGCAATCGTTAAAAGATGAAAGGATTTGCTTGTAGATGGTTATTGAGATCTATATTTCATAAATTTGAAGAAAAAAGGGGGGGGAGGACCTTAAAATATATTTACCTGAAAATATGTTTTGCATTGGACCAACCATATATATATATAAATAATTTACCTTAAAAAAGAAAATTGATTACTTCCTCTACAAATATCAAAGAAAGAAGGGTAAAAATCATGAATATCTAACTCTGGAAGAATTGGTGACATCAGAAATCCATATATATATATATATATATATATATATATATATATATATATATATATATATATATATATATATATATATATATATATGAGATTAGGTAAATATCTACATAGAAATATATATCCTAGAGATCTGCAAAGAGGAATATTAAATGTAAAAGTAATGCCTGAATAACCTTGAGCTTCCAAAATGCAAAGAGCCAACTCGGATAGCTTACATTAGATAATATGTCCAATAAAAGAGTTAAAAGAAAAACATATAAACCATATGCTATCCCCTATTACACAGGACCAACTTTCATTGATAGACGCCAAACATTCTAATAAAGGGTTTGTTATATGCTAATTAGTTTTAGAAACAATAGTTAAAGTCTTTGCTTGGCCATACTAATAAAGAACAAAATTACCAACTTGCCCTGTAAGAGTACTGCTTATCCAATATTCCTGACACTTTCCCTAAGGTCTGTCAGATCTTTAACCAAGTTGGGGTCCCCTTCCAAACCTTCCTTTGCAATGTAGACCTCCAACTAGTCCTTGCGGCTTGGCTTATGGATTTCATAAAAATACATTAGAAATTCCAGGTTCCTTTGGTAGACTGGTCTCTCCACCCAAAACCCGTCAAGGTCCTCAGAATAAATGATAGGGTAGGTGGTCACTGGACTATTATTGATCATTAGCATGTCACAATTTCCAGGCCTAGATATTGTTAAGTCATTCCTGATGTTGACCATAACTTTGTCCAGATCCAGCAGGATGTCCTTATTGAAAATGTGGCAATAGAGTTTTGTCAATTTGGTTCGGTCGTTGAAGGTAAGTGTTAGAGTAAAGTATTAATTATGTTAATTAATCTTTACTCCCTTCTTAAGATGTCAACTTCCTTTTGCTTTAGTTAAAAGCACATGTACTAGTTGTTCTAAACTCATGCATTAGTCATGTAATAGTTAAACTGATTATTACATGCACTAGACTTTGCCTTTCAAGGCTTTCGATCTCCTTTATAAGGATGATCTATTGTACATTCAATTCAATCATTATATTGAGGATATTTTCTTCTTCATATTATGAGTCAAACCCTTGCCCTCTTCTTGTCTCTACTTCCTTGTAACATGTTTTTGTATGCAGGTGATCTTTGGGTTTTGTGAATTTGTATTGCTCAAATCCTATATGGTATCAGAGCATAATCTACTACAACTTGTTCACGTTTGAAGGATTCAAATTAGGGATTTTTTTTGCTGATTTGAGAGGTTTTAGTATTCTCTGTAAGATGTTTATTTATTTTTAGCACTTTTTATAAAGAGGGTTTCCTGTCAGATCTGGGGGGACCTATTTTTTTTGGTCATCTTGGCCTCAAACAAACCTCACAGTTGCGTTCAGAGTGTCCAAGAACCCCAAGATCCATATAAAATTTGTCAAATTTGGACAAAGTTGGATTCTGTGAGAAAAAAATTTGCAATCAGCTCCGACACGGATCCTGAGGTGATCAGTATTTTTTGGAGCACTTATGGCTCAAACGAACCTCACGGTTGTGTCCAGAAGGCCCGAGATAGTCAAAATCCATATATAACTTGTCCATTTTTAACAAGTTGAATTCTGAGGCAAATTATTTTTGCATACCAGGGGCATACAACCTTGGCACGTGGATCGAGGCATGATTTTATATATATATATATATATATATATATATATATATATATTTTGGGGGGGGCGGGCACCCGGGCACCACCCCGCGGCCTCCGCAGAGCCGCCCAGTCGCCGCCTCAGCGGCCACCGCCATCGCCACGCCCCGGACTGCAGACCGTGCCGCCCGCCGGAGACTCACCGCTAACGGCGCCACCACCTGCTGCCTGATGCCCACCAGAGACAGCGCCACCACGTTCGCCGCCCGCTGCCCGGTCCGCCCGGTCTACCCAGCCCCCAACCAAGTGCTCATGGTCACATGGGAGTCCAGCCACCTGGCTCCAGGCCCCTTTTATGAGCCTCTGGTCACCCACGTGACCAGGGCCTAATTTTTCAACCCCCATGTGTTTAGAGCTATGACGGCCATTTGGCTGTTAATTTTAAGCTCTAAGGTTGATGACGTCAACAGACCTTTGCATCATTTTTTTGGTTTTTTAAGGGTACCTGGGCCTTTTTTTGCAATATCTCGGGTATACGGGATCGTAATTGGGCATGCGATATATCTTCAAAAAGATGGTTCTGAGCCTGATCTAATTTTGCTAGTATGGTTTTATGATTTTTCCATTTTGATGCTCTTTTTTTCTGTCAAAGTTAGATGTTCTCTGCGATCTTGGCATTTTAGACCTCTTGCTTTTCGAGATCCGTTTCTCTTGCATCCGGGCTCCATTTTTGGCAAATGAGATATTGCCAAAAATCTCTTTCTGATCTTTTATCAGATCT
The DNA here is from genome assembly GCA_027943335.1 of Chamaecyparis obtusa. NCBI lineage: Eukaryota > Viridiplantae > Streptophyta > Pinopsida > Cupressales > Cupressaceae > Chamaecyparis > Chamaecyparis obtusa. The sequence continues at coordinate 2,657,332 of BSBK01001812.1, forward strand.
GATGGTTTCATGTGGTTTTTTGTCCTTTTTCTGACGTCACCCATCCTCAGATCCTTGCAAACACTTTCTTTGGGCCCTCTAGTGCAGCTGTTGGTTTTTTGCTCATATCTTGAGCATACGGTGTCAAAATTTGGCAAACAAGATATCATCGGAAAGATGATTCTGAGATATTTCTAGATCTGGTGGAGATTATATTTTCTGGTTTTATTTTTTTGATGGTGTTTTTCTCTGTCAAAGCCAGATCTTCAGTTTTGCACTCCGGGAGCTCTATCTTGCACATCCGGACTCCGTTTTTGGAAAATGATATATCATTGGAAAGCTTGTTCAGAGAGATTTTTAGTGCTATGAGTCATTATTCTAGATTCTACTCCAGGTTCATTTTATTTAGATTCTTGCTTTTTTGCAGTCTGGTGGATATCTTGGTTGTTTCAGGTCCCGGGATCTCTTCCCTTTGAGGAATGGCTCATCTTAGGTTGCTCTTTTGGTTCAGCAACCTTTGATCTTCTTTGAGCAATGTATACTTCACTTTTGTAGCATTCTTTTATGCACACGCACTGAGATAAAGTGCCATTCTATTGCTTTGATGGGATCTTGCACATGTTCGTGCTATTTGTACTCACACTCCATTATAAAGTGCCATGGGGGGTTTGATGTTTGCCTTTGATTTCCATCTACCTTTGTCAAGTGAGTGTTCCTTCCATGACATTAGCCTCAGGTATCTCTATTTGTGTTTGTACTCTCTCTACACATTCGATGTTTCAGATTCATCTTCATCATGCAGTTCATATTGGATGATCTTTTCAGTGTATCTCTCATTACTCCCTTGTCAGCAGTATGGGGGGGTTTCTACTATTGGTTCTACTGCTTCCTTGGTTTGATTGTGTGAGCCATGTATTTAGTATTTGATCATATGTACTAGGCGGTTGCAGTGGCTGGGTACCTATGCATTCCGGTGAGATGGATCATTTACCATATGGACACTCTTTTCTTTCCTATTTTTGGATGCACTCTTCCAGCTTTGATTGATCAGCTCTTCAGGCTTTTGGTGTTTATGCCATTTGTATCTTCGAGTTCAGGTGTTTTGCCTTTGTTTGCCTCCTGATTTGAGTAGTGTTATTTGAGGGCACTCATACAGATTATAGTCTTCTCTACCTAGTCATATTTCTGTGGAGGATCTTCAGTTTCTTCTTGACAGAGTTTGCAGTTTCATGCTTCAGTGATGTTGTACATGTTCATCTTTGTTCCTATTTTCTGGAACATTCCTAGTTTTGGAGGCTTCTTCAGTCCTTCAGACTAGTCTTTGTCTCTTTCTGGAGTAGAGTTTTTCCCATGTCATTTTCTCCATTTCTCCACTTTTCAGAGACTCTCTTTTGTACTTGGGTACCTGATCAGGCCTTTGTTGCTGGGACCCATTTGCTTTCTTCTTGCATTGTTTGTAGATGCATTGTTTCTCATCTTAAGGGGGGGTATTAGAGTAAAGTATTAATTATGTTAATTAATCTTTACTCCCTTCTTAAGATGTCAACTTCCTTTTGCTTTAGTTAAAAGCACATGTACTAGTTGTTCTAAACTCATGCATTAGTCATGTAATAGTTAAACTGATTATTACATGCACTAGACTTTGCCTTTCAAGGCTTTCGATCTCCTTTATAAGGATGATCTATTGTACATTCAATTCATTCATTATATTGAGGATATTTTCTTCTTCATATTCTGAGTCAAACCCTTGCCCTCTTCTTGTCTCTACTTCCTTGTAACAAGTTTTTGTATGCAAGTGATCTTTGGGTTTTGTGGATTTGTATTGCTCAAATCCTACAGTAAGCATGGCAATTATAATTAGAATTGCAGGGATATCAGGGTTTGCGTGATATCTATCCTTTCATTAGATGAATTGGTTGCCCAGACTTTACAAGATTTCTCTCCAAATGACTTTGTTCTTCACCTCCATGATCTTTCTTATTCTATCCATGGTAATGTCAGTATCAAAGGCCATTTGTCTATTAGCACTTCAAAGCTTAATAGGGGTCTCCATCCCTCAGCAGCTACCCTATTCTCTCCTCTAATTACTTCATTGAGAATTAAGCATAAGGAGGCATCTAAACCTCCTTAAAAACTCTTGTGTCCTGATTATAGAGCCCACCACCAGTAGAAATATATTCCAGTTGTAAATTAATCATCATTGTAAATTCACCTTCAGTTAACTATTCATTAGTTGGCGTGAGCCTTCAGCAAAAGGACTCTTGCATTGGGTGAAAGAGAGGTTGCCAATACATACTACTGACATGCCATCATTTCCTAATATCTTCATTAAATATCCTTTGTCCTTCAAGAAAAATGTCTAATCCAATGTCAGTCATCAATGCTGGAATGAAACCTATCTAAAACTAGACCTAAAGATAACAAAAACTAAGGGCTAAGATAAGGTGGTCGGGCATGAAACCCATCTAATTAACTACTATAATCCCTACACTCTACAACCCATATGAAATAATCTTATGTTGAGGGTACACCTAAGCAAGGTTAAGAGGGAGGATCACCTAATCGAAAAATTAGCAAAGAATGAAAGATTTCCCTATTCGGCTAAACAAGATGTTGTTGGTCTAAAGTCTAAAGTTTAGAGGCATTCTACTAAGGGAAAGAAATAGCCTAACCTGATATAACAAAGCCCATCTAGAATCAAAGAATTCTCATTACTACCAATACTTAAGGCAGTTGCATTCGGTTAGTTACCGAAGAGATAGATAAAGTTACCTGACTTCTAATCCTTAGGACAACCATTCACAAAAGGTGAGTAGAAATGTCTATAGGTGATCCCTAAGTACTGACTAACATTTGATACAAGAAAATACTCGGGCCATAATTTGATTACCATCCTAATGGCTCTACTATGGGAAAAGAAAGATCTTGGTCCAACCTTTTATATATAAATATTATAAATATTATATATATATATGAGTGAATATGCCTGTTTATGATCAATGGAGACTAAATTCCATTAGTGTAAAGAGAAAAAGGGGAAGTAGCCTAAAAAAAGACTCTCTAGGTTTATGTATAACATCAAGTCGTCCTAATATATATACCTATAATCACATAGATTATAGGTATATATATTAGGACGACTCGATGTTATACATAAACCTAGAGAGTCTTTTTAAAGGCTACTTCCCCTTTTAAGACTAAATTCCATTAGTGTAAAGAGAAAAAGGGGAAGTAGCCTAAAAAAAGACTCTCTAGATTTATGTATAACATCGAGTCATCCTAATATATATACCTATAATCTATGTGATTATATATATATATATATATATATATATATATATATATATATATATATATATATATATATATATATATATATATATATATATATATATATATATATATATATATATATATATATATGACTGTATGAATGTATTATATTGATAAGAATATATATATATACTAAAAAATGGACCATAAATAACTAATTAATGATAATCTTTGTAGCTAACATCAATTCATTTCCATATCAAACCTAAATGATGGTCGAAAAATCTTTGCAGGCCCTGATCAGACTCTTAAAACTATGAGTATCACCCTATACCCATTTTGGTGCCATCTGCCCCTAGATTTTCTAGGTTGTCTGCTACACTATTCCCCTCTCTAAAAATATGGTTAATCATATAATGCTTAAAGAGGAGAAGAATATCCATTATCCGATTAACCATACTATCTAACTGCCAATTCAAGGTCTTCCCCTTTTTAATAGCATTGATTACTAAGGAGGAATCTCCTTCTATCTCAATCTTATCCAAACCTAACTTGCGACAAGCTTTAAGACCTTCTAGCAAGGCGGTAAATTCTTCTGCATTATTAGTTTGAATCCCTATAGGATCTGCTAGATGTTAAACAAGTTTCTTTTCCCAATTATGAATGCAACATCCTATTCCTACGATTCCCAGGTTACCTCTAGAGGCCCCATCAAAGTTTAATTTATGCCAACCAATTGTTGCAACTCTCCAGACACACTCCTTTCTCAATTGGTTAGATTCTTTCTTCTTGAATTCCCCCAATGGGGGAATTTCAAGCCCAACCCATCTATTTATGATCTTATCATCCCATGAGGTGAATCTCACTTCTTTCAGCTGAAGGTTACTTTTATTAAAGGTTTCCACAATGGAGGCCTCCATTTTATTTGAAAATTAGTCAAACTTCATTTCCATATCCTTAATTATTCTTCTGTTACGCTCTTTCCATATCTCCCAGATTATCCGAGATGGAGCCACCATCCAAATATTACCATAAAGATCTTTTCCAGAGTTTCTTGGCCAAAACTTGAACATATCCCCTATTATGTTTGGAAGTGCTGATTTCCAGTTAAGTTTGAGCATAAGCCAAACCCAACATTTATTATAAAATTCATAGTTTAGAAAGATATGATCAACAATTTCTTCCATTTCTTTACATAAAACACATCTAGATGGACTATGAAAGCCCATTTTCTTGAATCTTTATGCGGTTAGAATTTTATGTTGCAAGGCTGCCCATGCAAACATCCATGCCTTGGGAAGACACTCCTTATTATAGCATAGATCCAATGGTAGCTCGAGGTTATTAAAATTATGGGTCCTATAGACAGCTTCATACCCATCTTTCGTGTTATACTCTCATGTCTTTGAACCTATCCATACTATCATATCTTCCTTCAGACTAGGTGAAATAAGTCTCTCTGAAAGGATTGTCTTCAGTTTAATTCTAAAATTAGATGGAATCCCTAGATCCTCTTCTACCTTCCAGCTCTAGCCTAATGTTGGATTACCACTGGGGATGTCCATATAGTCTCTAACATAGATTCCTACCTTGTCTTTGAGAAGGACAATAGAATTTTGGTCATCTATCAAGTTTTGAAGAATAGGATATCCTCCCCAAGAGTCTTCTCAAAACAATGCCTTCCTCTCATCCCCAATGCTCTAGGAGACCAAACTACTAATGATAGGTCTGCATTCCTTGATAAAATTCCAAAATCTTGAGCCACCCGGGGTGGCCTCATGAAGAAGAATGATCATAGGGTCGTTCCCTTCCAAGTATTTATTCCTAATGATTTTTACCCACTTTGCCTCAGGATCCTTAATCATCTTCCATATCATTTTAGCTCCTAACCCAAGGTTTTGGTCTCTCATAATTTTGAGGTTAATCCCTCCATCCTTCTTTTCCCTACAAATCTTATTCCAAGCGATTAAGGCAAGCCTATTTCTATCTACAACCCCTTGCAAATTTTTTTTTATTAATTTTTGATTCAGTTTCTTATCTATCTCTGATGTCAATTTACAATAGGATGTTTGAAAAATAGGGATTGATGACAGGACTAATCTCATCACAGTCTCCCTTTCTGTAGAGGAGAGCCATTTAACTTTCCAGGAAGCCACCCAATTTTCCATCTTGGACATAACCTCCTTCCAAAGAAATGATTTTTTGCTCCCCTTATCCAAGAGTTGTCCTAAATATTTTCTAGGGAGAGAGCCTTCTCTAAACTCTAAAATATTTAAAATCTCTCTTTTTAGATCATCTGTCATGTTAAAGAAAAAAATCTCTGACTTCTCACTACTTATTAGCTTCCCTGAGGCATCTGAGTAACCCTTGACAATCTTTTTAAAGGTTCTTGCCTCTTCTGCGCCAACTTTCCCATAGAGCATTGTGTCATCTACAAATTACTGGTGAGTAGTTGGTTCTATGTTTCTAGTGACTTTTAAACCCATAATTTTCTTCTCATTCCTAGCCTTACACAATGATCTCCCTAATACTTCTGTCATAATTATAAACAAGAAGGGCAGGAGGGGATCCCCCTATCGAAGGCCACGAGAGATATCAAAGAAACCTTATGGAGAGCCATTGATTAAGATAGATATTTTAGGGGTAGAAATACATTCATAAACTAGATTAATCCACTGCTTAGAGAAACCAAAGGCATCTAAACATTTGCATAGGAATCTCCAATCAACTTTATTGTGAGACTTTTTTTATATCTATCTTTACTAACATACTTGGTATCTTATTACATTGTGTCAAGTGGATTGCCTCCTGGCCTATGATTACTCCATCCAAAATCAACCTACCAGGCATAAAGCTTGTTTTTCCCTCGAAAATAATATCAGGGAGTACCTTTTTCAATCTATTTGCTAGAGTTTTTGCTAAAATCTTATAAGTAGTGTTACATAAAGAAATCGGTCTGAATCTATCCAAAATTTTTGCATTTTCTACTTTGGGAATTATGGCCAAAAAAGTGTTGTTCATTTCCTTTAGAATATGACCTGAATTTCTAATGTTTTCCAAGACATCTGTGACATCCTCCCCCAAGAATGACAAATAATATTGGTAAAAGAAAGTAGGGAAACCATTTGATTCCGGTGATTTATCCAGGTGAAGTTGTTTCAGGGCCAACTCAACCTCCCCCTTTGTGATTTTTGCATTTAGTGCTTTATTTTGATCCCTGCTAATAATAAAGGGGATGTTACTAAAAAAATCCTCCTTGGCGTTCAGTGTTGAGGTATTGCCATTTAACAAGTTCTAGAAGTAGGTGACTACCTCCATTGTTAATTCCTCGGGCTTATCCACCAATTCACCATTATCCTTCTTAAGAGAGCCTATTCTATTGATTTTCCATCTAATCCTAGTGCTATTATGAAAAAATGTGGTGTTCTTATCTCCTTCCTTAAGCCAAGTCTCTCTAGATCTCTGCCTCCAAATGATTTCCTCCTTCGCCAGAATATCCTCATATTCATTTAATAAGGTTTTTTCTCTCAAAAAACTTTCTTGATTCATACCTTCCTCAAGAACTAACTCATTTAGTTCATAAATTTCATTTTTAATCTCAGCCTTTTGTGTAAAAATATTCCTGAAACAATCTTTATTCCATTGTTTTACCTGGTTCTTCACTGATTTTAGTTTTTCAATAAAGACAAAGGCCTTGGAGCCTTCAATAACTGCCTCCCTCTACCACTACTCTATTAGGGCTTTTAGCCCTTCCTCCTTAAACCACATTTTTAAAAATTTAAACGGGCATCTAAATGGATTAGTCATTTCCTTCATCCAAAGGGATACTAGAAAGTGATCCGATCCTGAATCAGGGAGGATCGTAGATTCTAACTCAAAATCAAACTCCAAAATATTCCCCTTAAAGAGGAATCTATTTACTTTCTCAACAATATAACTAAAGCTTGATCTCCTATTAGTCCAAGTAAAGGGCCCATTACTTGATTTGATATCCATTAAATCATTATCATTGACCCAATTTCTAAATGCCAACATGGTCTGGGAAGATCTTCCCAAGCCCCCAAACTTTTCTTTCTCATCTAAAATAGCATTAAAATCCCACCCACTATAAATGCCTACCTAGGATTCATTTGGAAAAAAATGGTAATCTCTTCCCAAACACAAACTTTTTCATTTAGGGACACATGGCCATATATGTTTATTAATATACATTCTAGAGCCCCATTTAAGCTTTTAACCTTACCTCCAATCCAAAATATACCCCCCCAACCTTACAAAAATCACTTTTCTTGGGTTCCAAAGTATACCAAGACCATCTGAGGCCCCCCACCAAGGGTTCACAGATGGCTTCCCATCCTCCTAGATTCCTTTTAATATTCTCCATCTCTTCACAACCTAGCTTTGTCTCCTATAATAGCATGATGTCTACCTCAACTCTCCTAAAAAAGTGCACTAAAATACATTATTTTTTAGGGGTGTTTAGACCGCTAACATTCCACGTGATTACTCTCATTTCCACATGGGAAGGATATTCCCCTTCCCTACATATAGGTTTGAAATCTTCACCTGCTTGACCACCGATGCATCTTTTAGTCTCAATTCATTCAGGGATTTCCTACCCCTTTTCTTAAGGTCTTTGGCACAATCAACTTTTTCCTTCCCCTTATCTTTGTAAGCTATGCCTAATAAAGAAACGTTATTATCACTATTGATCAATACCATATTCTCTTCCATGGATTCCTTATGAGTGATATCCCTTGACTGACCTACACCTACCTTTGTTGTGGGCTGGACCTTCTCATCTGACCCCTCATCATCTAAAGCATTCAACAACCTACTAACCACCTCTAGATTATTACCAGACATACCATTATCCTCCTCAATTATCTCTAAACCTATAAACTCAGACAAATCCTCTAGATCACCTCTTTCTATAGGTTGTAAATTCATATCCTACAACTTGTCATACTTATCCCCTGATACATCATCCTTACAGTCCCCCTCTAAAGAATTTTGCTCTATTAAACATAGCTCCCTATTAACCTCAATCCTCATCTTCTCCATCTATTCAAGGATATCTCTAAGGGAATATTTGTATTTATCAAAGTTGATATCTTCTTTACCTTCTCCTATCACATTGTTCTCTACCATCGTCAGATCTGCCTTAAAGGGTTCAATAGGAAACCCCATTTGTCTATCCCCTAAAAATCTAAGCCAATCCTTCTTTTTATCAACTAAACTTTCTTTTACCTGATGTTTAGGTGAAGTCTGTATTTCCAAAATCTCACCCTCCTCCAGGTCCAAAGACTCTTTCCCCCTAGAACTCTCTAACCAAAATCCACCTTGATTTTCTAGGAATTTGACCTCTACCCTAGTAGCTAGTTTACCGATAGAAGGGTTTAGACAAACCTTTTTGTTTTCTAAGGGACATGCTTCCCTTACTGGACCATTGTAGAAGACTGGTTGAATAATGTAAGAAAATTCTCTCGATTTTACCTCTACAAGTTTTAATTTTGTTATTGCGATATCTAATTTTACCACCATTATAACATTATGTTTTAAAAAATCACCTTCCTCCATACCTACATATTTCCCTAAACTATTTCCTATTCTCTTGATAATTTTTTTATTTATCAACTCGATAGAGAGATTACAGAGTAATACTGCTCTTTCTATTTGAAATTTTACTAATTTCCTAGGATCAAAGTTAGGTTTCCATTCAAAAAAAGTGAAACCCCCATTTTTAAAAGTGGGTGATTCCTCCTTCAGCAGTTTATTTCTTAATACCGTAGGGAATACAATGTAAAAGAAACCTTATGATAGAATCATGAATTTTACTTGATTAAATGTCATCTAAAACCAATCTATAATTTTTTCTATCCCTACACTGAAGCCATTCCATCTTGCAATGATCTCATATTTTTGGCATAACCTATGCATAGTTTTCATTACTCCTTCCTTGCATTCCATGATTAGGGTTTCCATATTTTTATTCAGATGAGAAACCATTTTATTTACTTGTTTCTCATGAGATAGGGTTTCCTTTCATAATGCTTCTTTCTCTTTCCCAGTGTGCTTTGGCAGCCTCCTTGATTTATCTAGAGACACCATTTCAGGCACCGACAAGTTTTTGTTCCCTCCATAGCGAAAATCCTAAATTTTATTAATAGAGCCTCTCCCAAGACTATCAGGAACCAATTTTAAAGAACCTTCCTCTATGTCCTGCAGTTTTTACAAGTGATTTTAGAGTAGAGGGAGGCTAGAAGTATATGTATATTGTCGATCAGATCTTGACCTCCACGGTCCTGGGTTTTCCCTACTTCTAGCCCACTTTCTTCCTTTAGTTTTTACACTTTGACATCCATGTTCCTTATATGTTAGAGGAAGGGGAGCCCAGTTACCACAAAATACAGATGAGAAGCCCTGAGATGCATATTTTGTCTTGCTAAAGAAATGCAATTGCCTTTCGAATACTGACCCTTTTCCATTTTTGCTAAAATCGAGGATTCGTCGATGTAGAGCCATAATTATGTCAATTTTTAAATATTTTTGAAATATGTTGCTTTAATTAATTATGCACATGCTCAAGAATATTCTCATACATATTATTATGCATAATTGAGCATATGTTTGTACATTCATGCTCTAGTTTAAGTTCACTTAGAGAGCCTAAATGTAGCATAGTCTAATTTAGTTAGGCTCTAGTTTGCACATTTTACATGGCATACGCTTCTAGTTTTCATATCTTAGCTTTAGTTTCTTATTTTTAGTAATAGTTATCTTTTGGATATTTTTAGCATTCTTGCTTTCTAAAAAGTAAGTCATTCATTCATTATAATATGTGTCAATCTCAATTTTATTTGTGCAATAAATCTAGGGTTGTTATAGCACTTATTATCTTTTCTTGGTCTCTTTTTTGTGATAGGTGTTTTTCTTGTAGATGATTCCTAGTTCCTATGGTTATTTCATCAATTCCTACATTCAATTGAGATGATTAGATGTAATTGAGATGTCTTGAATTAGGATTTGGCATGATCCAAATACTAGATAGTAGAGTGGGTCTAGGAGTGGCTTCCATTGTGCACATGACCCAAAGTGGTACACAAGAAATCACATTGGGAGTCTCTTAATCAAGTGATATACTTAACTAAAACTTGGGATGGAATTTAAAATTAATTAAGATAATTCGTTCCCCAAGCATGCTTTGAGTGCTAGTCCAATGATAAGTTTTGGGAAGGCATACCCACACATGGAGTGCTAGGATTATTCTATAAATACATGTCTACTCATGTGGCATTGATTCTTGTATAATCTTTATTGCCATATATATGAGAGAATGCGTGAACCGTGTGTTGTGTTTTTAGGAGCACACACAATGAAACTCCCTACACTTAGCAATCTAGTATCTAGGTCCTTGTAGATTGAGTAACACCCTATGGATTTATTGTTGCTTGAAGATTTTGGTTATTGCATTGTGACTTATGTCATATGGTGATTTTAGTGTTGCTCTTGCTGGTGTCTCCATGTCCTTATTATTGTCAATTGACGATGCATCCTCATTCTTTGATGTTTCTTATTGATTCTTAGGCACCTTAGTTGCTTTATTATTTCTCTAAGATGATAGTGATGCATTGTGAACAATGTTTTTATCTTGTTGTTTCTATGTTGATGCTACTTGGTTGAGTTTTTCATGTTGAAGGTATTCTCCATGTTGAGTGTTGCATTGATGTAAGCCTATAACTTCTCCCTATCTTCTTGTATGACTGTCTGGATCGTGTGACTATATCCATGAGCATGGTGGGGTGGACCTAAGGGTTTCACATAGCTCGTCGGCATTGCATCCCATCACTGGAGACTTGTAGACTTGGCTTTTTGGATTAGTTTGAGAATGCGTCTCTCATACTCTTTGTCATTGTACTCCTTTTTCTACATTAAATGTCATGATTTAAGAAATGTAATTGATTTAAAAGCTTTGTATATTTATAATTGTATTATTGGACACTCCACAAGGAGACATATATAATTAGATATTATTTTCATATATTTGTATTGGTTGGTGTGCCAGTAGTAGTATCAGTCACAACCTATGCTCTAGTATGTTCTTCAATTCTCATTGCATTATGGATCTTTTGTAGAAACACTTTGTTCAATGCATGAAATAAATATAGAGATTTTCTTATAGTGTGATAGAGTGTCTTAATGGTTCCTTGTTCCCATCTCACTATTAACATGTGAGGTCAGTTGATTTTTAGTGAAATTAGGTAGGATTTGGGAAGTTTAGAGGTTTATGATCATGCTATCAAAAGAACCTTTCTAACCTAAATAAAAGTGTTATTCTGATGAAAAAAAATCACCTTTCTAATGAAAAATTATATCCTTATAGTGAATAAATGCATCGGTTAGATTTGAAATTGCATACATTTAGCCCTTAAAATTGTAGTTTACTTTGAAGAGAATTTCATGAGTTCAAAGCATTCAATTGAATCTATTCCTATTTTGTTGCAAAGATAGAACAACCAAAAAATACTTATAGGATCTTTAAGAAGGTTTAGAGTTGGAGTGTGTGGATGCTTTTGGTAATAATGGTTGTGTTATCTCATTTGATCTAGCATGATAGTTGATAAGTGTATATTGTTTAGGGTTTGTGTGCCCTCATATGTGTTGAGGATTTCCCCTAGTGTGATGGTTTTCTTGTTGATCAATTTTTTCTATCATATATGTTTTCTAGCCTTTGAGAGACTCTATTTCTTTTTTCCCTAAAGGGACTACATGATTGTATGCTTTTTTATTAGACATTGATTTCAATTATTAACTCTTAATTGAGCACCACTTATCATATTATGGGTGAGTGTTGTGTTCCTTGTGATAGAAACATAATTAATATATGTTTATGGTAAGTTGACATTGTTACATCAATACTAAGAATAATACAAATTTGTGTAAATCATCATAGTAGGTGAATTGGGTTAAGGACATGTTTCCCCAATTGCATTATTTATTATGTTCATATGAGAATCCTTGTGGCTTACAACCTCATGGCATTAGGAAGAGGTTTATTCAATTTAACTATATTGTTTACATCTTATCATTATGATCATGGTTTCCTTTTTTTATTACCTTGTACTGTGAACCATACATTATTTTTATTAGAGTTGGTATCATTCATCATGTTGGTCATATCCTTGTGTGAACCTTGTTTTATCTAGTTTACAATTTTTAGACTTAACATAATTATTGTATCGTGATGCGAGTTTAAATGTGAGCCTTGTTTGGAACTCTCTATTTGGGATGTTCAGTCACCATTGTGCATGACAATTAGTAAAGTAACCCAATGTTGAATTCATCATGTATCTTGAATTGTCCCTATGTCGTGAACATGTGATTAAGGTGGATCTTGTGTATTAGATGTTTGTGATCATAATTATCTTGTGACTATGATATTTTAAGTAAAATAGAGTTATGTATTTAATATATTTTATTTTGGATGTGGTAATATTATTCCCTTGCATATGTGTTTTTTATGTAGGAGCATCTAGGGAGTAAGAGCGATCTTGTATCACCAAAAAATATTGTCTAGTTTTTCAGTAAGGGCTATCTTTGGTTAGGGTTACTATTTTTGCCAAGTTTACTATTTTTAGTAAGCTTTTAGTTTGAGCAAAAATTATCCCAATTACTTATGTGGAGGTTCATTTTGGATATATAATCTTGCTGGTAAAGTTTCATGGCAAGATCAAGTCTGATTTTGAAGGTTTTCTACTTTTATAGGGCAGTACAAAAACTTTGAACTCAATTTTGAAGGCCTTATAGGCTCTGAAAGTGGGTCAAGCTTAGCTTAGATGACACTTCATTATTATAAGGTTTAGAACACCTTGAGAGTTTTATGAAATAGGGTTATAATAGATAATTGGATCAACGGTTCACAAGTTATGGCTTCCAAAAGTTATGCCATCAGGACTCAAGTTTTCATACAAAAAGAAGAGAGAAAAATAACTTGAGGTGAGAAATTGAACTTTTGGGTGCTAAAATGAGAATATTTCATTTTCTATAATATTCTAAGGTGGTTAGTTGTGCTACTTATATAGGGATGAAGGGGGGTTTTAGGGCACAGTTCCAGAAGTGTAGATTGTGGCTCTATCTTGGAGATTATTGTAATGAAAATGCCCATGTGGTTGTAGCATATTACTTTTCTAAATATTGTAATGTAATTTTATTGAAGATAATATAAAGCGAGTATTTTTGTTCCTTCCATTGTTATGTTCTTACAATTTTATGTTTATTCCCTATTGTGTTGTGTGTGTTTGGTTAAATAAGAGGAGTACCCTTCATCACTTTTTGCATCAAGAAATTGTTGCATTGCAATAGAATAGTAAATGGTTGCAAGTAAGTAAGAATCATAATTCCTTCTTGTACCATCTTAAAATGGATGCACTCATCATTTAAGACATTTTATCTCTTGTCCTTTACCAAATTTATGGACCATGGATGGATTTGTGCTTGACCCCCTTCTTCTCCTGTTCTGTCCCATTTTTACCTTTTTCAACTATGTAATCTCTGAGACCCCAGGGTTATCTCCTTGTGGGATAACCCTGGAATAGGTTGACCTAGTTGACTTGTTCTAGAATAGGTCTACTAGGTTGACTTGTACCATAATAGGTCAACCAGGTTGACCTATTCCCCAGGGATTTTAAATCTTGGAGTGGATGTTGTCTCAGGGAATTAAATTGCAAAATAGGATGCCCTTGTCAGCTTGCTTTGTTTTTATGCCTAGAAAATAGTATAAAAGGAAGCCTGGGCACCTCATTTTGGATGGGAATTTTCACTATAGAAATCACACATGCAATCCCAAGCATTCAAGCATTCAAGAAAGTAGATTTTGATCAAGCATTGAAGGCATTCAAAGATTCAAGGATCCTTTTGTGAGCATTTCCTCTTCAAGATATAGCACTTTATTGGCCATCAAGAGAGGATATTTACATTGAGGCATTCATCATCTTCTTAATTTGTGCACATTTACATCTATGGCTCCATGATGTGGTTTTGGTAGATCTATTGCATTTGTGGATATTTCCTACATCCATTATTGGAAATTCAACATCTACAACATACAAGCATCACAAAATCCTTCTTGACGAGGGTTTCTACAAACAAGGTGAATACTTAAATTTCAATTTCAAGGTTGATTCTCAATCTAGGGCTTGACCAAGGCAAGCCCTCATCCACCCAAACCCAAAAATAAGCTTTTATGTGTGCAGGAACAGGATATCGGAATTACAACCACATATCTAGAAACTACTTTCTGAGATATTTTTGAAGAAGTTGGGTCAACTTTTCTACGATGTCCCAAGAACATGGTGACCTGGTCAACCTTTTCTAGAACATGGTGACCTGATCGACCTGTTCTTGGAGGTCTAGGAAAAACAACATTTTTTTGGTTTTATGTCATGATCTCAAATCTGCAGTCGAAAGTTTTGTCACAAGTTTAGATCTATAGTTTTTAGAGAAAAAAGGCACATTCATCTACACATTTCAAGGTGATTACTTTATCATTCATTTCATTTCCTAATCTAGACCTATTTTCACATCTTAATTGGGTTGATTGCTTACATTTAGCATCTAGTTCTATCTTACTTTCTGTATCATCTTAAAATGGAAGCACTTCCATGTTAAGAGTGTTTAGCCCTCCGAGTAGGTGTTTTGGGATCATTTCAAGCACCTTGAATGGGTCCCTAGCTTTGATCTGGCTTTTTCCCCATTTTCCACTTCTTTTCTGCAAGATTTTGGCATCCTGAACTGAAATTCTGGGATTCTTAACTTTTGGGTCAAAAGTGACATTTTGGGTCAAAGGTGGCATTTTGGGTCAAAGGGGACATTTTTGGGTCAAAGGTGACATTTTGGGTCAAAGGTAACATTTTGGGTCAAAGGTGACATTTTTGGGTCAATGGTGACATTTTTGGGTAAAGGGTGACATTTTTGGGTCAAAGGTGACATTTTTGGGTCAAGGGTGACATTTTTGGGTCAAAGTCAACCTCGACCCTGACTAGGTCAAGGTCTTAGGTCGACCCTGACTAGGTCAGGGTCAACCTCGACATTGACCCCTTTATCCAAATTTTCAAGATCCTTAATTTCTAGGCTTCAGGCTTTCGGGAAATTTATTTTCCCGCCTCCGGGTCGGCCATTTCGGGTTTCGGGATGGTAAATCCTTTAATTGCATTTAATCTAGGTATATTTTCTAAAGGTGAGGACATAATTGGGATTTAATTCTCCAAGGTGGCCCATCTAGAGGAGTGTGCCCTAGATCACTATAAAAGGAGGCCTTCCTCTCTCATTTTCACATCAAGTTTTCTCAATCAAGCTCTCAAGCTCTCAAGATCATCAAGCATTCCATTCAAGAAAGCATTCAAGTCTTCTTCTTCATCCAAGTTCTCCATTGAAGATCAAGGATTCAAGCATTCAAGCCATTGAAGGGATTTGGTTCATGCATTCAAAATTTATCATTCAAACCCTAGATCTAGCCATTATGATGGTGTGATCTTCCTCCAAGATCCTTTTTTCATCTTCAAGATCCATTTCCTTCTTCCATCAAGGTGGATTCCAAACATACAACCATGGAGGTTTGATTTACATTTATTGTTGTGTTCAAGCTTTCATATCAATATACTTGTTTACATTCAAAATACAATTGCATATCTATAGAATTGCATAGCTTCATTGTTAGATCCTTTTCTACTACTTGCTAGCATTCTCCATTTCAATTTCAATATTAAGGTTGATTCCAAACCGGGGTTTGACCAAGGCAAACCCCCCCAAAAAAAAACAAAGCCATTTTTTTTGTAGGTACAGGTGCAGAATTTTGGATCTAAGAGTAGATTTGGATACCCTTTTCGCTGAACTTCTGGGATCTGCGAACAGAATTCGAATCGGACTTGAAATAAAGAATGTGGTATTTGACCTTTTATGAGGGTCAAACCCAAGTTGAGCCATCTTGAGGAAAGATTTCTAGGTTTTGTAGATCTCGCAGTTTCAATTCAAAATGGTGAGAATCAACTATTTTTGAGATCATTTGACAGGGTTTTCAGCCGATTCTTTTTCGAAGGTAAGTACCTTTATTTCTTAATTTCAATATTAGTCATCTACATTTACTTTCTATATCAATACAATTTCATGTAAGTGTAAAATATTGGCTTTGGGGTCTCTTTTATGTGCAAGCCATTGCCCTAGGACCCCATACACTATTTTATCCTTTACATTTTGGTGAACCCGACATACTTACTCTCTTTCTTTTTGGTGTTAGATCATTTGTTTTCTTGCCTTAAGATTAGATTTATTTTATGCTCTTGCATTTACATTTCAAAAATACAAAAAAAATTTTTTGCAAAATTTCTTCAAAAATACAAAAAAATTTCATTTGAATGCATTTAGATATATCTAGATCTATTTTATATGCATTTCTTTATTCATTATCATGATGCATAAGTTGTTTCAAGTGTTTTTCAAATACCTTATGGATAGGGATGACAATCCTCCTATTTGGGATGAACCTTTAGATTTGGATATTGATTACTCTCTTACTCATGAAGCCATTGTGAATGACTCTACCTTTTGGGATGAACCCTTGGATAAAGAAATTGATTTATCCCCTTCTCATGAAGAATCTTTGATACAAGGGGATGATTTATTAATGGATGACATATTCATACATGATGATAACTCTTTTTCTACAACACACTCCCCTTATACAGACATTTTAGCGAAAGAAGATGATATTATAGATGCTTTACCTCCATTTGAGATTCCTTCTAGTGATGAGGCATTAGTGGAGAATGATATGAATTCCCTTAATGCTCTCCCTTTTAGTGATGATCCTATGGAAAATCAAGATCTTACCTCATCTCCTCCTAGGATGTCCTCTTTTCTTCCTTCTTGTGAATCTATTCGTAGTGTTGAGACAACTACAATGGTTTATCCTAAACCCTTGTTGACTGTCAAAGGTTGTCTTTGCATTACTATCAAAGGTAAACCTATGGAGTCTTTCAATGATCAAGATTTGATAGCTCACACATATCGTACAAGGAATAACCCTCAACCTAATCTAGTGGTTTCTACTTCTTTACCACCTTTTCAACCTATTCTTCCTCCTCCACCTCGTCTTCCTAGCAAGGAGTATGATTTGATAACCCAATTGCAAAATACTCCTACCAAGATTTCTTTATGGGAGCTTCTTCAAACTTCACCTACCTACTATGAAGCCTTGGAAAAATCTCTAGCAACTCTTCCCACTCCACCTCCTAATCAAGAGAACATCAATAAATTCTTACAATGCATGCATGCTACCCCGGGTCCTCCTGAAATTGTATTTACTCAAAAGGATTTACCTTCTAAGGAAGTTCAAAATCAGTATGATGCTCTTATGGTTGCTATTACTATCAATAAAAGTATTATTCATAGGACCTTGATTAATAATGGATCTGGGCTTAATATTTGTAGCATGGATATGCTCAAAGCGATTAACGCCGATCTTTTAACTATTCAACTTGACAATGTTGTTGTTCATGGCTTTGATAACATTGCTAAGAACACTTTAGGCATCATTACCTTACCTATCAAAGTAGGACTGATCATCTTGAATACTCCTATTCATGTTATGCCTAGACCTCTCAATTATAATCTTCTTTTGGGTAGACCTTGGTTGCATGAGATGCATGCCGTTCCTTCCACCCTTCACCATAAAGTCAAGTTTATACATAACAATGGGATGTATATGCTTCATGCGGATGATGTGTCTAATCCTTTTCTGAATATTCAAACCCACACTACTCCTACTCCTAATAGTAATCCTTCTTCCTCTAATGCTCTTCTTGATGATGATTGGGGAACCTTGGATTTTACTCCTACCTTTATTGGAGAGTATAAGGTTAATGATCTTGATTTTATGAAGAAACAAAGAGAGTTTGAATAATGATTTTTTACTTGTAACACCCTTAGTAATAACTTTGTCACTGCTTCTACCCACAATGAATCTGTCAAATCTACCAAGGATGATATTATGACTACTGAGGTTCCATTGACTCCTTCTGATATAGCTTCGTGTTATGGTCCTGGTTATCATTTCCTAGTTAAACAAGGATTTAATGGTCAAGGATGTGGTAAACATAAACAGGGAATTCAAATGCCCTTACACACTGGGGGGCATGAGCATTCTTATGGATTGGGATTTAATCCCCGACAACAAATCAATGTTAATAACATCTCCAATAACACTTCAAAACATGATGAACCTGTGAAGGACTTTGACCAAGAAGTTCTTTTGCCTAAACTCCTTTGTGCTAAGATGATCTATAGACCTAAATGCAAAAAGAAACGTAGTCCACTCTTGAAGACTCTTCCTTTTTGTTTATATCATAGATTTCATGATCACTCTACTAATGAATGTCAAGCTTTACATTACAAGATTAGATAGCTCATTGATAGTAAGGTTATTTATATAGCATGTGATAATGAGTTGTATTTCGATACTATTTTCTCTAAATAACATTTATGTTCCTATTATAGAACTCCACATTATCTAAACAATGGTAGCCTAATACTTGGGGGCTCATTGTCTTGCATAGTGTTGTGAGTGATATAATAGGTCCCCTTCCATCCTTGTTCCTATACTTGGGGGGCAAGGATGTCATCTCCTTCTTTTCTATCTTCCGGGATTCACCTCTTTCCTTGGTTAAGCAATATCTATCTATTATGTGATATCCAATTATACATGAACATTTTGGTTTGCATTGAGGATCTTTTTCCTTGATCACAACCGATTTCATTGTTTGGCATTGGGTTTCCATGGTTGATATATATCTCACCTTGGAAACTGAATAGTATGCTATCCCTCACAAGGGTTACTTTTTCACTTCTTGCATGATATCTCTTTGCATTCATCCCTTCCATGGCCTCATAGGAGTTGTGCCCTTCTTAGCTTGGATTGGGTGTTGTCTAAGGATATTATCTTGATGTTGGAGAGGGCTTTATCCTTGTTCTTTTATTTCCTTAAACATGTCAAAATAGTATGTTTTTTCCATATTAAGGAGGGGGGCATATATACGGCCTCCCTCTATCTATATTATGTATTTTTGTTGTAACCTTTTGTTTTGCAGCATGCTAAATCTTGGAAGGTAACACACATAAGTTGTTAAATCCTAAAGGGACACACATTTCCAATTTCAAATATGCTAAATCTTCTGAAGGTAACACACATAAGTTGCTAAATCCTAAGGAGACACACATTTTTCAAAATTTTCAACATGTTAAATCTTGGAAGGTAACACACATAAGTTGCTAAATCCTGAGGAGACACGCATTTCATATTCATAGTGATACAAGATGGTGGATCTATGAATATTCCAAAAGTCATCAGAAGATGCATTACAATTGCAAGCATAGTTTATGGGTGAACCTGTTGGGATCTCCCTCCAGGGTGATTCACGGTAAGGTGGGCATCTTACTGGGTGAGGTAATCACTTTCTCCTTTCTTTCTTTTATGCTTTCATGCTAGTAGGACATGATCATGAAGCTATGTTATTTATAGTGTTGTTCTTGTCTTTCTTATGTAAAATGTTATGCTTTTATGATAGCTTTCCAAATATGATATTAACATGAGGAATATTTCTTAGTGAGGTTTCTTATGCTAATTGATTTGGGTTATTCAGTGCTAACCTGTGTTCTTTTGGTTTTCTCTTTCCACACCCTCATGCATGTATGTCAAGTTAGAATCCTTAGTCTGGGGGCTTGTTCCCTTAGCTAAGTGCTATTGTATCTCTTTGTGAATCCACTTGGATCTCCTCTTTCTTCTCCTTTACCAAGAGTTTGCATCGAGTCCATACTCTTGCTAAAGTGGGGGCTTAATGTATCATCTTAAAATGGAAGCACTTCCATGTTAAGAGCATTTAACCCTCTGAGTAGGTGTTTTGGGATCATGTCAAGCACCTTGAATGGGTCCCCGACTTTGATCTAGTTTTTTCCCCATTTTTCACTTCTTTTCTGCAAGATTCTGACATCCTAAACTGAAATTCTGAGATTCTTGACTTTTGGGTCAAAAGTGACATTTTGGGTCAAAGCTGACATTTTTGGTCAAAGGTGACATTTTTGGGTCAAAGGTGACATTTTGGGTCAAAGATGACATTTTGGGTCAATGGTGACATTTTTGGGTCTAGGGTGACATTTTTGGGTCAAAGGTGACATTTTTGGGTCAAGGGTGACATTTTTGGGTCAAAGTCAACCTTGACCCTGACTAGGTCAAGGTCTTAGGTCGACCTTGAATAGGTTAGGGGCAACCTCGACATTGACCCCTTTATCCAAATTTTCAAGATCCTTAATTTTCAGGCTTCGGGCTTTCGGGAAATTTATTTTCCCGCCTCTGAGTTGACCATTTCGGGTTTCGGGATGGTAAATCCTTTAATTGCATTTAATCTAGGTATATTTTCTAAAGGTGAGAAACTAATTGGGATTTAATTCTCCAAGGTGGCCCATCTAGAGGAGTGTGCCCTAGATCACTATAAAAGGAGGCCTTCCTCTCTCATTTTCACATCAAGTTTTCTCAATCAAGCTCTCAAGCTCTCAAGATCATCAAGCATTCCATTCAAGCAAGCATTCAAGTCTTCTTCTTCATCCAAGTTCTCCATTGAAGATCAAGGATTCAAGAATTCAAGCCATTGAAGGGATTTGGTTCATGCATTCAAGATTTATCATTCAAACCCTAGATCTAGCCATTATGATGGTGTGATCTTCCTTCAAGATCCTTTGTTCATCTTCAAGATCCATTTCCTTCTTCCATCAAGGTGGATTCCAAACATACAACCATGGAGGTTTGATTTACATTTATTGTTGTGTTCAAGCTTTCATATCAATATACTTGTTTACATTCAAAATACAATTGCATATCTATAGAATTGCATAGCTTCATTGTTAGATCCTTTTCTACTACTTGCTAGCATTCTCCATTTCAATTTCAATATTAAGGTTGATTCCAAACGGGGGTTTGACCAAGGCAAACCCCCCAAACAAACAACAAAACCAATTTTCTTGTAGGTACAGGTACATAATTTTGGATCTGAGAGTAGATTTGGATACCCTTTTCGCCAAACTTCCGAGATCTGCGAACAAAATTTGAATCAGACTTCAAATAAAGAATGTGGCATTTGACCTTTTATGAGGGTCAAACCCGAGCTGAGCCATCTTGAGGAAAATTTTTTGGGTTTTGTAGATCTCGCAGTTTCGGTTTAGAATCATGAGAATCAACTATTTTTGAGATCGTTTGACAGGGTTTTCAGCCAATTCTTTTTCAGAGGTAAGTACCTTTATTTCTTAATTTCAATATTAGTCATCTACATTTACTTTCTATATCAATACAATTTCATGTAAGTGTAAAATATTGGCTTTGGGGTCTCTTTTATGTGCAAGCCATTGCCCTAGGACCCCATCCATATTTTATCCTTTACACTTTCCTCATTAAATCAATTGGTTCAATTGCACATTTAATTTTACACATCTTTAATCAAATCCTACATTGCATGAAAGAGGACTTATTTACATACTTCCGTAATATAATTTGGGTTTAGCATTGGCATCCCTTTATCTCCTTGGGTTTTGTTAATCTAACTTGGGTTATATTGAGAGTTATATTTGGAAGCCCATCTTTCTCTTGTATTTTGAATGTTAGTGTGGAAGTGGTTAGTTAATGAATTAATCTCACATAGTTTATATTTTTAAATTCATTAGTACCCATTTCCCCCCTAAACAATTTGGTGAACCCGACTTGTGCCCCTTTCCTTTTGGAGTTTGATTGTTTCTTTTTGTTGGTTGTTTACCTTATTTTGGTGAACCCAACACATTCCCTCTTTCCTTATTTTTGGAGTTAGATCTAGCTATACTTGTGTGGTTAGATCTTTCTTGTTATGCTCTTTATTACATTGATAATTTTGTTAGATCTCATTACAGTTTCCTTTTTTTATCTCCTCTTTTATGATCTTTATTACACTAAGTCCAACCTCTAGCATTCCCTTTAGGAGAAGTTGTAGACTCATGGGCTCTTTTTATTGTGATTCCTCTTTTCTTCCTAGGACCCATGATGATACTAATATTTTCCCTCAAGATCATAATCCTATAGTGGAGCATAACTCTTCTCACTCATCTCATGATGAAGATGAAGTCTTAAGAGTTCCTCCTTCCCAAGTTGATGAGCTCTCTCATGAGTTTGATAAATTGGAAATTGGCTTGTGTAAGAGAATGCAAATGTTGATAGTGTTGTCGCTATTAATGCTATTAAGAAGCTTATCACTCACGATGATAATAACATCTCCATTTTTCTTGGTATATCAAACCTTATCAATACTCATGTTAAGCCTTTGACAGAATGTTCTCAAGAGTTAGGATATATTCCTCCTTCCACAACCTTTGAACCTTGTATTCCTATTTCTACTACTATTCCTATAATTCCTACCTGTGCACCACCTCTCATGACAAATTCTACACAAGTCTCTAATCCTTTTAGTGTTGGTCTTCCTGACCCTTCACCTCCTTTGAGTGTTCCTTCTACTTCCATGCCTTCTTCATTACCTTCATACAATGTTGTTCCTTCCACATATTCCAATCCTTTTCCTATTCCTTCTAATCCTCCACCAACATCCTTAAATTTTTATTCTACTTCCTACAACTTTCCTAGTACATCCAATATGTCTCTACCTACTATTTCATCTTCTAATCCTACCATTACTATCTTGGTTCAAACCATCAACACTTTGCAAAAATAAGTGGTTCAATTCACTCAATCTAAGTACAACATCCCTACATGTGACATTTATAATCCCCTTTCCTTAGATATCCTTCATGATGTTATCCCACAACATATTGAGATACCTCACCTTGAGACTTATAATGGTAATGGTGATCATGTGATTCATGTTAGGACTAGCTAAATTATATGTAGTGATTTTGCTCATGACTATATGCTCATGGCTAAGTTGTTCACACATACTTTTAGGGATAAATATTTGCAATGGTATTTCTCTATACCTCCTTAATCTATTAATTCCTTTCAAATGCTCGCTAAAGATTTCATTCAAAAATTTCAAAATAATATTGGTCCTTAGATTTCTTTGACTGATTTAATGCATTGCAAGAAAAGTGTTAAAGAAAAAGTTAGTGACTTTATTGGTATATTCAAACACTTTTATGCTCAAATTTATTATCTTGTGCCTGATCATGATATTCAACATATTTTTATTTCTAATTTGCAAAAATACATTAGAGATAATATTCTCTTTATTGAGTATACTTCCATTTCACATCTTTGTGTAGTGCTTCACCATTATCAATTACAAGTGAGACAGCTTGAGAGCTCTACTCCAATGGCTTGTGTTATAGTTGATAAGAGTGACATCGTCATTCATCAAAATAAGTTCTCTAGACCTAACAATTACATCAAGATTCTCAAATCAACCAACACAATTGATGATCATGTGGCTGCTACATCCAAATGTATGACTACTTTTTCCTCTATGTATTATCCTAATCGTAAGTACACTTCTTTATCTAAACCTTTACATGTGGTGATGACAAAGTTGATTAATGCTAACATTCATAAACTTCCTCCTATCCATCCTATTAACACTAGGAAACCAATGCCTAAGTCTTTTGATCAAAATGCTTTTTGTCAATATCATCGTCAACCTGGTCATGATACTCAAAGGTGTTATGCTTTAAATAATGCTATTCAAGATCTTATTAATTATAATGTTATATGTGTTGATATTGAGGTTAATAGTATGAACAAATATGTAGCACCTCCTAATAAGAATTTGCAAATTTACACCAACCCCTTACCTTCACATTCAACAAATTCCATTAATCAACTTTCTTCTCATGTTACTAACATTAGTTATGATAACAAGGTAGAAGAAGCTAATCATGTGGTTAATCATGTTGATTCTCAACCTCAACCTTTGATTTTACCTTCACATGAACCTAAACCTACACCTCCTATCACCTTTGATCATTGATGAGACAATTTATTGTCTCTATTTTGTTATAATCTTTATACTTTGTTGAAACTCTACATGCTCTGATAAAACATTTCCAATACGTTTTATGAACCTATACCTAAGTGAACTTGTGATAAGTACAACTAGAGCCACAAAGATTATGGGTAGTTAGAATGATATGTTTTGCTAAATATTATATATAAATTGTAGTACTTCATATAGCTACTTTAATCTATGTTCTAATATTTGGGTAGGAATTGAAATGTTGACTTGTATACATACCAAATGCTACTAACCTGCCAGGAAAACAAGGAGCTCCTTGAGAGTGAATCAACCACATTGAAGGAGTGTTGGAGTTCCAGCCATGATGGAGAAATCCAACATGATTCTAAGGATCATGTCATTGCTGAAAAGGAGCCATCATTCCAGAGAATATAGGAAACAACTTTGCTATATTTCCTCAGTGCTTGTTATTTTGTTATTTGCACTTTATTGTAATATGTCATGGTTGTTATATTTCCTCCTTCTATGGCAAGGTTTTAGTCAGACTTTACTGTTAAGCTTTCAATAAGCATCAACCCTCTATATAAAGGGATTTGATTGATTTAGTTAGTAAGGAGAAGATATATTCAAGTATTGTATTTAAGTATAATAGAGTTACTCTTTTATGTTCTTCATGTACTGTTCCATTACTATGTAATCAATTTCTGAGAATATAATGAAAGAGTGATTTTGGAGTATCTTTTGTGTTAGTAGTTAGCAGAAACCAACCAAGGGGGCCCACTTGGAAGGTGGATTAGATTAGGATAGAGTATAGTTGCTTTATGTGCTTTCAAGTAGAAGTTATTATTTTACTCCTGTAGCATTACTACTGTGAATGTTCTTGCAGCACTTGCAGAGATAAACATAGTGAATGCTTTGAGTTGTTAAACAGGCTTAGGATAAGTTTAAAATCTTTTTGTAGTAATTTCATTAAGTAGTTAAGTGTGCTTACTTTTCTGCAGCAATAGCATAGGTTTCCTTTATGCATTTTATCTTCCTACAGCATAGGTAGTATGACTCCTTGAGGAACTTAGTGCACAAACTGTGCTATCCCATTTCAAGCCTACATCCTTGGGTTGACAATCTAAATGCATTTCATGATGGGAAAAGTAATTCTTAGTATGAATACATTATTCCTAAGAGAGACAATGGCATGATTATCATTACCTATTGTGAGACTGTTCAGTTTTTACGCCGTTGTCAGGGATGGTGTCAAACTGATAACCTTAATGAGTCATTTATTTTTAAACATTAGTTTCTTATTCTTAGTCAATAAAGAGTAGTTGTGATCTTTCTTCACAAGTTCATCAACTTGCTTGCATGCATCGAAGAAGGTGAGATGTTCATGGAAAATTTCTCCCAAAAGAACCTGTTAAACTGAAAGAAGAATTTGAAGAACTTGAGTTACCATTTCTTGACGCAAGTCCTGAGTTTGCTACATCATCTTCAATAGAAGGAGATCCTCTTGATATGTTTGACCTTCACCCTTTTGCAGAGATATTAGCCATTTTCCTTAATAATTCCAATCTAGGACCACCTATTGACCAGATACTTTTGGTTAATAATACTTCCTAGCCACAATTTCATTATCCAGCACCTCTAGTAATGGTAACTCCTACATTTCCATTTCCTATTCCAAGTCTTATCAATAATCCTAATCTCAAGAACATACTTGCTTCAGCTCTTCCAAAGTTCTATGGCCTTATTATAGAGGACCCTAACACCTTTTTGTTTGATTTTGACATCTCGTGTCAAAGTTTTGACTATAACTCTAATAGTCATAAACTTAAGTTGTTTCCAGCAACATTGAAGGAGTCAACTCTCAGATGGTTCATGGGCTTAGGAGCAAATGCAGTAAATGATTGGGATGGAATGAGAGATTTATTTCTAAAGAATTTTAAGGAATACTGCAAAGGAGGTGATTCAAAAGGAGATGACATCTTTCAAATGTCATAGAAGGAAGATGAGACCCTGGAGGACTACATATCACACTTCCTATACAATATGTAGAAGAATCCTCAACAAAAGCTAATCTTTCTAAGAGGGGTGAATGATAACTACCTGGAAGCATTGGAACTCATGGATGGAGGAGATATATCTTAGTCTTCCTGGGATGATCTAAAGAAGATTTGTTTGAATTATTCTAGAGAAGCAGTAAAGAAAGGCAGAGGATTTCATCCAACACTTGCAAAAGGAAGTGGCTCCGACATTTCCAAGATAGAAATCTCAAACCTACTATCAGACTTCATGTAGGATATCATTAATGATGTCGCTACACACCTAGACACTATTACTGCCAAGAAGAAGCATGTAGATGTAGAGGCACAACTTGCTAAATATTTCCCCCATTACCGCAAGCAAAAGAAGGATTTCCATTGCAAGTTGATCGTGAACCTGAAGAATCATCACCTTCCAAATGAGTACTTAAAGATAGAAGGAGAGGATGATAAAGTGTTATTTGTTTCTCAATGTCAGCCATGGGCCACAAGGCAAGGTATGCCTCAAGACCCACTAAAAATTTCAAATCCTTATAATAGTCAGTGGAAAAATTAGAATGTCCAAAGCCCTCCTCAATATACTCAACCTACCTGGAATAATGCTTGGCCCAATAATCAATAGAACCAATGGTTTAATCCACAAAAAAACTAGTGGCCACAACCTCCAAACCAATTGTAATCACCACAAGGAAATTGGAAGCCCACTAACCAATGGAGAGGACCTCAACAATGGCCTAATCCAAATCCTAGATATTCATCTTTGCCACCTCCAATGAATACACCTACAATTATGCCACCACCTGCAAATTCAGGTCCTCAAAAGCAGACACAGTTACTTGCTCAGCCACAACCAAATCCCAATAGTCAACAACAACAGTAGCAAATGTATGCTATTGATGCTTAGCAGTACCCTGACTATGCACTCAACATAGCTGATATACACCTAAGATTTGGTACTACCTTGCCTGCACTTGAACCACCTCTTATTACCGAAGTGCCAGACCTTCCTACAACATCAGTACCAATTCCAGAGGATGTTTTGCCAAATATAGTTGCCCTAGCTAATATATCCAACTCAAATAATGTTCAAACATTAGTCAAACTTCCTTTTCCTTAGAGGCTCAGCCTAGACAAACCCATACCAAAAGAGGAACAACCATTTGATATGCTTAACCAACTAAGGAACATGCATGTCTAGATTCCTTTGTTTCAAGCCATTAAAGATGTTCCTATCTATGGAAAAGCAATCAAATAAGCTTGTCTCAAAAAGCTTGGATGAAAGAAAATGGATCCCAAAATAGTTCATGTTATTGGACAACTAGCTGATATCATGTTGGGAAAACTTGTAATACCAAAATATTTGGATCCAGGGAGTCCAGTTGTTAATATTATCATCAATGGTCATTCTATCAAAAATGCTCTCATAGACTTAGGTGATGCCATTAATGTAATAACTAAGGATACTATGAATAAACTAACCATAGAAGGATTACGAGCTACTCCAACAATCTTACAATTGGTAGATATTTCTACTATCACCCTTGATGGGATGATAGAAGATATAATAGTTGCCCTAGATTCCTGTGAATACCCTACTAATTTCATGATTCTATCACCAAAGGTCAATCTTGATGGTTACTGTATGCACCCTAAAATGGTCGCCTAGACTTTGGGCCCCATTTATTCGATTTATCAATCCTGAATCATTTTGATCATTAATCAATATTTTCAACAATATCAATTTCTTGATCAAATCTTAATTTCGATCATATATTGGATTTTTATCCTATGGGCTAACCATTTATCCTAAGTTTTTATTTAATTAAAAGGAATATTTCCTCCCCTTTCAATTAAATAAAAAGCCCCCACTTTCCTCTTATCCTAAGTTGCACAAATAAAGCATTATTCATATTTTATAAAAAGGAGAAAAAGCACTTTTTGTCTCACATGAGGCTCAAAAGTCAACACTTCACTCTCATTGGAGGATACTTGTGCACATGGATTGCTCCTCTTTCAACCTCCACCGCTGATTAAGACTTTTTGCCTCTTAATCTCCATGGTCCATTTCTCCTCATTTCTTATAAAAGGAGAGCTCTCTCCTTCATTTGCATATCCATATTTTATGCTATTGTTATGCTATAGGTTTTTTAGGTCATCTTGGAGCTTTTGGAGACATTCTTGCATCTAGGGTTTGAAGATTTGGAGCATTGTTGGCATTCATCTTAGATCTTCATCAACACTCTATCTTCTTGTCTTCATTCTTGCATCATCATGGCTTTCTTGCTTCATAGTTAGATTTCATTTCTTGCATAGTAGCTTCATTTTCATGGCATTCTTAGTTTAGATTTCCTTTATGCTTTAGATTAATTCATCTAGTTTAAATAGGAGGTATTGTAATCCATTGCTATTTCCTTTCATAGCTTAGATTTTCATTCTCATATAGTTTGCATTGCATAGCATATTTGATTCTTGGAGATATTGGCACTCTTGCCCTTGTCTTCATTGTGAATCTCTCATTGTGTGGCTGACTAGCAAGGTCACTTTCTTGTAGCTCTAGCTGAGAGCAAAACTCATAGTCCCTTGCAACTCCATGCATAGAGAGCTATGAGCCGCTTTGTGAGGCCTCACTCTTGAGCAACCTTGCATGTAATGGTTCATAGAAGTGCATATTTTAGTGTGTACAGTTACCTTGTTATTTGAGGATGTCCATGGTTAGCAACAACTGATGCAAATATTAGTTGTAGATCATGGAACATGACAATTTCAGATGGGCAAGCAACTAAGAAACTAGCATTATATCCTCCAGCTCAACCCCAACCAGATTTAAGAACCCCTATATGGCCAGATTTAGGGGATGGGGAAGATGAGTTGAACTCTGTGGTTCAGCTCATGATGTTATTGTTGTCAAATAGGATTGCGCCTATAGCTTGATGCGGAATCTAGCTATCCTATTGAAACATGGAAATGTTCTCACTGATGGGGAAGAGAACGAATCTCTGGATTCTAGGCCGGTTCCTCTTGGATTTGGAATATCACTTGTGCACAAATTTGTATAAGGAAAGGGATGAAAGGAAT
This sequence comes from Chamaecyparis obtusa, assembly GCA_027943335.1. NCBI lineage: Eukaryota > Viridiplantae > Streptophyta > Pinopsida > Cupressales > Cupressaceae > Chamaecyparis > Chamaecyparis obtusa. Next base: position 2,686,718 of record BSBK01001812.1, read on the forward strand.
ACGTAATTAATTCTAAACCTAAAAAGGGTGATACACCAATAAATGATATGCAACTTAAAATAATCCAGCATGGAACTTTTAAAGATAATTATGGCTCTCAGTACCCAGACAAACATGCAACTATAAAAGTGTTTCTATGTAAGGACCTGCAATATTTTGCACATATAGGGAAACAATGCTTCACCAAATCACTGCAAAAATTAGGACACAAACAACAGACCTATAATAGCAAGTATCAAGATTCAAAACATAACAAGGAATGTAGCTAAGATGAAGGCTAACACAACATCAAAGCAATTAAACTCACAGTATTACACTTTGAAACAAATGGGAAGGATAGATATCTGTATTTATCAATGTTGGAATAAATCTCTACTACAATTGTCTTACAATTCTCTCTCAAGTTTGCAATATGCAAAATAGGTGAGCCCAAAAGAAGATCCTTAATAATGAATTCAAAATACAATTAATAGAGCCCCAAAACCCTAACCTGGATGCATGAGAAAACCCTCCAAAATGAGGAGATAAACTGTCCAAAAATGAAGTGTAAGTGACCCTTGAACTCCCTCAAGTCATGTGTTACTGGACTGTAACTCAAAATCTCCTCAAAACTGCTCCATAACCCCAAAAATCATGCATATTCCATGTGGGTTAGATATGAACAAAAAGCCCACCAAAACATAAGCCAAACTGCTAGGAACCAAGAGATAACTACTCCAAATAGATCCTCAACTGATATTATCTGATGCTGAACTCATAAAGGAACACAAAGATGCTGGAACTGTCCCTGGACTGCCTCTAGAACTGAATATAACTGAAAGAGCTCCTCCCTTATCAGAATGATGATCTGGAAATCTACTTTGGATATATATTTATTCATTAAAATATTTTGTAAAAGATTAAATTTATATTTTTTTCTAAACTATACTTATTATATTTAATATTTAATAAATAATATATTTATACTTAACACATATAAAATAGAATTAAATATAATTCTATTCAATATAATAATATTAAGTATAAGTATATTGCTTATTTAATATTAAATATAATACATATAACATCAAAATATAGTATTAGCCATGTATATCACAATATAGTATTATTTAAATTAAAATGGATAGTAAAATTATCTATTTTAATTTAACATAACATTAAACTATGACATACATGATTAAAAGTGAGATTTAAAAAGAAAAAATATAAATATAATCTAACACCTAATACATAACAAAATAAACATACAACCTAAGTGATGATATCTAAAGGGTCGACATGACCTTCTCATAAATAAACAATTTTATTTTCACAAAGCCATGTGAACCTTGAGACGTGGCATGCTGAGGGGAAACTGTGCACTGCAGGTCTTGCGGATTCCAAATATATTGCAAAATATCAAAGGCGTTGGTTTATGTCTTTTGTATTTCTCATACGCATTTTTGCATTGGAGAAGAGGAAAACCCAAACTCTAGGGTTTCATGTTGCCGCTGCTATGCATATGCTTCATTTCTGGTTCTTCTCTGCATTTTTCTTGCCTCTGTGAGCTCGAGCCTTGACTGTATGAGGCATTTTTATAATAATAGGCATATGCTTGACGTGGCACCTCTCAGAGCTCAAGCTTTGCTTCATTTCTTGGCTCTTGTGACTGTGACTAGTGCTTACGGCTTTTTTTTTTTTTTTTTTCTCAGCTTGGAGTTGAAATTCACATTTTGAAGCGATGACTAGCTCCAAGGATGAAAACTTGGGTGTGCCTATTTTGATAGAGCACTCACAACATCTCATGGATTCATAGCATTTGGACTTCACTGCTTTCCTAAAGTAAGCTTGAAACTCCCGGTTGTCATAGCTTGAGATCAAGGTAAGTATCTAGTGTCTGCTCTTTTATGCTTGGGGAATGGCTTATGACTATCACCTGGGTTTGAGCACAAGTTGTAGCTGAAAGTCTACTTCGAGATAAGTATTTTATACTACCTCTTCCTTGTATTCACATAAATCAAACTGGTGCAAATTTTGAAACTGCTCTTGCCTATTTTCGGTTGATTCTGAAACCCTTTTTATTTGTAGAAAAAGAAAATAAATCACTGAAAGTTATCTTTTCTTTTATTACGCCAGCTTAGGGCATTTGTACCTGCTGTTGAACCATGCTTCAACAATTCTAGAATATAGCATGTTGAGAAAATAACTAAATGCATCTCCTTAAAAAACCAAATCCTCCTGTAGATTTTAAAATCACACTAACCCAATAGATTGGAATCCATTCAAGTATTAGGTGTATGCCTTCTACCCTGAACATGACAACAGTAGCTTGGAAAAAATGCATGATTTGTCATTTTCCCTGCTCTTCAAGCTCTATCATTTTATGATTACAAAATCACAAAGATGGTGGAACTTGTATTCTCAATCTCAGACAAATTTGAAGTAATACAGTGAAATTATTGATTGGAAATAACCTTCCTCAGGCATGTTCCATTACTTTGCTTAGCTGTTGAATAACTCAGTTGTGCATAGTAAAGGGATCACCATGCCTATAGGCTTCAACTATCTAATCTTTGGCTTGATAAACTGAGAACTTGGCTTTTATCACTCACTATTATTCAACTTCCTTTTGCTAGCTTTGAAGACTCTTACTTATTGTAGATTTTAAGTTTTCCTCTTGCTGTTGACAAGATGAAAACTCACTATTATTGCTGGCATTGAAAACTAATTACTATCTCCGTTCAGTCTTGCTGTCCCCAGACTTGAGAAGTCAGAAAATATATGTTATTTCAAAAATCCATTTTATGTTCTTGAACCTCTCTCTCAGCTTTTATTGTATTATTATTGCACATATTTTTGTATAGATCAAATGTCCAACATACTGATATTTTGTGCAATTAGCATGCTTCCTGTAGCCTTCTATTCAAAACTATTATTAAAGATGTATTCAACATTATTCTTAAAAGGCATCGTTTCATCTGGAACTATCACTTTGATCTTATCTAGCCATGTGTCATTCTATTGTAAATCAATGATTTCAAATATGACAAGCTTATAGCACATTTTTTACTGTCAGCAACGAAATCTGTTTATGAGGTTCGAGCACGGGCTCGTGACACCCATAAATAGATTTCATGTGACCTTAATCTTGATTTTTAGCACATGCACAATAACTAATTTACACTCTATATCCTCATTTTGACATGATATAGCCATTGTCTGAAGATGCACCTTTAATGACAACAAATAAATAAACTGTGTCCTGTTTAGTCTTCAACCTGCACATGAAGCAAACATTATTAGTATAAAAAATGATTTTATTTCTATTTTTTCTTCTTGCTGAATATGTATTTGTATAGCTATCATGCTTAGAGATAGATGTTAATTTCATCATTGCTTAGTCTTTTAGACTAACACCTTCTCTTCCATATTCTGCAGACACCTCCAGGATGCGGGACCTCTTCAATCAGCCAACCAAAGCCACTCAACAACCTCATCCATCATTCCATCCAGGCAATGATGGATTTGACCCCTTATCTTTTTCTTGACTTTTGTACATATGCATATTTTTTTCTATTTCTATCTCATGGCTTGTGTGGGACCCATTCTGTATATTCCTTTGTAAATGAATAAAGAACTTTTGATTGCAAATACACTTATATTTTACTTGTAAATAATGCATTTGCACATTAAAGAAATATTCTCTTTTTATGTACTTTTCTGTACTTTACATTCAGCATATAGTAATTAATCATGAATGCTTCAATAAATTTTAAATGTACCAAGAGTACCTTTCACCGATGTTGTCTAAACTTTCCCAATTCTAGCATGATGCTAAAATTGGTAACAGTTACATAGGAAATCCTTTCTAAAGTTGTAAGAGGAAGATGTAGTAATTTAGAGCATTCTTAATAATGATTGTGTTGTGATCAAAGATATATCTAAGAGATCTGTGTTGGAGTTAACTACATATGAGGACCATATTGAAGACTATGTTTTGCTTTTAGAACCCAATATTATCCATCTGTTACTACCTTGTGAAGTAGATACAAGTCCTATCCCTGGAGTATCCATGGTTGACCTTACAACTACTATTGAGCTTTCCAAAGGTCACAACCTCCATGTAAATAATAAGCTACCTTCATAGCAATTGGAACAATTAACTAAGCTCTTACAAACACATGAAAAATCCTTTGCATGGGATTGTGGGGATATGAAGGGAATGAGCCCCACACTCTGTACTCACAAGATATATATCAATGAAGGAAGTCTACCACTCTGCCAGCCTTAAAGGAGGATTAACCCAACATTAAGAGAGATAGTCAAAATAGAATTACAAAAGTTGCTAGATGCTGGCTTTATATATCCTATATCTGATAGTAAATGGGTATCACCTCTGGTCATAGTGCCCAAAAAGGGGGGTAAATAGAGAATCTGTGTAGATTATAGGGAATTAAACAAAGCCACTAAGAAAGATCATTTCCCATTACCTTTCATTGATCAAGTACTTGATACTTTAGTTGATAAAAAGTATTTTTCCTTTCCTGATGGATATAGTGGATACAATCAGATTAGTATTGCCCTAGAGGACAAAGAAAATAATACATTCACATGTCCATGGGGGAATTATGCATATTATGTCCTACCATTTAGGTTGGTAATGCTCCAGCAACATTTCAAAGAGCCGTAATTAGTATTTTTGATGATATTTCACATGACTGCATGGAGATATACATGGATGATTTTACAACATTTTGGGTGACCTTTGAAGAAGCTATGCAAAATCTCAAAAAAGTGCTGATAAGATGAAAGGAACACAATCTATCACTCAACAGTGAGAAGTTATTTATGATGATGCAAGAAGGTGTTGTACTTGGACATTTCATTTCAGCAGTAGGAATCCAAGTAGACCCAGCCAAGATTGAGGTAATTCTCACTTTACCCACACCTACTAAGCAAAAGGATGTAAGATCTTTCTTAGGACATGCTGGCTACTATAGTTTCTTTATTCAGAATTTTAGTCAAATAGCTAATCCTCTATACACACTGCTTACCAAATAGGCTGAGTTTATATGGACATCAACTTGTGATGAGTCTTTCCTACAGCTCAAGTCAATTCTAACAATTGCACCAGTCCTCTAAGGACCTGATTGGTCTATCCCTTTTCAGATACATACAGATGCATTAGATTATGCAATAGGTGTTGTGTTAGGGAAAAATCCTAGTAACCTTGAGAATGTAATTTACTATATCAGTAAGAGCCTCTATGGACCATAATTAAACTACACAGTAACTGAAAAAGAATTACTAGCTGTAGTTTATGCATTGAACAAATTTTGCCATTATGTAACAGGTTATCCCATCTTTGTTCACACTGATCACTCAACAATTAAATATCTAATGAACAAACCTACTATCATAGGCAGGTTAGCAAGATGGCTTCTTCTATTGTAGGAATTTGATATAATAATAATTGACAAGCCAGGGAAGGAAAATGTAGTAGCTGACTACATGTCCAGACTTCAAAATGTTGATGCAGACACTTCTCTAGTTGAAGATACATTCCCTGATGAACACCTATTTCATGTTGCAGTCAAAGATACATGGTATGCTGACATAGCCAATTACCAAGCAGCCAGTAAAATGCCCCCACATTTCTCTCCAAAGGATAGAAGAATGCTTGTAGAGAAAAGTTTCCAATTCTCATGGATTGATAACAACTTATTTTATACTGGTCTAGACCAAATCATGAGAAAATGTGTGAGAGAAGATGAAACATATGATATACTCCATGCTTGTCATAATGAGCCATGTGGAGGTCATTTTGCAACAAAGAGAACAACTCTAAAAATCTTAACAATGGGTTACTATTGGCCAACACTCCACAAGGATGCAACAAGCTATACAAGGAAATGTGATAAATGCCAAAGGATGGGTCACCCAACCAAATCAGATGAGATGACCCCCAATCCACAAATGGGGTATGGACTTCATAGGACCAATAGATCCTCCTTCAAATGGAAAATCTTATATCTTGGTATGCACAGATTATTTGACCAAATGGGTGGAAGTGAAAGCCATGCAACATGCCATAGATCAAAAGGTAGCAAAATTATTGTATGAGGATATTTTTACCCGTTATGGAGTGCCAAGAGAACTTGTAACTAACCAAGGAGCACAGTTCACTTCAAATCTAATCAATGAGCTAATGAAAGAATACAACATCAGGCATAGAAACACTACTACATTTGACCTCATTTTTCTACCAAAATTTTTGACAATCAATTAAAAAGGTTTAGGTTGGTCGGATTATAGAAGGAAAACTTCCCTTTTTTTTTAATCCATGCCCGTGTTAGTCAAAATTTTGACCAATAAAATGTAGGTCAAAATTTTGACCAACACGGGCATAACTTTAAAAAGAAAAAAGATTTTGTATCACATTTCATTTGGAGTGTGCGAAGGAGCTGGAGTGCGCTCCAAATGAAATGAGATACAAAATATTTTTTCTTTTAATTTGGAGCGTGCGAAGGAGCTGGAGCCTATGATTGTTTGAACTATTATTTGGTGAGAGTAAAAGGAGGACCGCCTGCCTGCGAGGGTTGCCACTATGATTTGGTGTAAAAGGAGGACCGCCTGTAAGGATTTCCTTACTCTGTATTTGTTGGCATTATTTTATTGGTTACCTACTTAGGGCCCATGAGAAATGTGTTAGGGCATCATGTATTTGGTATTTTTTGGCACATTTTTTTTATCATTATTTATATACATTTGATTCAGAGATGAACTTGTAAAACCCTAAATTTATGAATCACCGCATCATGTTACACTGTAAATGTGCTAGTGTTAGGTTTATGATTGTAAGGTTGGAAGAGGAAATATTGCAAAAAAGATTGAGAAAACTATGTTTTTAACATTTTTTTTACTAGTATTTGTTTTATGCTGACTTCGTGTGGATTGGAATGTCAAATCTAACTCCATAGGAAGTCTACCTAGAGTCATAGCTTTCAATTGCGACTGGTCTGAGATCATTTGGTAGACAAATCTGAAGGAAATCATGTGACATTCATTTATAGACCATTTTTGACATAAAAATAGGGCAATCAACTTTCTACAATCGGCTTTCTATGGACTCTTTTAGACCAAGTGTGACTGTCTACACACTATGGCTTTAGAAGTGCTTAAAAAGACCCCAAACAAAAAAGAAACCATAGACTCCTTTCACTCCCAAGACTCCAAACCTTCATCAGTCTTTAATAATGTCTAAAAATGAACAAACCTCAAAGGAATAGGGCTCAGTCCACCGAGAACCCCAAAATCCACAAATTTAGCACTTCTAAACCCTTAATCCAAGGGTTTCTTAAATCTCCTATCTCCGATCACTTCTAGGTCCAATAGGTAGTTGTTTCACCATTATATGATCATTATAAGATGATCCAAATCATAATCTATGTTCCTCCTTCAGACCAAATGGCTACTGCTATAGCATACCAACCAAATTCATTAAGTTTCCTCTATAAATTATGGTGATCACCCAAACATTCTTCCTTCTCATTACATTAATGGATTAGGGAGCTATAGTACATGTTAATACTCAGTCATTCCATGTGTTACAATGGTTATAGGTCATGGAATGACCATATTCAATTGGAAACTCACAAAAATGTCAAAGGAATGGCTGAAACTACTTTGCCAGTCAGAATTAATTAAGTAAAAATACAAATACAGACCTCACAAATGCATATATGTGGTCTAGGATCAATATCTAACTATTCCAAATGCATTGAAATGTAAGACAATGACAAAATGAATCCAAAATCACTCTAAGAGCTCAAGGAAATTGCATTTGAAAGAAGTTTATTTATCAAAAACTTAGTATAAATATATAACCATACTACACCAATCTATCTCTATTCATACCATTCATGAAAGAAGAAATAAATCAATAAGGATTATGATTGTACCCTCACGGGCAGTGACAGGGTCTGTTGGAGAATAATTTACATTTCATTAAAAACCTGAGTATGTTACATTATTTCTTTGGCATTTATTGATTCTTCTATCTTCCCTTAATCCTGTGTGTGTGAAAATTGTACCTAGCTGTGGATGCAACATTTTAGTAAAACATTAGAGCTTAGCAAAATCAAAACCTGCAAGTAATTGAAACTAAGCTAACCAGGCGATTTACTACCTTCTAGTAGGTGCAAGTATGATGTTCTCAAATTGAAATCGAGATCAGTGACAATGCAACACCTAAACAAAGGATTTGAATGCAAAATAATGAAAAACTGTATGAATGCAGATTAATCTATTTTTTTTGATTTTGTATGCAATTAGGATGAAAAACTATATGAATCTAATCTAGAGTGAATCGAAATGATATGCAAATTTAATCTAAGAATGATATGAATGAATGAATTCTATGATATGAAAACTATGCAAAACTATGACCAATAATGAAAGATCTCACAAATCGCCTGTCGCAAGTGCTTAATCCTTTAATCGCCAATTCGCCAGAGTAATTGTGCAAATTCAAAAGTTGATAATTGTGAAGAGCCGAGCCTTGATTTTATAGAAATCCAGGGCTTGAGGATGCATTGAGAAAAGCCATAAATCACTCTTGATAAACTCAAGTTGATTTTTGAGTTAACAAGAAATTAAAAATAGATCAACTCACAAAATCATGCAAATCATGCAAAAACAACTTTTTAACTTAAATCAAAAGTTTAGATCAATTTTCAACTCAAAATAAATGTTGAGTTTCCAAAAAGATAACAACTTGAATTGATTTTCTAATTTAAAGTTTAACTGCTCCTTCAAATGTGCATAGATAATTATGAATTAATTTAAAAATAAAGTGATTTAGTCTCAACTTAACTAATTTTTAAAATTAAAACAATTGATTTATGGGTCAATCAATTATTAAATCAAACTTTTATTCAAAACTATATCATCAAATATTGACAATTAACATTAATTAATTAAATAAGAATTTAATCAATTAGTCATAAGATTTTTGATTTATTGTTAAAATTAAATAATATAATTTAGGAATAAATAGAATTAAATCTAATTAAATAATTAAGTGGTAGAATTAAATCTGATTAATTAAATATTCAGAATATTCAATTAATCAAACTTTAAGATAAATAGGATGTATCGCCAAATAATTATTAAATCAAAGATAATTAGGATAAAGTAGGAATATTCAAGGAATATCCTCTGATGCAGAATTAAGATAAAATCATTTTTTGATAAACTGATGTGCAGATGTGCCTTAGGTTAGGACTTTGATGTCGATTTCGATCGAATTGTTGATGTAACAGGTTAATGAACCTATAGCCCATTTTTGGGGTATTACAACTCCCCTGTGTCTCAAACATACACATCCATGCTCTAATAAGCCTCTCCAACCAGTTTACAACCTCCATGTAACTGGTAACAGTTAGTTATTAATTGTTTGGCTTAGTTTGAAATACACAAATACAGACCTCACAAATGCATAGATGTGGTCTAGGATCAATATCTAACTATTCCAAATGCATTGAAATGTAAGACAATGACAAAATGAATCCAAAATCACTCTAAGAACTCAAGGATATTGCATTTGAAAGAAGTTTATTTATCAAAAACTCAGTACAGTTTGTACACCAGGCCTCTTCTACCGTACAATGAAACTTTGGCATATTTGATGGACTCCTAGAAACTACCCCAACCAATCCCAATTGGTTGGATGGATTAGTTTGCACTAAAACATAACAAAATCCAATTCCCTCCATTTTCTAATAACCGTTGCATTTCAAATTTTTAAATTGCAACATTACAAATTTGGAGTTTTTGAAACTTTTAAAGATAATGAAGCCTTAAGACTTTGAAATGTGACCCAAATGAACTTATTAAGCATTATTAAAATCAAATCTAAACTTTTATAAACTTGTAACACAAAATACCATCCCGGGCTCTTATTTTGGTTCTAAGGCCTATTAGGCCTTTTAAGACTTATTACATATTTGCCATTTGCATTGCATGTAATGACCTTATAGGCCATTATAGGTGCCAATACATTCCAATTGATGTCTTTAGATGTCATTAGGTGCATGGTTGTCATTATGGACTCCTAGTAGTATTTTGATGTTCTAGGTGCCCTCGCACCATGTTCACCACCTTTGAATGGATTCTTGTCCCAAGAATTAGTCCTAGAATTGGATGTCTGAGTCTGAACCTATACTTTAGGAATATGGCTCCTTGACAATTGGTTCTTTCTACCCACTAGACGTCCACATCTGAACATGGTTGTTTACTAGCTGCCCTTCAATAGGACACTTGACTGTACCTATTTGAACATAGTTCAAATCCCAAAAGTCTGCATTTCTAGGACTGTGTAGCATTGTCCTATTCAATCCTTTGTCCTTTTCTTCCCAAACCTAATTTGTCCTTCCTCTTCTTCCCCTCATTGAAGAACCTCCTCTATTGATGCTATTCTGTCCAAAAGCTCTTCTTCTTTTAAACTTCCATCATACATAGGGATATCTCCCCTCACCTTATGTTGCTCATTCTTCATAGCCTTGAATATCCCGATTGTCCTCTGCTCTTCAGGATCTATTTGGGAGAAGAGTGGGAGAAGACAATCTGAGATTTTGAAGACCTAGAATCCCTTGTTGAACCCTTAAAGTTGAATTATCCTTTAAAGAGTGTTCCAAGGTGGTGGTTTGAAGTTGAATGAATCCTAGATTGTAGATGAAGTGTGGAGAAATTTTTTGCTAACATCAAAGGGATATAAAAAAGATGGTGATCATCAATGCATATTTGGATGCAAGGTACATTGTGGAGCCATGCATATTCAAGACACATTGTAAGTGCATAAACAAAGTTTGTAAAGTTATAGTTTCAAATGGTGTGTTTTCAAATTTTGTTTCCATTGAGATGGTTCATAAGTTGAATTTTCCAAGGATACTACATGAGAGGTCATATAGGGCACATGGGATTAATGTGGAAGACCAAGTTGAGGTGATAGAGCAAGCACAAGTGCACTTTAGCATTTGGCCATATGAGGAAAGCCTATGGTGTGACATCATTCCCATAGTGGATTTTCATTTGATCCTTGGGAGAGCATGGCAGATAAGTAAACATACCCTCCATGATGGAGCAAAGAACACTTACACATTCTTGGATAGAGGAAGGAGAGTTGTGTTGCAGCCCTTGAAAGATGAAGAAGTGTCATGGACATTGACAAGGAGTGTTGGTATTTTGGAGTGGAATGGACTCTTGGGGAGTGAAGGGAAGACAACAAATAAAAGGATAGAAGAGAAGATTGGTGAGAATGCTAATGATAACATTGAAAATTTGGTAGAACACCATACAAAGTGTTTCCGAATATATATGCATGTGAAGATGAACATAGAGAAGTCAGAGTATGATGATACTCATGAAGATGAAAGGATTGAGAAGACAATGAGGATGTGTGGGACACAAAAGGAAAATTCTCACGAAGTTGAGATAACAGAGATAGAGAAGGGACTTGCAGAGGTTGTTGATGAACTGGATGAGTGCATGGATGAAGGAATCCAAGTTGGGACAATCAATTGTCCATTAAAAGTTTCTATTGAAAAGATAGAAGACATGGTTGTGAATAAAGTCATAGATGACATGTTTGCATGCCAAGGAGGATGGCATTGGAATGAGAAGTTGAAAGAGGTCTCAAAGGTGACAGGGACCTTAGAGAGTGAAGAGTCAAAGCTCTTGAAGACAACATTGCAACAAGAAGCCACAAGTTTGCATAAGAAGATGAGGAAGAGGGTTGTGTGGCCTATTAAAAGGCTTATGGTAGAGAAGAAACTACTAAATGGAGGACTCGCTGAGAGAGTTCAAGGAGTTGCTGATGAGGAGAGTGTAAAAGTTTTTGAGAGTTGTATAGAAACCAGTGGTCAAGAAAACATTGTTTATTTTTGTTTCTAACACTTTTATGACAGGTTTGCCGGAGTTTGATAGTGTTCATCATGCAAGTGATGTTTTTGCACACATCTATGGGAATATAAACATGAAGGCTGACATATTTAATGCTTGGCATGAGCACATAATGTTTGATTTCAAGGGCATAGAACACATGAACATGGAATACTCTTTTGTTGCAGGTCCTCAACAAGAAGTGGACAGAGATTGGAGGAAACGAAAGAAACTCCCAATCCAAGGGACTTGGATTGATTTGATCCTTGGGAGTATGGTGTAGGGAACCCTGAAAAAGTCATGAAAAGGGGTCACTTGAATGGCTCTTGAAGAATGATCATAAAGATTATAGGATCTAAAAGATCAAAACATGAATATATCAATGTAATTGGACTTATGGTCCATTTTGTGAATTTGATGGAATGTCATGTAAGAAGCCTAAATCTATAAAGGCATGAGTTGATGTAATAGGAGTTAGATAGTATAGGATCTTCAAGATCTATTTGTTCCTCTTCTTCCTCTCCTTCCCCTTCCTTATGGATTTCTTCCTCTTCTTCACTATCAACACCTTCATCTGCTGCTCTTCTTTGATTGGATTCCAGTGCTTCAAGCCTGGCCAAAAGTGCATTGTAAGATTCCTGCAACCTTGTGTCCTTCTCCTTCAACTCCTAGATCTCCTTCGTAGTACCTACATTCCTTGGAGGCATTTTCACAAACAATAGTCAAACTTCTTTAGCAAAGTGTTCCTCTATCCCTCTAAGGCACCATTTGTTTTAGATAATTTAATTTTAACTTTGGTTGTGTTAACAGAGCTATGTTGACTTTATTTTGTATTTTTTTAACATGAGAGTTTGTAGATTAATAGGAGTTCACATATACTAGTGTGCCATGGTTGCCCATCTACAACTAGTGAGATGCACATAGCTCATGTACCTCATGCTAATGTTATTGGATACCTTGTATACACTATTTTTCATTAGAATAGACATTATCCAAATAGTGAGTATTTATATAAAGTGCTATAACACATAGGCAGTCCTCCCTTTACACCAATTAATAACAGTGACAACCCTCACAGGCGGTTGGATAATGTCTAGTCTAATCCAAGCACACTAGCATGAAGTACATGAGTTATGTTCATCTCACTAGATATAGATGGGAATTAATTCTCAATTGAATGGTACATTCCCATAAAAATGTGAACTCCTATTAATCTACAAACTCTCATGTCTGACAATATCAAGTAATGAGTCATTCCATTCAAGAAAGACCATGTCTGACAATATCAACCCAGAAAAAAATAAGGAGTCTGCAGAATTTAGTGATTGTATCTTCCATTAGAGCCACTTCATATGCACAGGTGATGAACATGCATATTTGTCTGAGCGCTATTGGGAGCTTACCCAACAACACATGTTCTATTGTGAAAATCACCACAAATCTATTTGTTGCTGGGTCTAGCTCCCAGTATTGCTTGGTCAAATATGCATGTTTTTCACTTGTGCATATACCTTCTATGATCAACTCTTACATGCACAGGTGATGAACATTCAAATTTTCCTAAGCAGTACTTTGAGTAGTCCTCTAACACATGTACTATTGTGAAAATCATCACAAGTCAATTTGTTGGAGGAAATCTCATAGTACACATGTTTGGAGGTCTAAAGGAAACAAGAGAATTTTAAGAGTCACGAGTCTTAAGATTGTACTTAATATAGCCAAGATTCATTCAATGGTACATTCAAACATGAAACAAACCATTAAATGCATTTAAAATAAAGGTCTAATTCTGTAGACTGCTGATGCAGAGCCCTCTACTATAACCTTAAATAGGCCAACTCAACTTGAGGATTCAACAAGAAACTTAAATGGAATACACCAAGAAGTACCAAATGATGAATGCTCAAGTGTTGTAATGGCAAAGCAATATCAGAACCATCCATTTCTAGAACTTGATTTTTCTATAGTCCTAATGATTTTTCTTATTTCTTGAACATTGTTGACATACTTAAATGGAATACACAATACCAAATGATGAATGCTCAATTGTTGTAATGGCAAAGCATCATAACCGTCCATTTCTAAAATTTGATTTTGTATAGTCTTAATTATTTTTCTTTAGTCCTAATGATTTTGAAAATGGTTGACAAATAATGTTTCCTTTTTTTATTATAGTATAAATGATTTTTCTATAGTTGTAATGATTTTTCTTATTTCTTGTCTTTTGTCTCTTTTTTATTTCCTATGTCTGTGCTTCGTGACAGGATTTTGTCACTTTCTTTTGATGGTATATTTCATTCACTCTATGTGGAATACTATTTTGTTCACTATTTTATTTCAGCTTGATATTTCTTTCATTTTTCATATACACAGAGACTACACATATTGATAAAAAATGAGCTATTTGATTTAGGTTTACTTTTCATTATTGTAAATGGTTAATATTTTTGATGGTACTGTTATAAATTGAATTTGCACCTCTGATCTCAAGCTCTCGTAGTCTTGATAATCCAGTATAACATGGGACTCATCTCAAGGTTGTGGGACCTTTTGCTAACCAAGATGAGACCTCCAGATTCTAGGTTGGTTCCTCTTGGATAATCACCCTGATTTGCTCTTAACATGAAATGTAAAACTTTGAGGGAAAGGGATAGGAGTGCATGGAAGGGGAAATGACTGAAAGCAAATCTATCCTACTAGGTGATGCACCGAAAATAGGGTTTGGATTTTAGTATAGAGGGATGAAACCAGTGAGAGGCTTTGGTTCGGGGGATCATAGTTTAATGAATAGGCTTGCATGAGTATTTCATAAGAGGGCCTAAAAACTAGACACAAATTATGACCTGCAAGCAGACATTCTTTTCAGCAAAAGGGCATAGGAATGAGATAGAATGATAGGGGTTGAAGGATACCCACAACCTCACTCAGATCAAATCAAACATAGTAGTGCACAAATAAGCTGAAAGTAAAGGGGATCAGGAAAAGCTAAGTATCACTGAAAGCATTCATAAACTTCAATCCAATAAGAGACAAGCCAAAAAGGAAAGCACAGGGAAATCAAACATGTCACAGAATACTTTGCAACATTTGTATTATCAATGAGAACTTACAAGATGTGAAAAACCAGAGAGCAGAAATGCTACAGATGGTTCTCCAAGAAAAGACTTTCTCTTTTTACAAAATGCAAAATCCTAAGCTCTGCAAGCTCCAAAAAATGTTATATACACCTCTACTGCACGCAGGCAGGAGTCAAACTCTTAGGGCTACATAGGTATGCATAAAATAATCTGGCCCTAAAATAGTCACTTCTGACCATAAATGTGCTCTGTAAATATCATGGCCGATCAGATATTTTGTTTGTGTGTCCATCCCTAAATTGATCAACCTGCAGACACAAAAGCCTGGATTCAACAACCTCCCTACAAGCCCATACTGCCATGAATGCACAAAATCTGATCCCATACTGGAAAGGACTCAAAACGGTGCCCTAAAAATCTCTGCACATTCCTCTAATTGCAACCACCCTGGCGACATAAATTTTTTGAACTACCCACGCTCACAACGTTTACCTTGGAAGAGAGTCTGCCAAAATAGGCTACATCTCTTTGACAAAGCAATGGTCACATGATCGCATGAGCTGAAAGGCCTTCATGCGATCATGCGACAAGCTTTTTGAAAACTTGCCTCCGCCCTTTGAAAATGTCAACGGTCGCATGATCGCATGAGCTCAAAAGGCCTTCATGTAATCATGCGACAAGCTTTGATGAGTCCACCATCGCCACACAAGACACATGGCCCCACCAAATATCCCACTTGTCAAACTTTGCCACGCGGCCCAACAGGAGTTGACCACATCGGCTCGACCCATAGCAACACCGCCTGAAAGCATGCTATCCACTGACGGTTTGTCACATGGTCGCATGGGCTTGGAAGAGCCCATGAGATCATGCAACCAACCTCATGATGCTAGCCACTGACCACCACCTCGCTCGAAATTAGACCGTTTATCGCTTGTCGCATGATCATATGCGGCCAGGAAGGCCTATGCGATCATGTGACAACATCAACTTGTGACCCTTGCCTTCAATGATGTCGGCTTGTAACCACCGTAACCACATGCGGTTAGTCGCATGGGCACATGGGCTCAGAAGAGCCCATGTGATCATGCAACTAACTGAAAGATGCTACCCATGGTTAAGGCTTGTCGCATCAGAAGGAAGATCGATGGCTGTCGTTACACCGCGTGCTTAAACAGGCAACATCTTTCCTTAGCGGTGTAGTGACAACCATGAGATCTTGCCGAGCTTTAACCTTTGCAGATGAAGAATGGGCCCACCGACAGGTGTCAATCTATTGCATGATCGTAAGGGCAAGGACTATTCCTTGCGAACATGCGACAACCACAAGATTTTTGAGGAAAGCCAGCCACCGGGCCCACAGGTCAGAGTTGCGCACTTGAAGAAAATATGCCACCTTACTCAAAATGCGGATCCACTGAGAACCCAATCTGACCGTTGTCACATGATCGCAAGGGCAAGGAATATTCCTTGTGAACATGCGACAACCGCAAGATTTCTACTGCACTTGCACGACTATGAGGAACTGGGACCCGCCTGTCGGAGTTGCGCACTTAGGGAAAAATTGTAGATGCCAGAGAAGTGTAAAGTGCAGAAGGGGTCAAAAACACAGAAGGTTTTCGAGCGAAGGTCGAAAAAACACTAAATTTTCAGAGCGAAGGTCAAAAACACACCAAATTTTTAGACCAAAAGGCAGAAACATCCTGAGCCTACAGAGAGGAGGTCGAAAACACACTGGGTTTTCGACACTTGAGCATTTCATTGGAAAATAGGACTGTGGCCGAAAATGAACGACAGGGAATTTTTGGGCAACAGGTACTACAAAATGTATCCTCCATATATAAATAATCATATAAAAATAATAAATGTAGTAATGATGGTGCGATGCATTATTGATATAGGCTTGATGGCTCTTGTCAATGTCCCAAACTATCAATGTGGTGGTGGGTAGTGTGTGTTGAAGACTTCATGGACATAGAGCAACCCTGGACGACAATTTTGGTGCTGCCCAAATAGAAAAAAGGTTGCTAATGTGTATATATTTAATGTTTCTAATGTAAATACTATTCATTATATTATAAGAACTAATGTAGATTGGGAATCACAGGGAAATAATGGTTGTGAATACTTTAGTTGGGTCGATGACAACTCATCTGCATCTATTCGCCCATCTCCACTTATCCGCGATGAAGGATTTGAGTGCAAAACATGTCAGGCTAGGGAAAATTCTGAAATTATATTTTTATGATGCCTTCTCTGTATTGTAATCACATATCTTTGTTGTGACCATATGCAGAGATGAACTTAGGAATTAGTTAGTTTGGTATTTTCATATTGTAACTAATATTTTAATATGGATATGATGTAACTTCTCTTTGCCTCAAGTGCGCATATATATGGTTTACATCTTTTTTTAGAATAATTCTTCATGTTTATGGCTCAGGTGAGCCCCAATTTGCTATCAATCACATGATTTAATGTATAGTGTTTTCTTGGTTATTCCATTTGTTCCTTGACATTTGAAGGTGATTTGGTAATTTCAACTACACCTAAGGATCCATCAGTAGTTGTGGAAAATAGGATTCATTTTGCAATGCCCAAGCTGCGAGATGGGAAAGAGAGGCAAGAAGAGTGGAAAGAAGATGATATTCCTGAGATCATGGATGGACACAATGTTGCTGACTTTATTGATCCAGATATCTTGCAGAGGCTTGAAGAATTGGAGAGGGAAGAAGAGCTTTGGATGACAGCTAAGGATGATGAGGATGATGAGATGGGGGAAGATGAGATGGGCTTGCCAACATCTGTTGAATATAAGGTATCAGAATCATAGGCTATAAGTATCAGAATATAAACTATTGTAAAAGGAAGAAACACATATGTATCATCATTTAATACAAAATATAAAAGTATCCCACATACACACAGTTGCTATTATAACAACCATCCTCTAATCCCATGGTGTACTAGTCTCAAGGTAAGATCAATTTACTTAAGCCATCATATAAGTATCATCCTAAAGTTTAAATAGACATTGACTATGGATTGACTATCATTTTCAAGCTTGAGCAAGGCTTCATACCATGCATTGTTCACAGATTTGTATGCAACATTGATTTAGGCTGGAGGTAAACTACATGTGTCATGTAAATAGCATGGTTGAATGCAATCTCTTTTGCACGTTTTCAAGAGTTTTCCCACCAATACAAGTGTAAATAATGCATTGAACGTAATCTACGAACACTGTGTGGTATGAAGTCTTGCTGAAGTTTGAAGTACAAGCTCCCTTTATTCCAGTGAGGGATTGGAATGAGTTCATTTTGGATGCAAAGGAGAAAGGGGATACTCAAAGAGGAATTACACCAGCAAATGAGAGAAGAAGGTATGCAATAGTATTAACTACTAGTAGAATGTAATAATGCACTAATTAGTGATCTTTATATCTATATCATGTAACATATTTCAAACTTTTCATATGTTGTAGGACACATCAAAGGCAACAAAGTCTAGACTACAAAAGATTTCACAATAGCTAAGAAACATAATTGTAGGCATCATGGTCATAATTTTTTGGAGACAACATAATTGAGTTGTATACCTAGATGATGGAAAGCAACTTCCGCTCCTCCGATTCAAAGTTGACACTGTGGGATCCAAAGACCATAGATAAGGAATAAATTTAGAGAGTGGAGGAGGGCCATAACGACCAAAATAATATAGGAGGAACCTCAAGTTAAATGAGGCAACTGAAAACATTTTAATACATTTTTATTATTAAATAATGAAATTTGCATATACTAGTGTTCTAAGCCCCCTCTATGCAAATTTCATTATTTAATAATAAAATTCTATTAAAATGTTTGTAGTTGCCTTATTTAACTTGAGGTTTGTCCTATATTATTTTTATCATTATGGCCCTCCTTCGCTCTCTAAATTTATTCCTTATCTATGGTCTTGGGATCCCACAGTGTCAACTTGGAACCAGAGGAGTGGAAGTTTCTTTCCATCGTCTAGGTATACCACTCAATTATGTTGTCTCCAAAAATATGTGACCATGATACCTACAATTATGTTTCTTAGTTGTTGTGTCCCAGGACCCCTTATGACCCTTTACGACCTCTAAGAATACATCTTAGAGGTCTTAAAATGTCGCAAAGGGTCATAAGAGGCTCCTAGGAAGGGCCAGATGAGCTTCCACCTTCACGTGGTTGGCCCTGTTAAGTAGAGAATGTTAATTAAACTATTCTTGAAACAAAGAGAAGCTCAATAATTTAAGGTCTCAGTCCACAAACAAATTAAATTAGACTTACGAGGACTCTTATTGTAGTTTGTAATAAGATTAATTTGCAACCACTAGAGACTACTCTACAAGCTTGAAGAAGCGGTATATTTTGGAAAATGAAGAGTGGAAAGAAGATGATATTCCTGAGATCATGGATGGACACAATGTTGCAGACTTTATTGATCCAGATATCTTGCAGAGGCTTGAAGAACTAGAGAGGGAAGAAGGGCTTAATTAGGATGGTAGCTAAGGGTGACGAGGATTTCACAATAGCTGACAAACATAATTGTAGGCATCATGGTCACATTTTTTTGGAGACAACATAATTGAGTTGTATACCCAAATGATGGGGTAATTGGGGTAATTCTCCCTAATTACTTAGCATCAGATGACCTAGCATCATGCTCATTGGGGTAATTCTCCCCAATGAGTGGCAACCCAGTGACCTCTTTTATTATTTCTTTAGTGGTGACAACCGTTAAACCCCAGATGGTTGTATGCCCCTCCTCAAAAGTACCCATAAATTCAGCTGCTACTTCCTCATTAAAATTTGATAATTGAAGAAAATACCCCAACCAGCCACATGCATTAAATCTTTGGACTGCTTCGAAGTTTGCAAGTAAAATGATATGATGCACTGGCTCATGCCTTTGCAGTTGTCCACCCATTTGTGTTCAATATCTAGCCTTTAATTTTCTGCTCACCAATTTCTCTGTTAATCTTTCAGTCTCCGTGCTCTGTAAATACCTTCTTTCCTTCTTGAAATTCAATGCACTTCTTGAAAACACCGACTTTCTTTTTGATTCCTCTATTATTTTAGCATGAACAATAATAATGACATTTTACAGAGGATATTATAGCCTTAAATGTGAGTTACCACACAATTTAATTATAATCTTTTTTAGTCATATCAACTTCAGAAAATAAAAAATTTCAGTATGGAAAATGTATGGGATTAAAGGAAATTTATATAAAACAAGGCCTAAGTACAACTTGAAGTGACAAGGAAGTGACAAGGATGGCTTAGTAATGACACTTGGAACTTATTACACTTCTCTTGCCCCCTACAAAACATTTACAAGTGTCCTCACTTGGCACATTGAGCACAGGATGGGGAATTGGCTTAATGCCTAAATTATATATTTATTGTAGTACTATATATAATTACGGAGAACTATGTGCTAAAAGTGAGTAAAGATTGAATAAGTTGCACCTGTGCATTGATTACCGTATGTACAAAGAAAAGGTGGTGAAAGTGGAGCAATTATGGTGGCCACATGCATCAGCTGACATGGCGTTTATTGAAAACATTAAAAATAGAAAATGTGGATGACATGGATTGTGAGTGGATGGAAGAGAGAAATGAAATGGGTTGGAGAGAAGAATTAAGAAAAGTGAATAGAGAAAGGTACTTCATATTAAATGAAGTTTTATTATGGTCGACTGTTGAAGACATGTTATTTTGAAGTTGTAGGAAGAAGGTTTTCACCTTTTGCTGTAGGAAGTGTTACCTGTGGTGTTGCTGAAGTTTGCATGTTGAACTATTGCAGAAAGTCCTCTTTGGTTTTGGGTTTGTGATATAGGCACAACCGGTGTCCGTTGACAAGGAGTTTGAATTGTACTGGATCTAGTGTGGTCAACTAGACTGCTTAGTTGTCAAAGACATGTTCAATTTGATAAGGCCCCAACCATATGGTCTGTAACTTTCCTGGAATCTCCTTAAATCATGAATCATACAAAAATGCCCAATCACCCACCTGAAAATGCTTTCTCTTGATATGGGAATCATGCCACCTCTTCTGTTGGTTCTAGATCATCTCTATGTGTTCCAATGCAAATTTGTGCATTTCATCTAAGGAATTAAGATGGAGAAGGTGTTCTATTTGTGCTGCAGGAAGATTGATATTTACTTCCAGAGTTGTACGCAATGTCTTATGTTCAAATTCTATGGGTAACATTGTCACCTTCCCATATACTAATTTGAATGGGGTGAAGCATGTGGTTGTTTTCCAGGTTGTGAGGTAGGCCCAGACTACTTCAGTGAGTCAACTGCTCCAATCTCATATGTGCAACTGAACTATTTTTGTTAAGCTAGCCTCAATTTCTTTGTTTGTGACCTTCACCTGTCCTTTTGTCTATGGTTGGTAAGGGCTAGACTTTCACTAGTACATTTTGCACCATTTTTCGACATAATATTGGTCAAAGTTTCTTTAGCTTTCATTGCTCCAACAATATTGAATGCCACCGATTGTGCCAGGCATAAACAAATACTCCCCAGTGCCTTCCTGTCCAAAATATCCCAATCTTCCTAAGACATTGTTGCCTCTTTCTTGGCTATTCCCTCTAATGGCCGCCATAAATCCTTCCGATAGAGATAGTCCTCCATTTGCATCTTCCATAACTGGAAGTTTTGCCCATTAAACTTTTCAACCTTGAACCTACCATCGTCTGCCATTTCTCCCACTTAATCGAGAGACTCTCCCACTGACTTGTGAGACCTGCTTTAGAGAATAGATGAAAGAACGAATGAAATAACCTCGCTTTGATACCACTTGTTAGGTTTAACAAGGCATAAATAACAATTATATGCAAATATAACCAATATTAGAAAATAATAAACCACGCAGAAGAGAACATAAGACACAAAGATTTAATGTGGTTCACCCAATCCCTGGGCTACATCCACCAACAATGAGTCCAATATTTTATTATCTAGTGATTACAATCCGTAATCCCTTACAGCTCAATTCTGCCACAAGTACTAAAATCATACATCATGAAATCCCTAACCCTAAGCCATATTATACAATATTTTTGCCACTTTAGGGTTAGAATGAGTTACAATATGTCGGCCCAAAATAATCAAAAAATGTCAGCCTAAAAAAATTTGCCACCACAAGCTAACAATAAAAAATCTACAGATTAAGTGTACAGTACTTTCCTGGATAGACATATAGAAACTTTGACCAATATTACGTCAAAAAATGGTGCAAAATGTACTAGTGAAAGTCTAGCCCTTACCATCCATAGACAAATGGACAGGCAAAGGTCACAAATAGAGAAATTGAGGCCAGCTTAACAAAAATAGTTCAGTTGCACATACGAGATTGGAGCATTCGACTCACTGAAGTAGTTTGGGCCTACCACACAACCTGGAACTAAATATCAATCTTCCTGTAGCATAAATAGAACACCTTCTCCACCTTAATTCCTTAGATGAAATGCACAAATCTGCATTGGAACACATGGAGATGATCCAAAACCAACAAAAGAGGTGGCATGATTCCCATATCAAGAGAAAGCATTTTCAGGCGGGTGATTGGGCATTTTTGTATGATTCCTAATTTAAGGAGATTCCAGGGAAGTTATAGACCATATGGCTGGGGCCTTATGAAATCAAACACGTCTTTGACAATGGAGTAGTCTAGTTGACCACTCTAGATTAGTAAAATTCAAACTCCTTGTCAACGAACACTGGTTGTGCCTATATCACAAACCCCAAACCAACGAGGACTTTCTGCAACAGTTCAACACACAAACTTTAGTAACACCACAAGTAACACTTCCTATAGCAAAAGGTGAAAACCTTCTTCCTGCAACTTCAAAATAACATGTCTTCAATAGTCGACCATAATAAAACTTCATTTAATATGAAGTACCTTTCTCTATTCACTTTTCTTGATTCTTCTCTCCAACCCATTTCATTTCTCTCTCTTCCATCCACTCACAATCCACGTCATCCACTTTTTCTATTTTCAATATTTTCAATAAACGCCATATCAGCTGATGCATGCAGCCACCACAATTGCTCCACTTTCACCACCTTTTCTTTGTACATACAGTAATCAATGCACAGGTACAACTTATTCAATCTTTACTCACTTTTAGCACATAGATCTCCGTAATTATATATAGTACTGCAATAAATACATAATTTAGGCATTAAGCTAGTTCCCCATCCCGTGCTCAATGTGCCAAGTGAGGACACTTGTAAATGTTTTGTAGGGGGCAGGAGAAGTGTAATAAGTTCCAAGTGTCATTACTAAGCCATCCTTGTCACTTCCTTGTCACTTCAAGCTGTACTTAGGCCTTGTTTTATATAAATTTCCTTTATTCCCACACATTTTCTGTACTAAAAATTTTGATTTTCTGAAGTTGATATGACTGAAAAAGATTATAATTCAATTGTGTGGTAACTCGCATTTAAAGCTATAATATCCTCTGTAAAATGTCATTATTATTGTTCATGCTAAACTAATAGAGGAATCAAAAAGAAAGTCGGTGCTTTCAAGAAGTGCATTTGAATTTCAAGAAGGAAAGAAGGTATTTGCAGAGCACGGAGACTGAAAGATTAACAGAGAAATTGGTGAGTAGAAAATTGAAGGCTGGATATTGAACACAAATGGGTGGACAACTGTAGAGGCATGAACTAGTGCACCATGGCATTTTACTTGTAGACTTCGAAGCAGTCCAAAGATTTAATGCATGTGGTTGGTTGGGGTATTTTCTTCAATTATCAAATTTTAATGAGGAAGTAGCAGTTGAATTTATGGGTACTTTTGAGGAGGGGCAGACAACCATCTAGGGTTTAACGGTTGTCACCACTGAAGAAATAATAGAAGAGGTCACTAGGTTGCCACTCATTGGGGAGAATTGCCCCAATGAGCATGATGCTAGGTCATCTCGAGCTCAGTTCTCCCATCCAACTGATCCTCCTTTGGAAATCACCAAGAAGGGATGCAAAAGATTGTCTCTTCCTCAACCGTTCATTGAATTGGTGATGCATATTATCAGGTACATAACTTGCGAAGGGATATTTTCAAATTTTCATGCCCATCATTTTAAACTACTTAGTTGCATAAGGCATAATCTCCACGTTAATGTCCCTAATTTCCTATACAATATGCTAAGCATTAGTGCTGAGGAGACTCATAAGGGGAATGAAAATTATATTACCCACCATGCCCTAATAAAACTATTAGTCGAGAAGTCTCTTAGGGATGTCTCTCCTTTGACATGGTCGGAATTTGTTCAATATAAAACATTGCAACCCCAGGTTAACCCTGTTGAGCAACTAAGTATATGTAGCTGGGGTCTCAGACTAGAAGAGAATTGTGGATTCCCTTGTCTTTCCAACCACCTACACTCCTATGGATGCTATATGATGTCAAAGCCACCAGATTGGATCATCTATAGGAGGACCATCAAGCAGAGTATTTGGCACAAACAAGAGGATTTCACTAAACTTTTAAGAGTGGGAAGAAAGGGAAGACAACTGTTAGTGATTTTAGAATGACAACCAGAAAATGCAATGCTTGAGGACAAGCATTCTGTTAGTAGGGGGTAGATGATGAGACAATTTATTGTCTCTATTTTGTTATAATCTTTATACTTTTTTGAAACTCTTTATGCTCTGATAAAACATTTCCAATACGTTTTATGAACCTATACCTAAGTGAACTTGTGATAAGTACAACTAGAGCCACAAAGATTATGGGTGGTTAGAATGACATGTTTTGTTGAATATTATATATAAATTTTAGTACTTCATATAGCTACTTTAATCTATGTTCTAATATTTGGGTAGGAATTGAAATGTTGACTTGTATACATACCAAATGCTACTAACCTGCCAGGAAAACAAGGAGCTCCTCGAGAGTGGATCAACCACATTGAAGAAGGAGCATTGGAGTTTCAGCCATGACGGAGAAAGCCAACATGATTTCGAGGATCAAGTCACTACTGAAAAGGAGCCATCATTCCAGAGAATATAGGAAACAACTTTGCTATATTTCCTCAATGCTTGTTATTCTGTTATCTGCACTTTATTGTAATATGTCGTGGTTGTTATATTTCCTCCTTCTATGGTGAGGTTTTAGTCAGACTTTATTGTTAAGATTTCAATAAGCGTCAACCCTCTATATAAAGGGATTTGATTGGTTTAGTTAGTAAGGAGAAGATATATTCAAGTATTGTGTTTAAGTATAATAGAGTTACTCTTTTCTATTCTTCATGTACTGTTCCATTACTATGTAATCAATTTGTAAGAATATAATGAAAGAGTGATTTTGGAGTATTTTTTGTGTTAGTAGTTAGCAAAACCAACCAAGGGGGCCCACTTGGAAGGTGGATTAGATTAGGATAGAGTATAGTTGCTTTCTGTACTTTTCTGTGCTTTCAAGTAGAAGTTACTATTTTACTCCTGCAACATTACTACTGTGAATGTTCCTGCAACACTTGTAGAGATAGACATAGTGAATGCTTTGAGTTGTTAAACAGGCTTAGGATAAATTTACAAGCTTTTTGTAGTAATTTCATTAAGTAGTTAAGTGTGCTTACTTTCCTGCAGTAATAGCATAGGTTTCCTTTATGCATTTTATCTTTCTGCAACATAGGTAGTATGACTCCTTGAGGAACTTAGTGCACAAACTGTGTTGTCCGATTTCAAGTCTACGTCCCTGGTTTGAAAATCTAAATGCATTTCATGATAGGAAAAGTAATCTTTAGTATGAATACATTATTCCTAAGAGAGACAATGGCATGATTATCATTACCTATTGTGAGACTATTCAATCATTTTGATATGTTTAAAGTACCTAATGGTCCTCTTTACATTACTTTTAGGGTATCTCATATCCCTTCTCATGGTGTTTTGATTGATCCCTCTTCCTCCATGAATGTTATCAATGAAGAACATATTTATAATAAAGGATTGCATAAGGATACCTATGGTACATCTAGTGTTTGGATTCAAACTTGTAATGGTTTTCTTTATCATCCTCAAGGTTGTAGCAATTTCATGTGACCCTTTCTGGTAAGGTTGTTCATACTATCTTTGTTGTTATTCCTACTTCCCACCAATTTAAAGTTAAGCTTGGTATTTTGTGGCTCTCTTCCATGCAAGTTGTAGCCTCTCCTGTTCATAAGTGCATAAATTTTCCTCATAAAGGAGAAGTTGTCACTATTAATCATTCTCTTTATAAACCTTCACGTCCTTGATATTGTGCTGAGATAGATTTCTTTTGGTCATCTCTCCCTCAAAAACCACCTAACTGTCATGATCATCTTTATCAATCCTATCAACAATACAAGGTAGAAAACATTCTTGAGCTTAGCCTTCCTAAGGTTGGTACTCATGTAGTTGTCTTACTGATGCAGGGCCCTCTGTAGGTCATAATCTCATACAGAAACTTTCAGATGTCATAACTTTTGACTCAGGTCTGGGTTTTTGCTGAAATTTTTCGGTTGCGTGCCTCAGGTGGTGGCATTTGTTTTTCCAATGATCTCAGATCGATTGGGGTTTGTTTTAGCACATTTTCGGGAGCTGAAAGTTTCATCTCGGGCTCCAAAATCAGCTTTTAGTGTTTTTTCTCTAGTTTTAGAAAGTTCTATTTTGTAATAAATTCGAGTTTATGTTATCAAATCTTGGATATTAATTGGCAATTCATTCTAACTTAGTCAAGGGCATGTTTAGGGAAAATATCAGCTTTTTAGGTGTTGTTTCAAAAATTACCAAAAATGGCAAAAAACACATGGAAAAAAACTACCAAAAAGGGTAATTTTTGGATTTCTTATTTTTTCTAGTTTTTTTGGTTACTTAAGAGTTTGCAGTGAATTGTAGAGGCAGTTAGTGATGAATGAGAAATATTGAAGGTTTCAAATCTATGTTATTTGTCTTGTGATCGAATTTATTGTTAACAGAGTGTGTTGTGCTACATCACTTACCTACCCCACCCATTTCCCTGCCTATCACTCATCAACCCGTAGTTGTTCGCTCCTCAGAACTTGTTATTGTTGAATGTAATCCTTCAAGTTTATCTCATAAAACCATTTGTAATCAACATGCTCATCAGCGTCGCAAGAATGGTCAAGCTAAGGCTAAGGATCTCACTCTTGCTTCTAAAATTTATTCTTCATCTTAATCCTTGTATTCCTTCGATCAACCCATGCTTGAGCCTGAAAAGGAAGTGAATCAAAATAACAATATGCAAATGGATAAACATGATGATTCTATTCATATTTTAGATTATATTAATCTTGACATGGATAATACTCTTGATGATTATGTTTCTAATGCACATGTTAGTGATGATGAATATGAAAATATTGATATGGATTATGATTTGCCTAACATGCTTTATACACAACTAACACTCACTCCTAGTGAAGAGCACAAACTTAATATGCCCTATATATCTTGTCTACTATGTTAGAAAACCTTTCCCTTCTACTTGTGCAGTTTCACTTGGCAAGAATTTGATGTAGTCTTGAGGTTCAAGCTTTAGAACTTCACATGTTGCATGTGATTGACTTAATGTTTCATACAAAATATTCCATTATATTTTGAGTCTATTTAGCTATTATCCCTGAGGGTTTTTCAGTGGGGTATTACAATTTATATAATGATTAGGGTTAGATTTAGGATTAATACTATGGTTAAATTTTATATTTAGGGTTACGATTAGGATTATGAGTATGATTAGGGGTATATCATTGTTAGGGATAATGATAGGGTTAGGGTTAGGATTATGGGTATGGTTAGGGGTATATCATATTTAGGGACAATAATAGGGTTAGGGTTAGGATTATGGGTATGGCTAGGGGTATATCATATTTAGGGACAATGATAGTATTAGGGTTAGGGTAGGATTTAGGATTATGGTTAGGTTTAGGATTTAGATTATGGTTAAGGTTTACATTATATTTAGCTTTAGATTAACATTTAGGGTTAGAGTTAGGTTTAGGGTTTGAGTTATGCTTAGGTTTAGGATTAAGATAACATATTTGGTTAGGGTTAGGGTTAGGATTTAAGATTATGGTTGGGATTAGGACTTACATCATGAATAGGGTTATAATTAAGGTTAGGATTAGGATTATGTTTTATGTTAGGGGTATATCATAGTTCGAGATAATGTTAGGGTTTGTGTTAGGTTTTGAGGTAGGGTTAAGGTTAGGATTAAGATTATGGTTAGGGATATATAAATATTTAGGTTAGGGTTAGGATGATAGTCAAGGTTAGGCTATAAGATTAAATTTAGGGTTTACATTATAGCTAGATTTAGTATAATAGTTAGAGTTAGGGGTTAGGGTTTGGGTTATGGTCAAATTTATGGTTATAATAATGGTTAGGATAAGGATTATGATTTGGCTTAGGATTTAGGGTTGTGCTTATGGTTGGGGTTCATATTATGGTTTTTATTAGGATTTAGGGTTATTCTTGGGTTTGGGTTTCATATTAGGATTGGGATTGTGATTAGAGTTAGGGTTTATGATTATGGTTGTGGTTGGGATTTATATCATGAATAGGGTTGAGATTAAAATTAGGATTGAAATTATGGTTAGAGTTAGGATTTGAAATTGGGGTTGTTATAATTTACATCATGACTAGGATTAGGGTTATGGTTATAATTATGGTTATGGTTAGGTATATATCATAGTTAGGAATAGTGATAGGGTTAGGGTTATGTTTTGGGGTACAATTAAGATTAGGGTTGGCATTAAGGTTAGGGGTATATAATAGTTAGGTTCAATATTAGGGTTATGGTAAGGGATAGGATTATGGTTAGGGTTAAGGTTTATGATTATATTCAAGTTATACATCGTGGTTAATTTTAAATTAAAGGTTAGGATTAGGATTAAGTTTGGAGTTTGAGTTATGGTTAGAATTAGGCTTAAGATAATGGTTAGGATTAGGATTTAGGATTAAGGTTAGGGTTGGGGTTTCCATAATTATTATAATTAGGGCTTATCATTAGTAGTTAGGGATATGATTATTGTTACATAGTTGGGTTATGTCATAGTTAGGAACAACATTAGGGTTAGGTTTATATTTTCAGGTGTAGTTAAGGTGAGTGTTACAATTATGGTTAGGGGCATATCATAGCAAGGGAGAATATTATATCATAGTTAAGTTTTGGGCTAGGGTTAAGGTAAGGATTAGGGTTTAGGATTATAGTTAGAGTTTACATCATAGTTAGGTTTAGGTTAATAGATTGGGTTATAATAAGGTTTAGAGGTTGGATTATAGTCATTTTTAGGGTTAGGAAAAT
The DNA here is from genome assembly GCA_027943335.1 of Chamaecyparis obtusa. Classification (NCBI taxonomy): domain Eukaryota; kingdom Viridiplantae; phylum Streptophyta; class Pinopsida; order Cupressales; family Cupressaceae; genus Chamaecyparis; species Chamaecyparis obtusa. Next base: position 2,716,045 of record BSBK01001812.1, read on the forward strand.
GGTTAGGGTTAGTGTTTAGGATTATGGGATAATGGTTAAGTTTAGGTTAAAATTTTGGTTTTAGTCTTGGGTTATGGTCAAGTTTAGGATTAAGATAATGGTTAGAGTTAGGGCTAAGATTTAGGGTTAGGGTTAGGGTTAGGGTTTAGATCATGAATATGGTTAAGGTTTACAATTACGGATTAAGGTTAGGGTTAGGATTATGATTATAGTCAGGTTCATGAGTATATCATAATTAAGGATAATATTATGGTCAAGTGTAGGTTTTTTACGTAGTGTTAAGGTGAGTGGTAGGATTATAGTTAGGGGTATATCATAGTTAGGAACAATGTTAGGTTAAAGTTAGTTTTTAGGGGTAGGCTTAATGTTGGGGTTAGGGTTAAGGTTAGACTTAGGATTATGTTGGCAGTTAGAATATAGGATTATCATTAGATTTTACATCATAATTAGGTTTAGGTTAATAGATGGGGCTAGAGTTAGGTTGGATTTGGATTATGGTTAGTTTTAGGTTTAGGATAATTGTTAGGATCAGAATTCATGGTTAGGGTTAGTATTTTGGTTAGGTTTAGGATTTAGGAGTATGATTAGGATTTACATCATGTCTAAGTTTAGGTTAAAGGTTAGAATTAGGGTTAGGTTGACGATTTGGGTTATGACTAGGTTTAGGGTTAAGATAATGATTAGGGGAAGTAGTAGGACTTAGGGTTATGATTATGGTTAGTATTTATATCATGAATAGGATTAGGATTTACAATTAGGGGTTAAGGTTATGTTTAGAATTATGATTAAGGTTAGGAGTATATCATAGTTAGGGACAACACTGTTGGAAACTATAATTGAAACAATTGTTATATTGTCATTGATGTCAAACCTTAACTAGTAAGACAATTGCTATATAGTAGATTACCATATCTTTTGATTAATGAAGAGGATTTGAAAAGAGGAGATAAAAAGAGGACCTAAGGAAAGGTTGAGTTATGTTATACTTCAATGGGTACTTGATTAGTCGGCACATTGACAAGGTAATGTGTTTTTTATCTTTAACACTAAGTGAAGAAGTTAATTGATTTGAATCATAGGCTTAACTGAGCAAAAGTGAAGAAATTTAGTTTAAGCCAAGTGATGCTAGTTTAGACCGAGTGCTAGTATAAGCCAAGAAAATTTAGTGTCGACCAAGCATCAGTAATTTTTGAGCAACAAATAATTAACCAAGATAGTATTTTCCAAGAAGAAAAGTTTTAGTGATGACCAAGATATCCAATGATGACCAAGGAGATGAACACAGTATTGATCGAGTGTCAGTAATTTACAGTTTGTGAAAGAATTGAGAATCCCAGCTGACATAGTTGAATTCTTAGGATATGTAAAATGTGTTAAAATTATTAATGGATGATATGGAGCATTTAATGCATGGTAAATTATTTTGTTATGGATTCAAGGAGAAGTTTTGAGATATATTTAGAAGGAAAAGAAGGAGAACAAAATGATGGAAGGATTCAATGAATCTGACCTAAACCTAAGGTCTACAAAAGAGATTAAGTGGAAAAATATTAATCTACCTGATCAAGGAGGTATAAGGATGACCTAATTGTGAGGTTATAGAGAGTGTAGAAGAGGTTGATGTTGTTGACTTGTGAGTCTAAGTAGAAGGCTAAGGAGAAGCTATGAAGAGATGAATAGAGTTGAGGTGATTGCTTGAAGAGAGTTTTGAGCAAATTAGAGATGGAGATGGTAATGAAGGTTAGTCAATAAATTAACATATTTGCAAAGTGAGTTGTAAATTTCAGATCAGAACCTACTGTTAATTTATAGCCATTGTATCAGGCAAAATCCTTTAATCAAGGTTGACCTAACAGTCATTTTTTGAACCCTTTAATCAAGGTGACATTCTAATGGAATGTTCTTAAGTCCTCTAACCATGCCACTCCTAACATGGTGATCAAATCCTTTAACAAGGTTACACTTAACAGTGTGTGTTATAAACCTTTAATAGGGTTGGCTTCTCACAGAGCTCACTTCAGAAGAGTCAAAATTAGTAGCATGTTACTAGTGGTTTTTCTCAAATTGGGTTTCCTCGTTAAATCTTGGTGTTATACTTGTGTGAATGTTATTTCATGAGAATTTTATTGAAAGTTTTATATTCTTCAAGTTAATTACTTTTGGTTAGTGGACTATAAGTTTTATGTTACTGATATATTCTATAGAGACTGAGTGAATTGTTGATTAGATCTAAGTTTGTTGAAGAGTTTAAAAGTTCTATTGGTAGATCTAGATCTGAGGATAACTAATTCACCCCTCACTCTTAGTTATTCTAAAATCATTCTAATAATTGGTATTAGAGTTGTTGGTGCTTGTAAGGAGAAAGTTTAAAGGTACTGAAGCTAATGATCAATATGTACAAAAATGAGGTACACAAGATGAACACAGAGAACTTCCTTGCATGGCAGAGTTTGATGAAATTGCACCTAGCTGGTATTGATGATTCGGTGAAACACTATGTGGAAAATGACTATGTACCACCTGCTGCACCTATGACAGCTGGGGAGATGAAAGAAAAATCAGAACACAATCAAGTAATGTTGGAGATTGCATCTTCCCTAAGCTATCCTGAATTTGAAGACATCAAGGACTGTACTAATGTAAACAAAATGTGGGACACACTAGCAACTATCTATGGTGGACACACAAATGTACTGAGAGCCAAATCTGAAAGTTTGAGAGGTAATTTTGATGAAATGAAAATGCAAGAAGGTGAAAATGTTGCTCAGTATTGTGGAATAATTAAGGAGGTAGTAAATGCTATTAGAGGAGCTAATGGAAACATTGATGATGAAACTATTATTAGTAAAGTGTTGAGAACCCTACTTCCTATCTATGTTATTAGAGTGTATGCAATACAAGAATCAAGATGTAATCCTGGTAATGTCCTAACTTTGGAAAGTCTTGTTGGTAAGCTTACTACTTTTGATCTATCTAATTTTGATAATTTCACTATTCACAACATTGAATCTACATTCAAGTCTCAAATGGTTCTTCATAAGTCTAAGAAAGGAAAAGAAAGATGTGTGAACAGTGACTGTAACAAAAAAAGTGATAGTGATACTTTTGACGATGATCTAGATGATCTTGAGGAACTTATGGCTAGAAGGATACCAAGAGGAAAAGGAAAATTCAAAGGTAAACTTCCTATAATATATTTTTCATGTAACAAAGTCAGCCATATTGTAGCAAGATGCCCTGATAGGAATGACAAGGATGAAAGAAGGGAAAGCAAATATAAAGACAAAAGAAATGACAGAGATCACAGAAGGTAAAAAGACTACAAAGATAAAGGTAAGAAATCTTGTTATATTGCTGAAGAAGAAACTGATAGTGAAACTAGTGAATCTGATGAATGTGATATAGAAGTTGTTTATGTTTCTATGAAAGATGAATCTAATGAAGATGAGAAAACTGCACTTATTTCATATGTGAGTAAAGGTGATAAATGGATTATTGATAGTGGTTTCTCACATCACATGACTGGTGATAAAATTAAGTTTGAAACCCTAAACCATTAAAAAGGTAGAAGTGTTAAGTTTGGTAATGATGCACCATGTCCTATGAAAGGAAAAGGATCAATAATATTAACTATAATTTGTTGAGTGTTGCATAGTTGAACAGTACTGGTTATCGAGTTGAATTTCATCACAAGAAGGCTAAACTATTTGATGCCATTGGTGAACTAATTGGAAAGGGAGAAAAAATATGAGGTAATTTGTTCTATCTAGACCTATCTGAAGAAACATTCTTGTTTTCATAATTTGATGATGTATGGTTATGGCATAAGAGGTTGTGTCATGTGAACTTTGATAATTTGGTAAATATTAGTAAGGTGAAGAAAGTTAGAGGTTTTCCAAGATTGAAGAAACCTGATAATGTGATGTGTAAACAATGTTAATTGGGAAAAATGATAAAGTCTAGTTTTAAGAGCAAGACATATACTTCTAATAATATTTTGGAATTATTTCATCCTGACCTTTATGGACCTATTAGTGTGAAAAGATACTGTGGTGATAAATATTTTATTCTATTTGTTGATGACTATTCTAGAATGATAACTGTGATGTTTCTAAAAGAGAAATTAGATGCCTTTTAGTTGTTTAAGTGGTGTTTGGCAAAAGTTGAGAAAGAAACAAGTAAAAGCTTGAAATGTTTGAGATCTGATAGAGGGGGAGAGTTCATATCAAATGATTTCAATATATTTTGTAGTGATAGAGGAATAAATAGATAAATGTTTGCACCTAGGACACCTTGACAGAATGATATAGAAGAGAGGAGAAACATATCAATTATGGATTGTTGTAGAACATTGATGATAGAGAATAATGTTGCACAAAAATACTAGAGAGAAGCTATAAGTACAACATTTATACCTTGAACTGAGTACAAATCAAGAAAGGTACAAATGCTACACCTTTTGAGTTATGGTATGGTTATGCACCTAATGTGAAATAATTTAAAGTCTTTGGAAGCAAATGTTATATAATGAAAGACAATAAAAATTGATGCTAAGAGTGATGAAGGCATATTCCTAGGATATTCCATTAAGAGCAAATCTTACAAGTGTTTAAATTCTAACACTAACAAAGTTGTGGAAAGTGCAAATGTTAGAGTTGATGAATATGCAGAAAAGAATGAAGTTGAGTGCAAGAAGAACCTGGAGATTACAACAAGAAAATGTTGAGCATCAGGGAGATGCTTCTAAGAAATTAGAAGAGGAAGCAGAGAATCTACAAGATGAACTTGAAGATCAAGAACAAGTAGAAAGGAAATCTGAACCTACATTGGCACAATATGTAAGAAGACATCATAAGCCAAAACAAATCATTGGAGATAAAGAATCTGGAGTCATGAAAAGAAGTAAGTTGAAAGATCAAACATGCTTGTTATGTTAATTTGAGCCTAAGATAGTGAAAGATTCTTTAGAGAATGAATATTGGATACAAGCCATGAATGAATAAATAGAGCAGATAGAAAAGAACAAAACTTGGACACCAGTGCAGAGACCAAAAGATAAGAAATGTTATTGGAACAAAGTGGGTATTCAGAAATAAGCTAAATAAACATAGAGAAGTCACTAGGAACAAATCTAGATTGGTATGCAAAGGATATGCACAAGAAGAAGGCATTGACTATGGGGAGACATTTGCCCCAGTTGCAAGATTGGAAGGAGTAAGGACTCTACTTGCATATGTATCTTTTAAAGGATTCAAAGTGTATCAAATGGATGTCAAATCTACGTTTCTGAATGAAATATTAGAAGTATACATTGAACAACCAGAAGGATTTGTTGACCCAAGCAAAAAGAACATGGTTTGTAAAGTACATAAGGCACTGTATGGATTGAAACAAGCCCCTAGAGCATGGTATGAGATACTGCACAATTACTTGATAAAGATTAGATTTGTAAGGAAAAATGACAAAAAAAATCTATATTTGAAGATTGAAAAAAGTAAAGGGATATTGTTAGCTGAAATCTTTGTTCATGATATTATATTTGGACAAAAAGATGCCCTATGTCAAACATTTTCAAATGAGATGCAAACTAAATTTGAAATGTCTATGTTTGGTGAGATCAAATTCTTTATTGGTTTGCAAGTTTATTAGATGAAGAAAGGTATCTATATTACTCAATCTAAGTATGTCAAGGAGATATTGAAAACTTTTGGTATGGAAGATTCTAGACCAGTAAGTACACCCATGGCTATTGGACAAAAAATATCAAAAACTGATGATACATCTGAAGTCAATCAAACCTTGTATAGATCTATGATTGGAAAGCTACAATATGTTGTCCATAGAAGACCAGATATTTCCTTAGTAGTTGGGATTGTTGCAAGATTTTCTAGAAATCCTAAAGAGAGTCACATGATGGTAGTGAAAAGGATATTGAGATATCTAAAAGGAACATAGGACTATGGATTGTATTACAAGAAGAATGACAAGTTTGAACTGAAAGTTTACATTGATGCAGATTGGGCAGGAAATGTGGATGACAGAAAGAGTACAAGTGGTGGTGCATTCTTTCTAGGAAAGAGATTAGTCTCTTGGATAAGAAAGAAATAGAACTATATTTCCTAAACTATAACAAAAGCTGAATATGTAGCAACAATAGTGAATTGTTCAAATTTAGTGTGGATTAAGAAATTGTTAAAAGGTATGAAGGAGGAAATTATTGAGCCAATTGTTATTTTCTGTGATAACAAAAGCACTATTAATATATCAAAGAATATTGTAATGCACACTAAGACTAAGCATATTTTTATCAAGTATCATTACTTGAGAGAGCTAGTTCAAGACAAAGAAGTGATATTGGAATATGTGAATACAAAGGAATAATTAGCAGATATACTCACAAAAGCATTACCTAAAGATGCTCACAAATATCTTAAAGGTAAATTAGGTGTGATTCCCCTAAGTGAGGCTACCTAGTAACATATAGGAGCATTGCATCAAATGGTATAAATCAGAAATATCTGAAAAATTGATGCAAATGAGGTCACACTTTAGGAGTTGCCTAGAGTTGTGAAAAGTAAAGCAAATGATGTTGATCAATCATAAGCAAGATGATAGAGGGAGTAATAAATTTCAAAGAACTGACATGAAGATATCTACATGGTGAAGATGAATGTCTTTGGAATTGTTATCAAAGAGGGAGAGATTCAATAGAAGACTGTAGAGAGATTTAGAAGGAGTTGTCAAGAGCAAACTTGAGAGAGAGATTGAATAAGAAAGAGGGAGAGATTCAGTAAAGCTAAAGTTGCTTCATTGCAAATTTTTTGGATTGTATGGTAGAACATGTGGTGTTTCCATCTATTCCAAAGAGGGATATTGGTGGAAACTACAATTGAAACAATTTTTATATTGTCATTGATGTCAAACCTTAACTAGTAAGACAATTGCTATCTACTAGAGTATCATATCTTTAAATTGATGAAGAGGATTTGAAAAGAGGAGATAACAAGAGGACCTAAGGAAAGGTTGAGTTATGTGATACTAAGTGAAGAATTAAATTGATTTGAAGCATAGGCTTAATTGAGCAAAAGTGAAGAAATTTAGTTTAAGCTGAGTGATGCTAGTGTTGACTAAGCACTAGTATAAGCTGAGAAAATTTAGTGTCGACCAAGCATCAGTAATTGCTAAGCAACAGATAATTAACTAAGTGAAGATAATATTTATCAAGAAGGAAAGTTTTAGTGATGATCGAGATATCCAGTGATGACTGAGGAGATGAACACAGTATTGACCGAGTGTTAGTAATTTACAATTTGTGAAAGAATTGAGAATCCCAATCGACATAGTTGAATTCTTGGGATATGTAAAACATGTTAAAATTATTAATGAATGATATGGATAATTTAATGCATGGTAAACCATTTTCTTATTGATTCAAGGAGAATTTTTGAGATGTATTTAGAAGGAAAAGAAGGAGAACAAAATGATTGAAGGATTTGATGAATTTGACCTAAACCTAAGATCTACGGAAGAGATTAAGCAGAAAAAGATTAATCTACCTGATCAAGGAGGTATAAGGATGACCTAATTGTGAGGTTATAGAGAGTTTGGAAGAGGTTGATGTTATTAACTGATGAATGTAAGTAGAAGGCTAAGGAGAAGTTGTGAAGAGATGAATAGAGCTGAGGTGATTGCTTGAAGAGATTTAAGATCATATCAGAGATGGAGATGGTAATGAAGTTCAGTCAGTAAATCAACATATGAGTGCATTGGATATGTATTTACAAAGTGAGTTGTATATTTCACATCAGAACCTACTGTTACTTTCTAACCATTGTATCGGTCAAAATACTTTAATCAAGGTTGGCCTAACAGTCATTTTGTAAACTCTTTAATCAAGGTAACATTCTAATGGAATGTTCTTAAATCCTCTAACCAGGCCACTCCTAATAGGGTGATTAAATCCTTTAATAGGGTCACACCTAACAGTGTGTGTTGTAAACCTTTAACATGGTTGGCTTCTCACAAAGCTCACTTCAGAAGAGTGAAAACTAGTAGCATGTTACTGGTGGTTTTTCCCAAATTGGGTTTCCACATTAAATCCTGGTGTTATACTTGTGTGAATGTTATTTGATGAGAATGTTTTTGAAATTTTTATATTCTGCAAGTTGATTACTTTTGGATAGTGGACTGCAAGTTTTATGTTATTGATATAATCTATAGGGACCGAGTGAATTTCTGATTGGATCTAAGTTTGTTGAAGAGTTTAAAAGTTCTATTGGTACATCTGGACCTGAGGATAACTGATTCACCCCCCCCCCTCTCAGTTATTCTAAAATCATTCTAACAAACACTAGGGTTAGGGATAGGTTTTGAGGTAAGGTTAAGGTGCAAGTTAGGATTATGGTTAGGGGTATATCATAGTTAGGGAAATTGTTATTTAAGAGTTAGGTTTTGAGATAGGGTTACAATTAGTGTTACGATTATGGTTAGGGTTTAGTATTATAGTTGGAGTTTACATCATAGTTAGGTTTAGATTAACAGTTGGGGATAGTGTTAGGGTTATAGTTTGGATTATGTCTATTTTTTTTGTAAGGATAATGGTTAGGATAAGGATTTAGGGTTATAGTTAGAATTAGGACTTACATCATGAATATGGCTAAGGTTAATTTTAGGGTTAGAGTTAGGATTATGGTTACAACTAGGTGTGTATCATAATTAGGGATAACATTATAATTAGGGTTAGGTTTCAGAGAAGGTTTAAGGCTAGTGTTAGTATTATAATAAATATTAAGGTTTAGATAAGGATTATGGTTAAGATAAGGGTTTACATCATGATTAGGGTTGGGTTTGTAGTGTATAATATATAATTGTATGTAACTATACTCTTTTATAATGTGGTAACTTAATTTAAGAAAGTGGGCGAGGAATACTTTAAGCCCCAAAGCAAAGCCACTTACTTAAATCTATAATATTAAAAGCAAGGGCTTAAAAAATTGTACATTTTAGAAGACATAAACCTCGCATCTACTTTTCTATTTGATAATTAACTAAACTATTAATTAAGTTGACCATAATTTTCTAAAGAAATATTTATTAAGTCATTGTATCAATATTCTAAAATAAAATTATTTTATAATCAATTACAAGATAAGTTTTTGCTAACACAAAATATTTAAGTCAATATACACAATCACCTTTGAAGGTTATATATAAACTTCACACAATGTGATATCTATACTGTAAATGTACATTCATCTTGATTTTTTCTGTTAATATTTCTTATCCCAAAGTCATACACAAAGAGAGAATAACTAATTTAATGTGCTTAATTTAAATTTCTATATAATTTTTTTAAAAAATATCTACTACATCAAATATCATTGATTTACTCTATATATTAGATGTAGATTCATCTTGAAAAAAATATTATAAACTTCTCTTGTCCCAAAACCATATACAAACAGAGAATAATTATTTTCAAAATCAGGATGAAGGTGTTTCTGTATAGTCATAAGGTTAAATACTTTAATGTTCTTAATTTGAAGTTCAATAAATAATATATTTTAATAATTGTGTATTCTCAAATATGATTTATTAATGTATATTGTAGACATGGATTCACCTTCCAAAAGACTTTATATAATTTTCTTATCCTAAATTCATATAAAAGTAGAGAACAACTATTCTCAAATTCTAAATGAACATGTTTCCATATAATATTACATTTATTATGTTTTATTATTTATAAGGTTAAATACTTTAATGATATTAATTTAAGGTTCAATAACTAACATCTAGAAAAAAATATTCCCAACTATAATGATTTAATCTATATTGTAGATGTGGATTCATCTTAAAAAAATTATGAACTTTTGTTATCCCAAAATCATATACAAATAGAGAACAATTAATGTCGAACTCAAAATAAGCATGATAACATAACAATAACAATAAAATTTGTTTACAACTATTATTTTTTTATCTTTTATATGTACACAAGGTTAGAAATATGATCCCAAAATAAAATGTGGATTACAAGTATGTTTATGATTTATTTGATCAATGGTAGATAATCCAAAAATAAAAGTCCAAAAAAGCTTGGTTCATTGTATCCATCTCTATTTTCTCAGTGGAAATTGTATTGCACATTTTATTCTGAATGTTTGCCATTTTAGTTGGCAAAATTATCTCTTGTATGCTCAAACAAAGGATTAATTCAATAACTTTTTCAATAATCCTCACTAGGATGAGGAGTTTTGAGAGAAATTTGATGACTAGGTACTCACTAGTCATGACTATTTGTATTGTGTTGTTTTTGGCTAAAACATTGAAGCTTGGATCAAATATTCTCCATTTGGATGATAGATTGGATTGGTTGGGAAATTTATTATGATAATTGTATTTGGATGATACAATATTTTTATGTACCTGGAAATTTATTACCAAACATTATTTATTTATTTATTAATATATTAAGCTTATTTAAGCTCCCATTTCAGGAATCAAACACAAGATCTTTCTATTACAAAGAGAAGCAGCAACCGCTGCACTGCACTGCAGGCCAATGCCTATATTTGTTTTATTTTGAAAACAAAGACATTTGATATAATATGGTTTCATACCTTTAGTGAATCCCATTAGTAATTGGAATCACAACGCATGAAATCAAATAAGATCTCATAAGTATAATTTGTATGAATTAGATAACTATAGCTTGATCCTTTCTTTGTTCAAAGAGATGTTGTATTGTCTTTGTAGACACCTAAAAATCCTTTAGAAAATAAAGTATTTTTATTTTCTGAAAAATTCCTGATGACATCATCATTTGTTAATTAATTATTTAATTAATTAATTTATTTATTTTTATGTCATTAAATCCCTTTACCTTAATTAAAAATATTTAATTAAGGCATCCCTCCCAAAAATGTTTAAATCTTATTTAAACATTATCTCCTTATTTATTAATTATTTAATTAATAAATTGACCAAAAAATCCCAAAATAAATAATTAATTTATTTTTTGCCCAAAACTTGGCCAATTTCCTTAAAACCACTAACCTCTTCCAAAATCTTCTAATCCTTCTTTAATTTTGATTAAAGACTAATCCCTTCATTTCCTAACCCTAATCCCAACTCAAGAATATTTAATTAAGATTAAATATTAATCCTAATCCTAATCCCCCTCCTAATCTTGTCACATTCCCTAACCAAGGTTAGCCAACTCCTAAGCTTAACCCAAAGTCAACAAACTTCTAGAAACTTCTCTTACATGCATTAAATGCATTTAAAGCCTCCTTATCCCTCTTACATGCATTTATGATGCATTTAAGAAGCCCCTCACCCCTTTCTTACACCCTTTGACCTTAGGCACATTTCCCAAATTGTGCAAATCCCTCCCATCTTTCAACCCAATGCCCTTGTGACACTTGTCACAAGGAGGTGGCCCTGAACTAGCACAATCCATGTGCTCCCCTTTGAATGAATCTTGGCCTCTCTTAAGGATTTTGATCTTGGCCACTCATTCTTCCTTCCCAAATCCTATAAATTCTCCTCCTTCCAAGAGCAAATTCATTAGCTTAGCTTTTATTCTCATGCATTTTTATCATGCCCTTTTACTTCTAGCTTTAGCATAATCAATCCTAATTTAGCTTACTTTCAAGCATTTTAGCTCATCTTAATATAGCTTTTATGGATTAACCTAGTTTCTTCCATTGTTTTGCATAAGCATATCATCATATCACATCTCTATTTGGTCTAAAATCAATCTTAGCATAAGCATCATGTAGCTTAATCTTCATTTCAGCATCATTTGGATCCTTGAGGCCTTAGGGGCAAATCAGGTGTTCTATACCTATTTTGTGCCATTTATGAGGTTTTCATGGATCTCAATCCATCCTAAAATGCATAAGGAACATGCTCCATGCGAATAGAGAGCACACCCACATCCCCTTAAGCAAGAGCAAATCAAACAGTGCTTGGGTGCACCTATTTTAGCTCAATCTGAGGTGGCTTGGCTTAGAATTTTCCTTGTTTTGGATTGATTCTATGTTAGATTAAAATCTTAACATTTGATTGATTTGAGCCATTCAAAATAGATACAGGATCCTCAAAAGGCTTGCTCACAGTCTTATACAAAGAAAGGTTCCATGGGTCTATGATGAATGGAAGGATCATATTCCTCCACATTTTTGGGTAAAGGAAAAAATATATCTATTTTTATTTGTCTAGAGACTATTGTATTCTATTTGTCAAGTTCCTATATTAAGAATTTATAGATCTAAGTCTTTCTATCTCCAAATTACAATGAAATTTGGCTATGAATTCCTCTGTCAATTTATCAATGTCATTATCACCATATTTGATTATTGTTTTTTGAGTATTAGGGGTAGGAATATTTTTAGTGCCTTTTTCTTGGAGTTTAGGAAAATGATCTCTTTCTTGTTTTTATGTTCAATCTGTAGAAGACATTGATGATCAACAATTCTAACAACACTCAAATATAGTGAAAAACACTTAGCAACACATAATAGATAAAAATGCACAACTTAAAATTTATTTGGTAATTTCATATTTGTTACATGAAAAATTTTAGGGATCAAATGAGCAAGAATGTTTTCTTTTACATCAAATTTTTGATAAAGTAACTCCATTAGGAAAAGTAGTATAGAATGAGTCTTACACAACCATTATTATAGTAAATGTCTCTATATTGATGGTTTCTTTATTTCTTCCTTTGATTTAAATTGTAAATTGGTATTGACTACAAGCTACCTTATCAACCTAACAAAAATATGAAAATGGAGAATATACACAAGAACTCTTTCAAATGGTTAACTTAAATATGTAAAGGCCCATCAAAAACACAAGATAAGAAAAAACTTTGGGTAACATTAACAAACAACATTCAATAGTTTGTAGACATTAGTACAATTAATGGTAGGTGATTTCAATGCCATATCTTCCCCATAAGAAAAGAAAGGTGGCATTTCCCCCCCTTTGAAAACTATGTAAGATTTCAATTTCCCATTCAAAATAATAATTTGTTTGATATTATCCCAGAAAATGGTATCTACACTTGGACAAATAGAAGGTCTGGTTTCTTACAAATTGATGTCAGGTTAGACAATTTTTTTCTTTCTTAGTGTTGGAAGCTACAAAATTATCAGCTCAAAACTGAAATCACCTCTTTTTCAACCTCAGATCGTTTTCCTGTTCAATTGAATATAACTAAAAACTCATCCTCCAAGGGAAATTTGCATAAGTATTCTTTTAATTTTGAATCCATGTGGTTTATGAATCCCAAATTTATTTTTCTACTCCAACAATGGTGGTTGGTTGCACACTCACAAAAAGGATTTAAGATGTATCAATTTTTTATGAAAATGTAACACTTGAAAAGACAGATAAAACATTGGAATAAACATGTTTTTAAAAATATATTTGAATAGAAATAATTGGTTGAAAAATAAATAGATGAGATAAATGAACATATCATTCATAATGGCCTTGAACCCTCCACCTTTTTGAAGCAAAAAGATTTGCAGGATCAGTGGGAAGAACTTTGTAGGAGTGAGGAAGAATATTGGAGGCAAAAATCCTGAGAACTTTGGTTGAAACAAGGGGACAAAAACAAAAAAAATAATTTATATGACTACAAAGCATAATGGGAAACCAATACTATTTCCTCCATTAAGGATTCCTAATCAGTTAATTTGATAACAAATGCTCAGGGAATTAGGAATGAGAGTGTTAGTTTTTTTTCAAATTTTCTTGCTCCTCTTGCTTCTCAGCCAAGTAAAAATGCTAGTGAATCTATATTACTAGATGCAATTCCTAGTCTTATTTCAACACGAGACAATAAATTCTTTATGGCTCCCTTTTCTCTATATGAGCTCCGTAAAGTTGTTTTTTCTATGCAAGTTGATAAGGCCTTTGGACCAGATGGATTCACTGCCCTCTTCTTTCAAAAAAGTTGGGACTTCATCTGTATTGAGATTTTGGTTTTTATTGAGGAATCCCATAGGAGTGCATCCATGCTTAAAATTTTTTAATGTGACTAATATTTCTCTCATACCCAAAAAGCATGATCCTCAATATTTTGCTGATTTTTGTCGTATCTCTCTTTGTAACTCAATATACAAGATCATCACTAAAGCAATCTATTTTAGATTGCAACACTTAATTCCAAAGATCATTTCTCCTGAGTAAGGGGGATTTGTACCTATTAGGGAAACAACAGTGGGTTCCTTAATCACACATGAAGCTCTTCATTCAATTAATTCCCATCAAATTTTGGTCTTTGTTGTTAAGCTCATATGTCGAAGGCATATGAAAGGATGAAGTGGTCCTTTTTTATCAAAGTTCTTAAGTGTTTTGGTTTCTCTACCAAATGGTGAAAATGTATTCATGTCTGCATTTCTAGAGCCATATTTTTAGTTTTAATCAATGGATCTCCAACAGGTTTTTTTACATCTGCTCAAGGGGTTCATCAAGGGGACCCACTATCCCCCTTTCTTTTTATTATCATGGTTGAAGCATTGAGAAGGATCATAAAATTTCACCATGTTAAAGGGTCTTTTTCTAGTGTGTATATTGTAGGTTCTTCCATGTCAATCACACATTCACTCTTTGCTGATGATACCTGCTTATTTGGGCACTCCAATATTCAAGAAGCTAAACAAATTAAATTAGTTCTGAACCTTTATTCTAAAGTCTCGGGCCAAAAAATTAATTCACCAAAGTCAAAAACCTATATATTTTATACTAATTATGATATTTCTACAAAACTAATTAATATTTTGGGTTTCCATCAAGAGGCTTTGCCTTCATCCTATCTTGGAGCTCCTTTTTTCATGGGACCTAATAAGCCCTCCTATTGGCAATCTATTGTTGATAGAATTAAGAATAGAATATCTACCTGGAAAGTCTAATGGCTATCCTTATCTGGGGAGAATAATTCTCATTAAAATAGTCCTATCAAAAATTCCAAATTACTACATACCAGTCCTATAAGATCCTAAACCGATAATTTATCAAATTGAGAAGATGGTCAAATAGTTCTTATGGAAAGGTAATATGAATGGGGAAAAAATATTCCACTTATTTCACTCAAAGAAATGGATATTGGTCCAGATCAAGGGGTGCAAGAGTTTTTGATGTCTTCAAGAAATAAAGAATCCAATGCCAAACTGGTTTGGAGAATGTACACTTCCCCTAGAGTAAGTGGTGTAAATTATTGCAAGAAAAGTATCTAGATTCCAATGATTCTTCAAGAATTTTAACAGCTCGTGACCCCCCTAAGGGATCTACAATATGGGATTTCATGATTTCTTTTAGAGATATTATTTTGTGTTATGCTTCTTCAGAAGTCAACAATGGTGAAGAAGTTAATTTTTGGATGGATTCTTGGAATGGTCTTCCTCCATTGGTGCAAAATGACCAACTAACAGATGTAATACATATTTTCATCGACAATTAGGGTCCTAGATTAATCAATTATGTTATTGTGATTGATATCCATTTAGGTAAAGCCATTTGGAAGGACTCTTCTTCTTTACCTATCTCCCATTACCAGGTCTCTTGTTTCAATGAAGTCATGATGGATAGAATTATTTTTATCTCAAATAACAAGGAAAAAATATTTTGGGCTCCAACCAAGGATGGTTAGTATTCTATAAAAGAGTGATACAAATCTATACAAGCTAATGCTTCCATTATTCATAAGCATATAAATTTTTTATTTTGTTGTAATTCTTCAGTTCTTCCTAAGGCAGGATGCTTCGCATTGCTAGTTCTTAGAAAAGTGAATTCTTACTAGTGATAGACTTCAAAGGCTCAACATCACTCAATAATTCCAATGTGTTCTTTGTAATTCTCATCTATAAATACTGGATCATCTTTTTCTTCAGTGTTCCTTTGCTCAAGATTGGTGGATCAATGTTATGAATAAGCTCAACTTATCAATGCCTTTTCCTTATAATCTTTGGGACTTCTTTCAATCTTAGCCCATTCTCTATAGTAAATCAATGTTTGTAGTTATCTGGAAGATGCTCCCTTATCTATTATCTAGGATTTATGGTGGGAGAGAAATAAGCAAATTTTTGGCCAACATCCATCCTCTTTGGCCAAAGTTCTTGACAATATTCAAAAGATGATCACAAAAATTATAAATGTAGATGTTCAAAGCTTCAAAGGGAAACCCATTGTTTCATCATGGGACAATAAAATTAGTTCTGAATGGAAGGGTCTACTTTTTTCTATTGTACCTACACCTATCTTCCACCCCAACTCAGCCTTTTAAGAGCTTCTATAAAATGGTTTCCACCTTTGCTTGGTTAGGTAAAACTGAATTTTGATGGCACTTCTAAAGGTAACCCGAGAAAATCGTGTATTGGACTCTATATCAGGAATCACTTGGTAATGTTTTAGCCTTCAAGTCTGCAATTATCATGGATGGTAAAAATAATATAGAAGAGGGCCTTGCACTTCTTCAAGGTTTGGTTCTTGCTAAACAATTGGGATTTAATAAGATACATATTGAAGGGGAATCTGTTGTGATTATTAATGGTTGCATTAGCCATAGATCTTATTCTTGGCAATTGGAATATGTTCTAACAAAAATTTGGGGAATCTTGGATTCTTTGGAAGAATGTTATCTATCACATTCATATAGGGAAGGTAATAGGCTAGATGATATGCTAGCTAATATGGGAGTCTCAGACATACACTCGGATTCATCTGCAAATTACATTGCTTGGTCCAATTATCTAGAATTAAAATATCTCATACATAATGAGAGAGTGGTCTAAATATATCTTGCACCTCTTGTTTTTTTCTTGCACCTTTTGCTTTGTCTTGTCTAAAATAGGGGCCACTAAGAGTAATAATCAAGATTTGTGTATAAAGATCACATAGGAGTATTTTTAATTGAAGGTGGTAATTAAATTACTTTTGAAAAAGTTATATATACTATTAAATATGCTTCCTATCTTTCCAAGAAAAGTTTTTATTATAAGGAATTAAGATTGATAGACAAAGTATTGTCCATCTTCTTAGCACAAAGTCGAAATAAATCTCACACGAGCCAATAGGAGATGTTGAGTACATTTTTTCATGACTTTGCATGATCCTTACCCTTTTACAAACTGAGCTTACTGAAGAATAATTAATTTCAAGTCTTTTCTGTAGGTTATTAAGTACATAACTCCTATCATACTAAGTCAGCGATGGGAGTTTATAAAAACAATTTTATCCTTTAATTTTCATTCTCTGTGTCGAGATATCACAACAATGGAAATACTAGTGCCTTCACACCGAGAAATATCAAAATTTAGTTAGAAATTGAAGAGTGGGAGGAACCACTGGATGGGCATGTCTCTAAATATCAACTTGAAGAAATGTTTCAATTTCATTGTCAAGTTTGCAAAGAAGCGGTCATTTTCCTCATTGGGTCGAAATGCCTCTTTCCTCAAGAATCTCAGGTAATTTTTTTTTCCCAGATTATTTTGATCTTCCTAGAAAATGTATATGATTTCTTGCAGTCATGGGTCAACTTCAATTGTTTAGTAGAGGGTTTTATTAAGCTAAATTTTTGTATGAATAACAAAATTGCACACGGGCTCAAGCAATATGATCTTTGGTATGGAAAGGCACTAGTGGGTAATATTTTCCCAAGGAAGCTTTTCAAATCAGATAAAACTAATGTATTGATGGTTAATTTCATTAAGAGATCTTTAAGCTCACTCGACATTACCCACTTACAATAGTTTTTATCTTCTTCCCGATTGGATCTCTCAATAAAGGACAAGGCCCTAGAGACAATGCATGCAATTATTCATCTCCTAGGGAACGATCTTGATCAATTGACTCATCCTCACAAAGAACCCCAAGATACATTTGGCACATAACATACTAGATGGGGAAATGAAGAAGATGATGAGAGACTCTATAACACAGGTTGGGATGAAAACCCTTTTGGGATAGTCAATGCAACATTTGTATCATGGGGTCATATTTCAGAGAACTTGAGATTGATCTATTCAAATATGACAAACATGGTTGAGGTTTTCAATTGTCAACAGGATGATCATGTCACAATAGATGAGGATTCTCCACTTTTGGAGCCTATGGAACTAGATTGCAAATTGAAGGTACCATTTTGTAACACAATTTTGGAAGCATCAACAAGCATAGCGACTCTAGTTTTGAAGACAAATCTTGCGGACCACCTTCTTCAATTTTGAAGATAAATCTTCACAGATCATATTTTGAAGCAATGCCAAGAGCTTTGAAAGTTAAAATTACAACAACATCTCTGGAAGATGCTCTAATTCAGATTTGTGGGACATAGAATTTGTACATGGCTTTTCATCTTCCTAAGAACATTCGGGTACAGGTTATCACTATTACAAAAGGCTTTTTGATGCAAGTGATTTATACATGATTACAAAGGACATAAAGTTTTTCAAGGCCCAAGTGCAGTCTTCTAAATTATACACTTTTATCAAATTATTGGGAATGCTTGTATTAAAAAGGTTTTTTGTTCAAATGTTTTTTAGGTCCCTTAGTATTGAGGTGATTTCATATGATGTTTGTTTTGGGTTTGAAGGTAATATATGCAAGTGTAGGCATGGCATAAATAATGCATGCATTACATTGCTACTAGATTATCACTTGCAGTCCAATAATTTCGTTTAGGAAGGGTTTTCTATGTTAGTTCTCTTTTGTGTATGATTTTTGTAATTGAGTTGAGAATTAGGGTTTTCTTGCTAGTTATTAAAATAATATATATTTTGGTGGCTCCGTCCACTTTTGTGAAAAATAAAAATAGAAATGTAAAGGCCTTTTAATCCAAAATCAATAGAAGAAAATAGTTTATTATTTCTTATCCCTAACTCCTTTGTGACCTTGAACGATACTTGCTTTAAGGCTATTCAGATCTGTATGAGGAGAGATCCTAGTTGATTTGGCCAAAGTGATTCGGGGGAATAAATCTTGCACATGTACAAAATCTTTGGCAACTTCTTGGGCTCTACATTATTTTGGAATCTATTCATCGATCCTTTTTTATAAGAAGGAAGATGACACATTAGGCTCAAGTAGGACTTAAGAACTAATTGAGTGAAATAATCCTTTTTGGTAATGATTAAGATGAGATGGATTTGAGGGTAAATGATAAGATAATGCAATATAGAAGGCTAAATAAGAAAGCATGTCCAGTTATGAAAAATGCAGATTGACAACTCGAACAAACAAACAATTGTAATGATGTTAAATGAAAACTAGAAGGCTATACTGACCTGCAATTTAAATTTGGAATATTTTTGGTATGTATAGAATACCCTAGGCATTATGTTCCCAAGTATAGATCGCATGGGGTGTTATATACCTAGTGATTTTGCTTGAAACTTTCACAATTGATGTGACATGTCCTACACTTTTTGGATGAAGTCCTGAGAGATCTGCCACCTATTCCTCATACCTTGATGGTGCAATGAATCTTTTTATGCAATCACAAATTTTAATGCAATATCCTTTTACTCCATACAAACACCTTAAAGGAAATCATGAAAGACAATATTTTTCACAATGAATGTTGTAGGTTGCCACAATGCTTGATGAAGGAGAAGAATGATTCTTTGAAGGCTTGAAGACATGGATGCGTGAAGACCTTGATAATGTTTGGATGTGAAATTTTAGATCTCTTGAAGTCTTGATCATTAATTTTACTAAAATGGGGAGAGATAGTCCAGTTATATACCTACCATAACATTTTAAAATTCAAAATTGATCTAGGGGTGAATGCATGAAGTTGCTGGTAAAAAAAGTGGCCACATGGTAAAAAAAAACCAATTTTTTTGGTAACTTGATCAGGTTATTCAAAATTTGGAATAACCCAAGTGGGTTACGGCTTAGTGAATACCAAGCCTAAGTTCTTCAAAACCCAATTGAGTTTTGAAGAACTAAAAAAGCTGATTTTTACTTCTTCATAACGTGTGTAGGTTTTAAAGAACTATTAAGTTTTTTTGTTTTCCTACGACCAAACTCATTTCCAGTGATAAAAATGACATGACAATGGCTTATATCTTCCTAAATTTGACATCACCCAATCGTGTTCCACCTTATTTTATATTGTCCAGCGTTTACACCAATTTTTGACAATGTTGCGTCGTCGAAGAGGTAGGAATTTGAATCTTTTTATTGCTTTTATTTAAAATTAAATTGAAATAGATTTTTTTTTAATTGATTAAGTTTTTAAAATTAATTTAATGTTAGATTCTCAAAACAATGCCTGATGATAAAATAGACAAGAACGACCTCTTCTTGAACAACCACTACAAGAAAACCCTCAAAATGCTACCCTGCAACAAGAAAAATCTCAAAATGTCGCTCCTCAAAAAACAACCACCACCTCAAAACTGTTTGCCTCCTCTAGTAGAACCTGTACAGGCCACACAAGAGGATCTTATAAATTGCCTATCATAGAATACTACTCAAATTTCTATGATAATGAATAAGTTGAGGTCCTCTTCTCATGAGAATCACTCATCCCTCACCACAACCCTAGAATTAATAGCCAATAGTGCTAGGGAGGTATCTAGGAAGGTTACGAAATGGGGCACATATATGGATAGATGTTGTGCATTTTATGTTGATGGGTTTTCATATGATGAGGTGAAAAGAAAATCTCCAATTAAACATGGCATATGTACTATTTTCACTAAACCTAAAACTAATTTGACCCTAGCTTATGATTTGAAGAGGTTTCCTATACATTGGTGTAACCACACTGGGATGAAAAATTCTTTTTCGGTTAGGTGGTATATGGTCTATGACCAACCACCTTGTAGAAATTATGAGGTACCTCTATATTTCTTGAGAAATTTATAATGCAAGTTTATCCTCAGCTTGAAGCCAAATTACTTTGACATGTAGGAGTTCTAGGGTAGAGGGAGAGGCTTTGTGCATGATATACTTGAGGCTTACAGGGTGGTAGACCCTGAACATAGGATTTATTTATCTCCTAAACCCATGGTTCATATCATGGTCCCAGTGGACCTGAAGAAGACTATGGAGTTAGAGACTCTTCATGCGGCTACATCATTGACTGATGTAATTACTCAACATGACACACAGTTAGTCAGACTAGAGGATGGATTGACACATGTACCACCTACCTCATCATCAGATTCATAGTTTATCTCAACCCAACCCATTGATCATACTTGTGTTAGCTATTATAATATATGTTCTAGGTAGATACTAATGCAAATGAGGATGGTTCCATATCCCATTCATGTACACATTGCGGGAGTAGATTCCATGCTTCCAATACAGAGGATGCGGCCCTCACCAATGACCTAATATCCATGGTATTTTTTGATCGAGAGAAAATGCAAGTGTGTTTATTTGTGTTTATGACATTTTATTTATTAATCACTTAAATCTTATAAATAAATAATTTTTTATTTATAGAACAATTTAAACTAAAATATGAAATGTAATACCCCTCCCATATTTTTATTTTAGTTTATACGGGAAAAATCTTTTAGGCCACTCTTCATGTTGATTATCTGCATACGATGATGCTATTTATATTCATGGTTTTACTGACCCCATACTTGCATGTGTATGGTTAGTGTGTGTATTTTACTTTTCTATTTTACATGTCTAATGTGGTTGAGGGACAAAGTCGTAGTTAATTGCTTGTGAGATCCACACGATCAAATGATCCCTGCTATTGTTTGTTATATATTTATACATGTATGTACATGCTCATATTTTATGCAAAATTTTAGATACTGGACATTGACTTCTCAGAATTACTAGGATGAGCGTGCCCTATCACAATATCTCATTGGTAAGAAAGGGGAGATAGCAAACATGTCCAAATCTTAACCTAAACCATTTATTGTCCTAAAATAGTGGACATGTATCTTATTTATTACCCTTTGAATTTGTCAAGGTGACATGAATTCATAAACCCTTCCTTTATGTTTGATTTAGTATTTTTGATGTAGTTGATTTCTTCAAGTTTGCATGCCTATTGGTTTGATGTGATTTTTGTGTTGAAATAGATAAAGGATTTAATTAAAGTTAATTTTGTGATTGATAGATTATATCTTATAAAATATTGGAATATTAAAATATAAGGTTATTTAATTAATGAGAATCAATTAAATACCCATGTTTATTAAAAAGTCTAGCTATGGAAAGTGGAGATTTAATTTAATGTACTAAGACTAAATTGAAATTTAAATATATAATTAAAATATAAAATAATATTTATTATTAAATTGCATAGTTCAAATATGCTATGAATTTTAATTTAATTAAAAATAATTGATATCCAAATGCAAAAAGGAGTTAAGTGATTTTAATGTTGAGTTGCATATTTAGAAAACACTTTATTAAGAAATTAGAACTTTACCTTTTAAAATAAAAGTTGAGTTAAAGTGACTTAAGTGGAGGAAAATAAAATAAAAATAATTCTTTTTATATTTCAGAGTTGAGTTTGTCTTATTTTTTGGAGTTGCATGTTTTGAAACCCTAGCTGATGCAGGAGCATCCTAGGCGTAAGAGCAATCTTGCATCACCCAAAAATATTTTTGTTTGCTTTTCAATAAGGGCTATCTTGTGCAAAGCTTCTATTTATGGAAACTTACTATTTTTAGTAAGTTGGTCATATGATCTCGGAATGTTCTGATTTCATAGTTGGAGGTTCATCTTAGTCATATCAGCCTACCAATTGAGTTTCATTGCCACATCATCTGTATTGGTGAATTTATTGAGGTTTTTGGATATGAAATTTTTTAGGTCAATTTTGAAAGCCTTAGAGGCTCCAGATCATGATCAACCTCCACCTGACTAGAGCTTGCACAAGTCTGGTACTGTAGATCTCATCTTGACATTTTCAAAAAGTGGTTATAATAGATAAATAGAGCTACGGTTAGAAAGTTATGGCCTCCGAAAGTTGGGTTACCTAAAAACATATTTTGTATTTCTTTTGAGCCGACCCTATTGTAAAAATTATGAAAATAAAATAATTCTATGTATAGTCGGCCTTAAGGGCTAAATTTCTGGAACTTTCTCAGGCGGTGGAAATTGCCTATATAAAGAAGGTCCGTAGTGTTGTCTAGGGAAGTTCTAGGTAGATCTGGGTAATGATTCGAGGCTTTGTCTTACAAAATATTGTAAAGGGAATGCCCATGTGGCTTTGCATATTGTAATTCTAAAATTTGTAATTCCACATTTGTGGAGATAACAAGAATCCCATTTTCTGTTCTTGCAAATTGTTGTTGTTTCTCTATTTCTGTTATGTGTTTGTGGTATTAAGGGGAGCGCCCTTCATCAAGTGGTATCAGAGCAGGAGTTCCTGAGTGTGTAAATAGATCGCTGACTGTGAGACAGTTTACACTAGGACTATGGTTAGGGTTTCAATGATAAGCGCAAAAATGCCTCCATAAAGAGAACGTGGTGGAAGAGCTGGTGTTGTGACACTTGAGGTTAGAGCCCTCCAGAGATAAGTGCGAGCATTGTAGGAAGAGATTCACAGAGGAATGAATCTTAATGTCAGAGACCAAAGTGAGGTTGAAGCCAAAGAAGAAGAAAATTCTGATTAGGAAGGAGAAGTCAAAGTTTTGAATCAAGAAGAAGAAAGACTTTTCCAGGGCATTTCTAAGATTGAGAAAAGACCTAAGATTGAGGTTCCTACATTTTCAAGAAATCTTAACCCAGAAGAATTGATCGACTGGATCAATAAATGTGAAGAATATTTCAAGTATGAAGATATTGAGGATCTTGATAGGGTCAAATTTTCGAAGGCCAGATTGAAGGGTCATGTGAAGATCTGGTGGCAAGAGATTCAATAGGAGTGAAATAGAAGAGGAAAGGATAAAATCACAATATGAGATCGAATGGTGAACAAATTGAAATGACAGTTCATTCTTGTTGATTAGGGGCTTGACCTACTGAAGAAAATGCAAAGTTTGAAGCAAGCATGAAGATCTGTTCAGGGGTATACAAAGGAGTTCTATCGAATCCTCATCAGAATAGGCCATGCTGAAGTTGACAAGGAGAAAGTTTCCTGTTACCTTAATGGGTTAAGGCTGAGCATTCAAGAAGAGTTGAATTTGGTTTGAATGAACAATATTGAAGAGGCATACCAGTTTGCCCTAAAAGTAGAGGAAAAGCTGAACAAGAAATTTGAGAGCAGACAAAATGGAAGAGGTCATGGTGGAAGATCTGGTGGACAGTCATATGGTGGCCGAAATGAAGATCTGAAAAAGAAGGATGAGGCCAGTAGTAGTCAAAATTAAAGAGGAAACACTTCTAATAATTTCTATGATCAAAGTAATAGAGATTAGAGAGGAAGAGGAAGAGGACAAGGATCAGGAAGAGGAGGCTTTCGTGGAACATGTTTTCATTATGGAGAAGAAGGTCATAGGGCATTTGAATTTCCTCAACGCCAAGGAAGGATAGACATGAGAAATGATGGCAATGCCAGAGTTGCACATGTAGATGAAGATGCCAGATCATCACATTCTGAAGATGCTGAAAGAGGAGAAACGATGATTAACAGAAGATTCCTACTGAGTGGTAAGAATGAACCTGAGAAAAGGAGGAGCCTGTTTCGCACTAGATGTAAGTGTGAGGGTAAATGTTGTTATGTGATTATTGATAGTGGAAGCACTGACAATTTGGTGTCAGAAGAGATGGTGACAAAGTTGAAGCTCAAGAGACAGAAACACCCACATCCATACTGGATTGCTTGGGTGCAGGATGACCACAAGGTCATGGTCAATGAGCAGTGCCTAGTGAAGTTCAAGATTGGTGGATACCATAATGAGGTACTGTGTGATATCATATCTATGGATGCATGTCATATGTTGTTGGGTAGACCATGGTAGTTTGACAGGTGTGTTGTACATGATGGTCATGTGAATACCTATTTCCTGACAAAGGATGGAGTGCGACATAAGCTAAAGCCATTGAATGACACAGAAGAAAAGGTATGTGGTAATGCAAGAATAACTTTTGTTGATAGAAGAAAGTTCCTAGATAGTATGAGGCATGAGCATGTATGTTTTACTTTAATTCCAAAAGCTAGTAAAGAGGAGGTAGAAAATGTACTTATAGAAGTTGCAGATTTGTTGAATGAGTTTCAGGATATTGTATCCAATAATGTACCTTATGGATTACCAATAATAAGGAAGATTAGTCATCAAATGGACTTGGTTCCAGGAGCCAGTTTTCCAAATAAGGCAGCAAACAAAATGATACCACCATAAAGTGAGGAGTTGAATAGACGAGTACATGAGTTATTGCAGAAGGGGTTGATTCGGGAGAGCCCGAGTCCATGTGTTGTACCAGTAGTATAAGCACCAAAGAAAACTGGAGAATGGAGGATGTGTATAGACTCTAGGGAAATAAATAAGATCATAATCAAGTACAGGTTTCCATTACTACGAATGGATGATATTATGGACTGTTTGAGTGGAGCTGTGTATTTCTCAAAGATAGATTTGAAGAGTGGATATCATCAAATTTGAATTAGAGAAGGAGATGAATGGAAGACTGCTTTCAAAACAAAAGAAGGGTTGTATGAGTGGTTAGTCATGCCTTTTGGGCTAACCAATGCACTGAGCACTTTCATGTGGCTCATGAATGAGGTTCTGAAAGAATTTCTGGGTAAGTTTGTCATTGTTTACCTAGATGATATTTTGATCTTTAGTAAAACATTGGAGGAACATATGGTGCACATTCGTATGGTGTTTGAGAAGCTGAGAGAAGAGAAATTATTGATAAATTTGGAGAAGTGCAGTTTTGTGAAGAAAGAGTTAATGTATTTGAGATTTGTAGTTTCAGCAGAAGGTCTAAAAATGGACCCAAAGAAAGTACATGCTATCCTTGAATGGCCTACTCCAAAGAGTGCTACAAAGGTAAGATATTTTCATGGTTTGGCTAGCTTTTACAAAAAGTTTATTAGAAATTTTAGCAGTATTTGTGGACCCTTGACTGAAACAATGAGAGGGGATAGAAAAGAGTTCAAGTGGACTAATGAGGCATATAAGAGTTTTAAATTGTTGAAATAGAAAGTTACAAAATAACTTGTTTTAGCACTTCCAAATTTTAATAAGGTGTTTCAAGTAGACTATGATGCTAGTGGTACTACAATAGGAGCTGTTATGAGTCAAGAAGGTAAACTTATTGCTTATTTCAATGAAAAGTTAAATGATGTTAAGAGAAAATATTTTATTTATGATCAGAAATTTTATGCTATAGTTCAGGCATTGAAGAAGTGGAGACACTATTTGCTTCCTAAAGAGTTTGTTTTGTATACTGATCATCAAGCTTTGCAATATTTGAATAGTCAAGGAAAGTTGAATCAGAGGCATTTAAAATAGGTTGAGTTTTTGCAGAGTTATACATTTGTTTTGAAACACAGGAGTGGAAAGTCTAACAGGGTTGCAGATGCACTTAGCAGAAGGCAACTATTGCTGACATAAATGCAGATTGAGGTGATTGGGTTCAAGGAACTCAAGAAATTGTATCCAGAGGATCTTGATTTTGGTGAAGCTTGGAAAACTTGCACAAAACCTGTTACTCTAGAGAGAATGAAGTGGTTGGATTTCATCATTCAGGATGATATGCTATTTGGAGGGAGCCAGTTGTGCATTCCATGAAGTTCTATGAGGGAGAATCTCATCAAGGAGAAGCATAGCAAAGGATTGGCTGGACATTTTGGTCATGATAAAACTTTTGCTTTGGTTAGTGAGAACTATTATTGGCTACCATTGCAGCAAGATGTCAAGAAGTTTGTACAAAGTTATAGAGTATGCTAGATGGCAAAAGGAGTGAAGTAGAATACAGGGTTGTATCAGCCATTACCTATACCAGAGAAACTTTGGGAGGATATCAGTATGGATTTTGTTCTTAGTTTACTAAGGACTCAGCGGGGACATGACTCAATTTTTGTGGTGGTTGACAGATTTTCGAAGATGACACATTTTATTCCCTACAAGAAAACTAATGATGTTGTTCATGTAGCAGAATTGTTTTTCAGAGAACTAGTGAGACTACATGGTTTGCCAAAGAGCATAGTTTCAGATCAGACACTAAGTTTGTTGGATATTTCTGGTGCACATTGTAGAAGAAGTTGAAGACAGATTTGAAGTTCAATTCATCACATCATCCACAGACTGATGGACAGACAGAGGTGGTGAATAGGAGTTTGGAAAATTTGCTGAGATGTTTGGTTGGAGATAAGCCAATAGGATGAGATTTGATTTTACCATAGGCAAAATTTGCATACAATAATTTTGTCAATAGGAGCACTGGTAAATCACCATTCCAGATTCTATATAGAAGTAGTCCAACCAATGCATCTGAGTTGAGAAAGATAGATAAAGGAGAAATAAGTAGTGTTGAAGCTGAGGATTTTGCAGAACATTTGAAAAACATCCATGAGGAGGTGAGCAAGCATATTACCAAGATGAATGCGTAGTAGAAGGCTAAGGTAGATGAGAAAAGGAGGCATAAAGAATTTTAGGTTGGGGATGAGGTCATGGTTCATTTGCAAAAAGAGTGATTTTCAGTTGGTACATATAACAAGTTGAAAATGAAGAAGTTTGGGCTATGTAAAATACTAAAGAAGCATGATTCTGAAAATGCCTATGAGGTAGAATTGCCTACTGAGCTGAATATTTCACCAGTGTTTAACATTTTAGATTTGACAGAGTATCATGAAGGAGGTGTTGAAGATGAGATCACAACAACACAATGGAGTATTCTAGCAACTACTTCAGATACCAAGGAGATTGATGACATACTGAATAGTCGTGTTGGCAGAAGCACAAGGAACATGACCTATGAAGAATATCTGGTCAAATGGAAAGGATGACATGTTGAAGATTCATCATGACTGACAAAGGAGGAGGTTAACCATCTTGGTTTTCCTCTTCACACTTGAGTCGTGACAGGGTCACTTTTCAAATTACCCCAAGTGTCTGAGGCAGGAGCATCTTGGGTGTAAGAGCAATCTTGCATCACCCAAAAATATTTTTATTTGCTTTTCAATAAGGGCTATCTTGTGCAGAGCTGCTATTTATGGAAACTTACTATTTTTAGTAAGCTGGTCATATGATCTCGGAATGTTTTGATTTCACAGTTGGAGGTTCATCTTAGTCATATCAGCCTACCAGTTGAGTTTCATTGCCACATCATATGTATTGGTGAAGTTATTGAAGTTTTTGGGTACAAAATATTTTAGGTCAATTTTGAAGGCCTTAGAGGCTCCAGATCATGATTGACCCTCGACTAACTAGAGCTTGTGCGAGTTAGGCACTATAGATCTCATCCTGGCATTTTCGAAAAGTGGTTATAATAGATAAACAGAGCTATGGTTAGAAAGTTATGGCCTCTGGAAGTTGGGCTACCTAAAAGCATATTTTATATTTCTTTTGAGCCGACCCTATTGTAAAAATTGTGAAATAAAATAATTATATGTATAGTCGGCCTTAAGGACTAAATTTTTAGAACCTTCTCGAGTGGTGGAAATTGCCTATATAAAGAAGGCCCATAGTGTTGTCTAGGGCAGTTCTGGGTAGATCTGGGTAATGATTCAAGGCTTTGTCCTACAAAATATTGTAAAGGGAATGCCCATGTGGCTTTGCATATTGTAATTCTGAAATTTGTAATTTCACATTTGTGGAGATAATAAGAAGCCCGTTTTCTATTCTTGCAAATTGTTGTTGTTTCTCTGTTTCTGTTATGGGTTTGTGGTATTAAGGGGAGCACCCTTCATCACTAGCTTGACATGTTTTCTATATTAGAGGGGTTTGGTCATTATTAGGGACATGTTATTAGGTTTTGGAAGATAGTTGTGGTACTTGAAATTAGAGACTGGTTTTCAAAGCTTGGATTTTGGAGTGTTTTGATTTGGTCCTATTTGTTGTTCAAATTAGTTTGTGGATTTTAGGTAGGGTTTGAAACCCATGTTAATATTTATTTTGAAAAGATTGTCTACTTTGTGTTGGAGTAATCGTTGTAAATCCTATTCTATGATTGTTTGATTTTCCATTATTTTTGGTTGAATTGGTTATCGAGATTTTGTGTGAAAAAAATTCTTAGAACAAAAAACCCATGTTGTTGAATTTGAGAGATTGTGTTTGCATCGAATTGATTAAAAAAATAGGGTATCATTGAATGAATAACATTTGGAGCGAATTATAGGAAAGAATTTATTATATGGTTGATTGATATCGTTGTCATTAAATTCTTTTACAAAAATATATATTTATAAAAAAGAGTTTGCTGTAAGTTTTCTAGTCTAATTAATTTTTTTATCAGAAGAATTTTTTTTAATATATATATATATATATGTGTGTATATATACATATATATATGTATATACATATACATATATATGTACATACATATACATATATATAATGTATATACATATATATATATATATACATATACATACATATATATATATATATATACATATACATATATATATATATATATATATATATGTATATACATATATATGTATATGTATGTACATATATATGTATATGTATGTACATATACATATATATATATATATATATATATATATATGTATATGTATATATATATATATATATATATATATATATATATATATATATATATATATGTATATGTACATACATATACATATATATGTATGTGTATATACATACATATACATATATATATATATAGATATATATATATATATATATATATATATATATATATATATATGTATATGTACATACATATACATATATATGTACATACATATACATATATATGTACATACATATACATATATATGTACATACATATACATATATCTGTACATACATATACATATATATGTATATATGTATATACATATATATATACATATCTATATAGATATATACATATACATATATATATATATACATATACACATATATATGTATATATATATATATATATGTATATATATATATATATAGATGTATATATATATATGTATATATATATGTATTTGTATATGTATATGTATATGTGTATATACTATCTATCTATATATGTGTGTGTGTGTGTGTATATATTATATATATATATATAAGTTTTTATTAAATTTAAAACTTAAAATAAAAAATTAAAAAAAGAAGGGGTGAGGAGGGGGGGGGGGGGGGGGGGGCCGGTGGGGGGGATGGGGGGGCAATCCTCACCCCCCTTGCAACATCCGATGGCTGCCAAAGCAGCCTGGCACTACGCTAACCTTGGCTGTCGACAATCGTGTCACTGCCATGGACGACAACTATTGCCTCTATAGCTCACGGGGAGGGGAAACCCCCACTTTTAAATTTATTTTATATTAAAAAAATAAGATAAAATAAATTTTATAAAAATAAATAAATAAATAAACTTAATTTAATTATTAAAGTTTTAAATTTAATTTAGTTTTAATTAGTATTTAATAAATATTAAATTAAATTAAATATTTATAAATTGGTAATAAGGGGAAAAAAATAATATTATGAGGTTTATTTTTAGGAAAATATTTAACTTATGATATGATGGAGAAATTTGTAAAAGAGACACTATTTATATTATCTATATTTTTATCATTAAAATTAGTGTCGCAACATGCATAGCTTTTTACTTTAAACCTTATGGATAACTATGCACGAATTAATATATGAATATTTTATAGTCGAATTAGACTTTAGAAAACAAATTGAATTGTTTATTCATCTAAGACTATATTGTGACTTTGTCCGTGGATGTATTTCATGTTTTCTTTGATGTTGGTTTTTGGGGAACTACGTTGGCTATAGGGTTAGTACACAAAGTCTTGGGGGTTTTGTTATCTATGTGATTTGTGTAATTTTAGTGCTTTGTGATGTTGACTTGGTCATGATCATTGTACCAACCTTATTTGATCATCATATTTTTTTTATAGGAATTTATATCTGTTGATCTTTGATTTAATGTGGGGAATCTTTATAACCATTTTGAAGTCTCGATTGAATCATGTATGATTCTATAATATCTGTGAGTGATCTCATGTGTTGTTTTATGTCTCGGTCTTTATTTGATTTTACCAAAAAGGTGACAACTGTTATTATAATTGAGTTTGATTTACTTGGTCACTTTATGTTCTCTATTATGATTGTTCTACATTCTGGATGATTATCTTTATGGATTATGTTACTCCATGTTTGGATATGGATGTTATTAATGTTGTGATTATTGTTGGTCTTTTGATATTGACATAGAGAGGAGGGAGAAGGGGCCAAAGGCACACCCAATTACCAACCTTCCTGCAAGATCAACACTCGAAAGCAACAACACAAGACTAGGAGAGAGACAATACAAAAAACTTGATTTATTATTCATCACAAAACTCAAACATGTCGAGTTGTAAGACCTTACCGGTTACAACCAATACAATTAAAAATCAAATACAAATAGTCCTCATACATGCGAGGATCTTCCAACTTTTCAATTGTATCTTCTAAAATCCACTCCAAAACTCCACCACTCCTACTTCGCAACCACCACCAAGATTTACAACATACTATTCTATTTATATAAGAGGCCATCGAACAAGTCGGCTTCTAAAGATCCTTTAGATCTAACATTGGAGAAAGGGATCACCCAGATTTAGTCCACACACTTCCCAATGATCCATGCAACCATTAACTCTGTGACCAAAATTAAATCCACAAGTTGGCCTCAACAAAGATTCAAAATAACCACTCGATGAGAAGGACTACCAAGCAACCAAAACGGACTCGGTGAACAACCAAATTAACTCGGTGAACAAGCGAGCTGAGTAGCAACCGAGCCTCATCAGTGGAAACAATAATACTTCACTGAGAGCCCAAAAGCATCTACCTGTGCACATCTAACAACTCTAACATATTTTTGGTGATACAAGATTGCCAAGAATCGAAGATTCTCTTGCATCAGATATGTGACTCTATAGATTGTTATTATCTTTGGGATATCCGTTATGAGATGGATGATCTATGGGAATGTCTATATTGAGATGGACAGCTTGGTCCCTGCATATGATGAGATGTTATTTGTTATGCTTCATTAGTTTACTTTGGTGATTATCATGATTTATGATTTATGAGAAGATTTTGTGGTTTTGATTTTGTTTGTTCTTTGTTTTTTTAATTGGAGCATTAGGGTAGGTTATTAGAGTATATAGATGGGAAGTGGCTTGTTTTGGAGGCACTAGAGCTTAGAAGTGGCTTGTTTTAGAGGCACCAAAGCCCAGAAGTGGCTACCTGGGTATCCTTTTCAAGTTACTTAATAATGTGATAACTTAAATACATTGAGAGTTTAAAATGAATTAATAATATGTTTTTGTTCCTCACCCATGCCTTGAGCGCTAGTACAGGCTAGGATGGTTTGTGAGAAGATGTTGGTTGTCTGCATGGATTGGATGATGCATAGTTGGTAGCCTTGTTTGTATGAGAGGTTATTGATACCACATAGAGTCACTAGGGGGTCAGGGTCAAGAGAGACTTCTAGGGTAACTCTAGAGTTGACTCACATGATGAAACTTCCCTTTATACATCTTAGGTTTTCTACATGTGTTGGTTGCCTTTGGCTGAGTATATATTATCTTTGCAGTTGGTGTCATACCTTTTTAAGATAGCGATCTTTTAGGATCCCTTGCCTAGGTGTTGTATTGTGTTGGATTTTGGTGTTCAATATCAGAGTGGGGTTTTTTGTTATCTCCTTAGCATGATGGTAGTGGAGCTTTGGTTCAACATGATTGGGTGGCAGTGATTCTTTTACCATTTGAGATTCTGATGTTCTTGTACTAGTGTTGGATGATCCTTGTAGCAGTTGTATCTTCTTGTTTATCATTGGAGACTTACTCTTATCTTTCATTTATTGTATTGTACTTTGTACTTGAGTATATTTACATACCCTGTGACTTGTGCAGTGGATGTGGGTTATCATGTATACCTCATGGTTCAATTGTATTTGGGTATTCTTTTATGAGATGATTTAATTTAGTTTCATTATGTGGAAGATTTGAATAGATGTTGTACTTAATAGATTAATTTATATTTACATAATTCTACATCAAGGAACCCTTGGGAATTGTAATCTGCAAATGAGTTACACTTTCGGGTATGTATTATCTTTAAATTATATTACTTTCGCTTTGTTATTCATTATTGTTTGTAAACTCTTAAGGAAATCATTGTTATGTAAACTTAGTGGCATGTTTAGGTTAATTTCTCTTGGGTTCCCTGGTGGGGCATTACACTTGGTATCATAGCCCATGTTTCTACATTGGGAATGCTAGAAATTCTGTACGCCCATTGGGTGTCTTGTAGTTGAAACTTGAAATGAAACATAAGCACATGATTCTTTAGTATTTGAGAACCATTGCAACTTATAACCTACTTGTAACATTTTGCAAAGTTGTTTAGTTACAATTACATTTGATTCATGTTACCTTAGCAAATGTCTATTGTGTTTGGGTACATTCTCTAACGTACCCAAGATGTTGTATTATTGGGTGTTGTGAATTGGTTACTCCCTTGAGTGTGGCTGGTAGTAGTCACTTTTTTATGTGAAATATTTTTTGATTGATAATTCATTTTGGTTATTGATGATTTGTTTGTGTTGTGTTTGGGCCAGCATTTAATTTTTGAACTTTCTTATGCCTAGACTTGTTACCCGACTCTCTTTTCACTTCTTATTTTGTGACACTGGTCACACTTGATTTAGTGTTTGAAATTTTCATGATGTTTTATGATTTAATGTTGAACTTGGAATTATTCCATTTGGGTTTTTCCTTTTTAACTTTGTGGTAGCTATTATGAATGTTTGGTATTGTTGGCCCTGTTCTGTGATAAGTGTTGTTGCTATCATGTTCATTACGAACCTCTAATAGTATGTGTAGGGAGAACATCATAGATAATTGTGTTATATATTTATGTGAAAATTAAATACATTGTGTGTCCTATATGTTGGTGTTGCATTAGCTAGGATTGCATGATCCTCTCAACTTGTTATTTGATTTAAATAGAAATCTATACTTTATATAATTAATTTGTAGATAAATTATATGATGTTGAATGAATAAAGATCTAGATCTATTTAAATTGGTTAATAATGAATGATTGATCAATGTGATTTTTGGTTTATGCTTAAACCAAAATTATATTCCTCTTGATGACTATATATCATGTCTTTATTTTATAACTTGTTTCGAGATGTCATTTTTTCTTTTGTTTTAATAGAATGCTTCATGATTGAGGGATGCATATCCTTATTTGTTTGAGGATTCCAGGAGTAAGCCTAATTCTAAGAGAGGTGGATGTAATACCCCTCCTATAATTTTCTTTTAGTTTATATGGGAAAACTCTTTTAGGCTACTCTTCATTTTTATTATCCACTTATTATGATGTTATTTATATTCATGGTTTTACTAACCCCATAATTGCATGTGTATGGTTAGAGTGTATGTTTTAATTTTCTATTTTACATGTCTAATGTGGTTGAGAGATGTAGTTGTAGTTACTTTCTTGTGAGATCCACACTATCGTCCAATCCCCACCATTGTCTGTTATATATTTATACATGTATGTACATGCTCATCTTTTATGTAGAATTTTAGGTACTGGGCATTGACTTCCCTGAATTATTAGGATGAGCATGTCCTATCGCAATATCTCATTGGTAAGAGAGAGGAGATAATAGACATGTCCAAATCCTAACCTAAGCCATTTATTATCTTGAAATAATGGACAAGTATCTTATTTATTACCCTCTAAATTCGTCAAGGTGGCATGAATTCATAAACCCTTCCTTTGTGTTTGATTTAGTATTTTTGATGTGGTTGGTTTCTTCAGGTTTGAATACCTATTGGTTTGATGTGATTTTTGTTATTTGATTAATGAGAATCAATTAAATACCTATGTTTATTAAAAATAATTAATTAAAAAGTCTAGCAATGGAAAGTGGAGATTTAATTTAATACTAAGACTCAATTGGAATTTAAATACATAATTAAAATATAAAATAATATTTATTATTAAATTGCGTATTTCAAATATGTGAGGAATTTTAATTTAATTGAAAAAAATTGATATCTAAATGCAAAAAGGAGTTAAGTGATTTTAATGTTGAGTTGCATATTTAGAAAATACTTTATTAAGAAATTAGAACTTTATCTTTTAAAATAGAAGTTGAGTTAAAGTGACTTAAGTGGAGAAAAACAAAATAAAAGTAATTATTTCTATATTTTAAAGTTGAGTTTGTCTTATTTTTTGGAGTTGCATGTTTTGAAACCCTAGCTTGGCAGGTTTTCTATGATAGAGGGTTTTGGTCATTATTAGGGACACGTTTATCAGGTTTTGGAAGATGGTTATGGTGCTTGAAATTAGAGAATGGTTTTCAAAGCTTGGATTTTGGAGTGTTTCAATTTGGTCATATTTGTTGTTCAGATCAGTTTGTCGAATCCAAGTAGGGTTTGAAAACCCATGTTAATATTTCTTTCTAAAAGATTGTCTACTTTGAGTTTGGAGTGATCATTGTAATCCCGATTCTGTGATTGTTTGAGTTTCCATTATTTTTGGTTAAATTGGTTATCGAGATTTTGTGTGAAAAAAATCCTCAGAACATAAAACCCATGTTGTTAAATTTGAGAGATTATGTTTGCATCAGATTGATTAAAAAAAAGGGGTTTCATGGAAGGAATAACATTTGGAACAAATTATAGGAAAGAGTTTATTATATGGTTGATTAATATACTTTTCATTAAATTCTTTTACAAAAATACATATTTATAAAAAAAGAACTTGTTGTAAATTTTCCATGCAGCTCACGTGGGAGGGTAAACCCCCATTTTTAATTTATTTTATATTAAAAATAATAATAGATAAAATAAATTTTATAAAAATAAATAAAATAAATTTAATTTATTAAATTTTTTAATTTAGTTTACTTTAATTAGTATTTAATAAATATTTAATATAATTTAATATTTATGAATTGGTAATAAGAGATTAAAAAAAAGAGAATATTATGATGTTTAGTTTTAGGAAAATATTTAACTTATAATATGATGGAGAAATTTTTAAAAAGATACACTATTTATATTAGAAATATTATCTATGTTTTTATCATTAAAAATTAGTGTCTCGACATGCATTGCTTTTTATTTTAAACCTTTTCGATAAATATGCATGAATTAATATATGAATATTTTATAGTCGAATTAGACTTTGGAAAAAAAATTGAATGCTTTATTCATCTGAGACTATATTGTGACTTTTTTGTGGATGTATTTAATTTTGGTTTTTGGGGAACTACGTTGGCTATAGGGTTGGTACACAAAGGCTTGGGGGTTTTGTTGTCGATGTGATTTGTGTAATTTTAGTGCTTTGTGATGTTGACTTAGTCATGATCATTGTACCAACCTTATTTGATCATCATGTTTTTTATATAAATTTATATATGTTGATCTTTGATTTTATGTGGGAATCTTTATAACCATTTTGAAGGCTCGTTTGGATCATGATAGGGAGGTTGGATGATCCAGTCACAAGCTCATGCCTAGGTCTCACAAGTGACCTTGAGGTGTTCTCTCCTAACACCTACTGACATATAGGATCCCCTTTTGTGGATTGATCTACTAGTCTATTAACCAACCCAACTATCAAGTAGAAACTACTAAGACAAGCTAAGTTCTTGGTGCTCTTCTTCCTTCACATACACACTGACCCTTAATGCCATCTAAGGGCTCACCACCTCTAATATTAACATGGAATCTTGTAGAGGTGAGGAGGTGTTCAAACATGTCTTATTTGGTTCATTTAGAGTTCTTGGAGGTCTTACTTCATGTATCTTCCTTACCGATCTCATAGATCCTTCACAAAATAGGGCTACAAGGAAGAGCCCCAATTAGGCTTCCTATTCCAGGAAAATAGGACTTTTCTCCCAAATGATGCCAAAGAACCCTACAACTTAATTATGGATTCTTGTTTTTCTAGCCAATCTCTCAAGGATCCTTAAGGTTTTAGGGCTCCACCCTTCTGTACAATCCCCTAACCAAAAATAGGTATTTTTGGGAGGGTTTTAGGACTTCTTTGATTGCATGGCTCGTCTACAAGTTTTGGGTAACCAAATGGATTGGTTAGACCCTCTTCTCTCAAGAAGTTCTTGGCAAGTACCTTTTATTTTACCTCCAATCACTAATTTGTGGCTTCATGCACACCTCTTCAAGTTATCTTCATTCTGGCTTAGTCTTTCCTAGCTAGGCTCACCGTAGGCTCGCCTAGGGAAAGACTTTGTAAATGCTTCCCAATCTTTTTAGGGCCCATGTTCCTATACAAAATATATACATGGAGTCTGCTCACTATCCCCAAGAGGTCATATAGATTGAACAGTGGGACCTAATGTTCTCTTGGTAGGAGAAAAATATTTCTTGAATACACTAGAGGAAGGTGAAGGAGTTGGGTTTTCTTTAGTGTTGAAACCTAAAGTTGATAAGGTAGACAAGAAGATAGAAACTCTCATAGAGGTGCAAGAACTATTATGCCAATACAAGAGGATAGTTAGTGATGGAAAACCTCCTACTTTACCTCCTAAGAGAGCCATTAGCCATAGATAGATATAATTAATTCCAGGAGCCTCACTCCCAAACAAGGTTGCCTATAAGGTGACCCCAAAACAAAATGAGGAGATTGCAAAGAAAATACAAGAGCTTCTTGATCATGGTTTGATTAGGAAAAGTGTGAGTCCTTGTGCAGTTCCCACAATTCTAGCCCCAAAGAAAGGAGGTACATGGAGGCTATGTATGGACTCTAGATCCATAAACAAGATCACTATAAGGTATAGGTTTCCTATACCAAGAATAGAAGACCTAATGGATTTCTTAGGTGGATCAAGGTAATTCACAAAAAAATGATCTTAAAATGGTTACCACCAAATTAGGATCAAGGAGGGGGATGAGTGGAAGATATATTTTAAAACCACTGAAGGGTTGTATGAGTGGTTGGTAATTCCCTTTTGCCTAACAAATGCCCCCTCTACTTTCATGAGACTTATGAATGAGGTGTTGCAAGATTTTATTGGTAAATTTGTGGTAGTCTATCTTGATGACATTTTAATTTTTAGCAAGACAAAAGGTAAACACCTTAAGCATTTATAAATTGTTTTACAAAGGATACATGATGAGAAGCTAACAATCCATCTAGATAAATGTGAGTTCATGAAGCAAGAGATGATCTATTTGGGTTTTTTTATATCAAAGAGAAATTTCAAAATGGATCCAAGCAAGGTTGAGGCAATAATAAATTGGCCAAATCCTAAATATTCCATTGAGTTAAGGAGTTTCCATGGCTTAGCACAGTTCTATAGATAATTTATTAGACAGTTCAGTGAAATATGTGCACCATTCCTAGACACCATAAAATGAGGCATGACGGATAAGTTTTAGTGGAATGAGTAGAAAAACATGGGTTTTGAAACCTTGAAGGAGAAGATAGCCACACAACCCATACTTATACTACCTAGTTTTGACAAACTATTCACTGTTTAATGTGATGCCAACAATATTTCCATAGGTGTAGTCCTTATTTAGTAGGATAGACTAGTTGCATTTCACAACAAAAATATTAGTGATGAAAAGTGAAGTGCTCTTCTTATGATTTGTAACTATATTCCCTAGTTCAATCTCTAAGGAAATGGAGGCACTACCTCCTCCCAAAAGAATTTCAGGTATGCACTAAGAACTAGACATTAAGTTTCCTAAATTCTCAAGACAATCTTAGTCACAAACAAATGAAATGGGTTGATTATATTCAAGCTTACACATTTACCATTAAGCATAAGAAACAATAGGAAAAAAAGGTGACATATACTTTGACTAGGGGACTTTTGATAGTCCAAGAGGTACAATTAAGGAGCATTGGTCTAGATAGTTTTAAAGAAATTTACCCAGATGATGAGGACTTCTCAACTGCATAGAAGGTATGTAAAGAGTCTCAAAATAATTTTCACAGTGAGTACTCTAATTTTATTCTTCAAGAAGGTCTATTGTTTAAGGGAGGAAAACTTTGTGTGCCTAGGAGCTCAATGAGAGAGAACCTAATCCAAGAAAAACACAATGGATCACTTAGTGGACATTTTGGTGTTAACAAAACCTTGGAACTAGTTTAAAGATACTATTATTGGCCCAAAATGAATAAGGACATCAGTAAGTATGTAGGATCTTGCATTGTTTGTTAGAAGGCTAAAGGAACATCATCTAATGTAGGCTTGTACCTACCTATCCCTATTCCAAATAGACCCTAAGAGTGCTTCACCATGGACTTTGTGGTTGGTCTACCTAAAATAAAACAAGGCTTTGATAGCACATATGTGATTGTGGACACATTTAGAAAAATGGCCTATTTTGTGCCATGTAAAACTACTCATGATGCATGCCAAATTGCAAATTTGTTTTTCAGGGAAGTTATAAGGATCCATGGGTTTCCAATTTGTATTGTATCAGATAGGGACTCTAAGTTTATGAGTCATTTTTGGAGGACTTTGTGGAAAAATCTTGGAACCAACCTCTCTTTTGGATCTTCTTACCATCCCCAAATAGATGGACAAACTGAGGTTGTTAATAGGATTTTAGGCAATCTCCTAAGGTTTCTTACCAAAGAGTATGGTTAAACATGGGACCAATTCATTCCCCAAGTAGAGTTTTCTTATAATGACACCATCAAAAGGACCATAGGTAAAAGCCCTTTTGAAGTGGTCTATGGTATTCACCCAAGGGGAATTTGTGAACTTAGAGACCTAGAGGATAAGGCAACTAGAAGTGGATATGCAAAGGACTTTTCTTAGTCCATGAAAGAGGTACATGACTCAGTCAAGAAAGCACTTGTGGATTTTACTACTAAGACCAAGAAAAAGGTTGATGAGAGGAAGAAAGATGTTCAATTCCAATTTGGGGATCTATTGATGGTTCATTTGAACAAAGAAAGGTTGCAAAAAGGGGTCCCTAACAAGCTCCAAATGAGAAGATTAGGACCTTGTGCCATTCTAGAAAAATATGGGAACAATGCCTATAAGGTAGATTGCCTGCAGATATAGGACTCTCTCTAGTATTCAACATTACAAACTTACTAAGTTAACAGTCACATTCCTAATGGTGAGTGGGAGCGGGAGTAGGGAGAGACTGGGGAGTGAAGGTGTTTGGGTGGGAATTCAAAATTCAAACCCTCCTATGCACGAGAATGGGATTCCTACCAAACCTGATCCTTAAGGAGATATAGGGTCCTCTGCCTTTGGGGGAATCCCTACAGAACAAGTTGGCGATGACACTGATAACAAAGACCAAGATGGTTCTACGGATAGCAGAGACCCAAGAGGGGGTCCCATTTCAGGCCCAGATAAAGTTAAATGGTCCTCTTTATTTGGGATTAAGCCTACATGTAAGTCAAGTTTTCCTCCTGTTACGGTTACCTCTAACTTATCTGAAGGGAGATATGCTATATCTATCCCAGATCAGGTCATTGACCATAACATCAAATCTATAGAAAATTCTTTGGTTGGGCGTTTCATAGGGGTCAGACCTAATATTGAAGTTGTCCACTCTTTTGTTAAGAGAAAATGGAATCTCAAAGGATAGGTTGATGTCATTGCTATGCATAAAGGCTTTCTATCTTTTCTCTTCTCTTGTGAAGAAGATAGGAAGCAGGCTATAAGTGGTGGTCCTTGGTGTATAGGAAGAAGCACTATGTATCTCTAGAAGTGGTATCCTAATATGGTCATCAATGAGGACTTCATTGTTCAAATTCCTATTTGGGTAAGACTTCCTGGCCTTCCCCTTGAATACTGGAGTGAGGATATCTTTGGTGGAATTGCTAGATCATTCGGAGAACTTCTCTCTATAGATCATGTCACTATCTCAAGGAAAAGACTGATTCATGCTAGGATTTGTGTGGGTATACTACCGGAAGCTAATATGCCTGAGAAAATTGAAATGGAATCTAAGTTAGGGAAATGGGTTCAAAAACTTGAATATGAAATGATCCCCTTTGCATGTTTTAAATGTAAGAAGGCTGGACATTGGGCCAAACAATGCTCGTATAACATTGTTAAAAAAGTTTAGTAGAAGAAGGTATGGAAGCCTAAAGATAAAAATGGGGATTCAAAATTAGGACCTAAGACTAGTGACATATCTATAGATGACAAGGAGGATAAAGGGGAAAGTAACAATGAAGCTTTGAATCAGGAAAAGGAACAATGTCCTAATCCTAAAAACTTAGAGAGGGAAAAGGATAAATTAGTTGAACCCTTGACCTCTCAAATTGGGTTTGTTCAAGACACAATGGAATCTCAATAGGGTGACCACCCTCTGAGTCAAGAATCAAAAGAACTCATGAGACAAGAAAGTAGCACTCTAGGTAATAAGGATTTGGATTTGGGTCGAAGTGTTAGAACTCTGGTCAAAGAAGAGGATGCTCCTTTTAATGATGCTCAACAAGATATTGTGCTTGGACCAGGATTATCTGACATTTCTCAAATTACACCTCTACAAGCTTCACAGGAAGAAGGAGAAAAGGATTGGGGGGAGTCAGATGCTATAGATAAAGTATTGGGAGAAGGTGTAGGTGAAAAAGGATTTACTAAAGTTGAGAGGAATAAAGCTCAAAAACTGTAGTCATAGAACAAACTCAAATCTTACTATCCAGATGTTGGAAAGACTCAACTATCTCCCCCAGGAAGACCCTCAACTGTCAGAACCAGGAAGTAGGAAACAGTAAGGAATATTGTGGATGGTACTCAAATGACCATCCCACAGGTTAGTAAACCCAAAAAGAAATGAAGATCATAACCTGGAATATTAGGGGATTAAATAACCCTCATAAGAAGGATCTTATTAGGAATATGGTTAGAGATAATAGGCCAGATATTATTTTGATTCAAGAGACTAAAATGTCTAAGGAAAAAGTTGAAAGCCTCAAGTTCTTTAAAAATAATTATATTATTGGTGGTAGTTCTGAAGGTGCTTCGGGTGGTATAGCTACTTTTTGGAATGGTAATAGCATTGAGGGGGAAGTCATATCGCAAGATAGTAATATGACAAGTATTAGATTTCATCATCTTAAAGATAAAAATTCCTAGGTTCTTACTAATATTTATGCTCCAAATACTAAAAATGAAAGGACAAAATTTTGGTTGAAAATTGATCAAGCCAGGAGCCTTTTTGAGAAAGAAAGTTGGATTGTCTTGGGGGATTTCAATACTCCTCTAAAGGAAGAAGAGAAAACTGGAGGCATCCAACCTAATTTGGATAGTAGACTTGACCTTATGAACTTCATGATGAGACAAGCTCTCATTGATACTGATTTGCAAGGTATAAGCTATACCTGGTCTAATAGAAGAGAAGGCAAAGACTTGATTCAGGTTAGATTAGAT
Organism: Chamaecyparis obtusa; assembly: GCA_027943335.1. Lineage (NCBI taxonomy): Eukaryota > Viridiplantae > Streptophyta > Pinopsida > Cupressales > Cupressaceae > Chamaecyparis > Chamaecyparis obtusa. The sequence continues at coordinate 2,758,537 of BSBK01001812.1, forward strand.
AGAGCTCTTATAACTAATGACTGGTACCAAAACTACTTTTGTTCTCTGACTTCTTTTGTTAGGGTGGGTTCTGATCAATTTTCTCTCTCTTTTATTGCTGATCCTATTTCTAGGAAAATAAATTTTCCCTTTAGATTTGAGAAAATGTGGACCTTGCACCCTGACCTTAATCATAAATTTTTTGATTGGTGGAAGATTGATATTGATGGCACTGCTATGTACAAGTTGGCTAACAAGCTTAGGCATGTGAAAGAGCAAATAAGAATCTGGAATAAGGAGTCCTTTGGGAACATTTTTTCTAATAAAGCTAAAACTTTGTCTGACCTTAAAGAGATCCAAGATACTATTCAAATTTTTGGGTATGATTTAATTCCCAAGGATAAAGAAAGTGAAACTCTTATTAAGTACCATGATCTGGTTCATAAGGAAGAAGTTTTTTGGAAGCAAAGATCTCACAATACTTGGCTTAGAGAAGGGGATAGGAATTCTAAGTTTTTTCATCTTTCGACTATCAAACATAAGGCAATGAATAGAATCTCTAAGCTCAGAGTTAACAACAATCTTCTTGACAAGGAGGAAGATATAGAAAAAGAAGCCAAGAACTATTTCTCTAATTTTCTCTCTCAAGATTCAAACTTGGATTAGAATGCTCAACAGGATATCCTTGCTAATATCCCTAAAATTCTCTCTAATCAGGATAACATTTTCCTTAAAGCTATCCCTTCTAATGAAGAAATAAAAAAGGCTATCTTTTCTTTTGAAGGAAGTAAATCCCCTAGACCTAATGGCTTTCCCATGTTTTTCTTTCAAATGTACTGGTCGATTGTTGGCAAGGATGTTACTTATGCTATTAAGGAATTATTTGGTGCTAAAAGAATCCTAAAGGAGCTCAATGGTACTTTTATTGATCTTATTCCCAAAAAGGTTGGAGCTGATTCTATGGATAGCTTTAGGCCGATCAACTTGTGCAATTCATCCTATAAAATCATATCCAAAGTTATTACTTCCTACCTGCTGATCCTTCTTCCTAAGTTGATATCACATCAATAAAATGGCTTTGTTTCGGGCAGACAGATTCTTGATTCTATTATCACAGTGCATGAAAATATTCACTCTTTAGTTTTGGCCAAGAAAGAGGGTTTCATCTTAAAAATTGACTTATCTAAAGCCTATGATAGAGTTGATTGGGGTCTTCTTGAGAGAACTCTTCTTGCTTTTGGTTTCAATAGATGTTGTACTAAGATCCTCTTGCAACTGGTGACTTCGGCCTCTTTTTCTATTTTGGTTAATGGCTCCCCCACTCCCTTCTTCAAATCCTCTAGGGGCTTGAGGCAAGGGGATCCTCTTTCCCCTATTTTATTTGTTATTATGGCATAATGCTTGGGCAGATACATTGAGGTAGCTATCTTAAAAGGTGAGTTAAAAGGTTTGAAACCATCTTCTTCCAACTATGTTTGTGCTCACCAACAATTTGTGGATGATTCTATTTTCCTTGGAGAAGCCACTGTGGCTTAAGCTAAAAATCTAAAACTTATTCTCAATAATTATGGTAAAGCTTCTAGGAAACTCATTAACTGGAATAAAAGCTCGTTATACTTCATAAATGTCCCTGATTTAAGGCAAAGGAAAATCGGTAGAATCATGGGCTGTCAAATTGGCTTGCTCCCTGCCACCTATTTGGGCCCGCCTCTTGGCCTTAATCCTCTGAATTGTTTTTGGAGCTCCATTGTGGACAAATTTCATAAAAAACTTGCTGGTTGGAAGGGTGCTCTCCTCAGTCAGGTAGGTAAAGTTCAATTGTTAAAGGCCTCCCTTCAGAGCATCCCTATCTATGCTCTTAGTCTTTTCAAAATTCCTACTAAGTATGCTGAAGCTATTGAGAAAATTAAAAGACACTTTCTCTGGACTGGTGTTGAGAAAAAAAGAAGAATGGCTCTGGTCTCTTGGGATAAGGTCTATCTTCCTAAACCTAAAGGTGGATTGGGAATCAGAAGAATTAGACAATTGAATGATTCTCTTTTGGCTAAGCTTTGTTGGAGAAGTTATAACTCAGAAGGCAAATGGAACTCAATATGGCACAGTAAATATAAAAAAAGCCTTCCTAATCTTTGTAATTGTTTGGATTCTAAGATTGAAATAATGGGCTCTAGTATATGGAAAAATGTTACTAAAACTAAGAGTATTATCTGGGAAGGAGTTAAATGGAAGATTGGTAAGGGGAACATTGTTAGTTTCTAGGAAGATCTTTGGACTGGGGACCTTCCCTTATTTGAAATACCTGAATGGAGTAAGTACATGGCTGAATGCAAAGATAAAATAGGCTCTAAAGTTGGTAATTATAGGATCAACAATAAGTGAATTGATTTATCTTTGATTAACAACAATCTTCCGACTCTTAACAACATGCTTAATACTATGGTCCTCTCTGAGCAAGAAGATACTATCATATGGAAGCATAATTCTAATGGAAAATTTTTTGTGGGCTCGGCCTATTCTTAGAATTTCAGTACTACTATCCTCCCATTCTAGGCTAAGGCCTGGGTTAGAGGGCTTACCCCCAAGATCAACATTTTCTACTGGATGATGTTACAAAATAAAATCCTAACTCTTGATAACATTAAGATGAGGGGTATGTATTTAACTAACATGTGCTATCTGTGTAGGGAAGATGAAGAATATGTTAACCATATTTTTACTCACTGTGCTTACACTCAGGAACTTTGGGGCCTCTTCTTCAACACTTTCAACTTGATTTGGGTGCTCCCTAAAGATATGGAGGGAATGTTCAACTCATGGAACATAAATTCTAGAGACAAAGACATTAAAGGGATATGGAATTATGCTCTGCCTCATATATGTTGGGCTGTTTGGAAAGAGAGAAATGATAGAATCTTTAGAGATATCATTATCCCTCCTAAGATTTTGTTCAAGAAAACTAGAAGGTTGATTAGTGAAAACTACAGAATAATGAACTCAGAGGGCACCAATGCTGATGATGAGGATACCATAATCCTCAAAAAGTGGAGAATCCAAATCAATAATAAGATTCAGACTAATCCAAGGGATGATGTGAAATGGGATTGCCTGCCTCCTGGATGGATGAAGGTTAATTTTGATGGTGTGTCTAAGGGGAACCCAAGCATTGCTGGATGTGGCATCATTATTTGGGATGAGAATGGTAATTGCAAAGCTATAAAAGCTATACCTATTGGTTCCCAGACTAATCACATGGCTAAGGCTTCTGTGACTTATTAGGGAATCATTTTACCTAAAGAATATAATTGTAATAAATTATGGCTTGAAGGAGATTCAAAAAATATCATCGACTGTCTCAATGAAAAATATAAACCTTCATGGACCATTGATAATATTATTAAAGCGACAAGAGAGAAAATTAGTACTATGGCTAAGTGTATAATTACTCACATCTATCATGAAGGTAATGTGGTGGCTGACTGGGCTGCTAATTATGCTTGCAAAAATGGGGAAGTCACATCTTGGTAGGACAAGGATAGTTTTTCACTTGAGATCAAATCCATCATTCAGCATGAGAGATCTTATGGAAACCAAAGAAGTGAAAGACAACTTAAGTTAGATGGGGATAAAAATGAGGAAGTTAAAGATTAATTATCGTAGTATCATTTCCCAAAACTCCACTTGGGATGATGATGTATCCTCACACGATTGTTGGGCTCCGAAAAGATTAGATAGTAATACTAATATTAGTACGGGGATTGTTGTCATCTACATCATTGTGAGGTTCTTTTCTCAAACTATGAAGATGGGAGGTGGGAAGAAAAGATATGAACTAGTGAATTTCAATGATTGGAGACAGAAAAGGGAGGCTTGGGAGATTCTCAAGAAGGGAAACTTCAGAGCCTACATGGAGAAAATCAAGGGGGGCAACTCGGGCATCACTTAGTACTTCCTTAAGAATTGAAAAAATGGTAAGATTCTATTTAATAACTAATGGATAGATATCAACAAAGATTATATAGCTGATGCGATAGGTCTTCTTAAGGAAGGGATGAAATTTTATCACGATAGGAGTTTCTCTGATTTGGTAGCTGAGAAATTCCTAGAAAGCAAGGAGGAAGAAGCTAGAATGGTTAAACAGGTTGGTGGGTTCATCAGTCCTACTCATATCAGTAGACCATGGCGCTTTGTTCTTTATGCTGCTATTAGCTACCTCACTCTAGATGGGAGGTTTTCCAGAGCTAATGGTCACCATTTTGTCATTTTGAATCATTTTAGACATGATGAATTTATAAGTATGCCCTATTATTTGATGTGTTCCATGAACCATACTATCAAGAGCCTATAGGAAGACCCTAAAGGGGACCACACATCCCATCAGGGTCTTATGGTTATTCTCTACAACCATATGAAAGATAAAAATGTGGCTAGACCTATCAGTAAGGGTAATAGCCCTAATAAGGAGTACTCAGACCAGGAGGGTTCAGATGGGATGTTTGAAGCTGACACAGAAGATGATAGTAGGGATGATGGTAAGAAGGTGGGTAAGAGTAAAGGTAAAAATAGGGCTAGTATTGTTAAAAGAAAAATTGAGCTACTGAATGAAGATATTCCCACTTCTGAGGATGAGCAACAGAATCAGAAAATAATGAAAAGAAATAGCCCAAAAATCAAAGGGAAAGAAGTGGAAAGCAATAGGAGCACAAATAAAAAAGGCCTTTTCGACTCTTCTGATGATGAGGAGAAAATGGAGTACAAGAAAGGGAAGGATAAAAGGAAAAATAACAGTGTTGACAAAATTTAGGAGGAAGAGAACATGACTGATTCCCGTGTTAACCACAAAGAGAAGGAGAAAGAGAAAGTTGTTGGAAGAGGGCCCGACTAGGCTGGGACTAGTGACCCTCTAAGGAAGAATACTGATTACAACATTGACCCTTACCATAAGGACAATATTATCTCCTTCTAGAAGTTTATGGGGTATTTTTCCCACGATATCAAAACTATCAAAGAGGACATTTAAGACTAGTAAAAGATAATAAACATGATAAAAAGGGCTAATTTTGGGGATAAGCTGCTGGCTAAGTGCCTTGAAGATTGGATGGAAGCTATCAAGAAAGGGGAAGCCTTTGGGGAAATGGGGGGTAAAGTGATGGATTTAGACCAAGCTTTTGAGAAACTTAAAAATGACAACAAGAGACAGGAGGAAAGAATCACTTTTCTGGAAGAAAAAATCCACAACTTAGACAAATCTATGAACAGAGAGTAGAGCACCCAAATCATTGAGATTCTTGATGATACTAAAGCTATTGTGGAAAAATTAGAGCTCGAAAAAGGAGAGGATAACAAGGACCTCAAGGAAACTGGTATTGGTAATCGCACTAGAGTTGGGATTAAGAAAAAAGAAATGGAGATGGTGGATCATAATGCTAATATGGACCTCCTGGCTGTTCATGCCTCTGACTTGATGGAGATCAATTAGCTACTGCTTTCTTTTGTCTATGTTGTCTTTCTTTGTATCTGACTGCTTGGTAGTCTTATTTTGATGTCTTTGGGTGGGCCGTGTGCCTTTGTTTTTGTTGTCTCTTTGTCTAGCTGTCTGATCAGTGTTGAATATCTTCTGATCTTTTGTACAAGGTTTCGAGACCTTTCAAATCCTATTTTTACTTAATCAGAACATTACAAACTTACTACTATACAAAGGACCAATCCTAATAGGATAACATGGATAGTCTAAAGTTATATAAGATGTAGAAACTTTGAAGTTACCAGTCAAACCAAGATCACAAGTAGAGAAGATCTTTAAATATAGGGTAGCTAAGAAGATAGGACATAATGGAGAACCTCATCAAGTAGAAAGAAAAGGAAGAAGAAGAGGCTACATGGGTACCTAAAATAGAGTTTCAAAAGTTTGGCATAGATCCTAACTTAATCCCTTTCAATGGGATTTAACTTCTTTTGTTCAGGGAGAATGGTGTAGGAGCACCTAGGACATAGGATAAGTGTCCTAATCCAAATTTTTCTTGTATTTATCCTAGCTAGGTTAGAGATTTAATAGAATCCAAGAGGGTCTAGGTGATGTGGTGTAGTTGGTTGGTTAGGTTAGTTTTGGTTTGGCCTAGTTAATCTTGGTGTGTGAGCTATGTTGTACATGAGAGCTAATATAGTCCTAGTGAGTGGAATAGAGTAAGACTAAAAAATGATAGGAGGTGGCTAAAATAAGCCTAAGTTAGTCTTGGGAATGATTTATAAAACTCTAGGTAGTTTGAAGTGTTTTAGGAGTGAAGAAAAGTACTAAGTAAAAAGTCGCTAAAAAGTTGTCATGACAACTTTTGCAACTTTGCAAAGTTGCATGAAAAATTTTGTCTTAAGGAGAATGAATGATGGAATTAGGTCTAAATTAGGTCCTAAACACCTATACACATTTGAAAATACTATATAAACCTCATGAAGCTTGAATCCCAAGGTTGGAAAATTTTTGTAACTTTTTGGCATAACAATCAATCACTGTCTCGGACAGTAAAGCCACTATTTTATTGTTTCATTGCACCAGTAGCATCTAATTTATTAAATTAGTGTTTTGTTGAAAAATCTTGGTAGTTTCAGTGGATTTATTTAATTTATGTACAAGAGTGTGATTTTGTAGATAGTTTTTCTAGTTCTTTATTATTTGTTTTGTTCTAGCCAGTTTACTGGCCTGTACATAGGTAACTAAGAAAAAATTACTCCCCCATAAAATTCCATTGTGGGCTCATCATGGCATTTTGGGAAATGGAATTGGAGTCAATGTTTAATTTAAATAATCAATTAGGAGGAAAAAATTTGAGTTTTGGCAATATTAAGACCTTTTCCTAGGCGGGCTTAGTCAATGCCCGATTAGGAACAAGGAGACTGTTTGTTGAATTTACTTGCAGGGGTGGCTATAAAATGTGATTCCAAGAACTTGAAGATGTGTATTGGGATGAGATAGAGTCTTACTAAAGATATAGAGCCTTGGAAAAACCATTTGGAAACTATTTCTTTTCATTGAATAGAGAGATCCTAGAAGCCCTTAAAACCCTCATCTTACCCTCATTGTTTGGATAGGGTATTGTATAGAGGCATAGAGACCTAAGACCCAAAAAATCTCTTAGGGTTTCATAATAGATTGAAGAATCCAAGATCATTTTGGAGAGTCTTTCAAAATAAATTTACAAGCAAGCTTAAATTCTTGGAGTAGGAGGCCTAATTAGGGCTCTAGGCTACTAGGTCTAAAATTGCCTAGTTTGGTGAAATCAATAAAGAAGAGATTGGAAGATGTGGAAAAAAAGTGTCAAGAACCTCAAAAAAAGATGGAATTTAATACCTCCACACCCTTGCAAGATTATATAATTGCATAGGAGGTTGACCACACTTGGTGCAGCAGGAATAGATTGAAGGAAGTAAGGATGATTTGAACCTTGATAGGTCACCTAGAGAGAAGAGAAGTTCTTCAAAGATTGAGGACCTTGGATAAGGTCCTAGGAGACAAGGTAAAGCCTTGAGAGACCCTAGTAGAGAGATTAGGGATCCTAGTGGGTTAGGAACCTAGATTGGTCCTAACAAAGGGTGGAGAAGTCTATGGTGATTCTATCATATCACTAAGGATGTATTACATATAGTCATAGGATTTCTGGTCAGTGACAGACCAAGAGAATATAAGAAAACTAAAAAGAATAAGCTATGTGAGCTTACAAAAGAAAAATGGGATGGAAGAGGTTTGAATTTATCCACTACTGATGACCCTAAGTTAAGATTCTCTAGCAATGTAATATCTTACCGAATCTTTCAGTCATCTCAGGTAGATAGTGTACTTTGTGGAGCTTTTGATATTGAATACAAAATTGTTAAAAATAATATGAAGATACACTTATGAAAGGTATTGCTGAAGAAACTGGATGAAAATTTGAACACTATTAGTAAAGAAAAGTCCAATACATTGAAGTTTAGACCACTTCTAGTATGTATTTTCTTCTATTTTCATAACTTCTTTCCTACAGTTGGTGAAGTAGTCTGGAAAGAAGACAAACTAATTATCTATCAGATTAAGGAATATATTCAAAGCATATGAGATAAATTTGATGTGGTAATGAATGAATATTGTGGTAAATTTCAAAGTAAGATGCATAAAAGATTTAGAATTCCACCCTAGTTTGTGGAAAAGTATAAGGATAAGTTGTATTTTGAAGTTGATACTGATACATGTATAGTAAGAGTTGTGGAGCCAAGAACCATGTGGATTCCACCCATGGGATATGAGATGGATATTTATGTTGCAACAATATAAATTAAAGGTATTTTAGAGAAACCACTTGACAAAATTGCAACTCAGTATGGTACATTGAAGAAGTAAATGAGAAAATAAGGATATGTATCTTGATACCTAAGGCTATTAGAAAGACCAACATAATAATTAATACTTTATTTGAGAATATAGGTATTTCTACATGATGAAGAGTTTGCACAACCATCAGAGGCTAAGGGGAAGATGACTAGAATGAAGAAAGAGACCCCCAATCTAATCACTGTTAGACCATAAAAAAGGTCTACCTCCACACCAAGAGAAAATAAGAAAGAAGAGGTAGAACCAGTAAAGAAAAAAACTTACATAAAAGAGAATAAGGCTACTGGAAGGCCTAGAAGGAAATTGAAGCTACAACAAGAGACTCACATTGATCTTGAAGACACATCACAATTCAAGGTTGTACAAAGTTAAGTACCTATAGTGAAAAATATTAATGCATTACTCAAGACACTTGGAAAATATGGAGGTTATTTAGTGTTGAAATAGCTAAAGTCTAAAAAGAGGAATGATAAAGAGAAGGATAAAATTGTAGAAGCTATAATTTCCACTTTACACAAATTCAGAACAACACCAGTTGAAGTTGCACTAAATATTGAAGATGAACTATATCAGAAAATTGATGCTAGATGGAAGTATGCTCTAGTAGCTGAGAAAGAAATGAAGGAGAGGTCCTCATCTATTACTGTCCTAGACCTAACAAAGAGAGGAATTAAAGACACATTGCTGTAATATTCAAAGAGATTTTGAGTAAAAAGTAGAGCACTGAGCATCATGGTTGGTAAGCTAGAGGAAGTGGAGAAAGACACTGATGATTTATGGAGAAAGATCTGCTCTATTGATCAATCGACTGTTGAAAAGGTCAAAGATCAAGGAGACAAGTCAGATCTAATTGACTTGACAATAAATATAAATGAAGTTATAATTGAGGATATAACTGATCAAGACCCTGATGAAATAATAAAATCTAATGAAGATAACATGGCAACTAAAGCCATAGAAACAAAGGAAATGGGCATTGATGATTCTGCTAAGGCAAGGCTAGTGGCTGAAGATCCTATTATTGAGAAGGTATTGAGTTTTCCAGAGGTTGAGGAAGTGATCCCAGAGATAACCAATGATGTTCTAATTGAATCTAATGCCCCCATTGAGCCCGCACAAGAAACTAAAACAAAGGATACCGAGGTACCCACAAAGACTAAAACTTTAGAAGGTTAGAATCAAGAATTAGTAACTCCTACCGGGACCACAAAACAAAAAAAGTAACAAGAAATAGAGAAAGAAAAGAATAAAAATGAATGGAAGCCAAAAGTGGAATAGGAGAAGAAAGAAGAAAAGAATAAAGAAGAGAAAAAGAAAGAAAAAGAAGAGAAGACTGAGGACATAACTAGTGCGCAATTTGATGCAAAAAAGACATCTTTAGTGAAGGGAAAAACCAAAAAGAGAAAGAATGAAAAAGAGGTTGATGTAAGACAACCTATTATTATTCCCAAGGTTAATATTTCAACCATTAGCTCACAGGAACTCTCAGAGTTTGAAGATCTATTGAAGAGGAAAGATGTACAGGAAAAGCTAATTGCCAAGAAGCTAAAAATTGATGTTTTGGAGCAAGTGAAAGACATGTTGAATGAAATTATACTAGAGTATAACATAAATGAAAAAGGAGACATTTATAGTTAGTTAAGAGAACTGGTAAATCAAATAAACTAGCCTGGTACCGAGAGATCAGAGTATATGATGAAAGTGCACAAGAAGAAAATTGAGACTAATTTGATTGAAGAACTCCTTCAATTAGTTGCAATGGATAAGGTAACTCTTTCTAAGTTAGTTACTAATTTTGAGAATGAAATACAAAATATTATTTTATTATTTCAAAAAAATTGTTTAATTTCAAATTTCACTAAGGAGATCAAAGAGAAGGATGATAATGCGGAAAAAGAGCTCACCGAGCATTTATCAAAAGTTTCCACTGAGCCTAATTCTTTCAAAGAATATTATGAAAGGGTGAAGAACTTAATGGGAGTGCAATATGAGCTATGAAAAGAGGAGAATCAGATCAGAATGGATCTATTGGAACTCAAAACATTTTTTATTCCACATATTGAATCATCGCAAAAATAGGTACATAAGGCCAAAGACTTAGTCAACACACCAAATGTTAGTGATATGGACAACATGGTACGTTTGACTATTGGTTTAAGTGAGAAAATCATAGTGTTTTAGACACTAAAGGATACATGGAAGACTTCACTAAAGGATTCTCATGCCAAGTACAAAACTATTTTTGACAAGATCCCTCCATTGGATAAAGAGTAAGTTACTATTTTGGCATTTTTGTTAAAAAGGGGAGAAATATGAAAAAGAGAGAGAAATATGTAAATGGAGAAATATAGTATACATATATAGAAGATGATATATATATATATATATATATATATATATATATATATATATATATATATATATATATATATATATATATATATATATATGATTCAAGAAGTAATACTTCAGGGGGAGTAATAAGTAATAAGTTTACCGAGGAATATGAATATATGGACAAGGATAATTTTTTGAAATTTGTTGATGAATTTGAAGGTTTTTAACAAAGAAACCAAACTAATTCCAAAGGGGGAGATTGATACTCCTAAGAGTTATTTTTTTGTCATTAGTTATGAGGAAGTCATAATGATTGTCAAAGTCATTCGATAAAGAAGGAAAGACAAGTCGATAAAGAAGGAAAAGGTAATCGGTAAAAGGAAATAAAGGAACATGTAATTTTGGTAAATGAAAAGAAAGTTTAGGCATTGAGAAATGAGTTATACCGAGCTACAAAATCAACATAAATGAGAGATAAGAAAGTTACTGAGCAAGAGGAAAATATATTACCAAGAAAGACAAACTGACACAAGGAGAATCTTTTGATACAATGAACCTGGACATCGAACAAAAAATGGTTTACAAATCTCGAGGAGATTGTATAACATATTATTGGAGATATAAACATGATGATTATTCATGATTACAAGGTGAGATCTATGAATGAGAATAAAGTATGATATATGTATTGGAGGAGTAACTAATGCTAGCACTACTTGAAGAGATGATTCTAGAACATCTAGCACCATTTCTAGAATGGTATATAAATTGATCAGAATGTGAATATCAATATGAATGTGTGAATGAGAAAGAGATTGCATGTGTGAAGCAAATATTACAAATAGAAGGTGATGAGAAGAGAAGTCACCGAGTACAGAGAAGTGAAGAGTAGAGAGCAATTGTGATTCAGAATTGAATCTGCTAAGTATTGAATTGTTATTGTGAAGAAGTACACAGTATGAGGTAATAAGTTAGTGAGAATAAAAATTATGATATGCATATGATTGATGCAATTTTAACAAAAAAGTTCGTGTTACTACTTAAAGAGTAATCATAATTATAAAGTCTCTTAATCGAGAAGATCCTAATAGATATTATATTGTAAATCCTTTAACCAAGTACAGTTCTTATATTAGAATTATAAAATCCTTTAGCAATGTATACTTAATAGGTCTTAAGACTCTTAACTGATTTAATACTCTTAACATGGTAAGATATCAAAAATAGCTAATAGTGTAGCTCTAGTCGAGAAAATGTTTTACTGCAGTAGTGAAGTTTTTTGGGTGTCATCCCCTCCACATTTTTAATCCTTTGATGAGGATTTATGTGATACCAAAATGAATGTGTTATGAGTTATGTGTTATCTTTTATATGTTTTATATGATGTATGCAAAAGTTATGGAATTAGTAAATGGTTAAGGTAGAAAGATCAAATAGTTTAAAAGTGTTTTACAGTACTGATTCACCCCTCCCCTCTTAGTACTCACCTTTCCTTACCTAATCCAACATCTTTCCATTGAGATATTGTGATAGGGCATGCTCATCCTGACAATTCAAGGAATGTCTAGTACCTGCAAACCTGCATCACAAAGTCAATCATGCGCGCGTGCACACACACACACACACATATATATAAGAAAATGGTAAGGATCAACACATCATGTGGATCTCGTAAGAAATTAAATACGACTCCATCCCTCACCATATCAGGCACATTAGACAAAAATATAAAACATACATGCCAACCATACACATGCAAGTATGGGGTCAGTAAAAACTATAATGTACATAATATCATAATATACAGATAATCATCATCGTCTAACTAACATGATAATATAAATCAAATACTCAAAGTATCAATGTTCTGCATCATTATTAGATATTGTAATAACATCAAGACATCATCAAATGTAACTAAAGGTATAACACACACACACATTAAAAGTGTTCTAAAGGAATTTTTCATCATAACTGAAATAGTAGAAAATAGGTGGGCACTACATCCTCCTCCCCTTAAAATTAGGCTTACTCCTAGAAGCCAAAAACTATGACTACGGTAAACTAAAAGACAAAATATACTATATACATACATCGTACTAATAATCATACAAAGGGATGAATACAAACAAGTTTACTAAATATTCACACACACACACACACACAAGTTTACTGGGTGCTAAAGCACTACTAGATAGGCCAAGAAAGAAGAGTACATACGATCTCATAAACACTGTGAGGAGAGTGTGCAAGAGAAAATATATGTACATTACAATCACTCCATCAAACTTCACACAACAACTAATACAAAACATCCTATTTATTCATTCTCATAAGGACATACATATCCAGGTACTAAAGGTAATATAATTCTAATTTAAGCATAAATTGAGAAGCACATTGATCTATCATTCATTATTCAACTACTTCTTAAATAGATCTAGATCTCTTATTCATTTAATATCATAGAAAACATCCAGGTATTAATTTTATAAAATAGATCTTTTTATCTACATCAATTTTAAATCAAAAAATTTCATGCAATCCTAGATAATGAAACACTAATGCAAACATGTATGATATACAATGCATTTCATTTTCACATACATAGTACAATCTTTGTGATTTCCTCCCTTACACATACTATCATAGGTCCAAAATGAACATGATAGAAATGACACTTATCACAAAATTGAGCTAGCAATTCAAACATTCAGAATAGCCACCACAAAATTCAAAAAGGAGAAACCCAAATGGGGGAATGCCAAGTTCAACATTAAATTATAACATGTCCAGACAATTTGAATAGTAAATCAAGTGTGACCAGTGTCACAAAAGAGATAGTGAGAAGAGAGTTAGGTGACTAATCCAGGCATAAGAAAGTTCAAAAATTCAATGCTAGCTGACACAACATGAAAAAATCACCAATAACCAAAATAAATTATCAATCATAAAACATTTCACATCACAAAGTGACTAGTATCAACCACACTCAAGGGAGTAACCGCTTCATGACATCCAAGAATAGTACATCTTCCAAGATGCATTAGAGAATGTACCCAAACACAATAGATAGATAAATAATTTATGCTTGTTACAATCATCTTTTATGTAATCATATGCAATTATGTATTTTTGCAAACATTTAGTATTTAATCATTTTTTACAAAATGCTACAAGTAAGTTATAAGTTATAATGGTTATATTAAGAATACAATGCACAATTAAATTGGGGACTTAGGTCCTTGATTCAATTTGATCTATTATGATAAAGAAAACATTCTAATCTATAAATGCACATCTCATAATAAATGATACATTAATCCAATTCAATGCACAATTCATTTCAATGTAAATGAAAGTACTATGAATTAGTTTCTAATTTTATAATTAATCCTATACTTTCAAATTTTATCACAACACACACAATATAGTATGCAAAACTCAAATAGGATCAAATAAATAACACACACATCTAGTCATCAAACAATAGGGCATAAGCAATAGGGTCACTCAAGAAACATATACTTCCCAAAGAGGTAAGGGTCATCAATCAAAGAGCTCTGAAACTAGGACACTCAACATCAAAGAGGATCATAATCCTAAAAAATAACACTCATCAACTATCATGATAATTTCAAATGATTAAATCCAACTATGATCCAAATATTCACACACACAAACCACACCAGGGAAACAAGAAATGACCTAACTACTTACTCTCAATAAAACACTCACATAGGAAATTAACAACATAATAAATAATTGTAACCATGGATTCCAGTGTTGTAACATGGGTCCTAATAATTGATCAATCCTCAGTAAGTATTTCACCTATGACAACCAATAAACAAAGCCACGTCTCAAACAAGCTAAGAGATAATCAACACATAATGTTTAGTTGCAATACAAAGGTTCTCAAATATAAGAGACTCACATGTCTATGTTTTTATTTCAAGTTTAACAACTAGAAACCTAATGAGCATATAATATCACATAGTTTCCATCATAAAAAGTCACACTTTGATACCAGATGTAACTCCCCACTAGGGAAATTAAGATAAATTTACACTGAGTTGATGTAATAATTCTTTTCTTTTCTTAAATGTTAAACATATATTAACAATACAAATGAACATTCAACAACATATATGTGGAAGAAGGTACAACATAAGTGCAAGTAACATTATTAACACATGATGAACCATTACACTAATGTTCACAAACCCAATTAACTATCCCAAGGGTTCCAAGACATAGTTACTTTTAACTAAATTAACTAAACTACTAAGAACAACCATAACATATTCACATGATATATCTTACATTTGTTTTAAAACTCAAATTGAAATATGAACTATTTCTTGATTTAGTCATAATGAAAAGAACATGAATTATAAAGTCAACTAACATATACACTATAATCTAAATTATAAGATACATTCATGTTACATCCATGTAAGAAAAGGTACAATCTATAAAGTACAACTGATACATCATGGCATACATAATGATACAACTTCCACTATAGATTTTGTAGGGATCACAATAATCAATCAAGTAACAAATACTATAAAATTATATATACATCTCCTAAAAGGATTTCATGTCAAATACATAATGGAATACTAGATATATATCTCATGAGGGCAATAAGAAATATCCAACTAGTGAACAAGAAGATAGAAGTAACAACATCTAGGATCATCCAATTGCAATAACACAAATGTCGAATATTAATGGTAAAAGAATCACTACCACCCAACCATATGGAACTTGAAATCCCAGTCCCACCATGTTGAGGAGGAAACACAAAGACTCACTCAAGAAATAATCAATCAAAATACCAATGCAATGGTACACATATAAAATGGTAATAAGGTTATCAAATATAAATGATCGAGATACAAATTAGGTATACCAAATTCAATGTAGGAACCTAGAACACATATAGGGAAGTTTCATCACATAAGTCAACTCTAGAGTTACCTTGGTAGTCTCTCTAGATTTTGATCCACTAGTGACTCTATCCAGTATTAGTAATCCTTTTATACATACAAGGTTACTAACTTTTCTATATTCAAGTCCCCTTAGGGTAGAAAGCATCTTCTCCCACTCCCATTCTTAGCATGTAGTAGAACTCAAGGCATGGGTGAGGCACATGATTATCTTATTAATGTTTTCTCTAAATAAATTTATTAAGTTATCACTTATTAGTTTCATTTACAATGAGTTACCTTGGTACCCTCTTTAGGGCCCCGACCCCCATTGTAATCTACTTGCCCTCTATGCTCCTATATAACCTACCCTAATGCTTTAACCAAAGGAAATAAAGAGAAGGCAAAAACCAAAACCATAGAAGACTTCTCATCAATAATCAAGTCATGAAAATAACCAAATTAAAATGATGGGGCATAATAATAAATATCACATCCTATACAAGGATCTAAATAGTCCACCCGATAATGGACATCTTAATAAATCATCCATCCCATAATGGATATCACAATAAAACAATCACAAACTCTCATAGTATCATATCAAAAGATCAATGATAACCATAAGCATCAATAGCATCTATCCCCAAACATGGAGTAATACATAATGCAAAACTACTATCATTTAGAACATAGAACAATTTAGTAACACCAACAACGTGATCAATTAAATCAAATATCAACACAATAATAGTTGTCACCTCTTATGGTCAAATAACATACTGATCAAGACTTAATAGAATCTATAACATAACTCACATATGTACGTGAGAAAACATATGAACCAATTGTGACATAAATAGACTATGAAATTTATACAGTATGAAACCCAAAGAGAAAAAAGGTATAAAATCATAAGATAATATAAGTTCGAAGACAAATCCTACCTATTGATGGGACTTTGTGACAACCTCCCCAATAGGGTGAGAGTTGTCACTGTGTACCATGGTACCTGCCAACTTTGCCTGAAGAGTTTTACCAAAGAGCGAGCTCTCCTAGCCTCCAAACACCTGGTAGTCAGGTCATGATGGTCCAGGGATGGTTCAGGTGGAAATGTGACTATTTTAAATAAAGGGGCCTACTAGTTTTACGCTCATCAAATATTAGAGACTTAGAATATGGATTAGGGTTCCTACAAGTAGTTGTTAGTTTCAACAAATAAAATCCAAAATATGGACTAGAGTTAGAATAAAAATCTACCTGTAGTCATATTATATACTTCTAAACATAAAAAATACTCAAGATAAAGAACCATCAACCATACTAAACATACACACAATCATCAACCAGAACATACATTAGCAGTGAAAGAAAAACATTTCATTTATCTATCAAAAAACTTGAGCGGAGGACATAGAGAAGCATACAACATGAAAGATATTTTCCAAATATGGAGCTAAGGAAACAAGAAGTGTAGCACCAAGAGTATTCTTTTATTCCGTCATTAAATTTTAGGGCCAATATCACTGGTTGGTACATCCATGGCTCCAAGGGAGAATTAATTCACTAAAATTAACAGAACAACTAAACTAGGAGAAAGAACACAATAATTAATATGGACAACAAAATCATCAATTTTTTTGACCCTTGGGATGTCATCAAACTTCTTATTTATAGAAAAAATTTGCTATCTACATTAAGATTTACAACCTACTTATTTACATTAAATTTAATATTTAGAATTGGTACTATCTATGCTTTTAGAATCACCTCATTATGTTACAATGACCAAAAAGGGTAGGATAGAGGATAGGGGAAAAGAGGAAGAAAGAGAATCCAGGGGATCAATCATCAGGGAGACACCATCAAGAATGTAGATGTGACTATGCATTCTAGGTGCCTTGAGTAATGTGCTCCATAAATGAAGTTGTGCCTTTATGTCTCTAAGTACTCTCCTTGTACGTCAGGTATTAAATGATGGAATAGTGCCTCGAGAGTTGGGATGATGCCTGTAGTCTCTTACCTTACTCCTGTCACTTTTAGGCCATATTGTGCCTACTCAATCTTTGACAAAATAACCCTGACAATAATTCAGGACAGTGGTCGATTGGCTCTGTGAAAACCATTGATGCAGACCACTGTAAAGAACAAATAAATGAAGTTCATAATTCTAGACTCTAGAAACTTGTGCTCAAAGAAATAATGAATGAAATAATATTGGTTCACAAGGAGAGGAATCCTAAAACCCAAAAAATTTATTGCTCCTGCAATGTTTTGAAGGCATTCATTATTTTGATTACTCCCTCCTTGTCCACCTGCTTCATGTGGCCTAGAGCCTCATCAAGATAATCTCTTTCATCCCTGACTTTGGTCTTCATTTTAGAGGTTCCTTAGGTGGCATCATGGGCCTTCAACATTAACTAAGAAATCTTCCCCATAATTGAATCATGAAAATCTCCCAGTGGCCAAAATTATGCATTGACCAATTCATTAAATCTAATTAATATAGAATCAATGAGTGATGCAGGAGCATCTCGGGTCCTTGGTAATCCTGTATCACCAAAAAAATATGTTTGTGTTCTTGTGTTGCTCAGTTCCTTCTTTGACCAAGTTGGTTCGGTGTTTCTTGGTTTCCTTTATTTACTGGGGTTGGTTAGTTATCTCTCTGGTGCTCGGTGATGCTTATTTGGTGCTCCATTATCCTTGCTTACCAAGTTGTTTGTTTTTATTTTCTTGTTGAGGCCGACTCTTGCAATTAAATTTGGTCATGGATTTAATGCTAGTATCTATCATAGGGAAGCATATGGACCTAGATCTGGTTGTTCCTTATGTTGTTGATGGATCTAAAGGCCGATATGTTTAGTAGCCTCTTGTATATAATGTAATCTTTGTTTGTAGTTTTAGGGGATCACGAATTAGGACATCATAGGTAGAAGCTAAGAGATAGAAGATTGTTTCAGATCCTTGCATGTTGGAGGACTTTTGTACTTGATTGTAATATCTGGCCTAAATTGGGAAGGCCTTAAAGTTTGACATGTATGAATTAATTGAAATAAATATATGAAGTATTCTGCATTCTCTCTCTCACTTGTGTGTTTGTTGCTTCTGTGTGTGATCTTTGCAAGGTGGATCAAGTAGGGTGTGCCTTTGGCCCCTCTCCCCATCCTCCCTTGCGTCAGGTGGTATTAGAGCTGAGGTTAGATCTGGATCTAGGTTTTTGAATCTAGGTTTTAGGGTTCCTTCTTGTCAAACCCTAGTTGATTTGTTGTGGGGTAGTAGATTGCAATCTGGCCTACAATTGTAGAGGGTTTCAACATGGTTCATGGGAGGAAAGATGTGGATACAACATTGGTAGACATGTTGAGACAACTTGCTGCTAGATTAGAAGTTGTTGAAACAACCCAGAGAAGAGGAAGACATCTTGAAGATGTTAGTGATGATGAAATTGAGGAATAACAAGGTGATGTAGAACTTGCATCGGTGATGGATCAAGGTGAGGAAAGATTGTTGATGACTTTGACCAATCTAAAGTCTACACCACACTTTAATCCTCCTGAGTATAGTAGAAAATTAGATTCTGATAAATTGTTGGATTGGATCACCGAGATGGAAAAACACTTTGAATATGAAAATGTACTTGAGGAAAAGAAGGCAAAAATTGCAAGCACAAAGTTGAAAAGTCATGCATCCTTGTGGTGGGAACATCTATAGTTGGACAGAAAGAGGAAAGGCAAAGATAAAATTAATGTATGGAATAAGATGGTGAATACATTTAAAGTAAAGTTCTTACCTTGTGATTATCAAATTAACCTAGTTAGGTGAATGCAAAGTTTGAGGCAGAAAGATAGCTCGGTAAAAGAATATACTCAAGAATTATAGATTAGATATCAGGTCTAGACATGATGAAGATGATGTGGAAAGAATTGCTAGGTACTTGAATGGATTGAGATTTTCCATCCAAGAGGAAATTAGTTTGGTCAAATTGGAGAACATTCAAGAAGCTTATCAATTTGCATTGAAGGCCGAGGATAAATTGAACAAGAAACATGAGAAAAGATAAACAGGTAGAGGTGGTAGATTCCCTAGAGGAAGAGGTAGATCTTATGGTGAAAATAGTAGATTTGAACCTGAAAAGACAAATCTGGATAAAGGCAAGAATGAGTAAAGTTCATCTAGAGGCAGAGGCAGTAACTACCAAGGTGGTTATAATAGAGGTGGTTTCTGAGGAACTTTTTACAATTGTGGAGAAGAAGGACATAGATCATTTGAGTTTACACATGCAAGTAAGAATGTTGGTAGCAACAAAAATGCTTTGGTGCAAGAAGAGTCATGAATGAACCTGAGAAGGAAAAGAACTTGATGGTAAGGAGAACACTTTGGAGTGAAAGTAATAAGGAAGATCCGGTAAGGAAAAGTTTATTCAAGACCAGATGTAGAGTTTCTGATGAAGTTTGGAAGGTAATCATTGACAGTGGTAGCTCAGAGAACTTGGCATTTGAGGAAATGGTTACAAAGTTGCAGTTGAAAAGGTTGGAACATCTGAAGCCATATCAGATTTCATGGATCAAAGATGAGCATACACTCTTGGTAAGTGAATAATGTTATGTGAATATGAAAATTGGAAAGTACTATGATAAGGTATTATGTGATATCATGCCTATGGATTTTTGTCATATTTTGTTGGGTAGACCTTGGCAATATGATAGACATACTATATATGATGGGAGATTGCACAAATATACTATTTGAACTGATGGGAAAGACAAATCTTGTTACCATTGATTGAAGAACCTGTTAGTAATTTTTTCACGTCTATGAAAGTTTACTTGATGGAAGGAATAAAGTTTGTTAAGGATTTGAAGAAGAATGATGTATGTTTTGCTGTGATTCCTAACAAACTAGGTAAGGAAACGTAGGATAGTATCCCTGAGGAGATTGATAAGTTACTCACCGAATATAGTGAAATCATTTATGATAATGTACCTGATGGTTTGCCTCCAAAGAGAAGCATTGATCATTACATGGTTTGATCCTTGGAGCTAGTTTACCGAATAAGGCACCACATCAGTTGAGACCTACCGATAATCAAGAATTGAATTGACAGATTCAAGAATTGTTGCAAAAAAGGTTTAATCTAAGAAATTTTGAGTCCTTGTGCAGTACCTATTGTATTGGCACCTAAGAAGAATGGAGAATGGTGAATGTGTACTGATTCCAGAGCAATAAAAATGATAACAGTGAAATATAGGTTTCCTATACCAAGAATGGATGACATAATTAACAGTTTGATTGGAGAAAAGTATTTTACCAAAATTGATTTGAAAGGTAGGTATCATCAGATCAGAATCAGAGAAGGTGATGAATGGAAGATTGCATTTAAGACAAAAGAAGGTTTGTATGACTGGTTGGTTATGCCTTTTGGTTTAACTAATGCACCAAGTACTTTTATAAGGTTGATGAATGAAGTTTTGAAGAAATTCTTACGTAAATTTTTGATTGTATACCTTGATGATATTCTGATATTCAGTAAGACCAGAGAAGAACATTTGTTGCATGTTAAACAAGTATTGTAGAGATTGAAAGAAGAAAAGTTGATGATAAATTTGAAAAAGTGTTCATTCATGAAAGAGGAGATTGTGTATTTGGGATTTGTGACTTCAGCTAATGGTTTGAAAATGTATCCTGAAAAGGTTGAAGCTATTTTGAATTGGCCTACACTTGAGAATGCTAGTGCGGTAAGATCATTTCATGGTTTGGCAAGTTTTTACCAAAAGTCCATTATGAATTTCAGTTCAATTTGTAATGCTATCAATGAGACCATGAGATGAGATAAAAGATAATTCAAGTGGACACATAAACTTGATAAAAATTTTGAGACCTTGAAGCAGAAGGTTGCTGAATTGCCTGTGTTGGCATTGCCTGATTTCAATAAGGTATTTCAAGGGGAAATTGATGCAAGTGGAAGTGAAATAGGAGCTGTGTTGAGTCAAGAAGGTAAACCTATTGCTTCCTTTAGTGAAAAGTTGAATGATGCAAAAATAAAATACTCTGTGTATGATCAATAATTCTATGCTATTGTTCAAGCCTTGAAGAAATGGAGACATTATTTGATACCAAGTGAATTTTTATTGTATACCAATCATAAAGCTTTATAGTATTTGGGTAGTCAGAATAAGTTGAATCAGAGACATATGAAATGGGTTGAGTATTTGCAGAGTTATACATTTGTGATAAATCATAAGAGTGGAGTCACTAATTGAGTTGCTGATGCATTGAGTAGAAGAAGATCTTTGACGACCGAGATGAAAATTGAAGTTCTTGGCTTTAATGACATGAGAGATTCTTATGAATTTGATACTAATTTTTCTAAGCCATGGAGAAAGTGTAGAGCACCTATTCAAGATCAACCAAGTACTAAATGGAAAGAATATTTCATTCAAGGAGGTATTTTTTTTAAAGGTATTTAGTTGTGTATACCGAGAGGATCAATGAGAACTAATTTGATAAAGGAGAAACATAATAGTGGTTTGGCTGGACATTTTGGTGTTGATAAAATATTGAATTTTCTTAAGGAGAAATAATTTTGGCGGTAGTTGTATAAATATCTTCAGAAATTAGTGAAAAGTTGTGGAATTTGTCAAGTTGCAAAAGGATTAAGTCAGAATACTAGATTATATACACTGATTTTTGTTCGTAAGAAACCTTGGATTGATATCAGTATGGATTTTGTTCTTGGCTTACCGAAGATAGTAAGAGGTAATGATTCTATATTTTTTGTTGTGGATAGATTTTCTAAAATGGCACATTTTATACCTGGTAGAAAGACATCAGATGTAGTACATATAGTAGATCTTTTCTTTAAGGAAATTGTCAGATTGCATGGATTACCGAAGAGTATTATCTTTGACCGAGAGAGTAAATTTGTTGGATACTTTTGGAAGACCCTTTGGTGAAATTTTTGCACCAAGTTGAAATATAGTTCTACATTTCACCCATAGATTGATGGATAAATAAAAGTTGTGTTTAGAAGCTTGGGTAATCTTTTGAGATGTTTAGTTGGAGACACACTGAGTAATTGGGATTCTGTGTTGGAACAAGCAGAGTTTGCATACAATAATTTAGTGAATAGGAGTACTAGAAAAACACCTTTTGAGATTGTGAATGGCATACAATCGAGAGGTATATCAGATTTGAGGGACATTGTTGATGAAAGAAAGAGAAGTGTTGAAGGAGTAAAGCTTACTGAGTAGATGAAAACATTGCATGAAGATGTGAAACATAAGTTGGAGAAAAGTAATAAAAAATACAAAGACAGAGCTGATAGATCTAGAAGACATAAGACTTTTGCAGTCAGTGATGAATTAATGGTTCATTTGAAGAAAGGTAGATTTCCTGTTGGAACATATGGGAAGCTGAAAGTGAAGAAGTTTGGTCCTTGCAATATTTTGAAGAGATTTGATAGTGGAAATGCTTATAATGAGATTGAGTTACCTGATGACATGGATATATCACCTATTTTCAACATTGCTAATTTGTATGAATATCATGAGTCAGATGAATAAATGATAGTACTGAATGATTATCCTAAGAAAAAGATAGAAGAAGTTGAGCAGATTTTGGAGCGAAGAATTGGTAGAAGTACAAGAGGAAAATAGTATATGGAATATCTGGTAAAGTGGAAGAATAGACCAATTGAAGATAGTTCATGGATTTCACAATCTAAGTTGGATTAAGCTTGGATCATACCTGCTTCATGATTTAGAGAATCATTTCAAAGAACCCCAGGTGTCTGATGCAGGAGCATCTTAGGTCCTTGGCAATCCTGTATCACCAAAAAAACATGTTTGTATTTTCTTGTGTTGCTCAGTTTCCTTTGTTTACCAGCATTGGTCAGTTATCTCTTTGGCACTCGGTGAATTTCCCTAGCACTCAATGATGCTTGTCTGATGCTCAGTTATCCTTACTTACCGAGTTGTTTGTTTTTAGTTTCTTGTTGAGGCTGACTCTTGCAATTAATTTTGGTCATGGATTTAATGTTGGTATCTATCACAGGGAAGCATGTGGACCTAGATCTGGTTGTTCCTTCTATTGATGGTGGATCTGAAGGCTGACTTGTTCGGTAGCCTCTTGTATATAATGTAATCTTTGTTTGTAGTTTTAGGGGATTAGGAATTAGGACATCAGATGTAGAAGCTAGGAGATAGAATATTGTTTCAGATCCTCGCATGTTGGAGGACTTTTGTACTTGATTGTAATATCTAGGCTAAATTGGGAAGGCCTTACAGCCCAACATGTATGAATTAATTGAAATAAATATATGAAGTATTATGCATTCTCTCTCTCTCACTTGTGTGTTTGTTGCTTCCGCGTGTGATCTTTACAAGGTGGATCTGGTTAGGGTGTGCCTTTGTCCCCTCTCCCTATCCTCCCTTGCATCAATGAGACTGTATGTGTTGGGGATCATTGCATTTTCTGGTTTAGCATCTTGAAAAAATTATATGTATTGGTCTAGAGGATCTCAGACTATCGTTCAATGAGTATCTAATACCTTTTACCGACTGCTTGCTTGTCTTGATTCTAAATGCAAGTCTAGAGTACTAGATCTTCAAGAACTCATAGAGCTCATTCTCCAAAATTTTGGTCTCAGGTAAATTATCCTCCCCTATGCTCAAAATTTCCCCAAGATGGTCTTTCCACTCTGTATTTTTCAGCCTCAGCTTTCCATGTTGGGATGATCCGGTTGAGTTGACTGGAAACTTCATGGGCTATGTATAGATCTAGGATGGATTCAGATAAAAAAAATTGTATTGCCTCCAAATGTTCAGTGACCCACTCATCCATTGCCAACGTCTTTTTCTTCATGACTTGGAGTGCATCTATGTTGCCTTGTGGGAGAGGCATTCCATAGGTGGAGGTTTTTGGCATTGAAGAGGAGAGAGGGGATGCCAATTATATCAAGATATTTCAGAGATTTGACTCTGAAACTTGAAGATTTTTATTTTTTTGGTATTTTTCTCATACCACTCATAAATTGACCAACTAAAATCATTGATGAGGTCCAGTTCTCCTCTCTAGTCTCTTCAGCCTAGGGGAATCTTTGTTATTATATATGTAGTGGTGGATAAAGATGTAGGGGATCTATCTTTACCCTTAGTACAAAATATTGTTGTATCTATGTGAGAAATGGGGGAAATATAAGATATATCCCTAATCCAAATTCCTGAGAAGAGAGATCCAAATTGATTAATCACAAATGAATCAAACAATGGCGAATATGAAGAAAGGAGAAAATCCTATAATTCACTATAGAAACTATATGCTTGAAATATTAAATGAATAGAAGGAAAATACTAACCTCAAAATAGAGTAAATTTGGAAAATGCTGATTTCTAGTGTCTGTGTATAGTTTCAGGAGATTCTACAACCTGCTTTGGACTGGAAATGCCGAGAAAGAGAAAACCCATAAAACTTTTGTCTTTCTAAGGTCAGGTCAACTTTGACCCAGATAGTGGGGCACAATCTTACCCTAGGGCACAATCTTACCCCTCACTAAAGGTCATCCCTAACCTAAAATAGCTTTGATGGAAATTCTATTCGTGGATCTCAAAAGTTCACCGAAAAGGGTATCCACATCTAAACCTCAATTCACTGTCCTGTACTTGTACCTACAAGAAAAATGGTTTTTTATTATTTGGATGGGGGGTTTGCATTGGTGAAACCCCAATTTGGAATCAACCTTGAAATGTAATTGAAATTTCAATATGTATAAACAAAGTAAATGAAATAATTCACCTTGCTTATATTGAATCTTGTGGAGGATTCTGATCCTTGAATCCACAAGTATGGATGCTCCAAATGAATGTAGAAATGTATGTAAGATGTCTCAAATCAATGGCATTATATCTTCAACACCAATCTTCAATGGATCTTAGCATAGGAAGAGGCTTGGATGAATGTGGATGGAGAAATCTTCAACAAGAGGTCTCCATAGAGATTGAATCCTTCAATGGCTAACAATGGATCTCCTTGATGAATGCTTGAATTCTTGAATGCTTGAAGATGAATGAATGTTTTCTTTCTTTCCTTCTCCTTCTTGCTTGCTTTCACTTGAGAGCTAGATGTCTTGATCATGAAAGGCGGATATGAAAATGAAAGAGGAAGGCTTCCTTTTCTAGTGATCTAGGGCACAAACTTCTAGAGAGGCTGACTTTAGATAATTAAATCCCAATTAACCTTAAACCCTATAAATGGACCTAGATTAAATGCAATTTAAGAGTTTACCATTTTGAAATATAAAACAGCCAACCCAAAAGCAGGAAAATAAAACTTTCCGAAGCCCGATATCTCGAAACCTCCAGAACTTGAAAATTGGACCCAAGGTCAGGGTCGAGGTTGATGCTACCCTATAAGGTTAGGGTCAAGATTGACCTTGAACCTATGGTCTCAGATCTTAAGTTCTCAGGACTAGGTGCTAGGAAAAGTTGTAAATAAGTGGGAAGAGAAGTAGAACAGGGGGAAAATCCAGATTCATGCAAAGACCAATTCAAGGCACTTGACATGACTCTAAACTACTTACTCAGAGGGCTAAACTCTCTTAACATGGAAGTGCTTCCATTTTAAGATGATACATTAAGCCCCCACTTTAGCAAGAGTATGGACTCGATGCAAACTCTTGGTAAAGGAGATCATAATGAAAAGATAATCTTATTGAAATCAAAGGGAAAAAGAGATCCTCAAGCCCCTAGGGACTCAAGTCTTCATCAACTCCAAGATCACAATATGAGAGACATCTATAGAAAATAGAGAGAAGAGGGTGTGATTATCTCACCCAATGAGAACTTATGTCCCATTGTGAATCACACAAGGAAACAACACAACTGGAAAGATGGAATTGAACTGCCTAGTGAATGTGGCTACTCACTAGTCAACCCATCAAGGATTCACCCTTAAGAATATTCTATTCCATAAGAGTAAAACCAAAAGAAAAAGAGATTCATTCTTAAGGACACCTTTGACCTTAAGGGATCAAAAATTTGAAACTGGAGGGATCAAGAGATCCTAAATAAAAATCCATGCTTTAAGGATTAGTCACTAATCCATAAAGAGAGAAAATTATCTTAAAAGATAATATATGTATATTGAAAAGTGCGTGTGTGCAACATGTGAGTTGGGTGTATGCCCCCAAATTAAATTCATTGTTAACACTTTAACAGGAGCAATGGCTTTAGTGGAAACATAAACAACTCCACTGATTACATTTCCACTACGAGATGCCCCTAGATGAAGATAAATCAAGGGAAATACCACATAAACATACAGAGAACACATAAGGGGTCTACCTACCATGGGGTCAGTATGATCATAAGATAATATATATGATATTATTTCAAATGAATTGACATCATTCCCCAAAGAAAGTATAACTACAATCACAAATGAGGAAAGATCACATAAGAGTTATGAAGAAGAATCTTTTTAGACCACAACTTGGAGACCAAAAAGAATTAGTGCTACCAAGTCGTGGATCCAAGAAGATTACATAAGGAAACATTTACGAACAATAACACAAGTAAAACATAATATGAAACAACATATAGAAGAATAGAGATACATATAGAGGAATTGTACAATAGATTTGATTCCTTTATCACCTTGGACCAACAAAGTAACAAGGGTCGTATAAAATAATCTAACAACATTTAGCAAACACATCACGGGAGAAGCACAGTACAATAGGAAAACACACAACAAAGCTACCATAAAGGACAAGTCGATCAAGCATGCTGCCTACTCTCCCCATCTTGTTCTATATTATTTAGGGAAGGTGGGTAACTCTCAAGAGGGACTATATCCAACACACTAGGAATGATAGCCAGTTCCAAACAAGGATCCTCTTGAGAATCACAATGTTTGATACTAGGTGTAATTGTCAATTGTGATGAAAGCATATTAGGTAAATCAATGTCAATGTCAATAGTCTCATATTCATCATTAACATCATCAAGAGTATCTTCTTCATCTAGATTAATCAAAATAGGATCTAAGATACAAATAGAATCATCAAAATCTTGCATTTTAACATCATTATTAGCAACTACCTCTTCTAACACATCATGCATAGGTTGATCAAATGAAGGTAAATATTTTTGAAGAACAAAATTATGAGCTTTAGCTTGAGCACGATGCTTTTTACAATGCTCATTAGAAGATCGATTACATTTTGCTTTACTTGAAATATGTTGAGAACTAGGAGGAACAATTACAGGATCCTTCACAGGTTCTATAGGAGGATTAATAGGATTATCAGCAGAAGAACAAGCAATAGTAGGAGATTGATTAATAGAACTAGAAGCCATAGATAAAGGAGGTATGGAAGGTGTAGGAAAAAGACCATGATTAAGATCCATAGGAGGTAGGCTTAACTCAAGAATCTTACAATGCTTATGAGTTTGATATGAGTGGAAAAGATTATCAGGTCAAGAAGGGCATGAAATAGGTAATGAAGGCCAAAAGAAATCAAGGGTAGCACAATCTATGGGCCTAGAAGGTTGATATAAACTATGATTAACTATCTTCACTTCTTCATCATGAACAAATTTAAGAAATTTATGGATAGGTGAAGCAATAGCATGCATGGAATTTAACCATGGTAAACCAAACTTAACTTGAAACTAATTAGAAGTAGGAATAACAACAAAGGTAGTGTTCACAATTTTACCAAAAAGTTCAACTGACAAGTTAATAGAACCAAATGATGGATAAAGAAAACCATTACAAGTTTGAATCCACACATTAGATGTATCATAAGAATTGCGTTGCAAGTTTTTCATAAAAAGATTTTCTTCAATAATAAAATTGACTAAGGATGTAGGATCAACAAGACAACCATGAGTAGGTATTTGAGAAATCCTAGCATAAATATAAAGGGGACCATCAGGAGCCTTAATAGTCTCAGAATCATCAAAGGTAATCAAAAGTTCCTGAGGTCTTTTATTCTTAGGCTGTTGTCAAGGTTTAGGTTGAGTTTTCAATTTAGGCTTAGGTTTTGGTATAGGTTGAGATTGAACTTGAGATTGAAGTTGAGGTTGAGGCTGAGGTGGAGATAGAGATTGAACAACATGCTCCACTTGGTTAACAATGTGATTAAGATTATCCATCTTTGAATCATAAATAATATCTATAGAAGATGGCTAAGCAATGGTATTAGTATCATGTGTAGGTAAAGGATTCTTATAGATTTGAGGATTTTGGTTAGGAGTAGAGACATATTTGTTCCTGTTACCATCAAGATTATCAACAGATAAGGCATTAGAGTCAATTAAGTCTTGAACCTTATGTTTTAAAGAATAACATTTCTCAGTATCATGACCATTCTGACGATGATATTGACAAAAAAATTTAGGATCAAAGGATTTAGATGCAACCATAGTAGGTAAAAGAGGTCGAATAGGAGGTAAAGTAATCAAATTAGTAGTTAACAACCTATTCATAATAGAATGTAAAGATTTAGAGAGAGGAGTAAATGTACAATTTAATCAAAAAGAAGTGGATGCAAAAGTGGCATTGTGAGATGCAACATCATCTTGATCAAAAACTACATTCGCTTGTTTGTTTATCTTGACATAGTTGTTGAATTTTTGAAATTTGTTTGGATTAGGAGTAGCATCACTCTTATCAACTGGAACAGGAGTCACTGGAGTGTTCCTCTCAAATTGACTCACTTGTAATTGATAATGATGAAGCACTGCACAAAGTTGTTGAAAAGAGGTAAATTCAGTAAGTAGAATCTTATCTCTAATATCCTTTTGCAAATTTGAAATAAACATAGGTTGAATATCAATATCAAGAACATGATAGGAAATTTGAGCATGTAAATGCTTAAATCTACCAATAAATTTAGTCATTTTTTCATTAGCACTTTGTTTACAATGCATCAAATCAGTCAAAGACACTTGCAGACCAATGCTATTTTGAAATTGTTGAATAAAAGCATTGGCAAGTTGTGGAAATGAATCAATAGAATAAGGAGGCAATGAACAATACCATTGTAAGGCCTTGTCACAAAAAGTTCTAGCAAACAGCTTGGCTAAAATCCTATGGTCATGAGCATAATCACTACAAAGGATTTGAAATGTTTTAACATGATGAACAGGGTCTCCCTTACCATTATATTTCTCAAGATGAGGCATATCAACTTGCTGAGGAATGAGAGTACAGATGATGTCTCAGGACAAAGGAATTCCCATGTCACATGTTGGAATGCTAAACTTGTTTTGAGTCAAGGATGCAAGTTGTTGTTGTAAGGATGACATAGTTTGATCCAAACTAATGATTGTTGAATCATTAGAAGAAATAGGAGGAGTAGCAACATTAGAAACACTAGGTAAAGTGTATGAAGTTGCACGAATGGAAGACACAACTAGAGGAACACTTGGAACTACAGTTGGAAGATGATTAGAATAAGTAAAAGGAACATTATGGTAAGAAGGTTGTGATGTAGGAAGGGACACGGGAGGAACACTCATAGGAACAGAGGGAACCATCACAGTGACCAAAGAAGGAGTATAGGTAGGAATACTAGATAAAGGAACAAAAGAAGGTTCGATACTAGTAACTAGAGGAATCAACCCTAAATATTGAACTTCTTGAGCTAAAGGTTTAAAATTTGAATGCACAAGATGAGTAATACCACGCAAGAGATTAACACCTTGATCACTATCACAAAGAACTTTCTTAAGAGCCTCTACAACTTGAATAAAATCTTGATTATGGTTTTCTTGAATAAGCCAATTACCCATTTTATCAAGTTCATTTGAAATTTTTTGGACTTATTCAAGAGGAACTCTTAAAGCATCATCCTCATCATGAGATGAGTGAGAAGAGTTTTGCTCCATAATAGGATTGAAATCATGAATAATCAAATTGTCATCCGGGATCCTAAGGAAAGGATAGGAAGATTCATGATCAAAGGAACCCATGAGTCTACAACTTATTCTAACCAAAATGTTATAAGTAGGACCAGAGGTAGTAAAGCTCATATACC
Source organism: Chamaecyparis obtusa (assembly GCA_027943335.1). Classification (NCBI taxonomy): domain Eukaryota; kingdom Viridiplantae; phylum Streptophyta; class Pinopsida; order Cupressales; family Cupressaceae; genus Chamaecyparis; species Chamaecyparis obtusa. The sequence goes on from BSBK01001812.1 coordinate 2,789,189, forward strand.
AATGCAACAGAAATGAACTAAACTAGGCAAACACAAAGCATAAAGAAATGAATATTTTTGTATTTTAAAGAGATTTTTGTAATTTTTTTGTATTTTTGAAATAGAAAGGAGAATGCAAGATTTAACATAAAAAGGAAAATGTAACACCAAAAAGATATAAAGAGAAATTTAACACCACAAACACTATAGGGCATCTAATTCCACAAAAGAAAAGGGGTAAGCTTGTCGGGTTCACCAAAATGTAGTGGTGGATAAAGATGTAGGGGATCTATCTTTACCCTTAGTACAAAATATTGTTGTATCTATGTGAGAAATGGGGGAAATATAAGATCTATTCCTAATCCAAATTCCCAAGAAGAGAGATCCCAATTGATTAATCACAAAGAAGTGATCAATGCACAAATGAATCAAACAATGAAGAATATTAAGAAAGGAGAAAATCCTATAATTCACTATAGAAACTATATGCTTGAAATCTTAAATGAATAGAAGGAAAATACTAACCTCAAAATAGGGTAAATCTAGAAAATTCTGATTTTTGGTGTCTATGTATAGTTTCAGGAGATTCTGCAACCTGCTCCAGACTGGAAATGCCGAGATAGAGAAAACCTAGAAAACTTTTGTCTTTCTGAGGTCAGGTCAACTTTGACCTAGATAGTGAGGCAAAATCTTACCCTGGGGCACAATCTTACCCCTCACTGAAGGTCATCCCTAACCTAAAACAACTCTGATAGAAATTCTATTCATAGATCTCAGAAGTTCACCAAAAAGGGTATCCAGATCTGAACCTCAATTCGCTGTCCTGTACCTGTACCTGCAAGAAAAATGGTTTTTTATTGTTTGGATGGGGGGTTTTCCTTGGTCAAACCCCATTTTGGAATCAACCTTGAAATGTAATTGAAATTGCAATATGTATAAACTAAGTAAATGAAATAATTCACCTTGCTTATATTGAAATCCTTGTGGAGGATTTGAATCCTTGAATCCACAAGTATGGATGCTCCAAATGAATGTAGAAATGTATGTAGGATGTCTCAAATCAATGGCATTAGATCTTCAACACAAATCTTGAATGGATCTTAGCATAGGAAGAGGCTTGGATGAATGTGGATAGAGAAATCTTCAACAAGAGGGCTCCCTAGAGATTGAATCCTTTAATGACTAACAATGGATCTCCTTGATGAATGCTTGAATGCTTGAATTCTTGAAGATGAATTCTTTCTTTCTTTCTTTCCTTCTCCTTCTTGCTTGCTTACACTTGAGAGCTATATGTCTTGATCATGAAAGGTGGATGTGAAAATGAAAGAGGAAGACTTCCCTTTATATTGATCTAGGGCACAAACTTCTAGAGAGGCCGACATTGGAGAATTAAATCTCAATTAACCTTAACCCCTAGAAATGGACCTAGATTAAATGAAATTTAAGAGTTTACCATTCTGAAATCTAAAACATCCGACCCAAAAGTGGGAAAATAAAATTTTTTGAAGCCCGATATCCTGAAACCTCTGGAACTTGAAAATTGGATCTAGGGTCAAGGTCGAGGTCGACTCTAACCCAGGGTCAGGGTCAAGGTCAACCCTAACCTAGGTCAAGGTCAAGGTTGACCCTGACCTAGGAGGTCGACCTTGACCCTGAGGTCTCAGATCTTAAGTTCTTAGGACCAGGTGCCAGGAAAAGCTTGAAATAACTGGAGAGAGAAGTACAACAAGGGGAAAAAGCTAGATCCATGCAAAGACCAATTCAAGGTGCTTGACATGACCCCAAACCACTTACTCAGAGGGCTAAACACTCTTAACATGGAAGTGCTTCCATTTTAACACAATACAATATATTCTTCTCTCATCACTTCAGACTATTCCCTATTCTCTTATGGGGCAAACACTATTTCCACCACTTCTCCATCTAGATCCCTCCAGGTTGTGTGGAGGGTGTAGGCCCTTTTAGGCTTCTTCACCACTTGTTCTTCTACTAACATTTTTGCTAGTAAAAGAGGAGCTGATATCTTTGTTACTCTTTTTCTCCTTCAAGATTATACTAGCCATTGTGGTGGGCCTTAGGTGCCACCTATTATTATGTCTAGATCGGTGGGGTCTTCTGTGAATCTTTTCTCTAGTCCCTCTATGGCCATTTCTTTAATGTTATCACCAAAATCATATTATACATTTTTCCCTTCTCTTGTCTCTGCATTATTTTTTCTGGGGTATCTTTTGCAGCAAGAGGAGCTTGTTCAATGTGAACTTCTTGTTCTCGGGGTCCTGAAGGGGTTTCTATTTCACTTGTATTAGTAGGAAATGTGCCTTGATTATTTTCTTGGGATTGAGGGGTGGCTATGAGGGTACGGTTGATCTTGGAGGTATATTTTCCTTAGAGGCCAATGATTTCTCATAGATCCTTTTATTCTCTTCTTCCTTCACCCTTCTCTCATCTTCTTCCTACTCCTAAGCACATTTTTGTGCTTCTTCAATCTTAGCCACTCCTCAAAGGATGTCTACACCATATTCTTGGATTGTATCCTTTGTCACTCTCTCCTCCTTAGTCACATAGTGTAGTTTGCCTTGTTTATCAATGTGCAAGAAATTGTCGACATTTTTATGAGAGACCTTTGATGGATCCTCTAGAGAATTATTAATTTTGGGGGAGGGGGTGGAAGGAACTTCATGGACTTTAGCCACCTCTTAAAGTTCCATGCTTGAGTCTCTATCTAGGGAAGGTCTACTAGGCTTTTGATTCTTTCTCCTTTGGAGAGGTGCCTTGAAAGCTACTATTTCTTCTTCCTCTTTAGTTTATTCCTTGATAAATGGTAGAAGAAATGGGGCATCCAAGGAGGGCATTAGAGCACTCGGGGGTTCTGGGCCTACTAGAGTGGCTCTAAGGTCAAATTTTATATAGGTATGTGATGATTCTACCAACTTTTGAGACCTTTCTACTTGATCATTCAATCACCTTATGAGATTCTATGACACCAAGTCAGACGGTTGGGATGAATCATTGACTTTCTACTTTCCTTGGGCTTTAGATTATTTTGCTACCTAAAGTCCAGAAATGGTTGCTCCTTTTGGATAAGTGTCTAGGCAAACACTCTTCATATATTTTCTCTCAAAATGAGTGTGACTTATCTCAATAACAACTCTAGATACAACCTCAATAGTCAAAATCTCTGGGGTATCCCAATCCACTAGAAGGAGGCCCAAATTTTCAATTCTTGCATTTATATACTCAGGGTCTTCAAGGGATGCCCTGTCAAAAAATTTGTGGGAATGAATGGAAGCCAAGACATTCCATCATACCCTTTAAAATTCTCAAGTGATTCATGTATCGAACATCAAAATCATCTTGACAATCTTCCTAAAAATATTCCAGGTGTGGCTCGTGGGTTGAGATCCCTAGGCCATTGCTTTCTCGAGGTGACTGCATAAATCATATTTGTGGCACCTAAGTGAAAATTTGGTGAAGTTTAAACTATTTAATTCATTATCTGCTTCCTAGGCTATTGTTAGGGTGCATGTGTATTTACTGTAGGTGATGGAGAAGGAGACCAAGGTAATCTTCTTCGTAGCTAATAGGGCATGCACCTCAATAATCTCTTTTCAAAACTCTAATAAAACAATTTTATCCCCATAATATTTTGGTATAAAAAATAGGTTCCCTATGAACCTAGTGACCCAAATGTAGGTGTGTTGTGAAAATTAGATGAAATAAACTATCCTAGGATGATCATGGCCATTACCTTTGGAGACATCCTAAAACCTAAATCCTCCACGAGTGTCTTAACTCCATGGTAAATGAAGACATCATTAACTCTACAATAATGTTGAGAAAATTAATCCCATTGGATTTGGGGAAAATGATCCCATGAGGTAGAATGTCTCATCTCCATTCCCAGGACACCAACTGTATCTAGTCCTCAGATTCCTCCATGTTGTTGGGCTAGTGAACACACAAAAAAAGATGTCATATAAAATCAGCTATCTTCCTCTACCTTCCTTATTTGGGCATCAACGTGGTTAGAGATGATGGCTGCACAATAAAAATGTTTCATGTTAGTGGTCATGCAACAGAGGAAGTAGTATATCCATGGAGAGAATTCTTGGGCATGAGGCTCTCCAAAAACCTTGCACAAAAATATAATCCCTGCCTGAATTGGCCCCTTGAAGTCAGAGTGAGAGATATCCATCTTCATCTTTTTATAATCACGATGGGGGATTTTCAACCACTCTATATTTAGGAGGTGTCAGGTCGCATCTCCCTTCCTTGTGAATTGTGCTACTAAATTCACCCAGGTCATTATGACAACATCCTTGAAGAATGGGATCCTCCAAGTTGTGGGGATGGCATCATGGTCCAAGGAGTTAATGGGCACTCTAAAGGATGTAATAACATCGTGAACAAATGCATTGTAGTTTTTGGCCATAAGTAGTATTAACTCTGGATCCTGCATGGAGTGTGGGAAGCATGTTTCTTGAGTGATCCTAGAGGTGGAGAGATTGACGGATAACAAATCATTATCCCTCCTTAATTGATATATTATTTGTTGGAGGCCCCTTAGTTCAGCCCAGGTGATGAAGTTAGTGTCTAAAATATCCCAGAGTGTAGTTCCAATTTGATACCCCTAGATTTTCCCATCCTTTTTGTACTTCATCACCAGTAGGAGTTTTTAAAAAGCCTTTTTGGCCTTTGACTTTTTAATTGGAGCTAAAAATGAGCTAGGGAGCTCTGGACTTTTGGGAGGGGATCCTTCTGCTAATATTTCTCATGATTATATCCTGTGAGACCAAACAACTGTCAAAATGATACAAATGATAACAAAGTATATGCATTACAAAACTATCAAGACATCTGGGGATTAAGATCTTAAAATAATGAAAAGTACAATGTATATTTGATGTGATATTTAGTTAATGATAGGTCATTTCCCAAGTTGTATGCACATACATCCACGTGTACAAAGTTATGGCATTTAATCTTACAGCTGACATGATAAAGAGAGAATTGATGGCCATCTTGGACAAATTTGAATGCTTACCCATGGGAACCAATACCGCCATTAAAGTGAGCATGATGAAGATGAATGGAAATTGGAAAACTAGCTACCTTGGCTTCATGGACTTGACCTCTTGACCAAGGTGATTCATGCAACTTGACAGGACTCACCTCTTAGTGATAAAATACAAATTACAATGATTGATGTGAAGTCCATGAAATAGTTATTGTTAATGCATGGTTTGACAGACTTCACAAATAATTTGAAATCAGACCTAATTATAAACACCCATACTTTACACCCTATACACCACCTAACCTTACAAGGAACATAATTTACACACATATCTATTTATAGAGGGTACGCGAAGGAGGTAACACTACTTATAGGTATTCATAAATATTTACAAAAAAATTACATAAAGTTACATTATATACAAATGGACTAGACAAGCCACTGAAGATAAACATGACAAAATTGATAGATAGACCCAAAAGCTCCGCACAAACACTATTTACATGGCAGAGTTTTGGGCGACATAGATAAAAGGAAAGAAAAGGGACACAACAAACAAAATCCAACCCATAAGCAAAAATAAAAACAAATGAAAACAACAACCAAGAGGAACCTACCTGAAATAATGGAACACTGAAATTGATGAGGAATGCTCACCCAGTGGTTTCTAAATACTCGAATTACCCAACTCAAACACAGAATGCAAAAACACTAGCACTTTCAAAATTCTCTCTTCAAACACTCAGACTTAGAAAGTGTTACCATATTTTTACTTATTTTTGGATTGGTAACCTAATTACTAGATGAGGCTACAGTACCCTAGTTTGAGTTATTAGATGATCTTATTTAAGTTTGTGTTCATTCATGATAAGATACATGTAAAAGAAAATAATCTTCTACATCTAGAGATTACATGCATATGTGCCAATATCTAAATATATTGTACAAAGGAAAGAACTAAAAAGATCATTTATCTAGGCTCACATAGGCCGTGAGCATAGCCAACCTTCAAAAAATATAAAGTTGAATACATACATACATGAATGAATATAAACAACAGGGTACCAAACATTTCCTAAAGAAACGATGGAAGAATAACCAGGGTGTGAATCCAGTGTGCTCCTACTTGATCTAAGAACCTGCAAGAAGAAATGAAATGAGGTTAGATCTAAGGGATCTAAGAAATGCATGATATCCTATTACATATTCTCATCTACATTCATGCATGTGCATAATCAAGCCATACATCTCTAGAAGGGGACCATGCTCTAGACATGTGCACACTCAGAAGGATGCTGCAGGAGGAAGAAAAGTACCATATTTTTACTAACTTGTTTGTGTCATGTGCAGGAAGTGAGGAAAATTAGACTATGAAAGGGAAATATTTTCTTGGGTATGAAACCTTTCAGTCTACTATAATCAAGCTGAGAAATTAAAAAAATAACTGTAGAAGCGACATGACCTTGTTTCATGAAACTTTCCAGTGATTCATGATGCATCAGTGACATCCATGAGATGTAGTGCTCATACATGCAAAATGAAACAGGGTATTATCCAGAGACCAATATCACAATGAGAAGTGTGAGATGATCATCTTCATTGATTCTATGATAGAGAGAAACAAATCATTACTACAGGAAGAAAATGGAGCAATACAAAATCTGCATATATCTTAAACAAAACAACATTTGCATATGAATATCAACAAAATCAAAGTCCTAATTTGTATGCACATCTCAGAAATTGGTATTTTTCAGAATCAAAGAAAAAAATATGATACATTTACATGTGTATCTCTCAAAGAAAAGGGCACAACAATGGTCCAAAATCTGCATCTTAAAAATCTGCATTTTCAAAATCAGTAAAATAGTCATAATAAATGCAGCAATATGAGGCCCTCAATGATAAAAAATAGCAGCAAGATTGGTCATGGAAATTACATGAAAGAAAAGAGCAGAAATAAAGCTTCCAAGCCATGGAAGAAATGAAGAAGGAGCAGCCAAGATGCAAAGTTCAAAACAGCAAACTAAAAACTTTGCAATGAAAATGAAGTTGAAATCACTTACCTCTTCTCACATATACACATTCAAATTCTTCTCCAAGCAAAGTCAAAGATAATTAGAAAGTTTCCCAATGAAAAGCTCCTCTTCCATTCGAAATTATCCTTGAGGCACGTGATTTTTGCAAAGGGAGAGAAGTTTAAAAGGCAAGAAAGCTGATTTTTATATGTTTCCAAAACATTAAAAATTGGAGATTTTTTTGAAATGTTTATTTTATAAACATAAAAAGGGTATATGCTATTAGCATATTATTTAAAGGTTTTTTTAAATTTTGCCTAAGTAAAGGGGGAATTAAAAAGAAAATGGACTTTTATTAAAAATTTGAAGAATATTTTGAGAAAAGGTCATTTTTCTAAAAGGCAAAATTGGAGATGTAGACCTATACCCCTAAGTTCTAGATGTTTTTTTTATGAATGGATAATGTGACCCCTAAATAGTTAGGTGTTATTATTGTAAAATATTTGATTAGGTGTCACTATTAAAATTTGACATTTAATGTAAAATCATGCATATTTTATATTGTAAAATATTTGACAAGTGATGTTTTATAAATCATCTTGTTCAAATATTACCTACCAAAGCATGATTAGGGGATATGATAGAATTAATGACTTATCTTTTTTAAGGATTTCACCTTTTACATTACCCCCCTATAAACTCAGGAATCTGGAATCTGAGTTTATGAGGCATCTTCATGGGCCCATTTGCAGATTTCTTCCATTTTTGGTGAGGTTGAGGGTCTTGAATGCAGATTCTTAGGTTTTCTTTTTATACCTCTCACTTAGGTGATGGAGGAGCTCTTCATTCTCTCTTTCTTGGAGATGAATGCTTGTAGCTCTAGACAAGCAAGCTGTAATTTGGCTCCTTTCAATACAGTTCATAGTAATTGTCCTTCTTATTCCTATAGTTTTGTGAGTTATTTTGGTGGATTTTATGTCATGTAATGTGATGAAAGTTAGTCCTTTACTTGATATTTTGTTCATTTAGATTCTCATAAGCACTTTTATTTCCTAAAGTCTCAATCTGTGTGCATTTGAAGGTATTTGGGTTTGTGGAATTTACTTTTCCTTCTCATTTACAGCCAGCACCTTGTTATTTCTAAGGGAAAAATTAAAGTTAGGGAGAAGTTGTGATGCTCATGTTATGTTTGAATTCCATTGTGAGTGTTTTACAGTTTGTGGATCTATTCAGTTTGGTGAATCACCTAGTTTTAGTTTCAATTTTATGCACTCTCTCTCCCTTTTCCTCCTAAAAGTCAGTTTAGTTTCAAGGTGATTCAAGGGGAAGTTGGCCCCTAATCCGAAGGTCTACTTTCTGATAGGTTACCCACAACCTGAAAGTAGTCCCATGTTTCACGGGATTGTTAGGTTTTACACTTAGCCATACTCGGGTGAAATCCCTAGTGACAACAAAAAGCACTTTACACTTCTCAACTAATCGCTTAGAAGATAATTTTTTCTTAGGGTAAATGTAAAAATGAGTGGTAAAATCCTTTTTATAATGCCTAAGGAAGAAAATTAATTACTAATTGGAACTCCAAAGGTAGGTAAATCCCAAAATCCAAACCTTGGGATACCTGATGTTCACCTTCCCAAGAAGAGACATAAATGATGACGTTGAAACCCTGAAGTCCAGAATTATTGGCAATAAACAAGAAGAAACTTTGAGATCTCAGATCCTAGAGAAACGAAAAATAAAAGATGACCAAGGACAAAATAAGACAAAAACAAAAAAGGGGGACTCAACATTTTGCCACACAAAATGTAGGGATGGGTATGTAGAGCATAAAAAATGGTGACTTGATGAGACAAATGCCTCATGCATTTGAGAATTCTTGAATCTACTTGTAGAGAAGACCATGGTCCTATCATCATTCAAGATTTTTATCGGTGTGATTTTGGGTTTCAGAGAATCTAACTCACCATGATCTGGACATTCATTATTTCCAAGCTGTGAGGTGTGTTCTTTGAAAGAGATACACCTTATAATTTATGGGAGAAATATAGAAACCACACTCAAACCTGATAGACCTAATGCTTTTATGAGTTATCATGTAATCTGGCCTTTGGTGTTCTTTCCTCTTTTAAGATTTTCTTTCCTTCCCCTTTTTTTGAGATAGCGAAGGTGGTACTCCTTTCACCAGAGTCTTCAAATTTAACTTGTTGTTGTGGTGGTACTTCTTCGCCTTGCCACCTATTTTTATTTCTTAGGAGGAGAGGAGATTCCCTATCTAGGATAACACATTTAGCTTTTCATGTGCAATCTGGTAGGAGTATAATGAATCTATTCTTGAGTTTATTTGTGGTCTATTCTTTTTATCTTTCTAACTTAGATATTTTCTTTTAGCTTTTCACAAGCATGAATTTATTAAGACCCGATGAAGATTCGCCACTAGCCTACGTCACACTTCTGAAATGTTTCTCAGATGAGAATATGACCAAATATTTCCTAGATAGTGGATTCGAGACTACCAAGATGCATGAGGTGAGTCTCCTAATGAGTAGAAATAAGTTGTACAAAGAATTCCCACCTATGGAAAGAGGCAAAACATCAAGGACCGGGACAAACCAAAAGAAATAATAAAAAGAGAAAAACATGAGACAAGAAAAAAAACCACCTAAAATTATTTATATGGTGGCCACACCAGCGAGGGGTTATAGGGCTATTTACTTTCTCACTATACATATAATACAAAAAATGGAAGGGAACCCTTTCTCTGCCTCATTCGAAGTAGTGTTTGAAGAAATTTCCATTGATGGATAATGGGATGGCTTCTCCTATGAAGGAACTGAGACAATACGTGTTGGCCCCATAGATCTCAGATATCTTATATGGCCCAAGCTAGAGCATATGAGATTTTTTGTGCTTACCCTTCTTTTCATGAGCCTTGTCCCATATGAGGACTAAGTTTGAGATCCTGAAAGCTTTAAATTGGGCTCTCTTGTCAAACCAACGTTTGATGACTGCTTGGTGTTTCAAAACATGCTCAAGGGTGTTATCTCTATACTCTTCTAAGAGGAATATGTTAAGGAAGAAAACCTCCACAATGTTATGCCTTATATCAAATTCTTGCATGCACTATAAGACCAAGATCTTTAAGTTCATCGGGAACACTAGATTCTGTCCATGGACTAGATAGAAAAGGGAAGTCCTTAAGGTGGCTTGAATTTGAATATGATTCACCCTAAGGGAGAATCTAAGTTTTTGGTGTCGATCTTGGGGGTTCCTCTTGAGAAGATGTTTGATTACCTCTAGTGGATTCTGCTACTCTATTACTCAGTGGGTAGTAATTGCTTGAGAATTTAAGGGGAAAATTTCAGTGATAATCCCACTCAAGAAACTAGGTAGAGGAAAATGGCGTACCATTATTGTACACAAGAGAAAAGGGAATTCCAAATCTAGTGGAAACATTTTCCTTAATGAAACTTATTACTACATATGTTGTATTGTTTTTGCATGGTATAGTGTCAGACCACTAGGTGCAATAGTTTGTTGTAGTTATGATGTACCAATGTCTAGCAAGTGAGTTGGACTTTATTTCCCTGACAAAATTGAAGACCCATTGGGAAAAGGGTCTGACCTTGAAGATATGTTGAAGAGGCATGGTCAAGTTCCACTCTCAAGAGGTAGCAGTCTGATAGGTGTGGAACTTCTTCACATGAGTATAGATGTCTTTAAAAATATGGGCCCAATAGTAGCCACCCTAGAGAATTTTATGGGTAGTGGCATCAACTGAACCATGTCTAGTTCTAAATTTCATGTGAAACTCATTAATCATATGTATATCATGCTCTTGGTCAAGACACCAAAGGTATATGCATTCATAATTTCTATAGAACAAAGTCTCATTCTTGATCATGAAATGTGCACTTTTTAGTCGGAGTACTTGGCACTTTTTGGAAGGAATCCCCTTAGGGCATCAATTATTCAGAAAGAGGTACACTAAGTCAGTGTACCAAGGATCTTGAGTGAGAGAATCTTCTATATAAGCGCAACATTCAATTTGTGGACCTGTCTTGGCCATAGCTTGACACAATCCTTGTCTGTGGACTAGCCTCATAGGCTGAATTTCTAAATCAAATTCTTGGAGGATAGCTATCCATTTTCCTTGGCATTCTCCCAATTCACTTTGTATCAACAAGGATTTTATAGATTGATCTGACACAATTGTGTATACCTTTCTCTGGAGGATATAGTTCCAGAATTTCTTAACCGCCCAGACATGGGAAAATGATTATTTCTCAAGGGGTGAATATTGTACTTTGACATTCTTCAAAGGGGAACTCATAAAAGAGATGGGTCATTCTTCCCCATCAACCTTTTGGGTTAAGACTACGGTAGTGGACTGGGTGGAAGTGAAAGAATATATATATAATGGGAGGGCGTAGTCTGACCTTTCCAAGACTGGAGCCTCTGTGATGGCTTGTTTAATTTGAGAGAATGCCTTCTTCGCTTTTGGACTCCACTCAATCTTCACATCCTTTTTCATCATACCATTTAAATTCTTAACAACCTTAGCAAATCCCATGATGAAGCATTCGACAAAGTTGATCTTCCCAAATAAAGATTGCATTTCCTTCTTGCAACCTAGCATTTGTAATTGTAGCAGTACCTCTAATCTCTTAGGGTCAATGGTGATTCCCTTCTTAGAGATGATATATCCTAGAAATTTCATCTATGTGACCTAGAATATGCATTTATTAGGGTTGAGGGAAATGTCAAACCAACAACATCTCTCACAAATTTTGGTGAGGTGGGTGGGGTGGTCATGTTTGTCCTGGGTGAAGGCTGTCAGATAATCCATGTAGATGATTATACACTTGTTAACCAACTTGTCGATGGTGATATCTATTTCCTTCTACAAGGTAGCCTTGACATTGATCAAGCCAAAGGGCATTCTTCTATAAGAAAACATCCCTCGCTTAGTGGTAAATGAATTTTTGATCTGGTCCTCAAATTTCACCATGACTTGGTTATAACCCAAGTGCCCATCCAAGAAGGACATCATATATGAGCCATTCACAATTTGGAGCACCTCATCGAGTGAAGGAAAGGGATGGTTGTCCTTTTTCGAAGCCTTATTCACATTCCAAAATCTATGCAAAGTCAAATTTCCCCATTTTTCTTTTGGACCGAGACTAAGTTGGCTAGCCATGTAGTATGCCAGATAGACAAGATTATTCTAGAGGATAGTAGCTTATGAAACTCCTAGTAGATTAGGAGTTCAATCAAGGGATTGAATAGTCATTTCTTTTTCCTGAAAGGTTTAACATTGGGATTCAGGGGAATAGTATGTGTCATACTAGATGTGTCATAATAGTATATCTCCAGATAATCACATTGACGTACTCTCAAAGAACCATGAGGATATTCTCTTTCTCATCTAGGGAACAAGGGGTGCCTATGTATATGCATCTTTCTTCTATGCTCACTCTAATGTTAACTTTCTCATACTTTCCCCCTTCCAAAGATTGAGGAATACTGCTCTTGACCCATGGATCCAAGTAAACAATTTATTCAAGCACAACCCTCCCCTTTGGGATGGTGTTGGTTAGTAGATCGAGGATGCCATCCTCATCCCCACCCTGTCTTGTGTCATCATTCTCTCCCTCCTCTATGATCTGATCTTTGAAGACTCTGGTGTTCACCAAGAAGGAGAGGATGTGCTTATCATATTTGAACATCTGAAAGGGGGTTATATTATTTGGGACAAAGGGGTCAGGGACCATTTCTACAAAAAATCATCAAATCTAAGAGCTTTCCATGGGTTCAAGAGGACTAGCAGACACAACAAGAGCATCTGGAACATAAATTTTTTTTCTAGGGAATTATATCAATGCTTCAAAGGCATCAAAGTTGTCTATTAAACTCCATTCTTGATTACTATATGCTGCCAATCATTTTTCATGACATGTATCCTGACTCCAGACTTGTTTGACTATTAGTTCCAAATTACTCATTGTCTAGAGATGGGTGACTCCCTTTTTCAGTGCAAATAGGAGGCCCAAGACCAAGGCCTCAAATTCAATGAATTTTTTTGTGAAGTCAAAATATAACTGGTAAGATAGGAAGAAATATCTCCCTTGGGGGTTAATCAACTCGACCCCAGCTCCACACTCTTGTTTGGATCAGAATCCATCACACTTTAGGATCCACAGGTCATTGTTGGTATGTTGGTGTTTGGGCATCTAGGTGGTGTATGGTACCGGTTTAGGAATCAGAGGAGGTTTTGGTATGTCCTCTAAGATAGAAGACTCAAGGGTCAAAATGGCCTCCAGAGGAGACACCACTATGGTTTCTATAACAAGTAGTCCTTCAATTATGTCTGCAGGTGGACTGTGTCATGTGGGAATCTCTTCCCTGCATTTTCTCTATTGAATGTCTAAGAGGTGAATCACTGTGGGATCAACATAATGTTTTCACTCCAACTTGGAATCCTCCTAAAAATGCACTCTACACCATGTATCATATACGAGAGTGTTCAAGGAGGTGCCCTTACCTTGAAGTCTGAAATCATGGTTCAACCTCATAATGAGGTCTTATAATCTTTGAGTAATAGAAGGGTCCACACCGGGAATGTCTTTCCAAGGATTCAGTCTAGGGTCAATATCTCCTTGGCTTGATATAGGTCAAGATCAAGTTGAGTGTATGTTACATCACTTATCTGACCATAGTTGATGAGGGCCTGTTTCATCTAGGGTTTAGTGTCCACTTTGATCTAATCGGCCTCCCCTCTCTAAGGAAGCAACAAGTGGGAGAATTTGGTCGAGATATACTTGTTAAGAGCCTTGGACCAATTTTGACTTAAGAGTGTCTCGTATGTCTTAAGAATGTCAACCACTTGGATGTCGATGACAGTGGACACTCGAGGTTCTTGGACGAGATGAATTTGGACATTTTTCAATTCACTCACCATCTTGACAATAGTTTTTTCAAGTTGAACTACTGCACCCTTGGATGGTGTGAGGACCAACCCAAGCTTCTTAGAAATGGATAAGGGCATGATGTTACCCAAAGCTCTAGAATCTACCATACATTTATGCAATTTCTTACCATAGATTTTCAAACTAAGAAAGAAGGGAGGATCCTCAGTATTTCCCTGGAATACAACCGCATTGGCATCATTAAAGGTGATGGGCTTGGTTGGATTATGGTGGGATTCTAGGTTCTCTAATTTTTGTAGTAGGGCCTTCTTCTACTCAGGATAGTTAAGCAATACTTCCATCAAGGTCATGGTGGCAGCGGCATTTTTTATGACCTTTGGTATGTAAAACCCTCCTTTCAAGATTCATGGGATCTTTACCACAAAATCACGGGGAGCATGGAATTTATGTCCCTTTCAAGGGGGAAGGTTGACATTCATGTGGGGATTTGGAGGAACATGGGTATTCTTTGGGGGAGTCAACATTATGAAGGGGCCTTTGTTAGATTGGCTCCTAGTGTTGTAAGGATCCCATGAATTGGTGAAGGTGTTAGACTCAAAGGTGGGGATGGAATCATCAAAGAACCCTTATAGATCAAGTTTTTCCTTATCTTCTCCATATACTCTAAAAATGTTGGTCTCACAAAAAAAGGAAGAATTATGAGGTTCCACTAGAGGTTCTAGAGGAGTCAGATCAGTATGTAGTTGATGATCTGACTGGGAGTTCTAAATTATCTTCTACAGAGTGGAACAATTTTCCTCAGAATGTGAGCCAATATCATGTATCCTACACCAAGTGGTCAAGGGATGAAATTCAGTAAGATGTGTAGAATGACTAGGACTTGCACTCCCTTGAGCGCCAAACTAGTTTGGGGCTACACCTCCATTGTTATGGTGTGTTGTTCCACTGTCAATTATTTAGCCAAGGATTTCCATGGCCATTGTTGTTGATATTATAATTTTAGGGCCCAGAGTTATTGGAACTCCATTGTCCCAAGAAGACATTCCCCTACTAAGAAGGGCCAGGGTTTTGGGACGTAGAAGGTCCCATCTTCATTTTGCCCATGTCCATAATGAGTGTGGACATGATTCATCTAAGGGATTCAACCTCCATGAACAACTGGGTTGTCAGGTCATAGTGTGATGACTGGGGTGGCATATTTGTCATGATAGCTAGAGCTATAGAAGATTATTCATTGTACATGGTCATTTAAAATAAGGGATCCCTCTATGGGATGGCCCAGTCAGAGTGGTCGTTGGGAAGAAAGGGATCCTGGGTGATTGAGATGCCATCTATTGTGACTGTGTCTAGGGAAAATAATTAGGAGCTAGAGGAACATGAATATGGGTATGATATACATAATGGGGTACCAAATTCATCATCAAGATACCCATAACCATGCTAGGATTGTATCCATCTACACACACATTTCCCTTGGGTTTTATGTTATAAGGAGAACTTTTTCTGATTCCACTGGGAGCCTTGTTAAGTTTTTGAGATAATTCAAGGGCAAGGTTATAGACTTTCACCAATGTGTTCCTCTCATTGGAAACAATGGTTCTCTAGAGAAGGGTTGTAATGAAAGGGTCCAAAGTGTTGAGGTAAGTCTGAATCACCACCTCCGTATAAGGGATGAAAAGACCCATGCATCATTTCAAAGTTCTTTGGAACCAGTGGTTGAAGATAGCCAATGGCTCATTGGGTTACTTATTTATGGAGATTAATTGGCTATGGGACCAAGCTAGATCTACATGAACTCAAAATACTTCTAAGAAAGCATCCTCCATGTCCTGCCAATCATTGATATAATTGGCAGGTAGGTTCGAATACAAGTTTAACTCATTTCCCCCTAGAGATAGTGGGAACATCCCACATACTACATCCTAATGTTAAATATAATGCATGTTCATATTTAGGGCATACCTTTTTTAAATGCAGAGGAAGATCACTGACTGCATTGGGGAGTTGTCCCATTGTAGAGCTGGTATTATTGAAGTACGCATCCATTGGGACCATTAGATTGGGGAGGGTCATATTTTTCCCTACTAACTAGGAAACTAGGGTACTCTGAGGAGTTTCATATCCAAACATGGGGGACAAGATCTATTGTCTATGATTAGTTCTTTTCCCTCGAACAAAACATCTGAGTTAAAAAAACTCTCCAAAGATTTGGAGTCGAATGAAAGATTCTTTTGAATTTCAAGGGTGAGAATGACCCCAACTGATGGAAAACTTAGCTCCTAAAACTACTACTTTGGGAACCTTATAGAGTTGTGGTCTTGAAGTCTTCTACAAAGGATGAGCTCATTCCCTCCTTATAGTGCTAGTTTCTATTGACAAGACTTTGTGATGGCCTTGCCAACAAGATGAGAGTTGTCATCAGGTATCAGAGCACCGACCAAGTTTTCCTGAAGAGGTTTATCAGAGATCGAGCTCTCCTAGCCTCTAAGCACCTAGTAGCTGGGTCACGATGGTGCAGGGATGGTTCAGTTTGATAGGTAACTATTTTATAAAGTGGCCTGTTGGTTTTATGCTCATCAAATATTGGAGACTTAAAACATGGATTAGGTTTCCTACAAGTAGTTGTTAGCTTCAATAAAGAAAATACAAAAGATAGACCATAGTTAGAATAAACATCTACCTATAGTTATATTATATACTTCTAAACATAAAAAATAATCAAGATAAAGAACTAGTAACCATACTAAACATATGTAGGCTCAGAAGATCATTTTTGCTTAGGGTATATCTAAAAATGAGGGGTAAAAGCCTTTTATAATGCCCAAGGAAGCACATTAATTGCTAATTGGAACTCCAAAGGTAGGTAAATGCCAAAATATAGAACTTGGGATACCCGACATTCACCTCCCCAAGTAGAGATGGAAATGACAACACTAGAACCCCAAAGTCTAGAATTCTTGGCAATGAGAAAGAGGACACTCTGTAACCCCAGATCTCGGAGAAACATAAAACAAAAGATGACCAAGGGCGAAACAAGACAAAAACAAAAAAGGGGGACTTGACATTTTGCCACACAAAATGTAGGAATGGGTATGCAAAGACTAACACCACCTAGGATATCATCCTACCCACACTGACACTTAACAACACCAAGATCACATGAGAGAAGAAATGTGTGCATTTGACATCATATTTTACTCCAGTTATATAACATCATTATATTTTTTAAAATAAAATACTCTTAAGTCGTAAATGACTTATGTAATAACATAAAGTACGCACATGGAACATATATGATGTTTTAGTGCCCACCCCTTTTCTACCATTTTAATTATGATGTCAAATTCCTTTAGACCACTTTTAATGTGTGTGTTAGACCTTTAGTTACATTTGATGATGCCTTGATGTTATTACAATATCTAATAATGATACACAACATTGATACTTTGAGTATTTGAATTATATTATCATGTTAGTTAGACGATGATGATTATCTACATATGATGATGTTGTGTACATTATGGTTTTTACTGACCTCATACTTGCATGTGTATGGTTAGCATGTATGTTTTATATTTCTATCTCATGTGTTTGATATGGTGAGGGACGAAGTCGTAGTTACTTGCTTGTGAGATTTACACGATGTACTGATCCCTACCATGATTTGTTATATATATACATGTATGTACATGTCTGACTTTGTGATGTAGGTTTTCACGTATCGAGAATCAACTTACCTAAATTATCAGGATGAGCGTGCCCTATTGCATTATCTCAATGGTAAGAGGGGAGATAACATTCAGGTATAAATTCTAACATAAGCCCTCATTTTTCTTGAAATAGTGGACAAGTATCTGGTTGACTACCCTCTCCAAATTCATCAAGGTGACGTAAATTTGTGAACCCTTTTTTGAGCTTCTTATGTTGTTTCATCTTTTCTACATTTTGATTTGGTCAGATTTTAGTATGCATGCATAAAGGTCAATGTGGTATTTTGTCACGGTGTCAGTAAAAGAGTAACTAAAGGTTAATTATAAAGATTAAATAATTAAATCTTCTAAGAATATTAGAATATTAAATATATAAATATTTAACTAATAGGTATTAATTAAATACCTACATTTATTAAAAGGGATTTAATTAAAAGTATAAAGATAAAGTTTGAGGATTTAATTAAATATTAAGTCTAAATAGAAATTAAAAGACATATTTTATATAAATAAATTATTAATATGCTACAAATATTATTCATAATTAAAAATAATAATATACAATGTAGTTGCATTTAAAATAAAAAATAAAAAATTGAGTTTTATTTCTAATTAAAAATTGAGTTTTTGGGGATAATTAATTATTCAATTAAAAATAAAAAAGAAGAAAATAAAGAAAGGATATTTATTTATTTATTATAAAAATATATATGTAATATTTATTTCAGGAAAAGAAAATAAATAAATAAATAATATTTATTTATTTAGTATTAAAATGAGAAAGAGAAAGGAAATTATGTATTTCTTTCTTTAAAAATAAATAAATAAGTAAATTGATTTTATTATTAAAAAAACAAAGAAAAATAATTATTTTATTAATTTAAGTTGAGTTTTCATTTTTGGAGTTATTTTTTTTCTGGAAACCCTAGTTTTGTTAGTTTTTCTTTATTAGAGGTTATTTTGGTCATTTTAGGGACATAGGATTTCCAGGAGACAAGTTTATGAGGAGACAAGGTTTTTATCAGAGAAAACAAGTTTATCAAGTTACAGGTTTTGTCTAGATTTTGGAAGTTAAAGATTTATTGAAAGTTTGAGATTGAAGTTGGGATATTGGTCTTCTTTTCTCTTTTTGGCAAGTCAACTTTGAGAATCAAGGTAGGGGTTTTGAATCTTTTTTTTCGCAATTCTTCCTTTTTGAAAATTTGTCTTCTTTGTGTTTGCCAGATTGTTTGATGAGTTTTGGAGTGTTTGTATTAAAGTTTTCTTTCTTGTTTTTATAATTAAAGAGGATAGAGTATTAGGGTTTTCTTGTGTGGAAATTCATGTTGATATTGAGTTTGAAAAACAATAGAATTCTTTGTGAGAAATTGCAGGCAATAGGTTTGTGAAAACATAGGGTTTTATTATAACTTTCTTTACATACGTCTCCTTAAAAATATAAAGACACTTTAAGATACCTATTTAGGTTTTATTTAACATATATCAAAATCAAATAGGGTTATTTTGTATGGACTGGGTCAAATATTGTTTGTTCTAGTGAAACTAGGCCTATTTGAGCTTGATTTTTCAGTTGGAGTCCAGCAAATAGACATCCATAACGTTTTCAAAATATATAATTAGAAAAATATCTTTGGTGATATTTTAAATAAGTCTATTATAAATTTTTTCCCTGATTTTTATGAAGATCCAATGGCTCAAAATAAAGTTATTGTCTTTTTACCAAATTGGTAACCTTTATTCCTGAACAGGGCTATTAGAGAGATTTTCTTTTTAAACCATTTAAATGACCTTATCTTTAGGACTGGAAAGAATGAAAAATAAGTCAAATTAAATTATGTTTCCATCAATATAACTTTTAGATCTGTATCATTCCATGTGAGTTTATACCATTCAAATTACCGACTGATCTACATAGAGAAAATACTAAAAAAAAATCATTGTTATAAAGTTTAAAATTGTTATTAAATCTTATTAAATTAAAATTAATCAATTTGATAATTATTAAATAATTAATAAAACTGATCCAATCAATTTATAATTTAATTTTAAATTTTAATTAATTAAGATCATAGGGATTCACTAAAACACCATATATGTTCCATGTGTGTACTTTATGTTATTAGGTAAGTCATTTATGATGTAAGAGTAATTTAATTTAATAAATATAACGATGTTAAATAAATGGAGTTAAATAAGATTTGAAATGCATGCATGCCTTCTCTCATGTGATCTTGGTGTTGTTAAGTGTTAGTGTGTGTATGATGATACCCTAGGTGGGTTTTGTCTTAAAACTTATATTATCTTATGATTTTATACCTTTTTTTTTTCTTTGAGATTCATACATTGGAAAGTTCATAACCTATTTATGTCACGATTGGTTCATATGTTGTCTTGTGTACATCTGTAAGTTATGTTATAAATTTTATTGAGTCTTGATCAGTATGTTATTTGACCACAAGAGATGACAACCATTATCATGTTGAATTTGATTTACTTGGTCACCTTGTTGGTGTTATTGGATTGTTCTATGTTATGCATGATAATTTTTATGGATTATATTTTACTCCATGTTTAGAGATAGATGTTATTGATTCTTTTGGTTATCACTAGTCTTGTGATATGATACTATGAAATTTTGTGATTGTTTTATTGCGATATCCATTATGGGATGGGTGATTTATTGAGTTGTCCATTATGGGGTGGATGGTTTAGATCCTTGTACAGGATGTGATATTTATTATTATGCTCCATCATTTTACTTCGATTATTTTCATGTCTTGATTATCTATGAGAAGTCTTCTATGGTTTTGGTTTTTTTCCTTCTCTTCATTTCCTTTGGTTGGATCATTAGGGTAGGTTATCTAGGAGCATAGAGGGAAAGTGGCTTGCATGGGGGTTGGGGCCCTAAAGAGGCTACCAGGGTAAATCATTGTAAGTGGAACCAATAAGTGATAACTTAATAAATTTATTGAGAGAAAATATTAATAATATAATTGTGTGCCTCACCCATTCCTTGAGTGCTAGTATAGGCTAAGGATGAGAGTGGGAGAAAATGCTTGCCTCCTTAAGGGGACTTGGATATAGCATAGTTAGTAACCTTGTTTGTATGAAATGATTACTGATACCACATAGAGTCACTAGGGGGCTAGGGTTCAGAGAGACTACCAGGGTAACTCTAGAGTTGACTTATGTGATGACATTTTCCTATATTTGTTCGAGGTTCCTACATTGTATTTGGTAGACCTGATTTATATCTCAATCATTTATACTTGATAACCTTATAGCTATTTATTACTATTTTATATGTGTACCATTGCATTAGTCTTTTTGTTTGGTTTTTTCTTAAGTGAAGCCTGGTGTTATCTCCTCACCATGGTGGGAGTGGGCTTCCAGGTTACACATGATCAAGTGGTAGTGATTATTTTATCATTGAGATCCGACATTCATGCTATTGACGTTGGATGATTCTAGAAGTTGTTACTTCTATCTTCTTGTTCATTGGTTGGGAATTTCTTATAGTCATCATGAGATATATATCTAGTATTCCATTATGTATTAGATGTGACATCCTTTTAGAAGATGTATATATACTTATATTATATTTATGACTTTAATCCTTATTGTGATCCCTACGACATGTACAATGGAAGTTGTATTATTATATATGTCATGATGTATCAGTTGTAATTTATAGTTTGTACATTTGCTTACATGGATGTAACATTAATGTATCTTATAATTTAGATTGTAGTGTATATGTTTGTTGACTTTATGATTCATGTTCTTTTCATTATGACTAAATGAGGAACTAGTTCATATTTCAATTTGGGTTTTAAAATGAATGTAAGATATATCATGTGATTATGTCATGGTTTTTCTTAGTATTTTAGTTAATGTAGTTAAAAGTAACTACGTCTTGGAACCCTGAGGATAGTTAACTGGGTTTGTGAACATTAGTCTAATGGTTCATCACGTGTTAATAATTTTACTTTCACCTATGTTGTACCTGATACTGCATATGTGATGTTGAATTTCCATATCTATTATTATTATTATTGTATGTTTAACATTTAAGAAAATAAAAGAAATATTTCATTAACTTAGTGTAAAGTTAGGTTAATTTCTCATGGGTTCTCTGGTGGGGTGTTACAGTTGTTTTCTTGCATACTATTTCACATCTCATTGATAAAAATATTAAACCCATTAAATAGTGTAGTCAATAACTTGGTTTAACTCAACCTTCCACTAGTATTTATACTTTCATACCTATTCCTACTTCATTACATAATGCTTCTACCTATGCTCCACCTCTCATGACTACATTCATTTCAAACATCAATATTACACAAGTTAGTCTTGGAAGCATTCCTAATCCTATTGTTCCTCCTCCTTCAAGTGTTCCATGTGTTTTACAACCTTCATCCATGCTTACCTACAACAATGTCCCAGTTTTACATTCGAATGTTCCTTCCATTTCCCATAATGGTCTAAACCATTCCCACATGTTTCCTACCAATTTCTGCACTGAATCCACTATCAATAGTCTTTCTCAAATTGTTTCATTCTTGAAACAAAAAATTGTCTCCATGAATCAATCCAAATTTAACATTCTTACATGTGAAATTGTTATTCCTTTGTCCTTAGATATCATTTGTGTAGTTATCCCTCAATACATGGAAATGCCTCACTTGGAGACTTATGCTAGTAAGGGTGATCCCTTAAGTCATGTGAAGACCTTTCAAAATTTGTGTAATGACTTTTCTCATGATCATAGATTCATAGATAAACTATTTACTAGAACATTTAAGGATACAGACTTGCGATGGTATTGTTCTTTACCTCCTTTTTCCATTGATGATTTAAAAAAAATTTCTAATACTTTCATTCAACAATTCCAAAATATTATTGGTCCTAAAATTTATTTGACTAATTTGATGCATTGTAAACGAGGTGTTAAATAAGAAGTGACTAATTTCATTAGTAGATTTAAGAACTTTCATGGTTATATTAATTATCTTGTGTCTGATATTGATGTACAAAGAATTTTAATTTATAATTTGCAAAAAGACATTAGGGATAAGATATTTCTTTATGAAATTTTCTCTTTTACTCAATTGTGTGTAGTGCTTCACAATCATCAACTTCAAGTGAGCCAATTTGAGAGAACCACTCCAATGGATATAGTCAACAAGAGTGATGTCACATCCTAGTCATTCCAAAAGTTTAAAAAACCTAAAGGCTTCATCAAAATCAACAATTTATCAAACAACATTGATGTGCAAATGGTAGCAACATCCAAAGGTGTGGCTACTTTTTTTATCTATTTTTAGAACTTCTCATAATGTGATGTTGAAGTTAATTAATACTAATTTTTTAACTATCTCTCCCATTAAGCCAATTGATCCCTCCAAATATTCCAGCAAATCCTTTGATCCTAAATCCTTTTGCCAATATCATAGGCAACCCAATCATGATACTGAAAAGGGTTTTAATTTGAACTTTAGTGTTCAAGACCTTATTGATTTTGATGTTACATATATTAAGGGTGTTAATGATCAAGCAAAAAAAATTGTTTCCCCTCCCAACCAAAACTTCCAAACTTATACCAATCCTTTACCTTCCCATTCTAACAAAACTATTGAGTTTACCCATCTGTTTAATATCAACCTAAACATGAATTAGAACATGAGCTTTGTATTACATTTGATCTTTTAGATTAGGATAGATTTGAGATCTGGAACCTAAAACAACACAATTAGACAACCACAAGACTTAAATGTTGCAGTAAATCCCTAAACAACAAGAGAGAAAGCATATGATAATGGAAATGCATAAACAACAATAGAAAATAAAATCAATTGAAATCACACAGATATGCAAACCAAATTTATCTCTGTTGTTCTTCTCCTTTTTTAGGCAATTTGTGGGCTCTCATATTGTGCTCACTTGGATAGCATAATAATTCAAAGTATGTGGTTGCAAATTATGAAAATAATCTCTCACTTTATAAAAAATTGGGAGTTCAATCAAGATTCCATGACTGAGGAGATTGATTGGTTTTGATTGAGTTGAACTCAATTGATTAGAGAGTTAAATTGAATTTATTGATTAGTCAACAAGATAGATTGATTTGTTAACTTATTTGATTGGAAGTGAAGTGGTTTTGATTAAATAGATAGCTTGATAGATTATAGAGACGACTCAATAGATTGATTAATCAGAAAAGGTGATTGAATAGTTAGGAAATATGTTTGAATAATCAGATTGAGACTTAGTGTTAGTTAGAACTAGAAGAATAATTTGAATTAATTTTTTTAAGAAATTCATTTAATAGCACAAGTGGAATATAAATAAATAAATAAATAAGATTTATTTATTTATGAGAAGAATAAATTAGTAAATTAAATAAATTGTTATTTATTTAATATTGGGAGAAAATGGATAAATAATTATAATTATTACATAAATGTAATACTAATGACGAGTTATTAATTAAACAATATAATTATTAACTAATTTATAGAAGAATAATTGAAGAATATTAGTTATAATTTTAACAAATAAATAACCGATTAAAATTACTTATTTATGGAATTTGGGAAAATTACTGAATTTGAATTTTGAATATAGTAGAAAGACACTAATTAATTAATTAATTAATCTTTGAAATAATTCCTAAAACTGTATCATCTCAATTTTAGGAGTCTACATTTTGCACCTCTTTGAGATGATATAGTTTTAGGAATTATTTCAAAGATTAATTAATAAAAATTATGCCTCGGTGTGCCCTAGTAGGAAAGTGATAGTGACTAGGTTATATGGTGCCCCCTCAAAAAATTGAGCAAAACATAGTAACTAGGATCACAACGCAAATGATAGTTTGGAAAATGGAGATACTGGGAAAAACTTGTGGGCTTCAGAAGGTGAAGGATTACGTGACTAGTTCAAATGGAGTGGGTGCATGTCCCTTGGGGAGGGCTAGGGGGTATAAATAGGCGAAAAGGGTCATTTTTTGATGTTTTTGGTCTTTTTTCAAGACATTTTTAGTTTTTTTTAGGACATTTTTCAATTTTAAGGTTTTTTTAAGGACTTTTTTTTATGTTTATATTTTTTAAAGACTTTTTTCGATGTTTATATTTTTTTGATGTTTAGTTTTTTTTTTTCAAGATATTTTTAGATGTTTAGATTTTTTTAGGACATTTACAGGATCATGACATTATGGTTTCCCCTAGTCATGAGAGAAAGGGGAATTTATTTCAAAATGGATGTGATGGGATCACTTAGTGTAGGACAAGGGGCATGAATTTGATAAGGATATCCAATGAATCTCAAGCCACAAATAAATTACCAAGGCATTTATTACAAAAAGTGGGATGAAATGATGAATGATATCAAGTTGGAATAATAATAGATAATGGATTCATGATCTCTACACATGGCATTGGATTGCCCAATTTTCACCATCGTACTTTCCCAAGGTGCCACTGAAGTGGTTTTCACCATAGGATAAATTATTTCTCTTAGTTTCCATTTTTTTTGAAGTTTTAAAAATTAGCCTACTCTGAGAGTCATATATAAAACTTGCACAGATGCAAGATATTTATTGGGTCTGATAGAGGTTGGCCCTTTGATATTGACAACTGTTATGCTCCAGGCTTGTTGACTATTGTAATGATATAGGTGTCCAACAAGCTAGTTAGATTTAAACTTTCTTGGCTTCTCTCTTTCAAGTTGATTCTTCTAGTTTTCCATAAGTACCAAATCTCCAACCTCAAAGAATCAGACGCTAACCTTATTTTTGTAGTTCCTATAGAGATGTTGCTAACATTCTTGTAAGTTGTTCAAGGCATTTTGTCTTTTCTCATAGAGAAATTATAGCTCATGAAATTGAGATACACGATATTCCTCATCTGATATGATGATCTGTAGGGACAATTGAAATGATGGGAAGTCAACCTTGATTGGCAAGATGGTTCTAGTGGGTGTATGGAAATTGGTGCAATATTCCCATAGGGAAGGATTCAATTGGTTGTGCCATTCTTGACCAACATCATTGATTATCTTCTTAAGGATTTTGAGGATAGTTTTATTTGATGCCTTAGCTTGGCCATTACTTTTAGGATAATATGTAGAGACAAAGTGGTGTTGGATATGGAATTGGGTACAAAGTTATTGGACATTTTAATTTTTAAATATAGTATCACTATCAATGATAATGACTTGTGGTACTCCATACTGGCTTATGATGTAGTTTAGGATAAACTTATAAATTTTCTTATCGGTTATGTAGGTCATTGGAATTGATTAAATCCACTTTGTGAAATACTCAATGGTTGTAATGATATACATATGATCATTATTGGATTGTGGGTAAATATTTCCTATGAGATCAATCCCCCATTACGAGAAGGGACGTGGTAATATAAGTGGTTGTAACTCCTAATATGGTGCATGGATGAGGTTATTATGTACCTGACACTTGTGTCACTTTTGGGAAAATTTATAGTATTAGTCTCCATAGTGGGCCAATAGTACCCAATCCTCAAATTTTTCTTAGAAAAGGTTAAACCACTATAATTGACACCTCATATACCTTTGTGTACCTCTTTTAATGTCAATTTTTCTTCTTCCAAATTGAGACATCAAAGGAGTATACCATCTAGGCTTCTTTTGTAAAGTGTATTGACCATAATGACGTATCAGGAGGCTTGTCGTATGATGGAATTTTATTTTATTTTTGGAAAGGTCAAGGGATATGGTTTGATCTATGAGATAGGTGTATATTTCTTAGTACCACAAAGAACTGGGACCAATAATCTCACACACAAATTCAAACATTGGGACTTTGAAGGAAGGGACCATGAACTGTTTGACTAAGAACTCACCATGTGTAACTTTAGGAGGCATGTCTAGTAGAGATCTGATAGTGTCCATAGAATAGATTGCCTTGTTTTTGGTTCTTGGGGTTAACACCAAATATATATCATCAAATTATTGCTTGAATTCCTTTGTCATGGCCTTTTATGAGATTAACTTCTCATCCTTGGTAGCATAGCTACCATTACCTTGGTTGATGATGAGTTGGGAATCACCATATAATTGTAGATTCTTGACTTTCCACTAGACTACAATCTTCAACCCTGTAATGAGTGTCTCGTATTCAATAATATTGTGCGTGCAATCAAATTTTAATTTGTAGGACTTGGGGATTGAATCTCCTTAAGCTATGATAAATACAACTCCAACACCATAAACCTTATATGTGTGTAAGATCCATCAAAGTAAAACTTCCATTCCTTTTGTTCTTCTATAGTGAATATGCCTTCATCTGGGAACTCTATTAATATTGGATGATCTGATGGTATTAGTGCATTTTCTAGTTGATTGGAAATAACTTGACTTGTAATGGATTTCTTGTCCACATAGTAAATGTTGAACTCACTAAGGATCATGACCCACTTGTCTAATTTCCCTATCAATGTTTTTTTACTCAACAAATATTTCAATGGATCAATTTTGGAAATTAGAAGTGTCATGTGACTTAACATGTAATATCTAAATTTTTGATATGCAAAGACTATATCCAAGCATGCCCTCTTTATGGAAGTATAGTTGAGGTCATAAGACACAAGTGTTTAAATAATATAATGGACATCTCATTCCCTTCCCTATAATTCATTTCAAGTGAATAATGTTCCTAGTGAGTTTTTTTTTGTTCATATGTATAACAATAAAGGCTGACTTTTAATATAGGAAATTAGGACTATTATTGAGGGAACATAGTCTTTTAATGTCTGAAATGTAATTTGAAAATATTCAGTCCATTCAAATTTGATACCCTTGTGAAGTAGGCATTGAAATGGATGGCACTAATTTGCCAGTTATGAAATAAACCTTCTTACAAACTGCAATATTCCCTGTAGACTCCTTAGCTAATGAATATTTGTCAGTGGTGGCATCTTAATGATCACTTGGAAATGATGAATCTAACAGTTTTTTGAGGTGACCCCAAAGACACACTTCTTGGGGTTTCGTCTGACTTTTTATTCTTGTAGTCTATTAAAGACATCAACCAAGATGTTCAGGTGAAAATTTCTCTCTAATGATTTTTCCAGAATATCATCCACCTAGTCTTCCATGGTTATATGCATCATGCTATGGAAGATAGTTGTCATTGCATGTTGATATGTGGCACTGGAATTCTTCACACCAAAGGGCATGAAACACCAATAGTAAGTGCCCCATGCACATGTGAACGTTGTCTTATGTTGGTCCTATGGTACTATTTTTATCTGATTATAACTAGAGAATCTATCCATTAGTGATAGCATTTGGTACTCAACAGTCAAGTCTACAATCATGTTGATGTTGGGTAGAGGAAAATAATACTTAGGACATGCTAGATTTAAGTCACTAAAGTCTATACATATTTTGATATCTCCGTTGGGTTTTGATGCCAACACTAGATTGGATATACCATTAACATAATCAATAGGTCTTACGAAGCCCACATCCAATAGTTTCTTGACCTTAGCTTTGACTAACAATTCTATCCTTGGGTGCATCTTTCAGAACTTTTTTTGACATGTTTTTCTCTTGGTTTCAATGGAAAATGACGTAGGACTAATTATGAATATAACCCAAGTATATTTAAGTATGAACAATATTTTTTTTCCTATCTATAAAGAGCTATATAAATTGTTCTTTCCTAAACTATTAATGACTCTGCAAGATGGATCATTATTTTTTGTCTCTTTGGTCCCCAGGTTGCTTGGTTGTGTCTTTTCTACTAGTAATGGAAAATTTTCCTCATTGATCAAGAATATTCCAATCTCTCCATCCTCAAGCACCTTAGGGAGGTTTTCACCCTTGAATACATCTTTTCTTTTTACTATTCTTTGGTTAGGTGCCTTTTGGTTTTCACCTAAAAACCTTATCTTTTCTTTTTGTTCAATTGTGCGACTAGAGGATTAACATAACTCACCAAAATATGCTTCTCTATCCAAGTCAATAGTGAATTTTTCCTCATCATAACCCATAGGTATGTCTTCTCATAATCCCAAGAGCTCAAAAATATCTTTGTGAATCAGGAAGATGTCTACAGTTGGTGGATCTTATTGCTCCCAATCAATCAATTAGGGAAGACCTAGGCAATGTTGTGTTTGGTTTAAAATGAGGATATAGGAAGGGTTGTCAAGGTATTAAGATATGAATTATACAAGGATTCATGGGTATTTGATGATGAGGTGGATGAGGGATTAGATTGATTCTAGAATTCTTCAATCCAAGCACATTGATCTATTGGTCTATTGTGGATGGAAAATTAGGTAATGGTAGCACTGAGGTGAAGGGTACTAGAAGTTCTTAGGGTATCCTACTCATATTCATTTGAGTCCATGTTAGAGTGGTACCCCTTGATTGTATCAACCTCATCATAAGCACAAGCATCATTATTAGTAGGCAACAATATATATTCAAGGTGCCTTCTTCTGGTGGGCGGTACCCTAAGCCATGAAACTTTGGATTTGATCTAGGCTCTACTGGTCCCATAATTCCTTGATTATTCTTGCCAAGAAAAATGCATCCATTGTACCCTTATTTTTGGAAAATAGTATACCCCCTTCTCTACTCATGAACAAGAATTATGATTTTATGGTGGTCCTCATCTTTGTATAGCTAGTAGGACAAGTCTTCTTTAATGGATTATTCACATGATTCTCTCCATCTTATGAAGATAGTAGGTGGTTCATATATGATTGTGAATTTATGTTTCCTCTTAAAAGGTTTCCTTAGCTTTCCATATGTTCGGGGTGAGACGGGAATCTTTCCTATACAAAATGAATTTGCATATGTATACTCTCCATATCCTTTTTCTTGGATCTTGATCTTAAGTTTTGATGTATAGTTGAAAGTTGACTTGGAGAGGCTGGAGGAATATGTGTTTAGATGAAGAAAATGTGGATGCTTCTTGATTATTTGGTACTTGATTTGATATGGATCCCTTGAGGTTGGTACAATACAAGAAAGGATCTCTATCACCTGGATTGGTGATTTATACCCTATTTTGGGGAAACTTGAGGCATTGATGGTAAGTTGATGGATTGCTTGCATGGAATTAATCCATGGTCTCCCTAGAGTATGTTGTAGCCCTGTTCGAAGTCCAATACTTGGAAAGCAATTTCTTGCATAGTAGGACCAAGCCTAATGGGTAGAGCTATTACGCCCTTGGAAGGATGTTTTTCATCATCATATTGCTTGATTATGATCTTCTTGGTGAAATCAACAAAACATTCAGAATAGCCTAATGCTTGAATCACCTTTAAAGTATATATGTTTAGACCATCTCCACCATCTATCAAAAATCATTTGATTTTATGAAGGTGGACAAAAAATTCTAAGTGAAGGGGATCATTATGACATGGCTTGTGTGCTGAAAAATTTCTTTCACTAAATGTGGCATGGTGTAGTGTGACAAATTATCTAACCATGGGTTGAAATTCATCGACATTGATGTCTTATGCAACTGATGACTATTGCAGGGCATTATCTATAACTATTTTATGGTTATGCGATATGTATAAGAGTTCAAAAATAGAGATATAGGTAGGAGTCTTCTTCAAATGGTCTAATATGTTGTACTGACCCATTGGCAAGGTAAATGACTTAGAAGGTATTGTTAGTTTTGATGAGGCTCCTTGTAATATAACCTTGGCCCAGTAGGTGGTGATAATACAATCAAAATCTGGGCCTCAAATCATAATGGTGTTGTTGGTCAAAATTGGATCAAGTTTGACATATGTAAAATTTTCTTTGTTATTTTGTCCTAAAAAGGAAACCTTGCCTTTGTCATGACACATTAGCAATTTTTTGAAGATCATATGATATTTATTTGGGAAGCCAAAATTATTAACAACTTTGATCTCATGACCACGTTCAATGAAATATTGTACTATGTGTTGGAGCTCTAAATTTTGGGCAAAATTTGGAGTCCTATATAGTGATAAAACCCTAAAAAATGGCCTCTTAAACTCCATGCCCAATAATTAATGATGGAGTACATTAAATGAGATGAAAAAATTACATTAATTTTCAATTCAAAGTTGAGAGATTAAGAAAGGAAGCTCTGTGACAGGAATAATCAAAATTATGTGATCAAAGCCTTCGGAAAATGCTAAAATTTCAACCTGCTGCAAAGATGATGCCGACAAAGGCTGAAGATGGTTGAATTTTAAAAATCTAAAAAAGACGCAGATCAGGAAATCAAATTTTCTATATCTAGTAAAAATTTTAGATTTCCACAAGGTGTTTTAATTTTTCGACCATACCCAAATCTGAAAGTTAGGTAGTTATTTTTTAGTTAGTTTATTATTTTTTCAAAATAATTTGTAATAAGGGTGTGTCTTTTCACCCTAAAGAGGTGTGAAAGCCACTCAAACATGTATATATACATAATGTAAAGAAAAGATAGAAGATAATATGAGATATATTTTGATAGAATAGAATTTCATAAACAACTACAACTATGAACTCTTATGTACCAATTTTTCAACATTAATAAAGATAAGTGCCATTTCTTTTTATTTGTGGTTATAAGTTATATGTTTTCTATAGGATTTGAGCAATACAAATCCACAAAACCTGAAGATCACTTGCATACAAAAACCTGTTACAAGGAAGTAGACACAAGAAGAGGGCAAGGGTTTGACTCAAAATTATGAAGAAGAAAATATCCTCAAATAATGAATGAAAATAATGTACAATGGATCATCCTTATAAAGGAGATTGAAAGCCTTGAAAAAAAAACCCTAGTGCATGTAATAATTAGTTTAACTATTACATGACTAATACATGCAAGTTTATATTTAAAACAACTAATGCATGTGCGTTTAACTAAAGCAAAATGAGTTGACATCTTAAGAAGGGAGTAAAGTTAATTAAGATAATTAATACTTTACTCTAACACCCCCCCTTAAGATGAGCAACAATGCAGCTACAAACAATGCAAAAAGAAAGAAAAGGAAACTACAATGCTAAAAGCATAAAAATGGGTCCCGACAACATGGCTTGATGAGGTACCTAGCACAACCAAATCTCTATAAAATAGAGAAATAGAGAAAACCTAGTGGGAAAAAACCCTACTACAAAAAGAGATAGAAAAATGCAAAAAAATAAATGGCTCAAGAGACTCTCTCAAAACCATGAGTACAACTAGCCCCCCCATGAGAGAGGGATGAGACACCAAAACCCCCCCAGAATGAGGGAACCCCTATAGAAATGATCAAACCAATGCAACTCCAATGCAGAAAAAACAAAGGCACAGAACAAGGAAACCCCTGAATGAGAGGTGAAACTGGAAGGCCTAACTGATGCTCAAAGGAGAAAACATGAGGATTCTGAAAGGGAATCCCCAATGTAGGTGGTGTGATAGGTGTGCTGACACTGTCATGAAAGAGGAGATGAACGTCCTCTATAGAATCCTCAACAAGTGCACCTGGTGGCTTGATGAATGGAGTTGGAGGGTCAGGTAGTGCTGAAGAAGAATCCTGTTGAAGAGAAAAGACCTCAACAAGATGTGGTGTGGCAGTCACAGCAATGATCTCAAGAACAATACAAAATTTTAAGTGACCTGACTGCACCACATGAGGCTCTCACGAAAGAGGAGAGTTGTGCTCCAACAATGGAGATGGTGGACCAAAGTGTGAGAAGGTGTAGAGATGGGTGGAATGATCAACTATCCCTGTAGCAATAATGCCTCCTGTCGCACTATCTCAAATGAAAATTGAATCTGTAGTGAACTCAACTATCTTCCTTGATCTATTATGTGTAATCTAATAAATCGAGAGAAGGTTTACAAACAAAGATGGAACATACAATACATCATTGAATGTGTTATCCTGAATGCCTACTGAACCTTTCCCGTAGACTGTCAGGATAATGTTATTCCCCATGAGAATATGAGGAATGGGAGAAGCCTCAATAGTAGAGAAGACCCCTTGAGAAGATGCCATATGGTGAGAAGCACCTGAATCTAGTATCCAAGGGACCTGTCAAGGGGATGCAATGGATGCCCATAATGCATGACCCTATCCAAAATCATGTCAGAATGTCAAAGATGTGGAAGAAGATTGAAAAGAAGACCCCTGTGAGGTAGAAGAGGATGGAGAGGAAATAGTGCTCTTCTGAAGAAGAGCTTGCAAATCTACAATCTGTTTCTCATAGCCATCAAATCTCTTTTGAAAATAATGTGACTCATAATGAGGTCCCTTTTGACAATAGGAACATGTAGGTCTCTCAGTCTTCTATTTCTCCTTCTTAGAAGAAGATGGTGGGCTAGTAGAGTGCTAAGAAGAGGAATCTAATATCTGCTTCGCCTTCTGCTTCTACTTTTCTTTGGATGATTGGGCAACCAATGCTTGGTTCTTTGATCCTGTTAGAGAGTCCGACTAAGTAAGCTTGGCCTACTCTCTAGTCAAATGATCACATAACACCTCAAAAGTGGGCATGGTGAATGTAGGCCCCAAAGCGTCCATGGTAGAATGAAAAGTAGAAGAGAAGATCTGAAAGTTTCCCCTAAGCTTAGACAGAATCAGATAAATGCACTCTTTATCAGTCTTTTGCTTTCCACATCTGTGTAACAAAGATCTATGTTGTTTGAACTTCATCAGAAAGTGCTCAATAGAGGGAAAAGAATCAGGTACAAGAGAGGTAAGCTCTACCTCAATCTGAGGTGCTCTGAACTCATTCACTATACCAAACAAGGTGTTTAGCTTGGTCCACATAGCTAGAGGGGTATTGGATCCATCAAGATGAAACTACAAGCTATCTGATACCTGTAAAGCAATCAACCCCATAGCCTCATCCATCTTGTTTCGATGCTGCATGATCTCAAAAGGCCTCTATAATACTGGTTGCATTGCATCTAGACAAGACCAAAGCCCTTTTGAATGGAGAAGTCATGTCATCAGGGTTTTCCATGTGTGATAATTATGTGGGGTCAGAAGTTCTAGACAAGAAGAGGTCTCGGCCATATTTTTTTAGAAGGGGTTTTATTTTGATAAATATTTGGTTTAACTGATAGAAACAAGAAAATAACACCCCCCACAAGCCAAATATCGAACCCCTAAGCCTAGAATGATATGCTTTATCAAGAGAAGAGAAAAAAGATTCACATCTGAATCATGTGTACCTTAAATTTTTTTTGATGAAAATAGGTAGAAATCTAGATGGTGGTCGAGAAGAGCTTTCTGGTGCTTCTTTTGGATTGAAAAATGGAGCTAATTTGAGCAAATTAGCCCCCCCGGAATGCAAAAAGGATAATCTGGTGTTCATAGAAAAAATAGCAAGCTAGATGGAAAAAAATACCAAATTAACCTCCATGAGAGCATCGGGCTCAGAACTAGCTTTCCGGTGATATCTTGTTTGTTGAAAAATGATGCCTAGAGCTCCCGGAATGCCAATTTCAGTGAAAGAGGCTCCAAAGACAAAAAAATAAATCTCAAAGGGGATTTTCTCTAGGCCTTAGCCCCTAGTCACATGTGGCTCCAGGCACTGGCTGTCTTGGTCTTACCGCTGGTGGTTTGGACTTGTCGTCGGTGGTTAAGGCCTAACCGCTAGCGGTTGGCACCTGCTGTCGACAGTTAAGGTCTGACCATGGCGATGGAGCACGGGCAGCATACGGGTGGTGCGCGAGCGGTGCACAGGCTGCAAAACTTTTTGAAATATATATTTTTTAATTTTTTGAAATCCATACTGCCTTGAACTGCATGCCAGGGCCGTACGACTCTAGGATGCAAATTTTTTTTGCCTCCAAGGCCAACTTGTCCAAAATTGACAAGTTTTATATGGATTTTGACTATCTTGGGCCTTTCGGACGCAATCGTGAGGTCCGTTTGGGCCATAAATGCTCCAATTTTTTTTTTGCAAGCGAAAAAGAAATAAAAAATAACATCCTACAGAGAATACCAGATCTAAAAACTATAACCAAAACCTCTCAAATCAGTTGAAAAATCCCTAAATTGAATCCTTCAAATGCAAACAAGCTGTCGCAGATTAGGCTCTAATATCATGTAGGATTTGAGCAATACAAATCCACAAAATCCGAAGATCACCTGCATACAAAAACCTATTACAAGGAAGTAGAGAGAAGAAGAGGGCAAGGGTTTGACTCAAAATTATGAAGAAGAAAATATCCTCAAATAATGAATGAAAATAATGTACAATGGATCATCCTTATAAAGGAGATCGAAAGCCTTGAAAGGAAAACCCTAGTGCATGTAATAATTAGTTTAACTATTACATGACTAATACATGCAAGTTTATATTTAAAACAACTAATGCATGTGCGTTTAACTAAAGCAAAATGAGTTGACATCTTAAGAAGGGTGTAAAATTAATTAAGATAATTAGTACTTTACTCTAACATTTTTAACTATTCTTTTGGATATTATATTAAATAGAGTGTTTCACTATGTTCTATTCCTTGAATTTTATAATTCAAAATTAATATATGTAACACGAATATCAATTGTATGGTCTGTGAACCTACCATTGTTCTTATTGGTCTCTTAATTTGAGTTAAACTCAATAGGATTAGTTGTATAGATTGATTTTAATTATAAGTCAAGTGGAAGCATGTCAAGTGATGGTCTTGTCTTATTAAATCAAGTTCTTAAAACCGTCTCTGATCGTACGTAGGATTGAAAGTGTTTTGACTCTATAACCCAAATACTTAGAAGACATTGATCTAATCTTTAATTGGAAATTGTCACATTAAGTTCAACTATAGTTTGTAGATCATTAAATTATTATTTCAAAAATATTAATTTTAGTCCTTAGTATAATCCATTTTAGTCAAGTTTTATAGAGTAGAGATTATCAAAAGATTTGTTGCTTTCCTCAAAGGATCATTCACCACCTTTGGAGGAACTTTGTTTCGTGTATGCAGTTGAGCAACAAAGAGAATTTGATAGTTCAAAAGAGAATTTAGGCCTACCAACCTTGGCTTGATTAAGCCAAAATTGTAGAGGTATCATTATACCTGTTAGTTGGCCAAAATCAAATCCATCATTTTTGGGCACCAACAAATTGGTGACTCTTCTGGGGAGAGTTGCTCACAATATGTATTGTGAAGTTATCTAGAATTTCAGATTTCATAGATCAGAATAAAAAAGTAGTTATATTAGTTTGTTTGGAAGTACACTCTACATGAAGAAAGAACCTAGAAGTAAGATATTCCTCAAATGAGGTGGTGACTCTATTTAATAAAGCATTTCAATCAGTGACTCTACTGAGGAAGAAGACCCAGAAGGAGATAACTAAAGTTTCCTCTTTGAAAGAGGTGACGACTCTATTGTCAAGAACCTAATGTATAAAGAAACAAGTTATTACTAATTCAGATATTCAGAATGTATTAGAATAAACAACCATTTTAGAGAAAACCATTTACTCCAGATGGTATCAGGCCATTGGATCTCAGGGGATTCCATTATATTCCTTTTAAGTTTCTCCCTAAGTTTTTGTAGCTTGTACCAAAGTTCCATGGAGAATGGGATGAATCAATAGTTGAACATTTGGATGCATTTTATGCATGTATAGAGAACTATGAGATTTGTGTAGAAGACCAAGCAATGAAACTATTTGTCAGGACATTAGAAAATAATGCAAGAGAGCAATATGAATCATTACCCACTCAGTCCATTTCATCATGGAGGCAATTTGAGCAGTGGTTTCTTGATATGTTTCATTATTCCAATGATGAAGAAGATAACATGTATTATGAGCATAATGAAGATCAGAATTGCACTATGGAAGCAGAATCTTACATGTCTCCCTTAGATGCATTTTTCAATATAGAAAGACAAAAGGGTGAGTCTACAACCCATTTTTTCATAAGAATGATGGGTTTCTATTTGGAGATACCATTAGATATCGCACCTTCAAGAAGGGAATTTTGAAGAAAACTTGATGATTTAAAGGTCTCTTTAGATGACCCTTATTTGAAGCTTCTTTTTTAGAAAGTAAAAGAATATAATGAAGGAAAAGGAAAACATATAGAGGTGGAACAAAAATCTGATAATGTTTTTGAAGAGGAATCCGACCATGATGAGAATTGCATGAAATATGAAAGTGAAGAAGAAAACAATGTGTGCTATGAGTGGGAAGAAAATCAAAGTTGCAATATGGATTTAGAACCTGGTTTAGATTTTTCTTTCAAAATATATGAAGAAGGTGATAATTTTAACCAAGGCTACCTACCTCTAAGAATCAAGCATTTACTTTGTGGCACATTTGTCAAAGAAGAAAATATGAAATATAGTGAACCAGTAATTGATTTATATGTAGTTGACTCTTCTGGAAATGGGGTACATAAAGTAGATGCAGACAATAAAGACAATGAGGAAGAATCCTTTCTTAGTGCAGAACAAATTTTAGATTTGTTGGATAAGGAATATCAAAGGCATGTACACAAAAATGACTCAAAATATTTTCCAATTCACAAGGATAAGAAAATTGATGAAACACCAGAAGATAAACCTGATGAGAGAAACACATGTCTTGTTGATGAAGTATATGATTCTAGAAAGGATGAATTTAGTAGAGAGGAAGAAGAAGAAGAAGTGTCTAAATTCTCTATGTTTTTGAATCTGCTGTTTGAAGAGGAAGTAGATGAAGATATGTTTGATTTCTCTATGTTATCGAATTTATTATTTAAAGAGGATCCTTTATGCAATGGAATCCATCAGCATCATAATGAAGATAATAGTCCTAATTTTAAAGTTGATGAAACTCATGAAGTGCATTCAAAGAGTGAGATATATTTTAGTTCATCCTTTGAGCCAGAGGTACACCAAATATGTGAAGATGAGATGGAATCAGCCAAGCATGATGGGGGAAATAGATTAAAGGATAGTCTTGATGATTGCTCAAATATCACACTTGACCATAGTCCTGGTATATGTTAAGAAGTGTCTCCTCGACATGAACCATCTTTAAAACCATTATATGAACAAGTGTTGCACCATAGGCCTGAAGAAGAGTTTGGATTAGACAAACATAATCTACATTCTAAATATGGACACATAGAAAATTATATACAAAAGGACAATCACACAAAGAAGATTTATTCTAATGATTATATGACTGGTCACATGCATGACCATAGGGAGCTTCCATTCGGCAAGGACCAAAGTGCATTTGATGATTTCTCAAAGAAAAAACAAAAAGAGAATACCCAAAAATACATTGATAAAGCAACAAGTATTGTTCACAAAAATGATGGCATTGTATTCAGGAAATCCAAAGTGTTACATGATTAGAATCAAGTGTTTGATAGGGGAAAATGTTGATTCCATGTTTTGGTGGCCTGGGGCCACCAAATGAGATTTGATTTCATTATTGAAATATGCAGCGACTCTATAGCCTAATGGACTTCACACTTGGTCTGCTTCTTCTAGAGATAGATGGAATCTCACTATGCTCACATGGAGCATACTTCCCTTGAAAGAGCCTATTGGAGCTCTAAATTTTGGGCAAAATTTGGAGTCCTATATAGTGATAAAACCCTAAAAAATGGCCTCTTAAACTCCATACCCAATAATTAATGGAGTACATTAAATGGGATGAAAAAATTACATTAATTTTCAATTCAAAGTTGAGAGATTAAGAAATGAATCTCTCTGACAAGAACAATCAAAATTCTGTGATCAAAGCCTTCAGAAAATGTTGGAATTTTGACCTGCTGCAAAGATGATGCCGACAGAGGCTGAAGATGGTCGAATTTTAAAAATCTAAAAAAGACCCAGTCCGAGAAATCAAATTTCCTATTTCCAATAAAAATCTTAGATTTCCATGAGGTGTTTTGATTTTTCGACTAGACCCAAATCCGAAAGTTAGGTAGTTATTTTTTAGTTAGTTTATTATTTTTTCAAAATAATTTGTAATAAGGGTGTGTCTTTTCACCCTAAAGAGGTGTGAAAGCCACTCAAACATGTATATCTACATAATGTAAAGAAAAGATAAAAGAGAATACAAGATATATTTTGATAGAATAGAATTTCATAAACAACTACAACTATGAACGCTTATGTACCAGTTTTTCAACATTAATAAAGATAAGTGCCATTTCTTTTTATTTGTGGTTATAAGTTATATGTTTTCAATTAGTCTTTTGGATATTCTATTAAGTAGAGTGTTTCACTATGTTCTATTCCCTAAATTTTATAATTCAAAGTTAATATATGTAACTCGAATATCAATTGTATGGTTTGTGAACCTACCATTGTTCTTATCGGTCTCTTAATTTGAGTTAAACTCGATAGGATTAGTTGTATAGATTGATTTGAATTATAAGTCAAGTGGAAGCCTGTGAAGTGATGGTCTTGTCTTATTAAAGCAAGTTTTTAAAACTGTCTCTAATCATACATAGGATTGAAAGTGTTTTGACTCTATGACCCAAATACTTAGAAGGCACTGATCTAATCTTTAATTGGAAATTGTCACATTAAGTTCATCTATAGTTTGTAGATCATTAAATTATTATTTCAAAAGCATTACTTTTAGTCCTTAGTATAATGTATTTTAGTCAAGTTTTATAGAGTAGAGATTATTAGAAGATTTGTTTCTTTCCTCAAAGGATCATTCACCACCTTTGGAGGAACTTTGTTTCATGTATGCAATTGAGCAACAAAGAGAATTTAGGCCTACCAACCTTGGCTTGATTAAGCCAGAATTGCAGAGGTATCGTTATACCTGTCAGTTGGTCAAAAGCAAATCCATCATTTTTTGGCACCAACACAATGTTCTTTAGTTGAAAATAGTTTATCATTTATCCATTTGTTCAGTGATAATTATATAAATCATTGTCATCTTGCCAGGCTAGTTTCAAGGGACTTGGCTCATAAGATCATATTTCTGGTAGATTGATTGAATGTGATTGTATAAGTTTCTTCAAAATATTTTCAAGAGGTCTAGCAAGAGGAGTATAGTTTTGTGGATTTTGTCTTCTTGTAGAGCTTTGTTGGTTGTTTGTAGTGCTAGATGAGAGATTCTCCTTAGGAGTGACTGTGTTGGTTTTTAGGAAATTCATTGATTCTTGGACATTTAGGAATGGTTGTGCAAGTTTAGTATCAACGATGTTATCATTTGTGGCATTTTATTTTGACCAATACTTGTATTTTTCATATGGTGTTGTGGTATTAGTTTCCTTATTGATCACACTTTTGAAGATAAGGGATCATTAAACCTTTAGTCCTTTCTTAGCTAGTTCTTCAAATGTTTCAATGTGTTGTGAGTTCAATTCATACATCAACATCTAATTGGTAATTCTCGATAAACATGTAGATCTCCCCTTTAGTAGTTATGTGAAAGGATGCCTTGGAGGCAACGTTCCTCCAATGTTGTAGGAAATAGGAAAATCTATCATTATTTTTCTATTTGGTATTGCATAGATCCATTAAGGTTATTTCAATGATGATGTTATGCAAGTAGTGGGATATGAACTTTTTGGCAAGCTCATTCTTATATCTTATTCTTGAGGAAGTTGAGAGAACCATTCCATGGATGACCCACTAAGACTACATGGAAACAATCTCAATAGGTAAGTGTCATCATGGGCCACTTCTATACATGTTGCTTAGAATTCCTTAATGTGGTAATGGGGATCACCCTTTTCCTTCTAATTATCAAATTTGGGTGTTTCAAAGTTTGTTGTAAAGGGTGGCATATATAGTGCCCTATAAAATGGATAAGGAAAAAGATATATTGTTGTATACGTTCTCTTGGGTGCCCTTGTTTCAAGGTTAGTAAATTTTTGTTGAAGGATCTAGACTTGCCGAGTGAGAAATGTAGTTGGGGTCAATGGTGTTAGCATCATGTTGGGATCAATGAATGGGTTCATTGTGATATGATGGCACCTTATTATATGGGGGTTTGTATCTCATGTTTGTATGTGACGTAGGCGCATAGGACTATAGGACATAGTAGGGTGGTGTAGTTTAATTGGAAGAATTGGACCCAATTTCCATGTATTGTCCTAAGAGGATGGAAAACATCACTTGATTGCTAGGGTGGACTGGAGGTTGTTGTGAGGGTGCCCCTTGAAGATTCACATGTAGACATTGATTGGGGAGCACAAATTGTTAGATACCACTAGGATTTTGTGTTGGTCCTTGGGGAATCATGCTGGATGAATTTTCTACCATAATTTGAGAACTAACCACTCGATTGGCTTGTGGCATAGTGGAGGGTGTGTTTTTAGTTATGGTAGCACTAGTTGTGGGGTGATTTTTGACCCCAAGCATGGTGGAAGATGTTTTGACTTGGGTAGCATTGTGAGTTGTATTTCCAGATGGTCTGGTGGAAGATATTTGTGAGGATGATGTTGGGACAACCCATGATGACACCATTGGTGCATTTTCCTCTATGGTTGATTTGTCCAATTCAGAGGTAAGTTTAGTTCTATTTTGTGCTAGCAAGTGGAAATATCTATTTGGGTCTAATGACAGCAATGTGTCCATGATAGACATTATCCTAGGGTCTTGAACAACATTGTCAACTTCCTCTTGTGTGCATTGTGCCCTAATATTCTCAGCTAAAAATTCATCCCCTGGTGGGGGAATAGGGGGTAGCTATGGTAACATAGTCTTTTCCTTATGTTTGCATTGTAGTGTCTTTGGTGCATTAAAGTCTATTTATAATGTCCTTGAGACAGTAAAGTCCATTTCACTAGTTGGATTAAACATAGGGACCTTGTTATGATCTATTTTACCTTTTTTTTATGAGTGCATGATTGGCATGTGCAAAAATGTATCTAATGTAATGAAATATTAGATTTGGGTATACACAATATGATAATGAGAACTAGATTATGACTAATTTTTTGTTTATTTTTTGGATATTGGGAATGCAAATTAAATAAAGTAAAATGACACTAAGGGAAACTAATTTTTTTTGGATTTTGAAGATTTTGGGATGTAAATGCAAATCATGCAAACTATGTATGAAACTAAGATGATATCTAAGGTGTAAGAAATATAACCCAAAGATAGACTTTGGAAATTTAAAATATAATATTTCTAGGAAATACCCAAGTGGTTATGGGAATTATCTTGACCTCAAATTTGGGATTAAATTGACAATTTTGATAAAATGACAAGTGTCTATGAAAAGAAAATAGGAGAAGACAATAATTGAATTTGAAGAGGCCAAGATAATGCTTAATATCATACAGGAATACCCAAAAAGATTTACTTTCTGATTTGGAGAATAAATCTATAAGTGTAATGTTTGACCTTATGAAATATAAGCTATATTTTTGTGTTTTTGTGCTTTTTTGAAACTAAATCGAGGATCCCAAATATGAGATATGTAAGGTTTTTATTTCTAAATCCAAGTATATGACTAGAAATGAAATGTATGACTCCTTAATATGGAAGGTTAAAAACTGATATGCCAATTATAAAGATAGGAAATTTTGAGCAGAGACTAATGACAAACTTTGGGACCCTCATTGCAGTCTGATACAGTTTTGCAATTTTACTAGTCAATTGCATTGAATAGATACATCGATTGTGTAGCATGAATCTAGAAAATGTGTATCAGGGTTACAGTAACTATGAAGCAGAATAGTCATAGATATAATTTATAATCAACAACTATGTATAATGATTAGTACAATTGTGTTACATGAATATATAGATTGTGTTGAATTATTTTCACTTG
The DNA here is from genome assembly GCA_027943335.1 of Chamaecyparis obtusa. Classification (NCBI taxonomy): domain Eukaryota; kingdom Viridiplantae; phylum Streptophyta; class Pinopsida; order Cupressales; family Cupressaceae; genus Chamaecyparis; species Chamaecyparis obtusa. The sequence goes on from BSBK01001812.1 coordinate 2,831,556, forward strand.
CATACAATAATTTTGTTGATTACATTATTTTGTTTGTGATACAATTTTGGATAGATTTGAATGTTATAAACACAACACACATATAGAGTATGACTTTTTGACATAAAATAGACTTTGACATGCTTTGTGTATGTAAAATGACTTTTTCAAGCCATAAGTTTTCATCGGTCTATTAACAATAAAAAATAGATACAAGAAGTAACTATCCTAAGGTAAAAAAAGGCTTCATTAAAATGTTTTAGGCCTATTTCTTGGTAGTTTGTTAGCTCACACAACCTTGTCACTTCCCTAGAACATGATAGTCCTCTTGAGAGTGTCCAAGTTTTTGCCTTTTGCCTTATATCACTCAAAAAGGATTTCTCTCCAAGTGAAACAATACCCTGGAACACATATGGTAGAGATCTTGAGGGGAGATTCTTCCTTCCCCTTGCACTAAAATAAGATAATGTTCAGAGGTGAAATGAGTGACCTTTATTTTAAGGTTTTTAATCAGATTTGTGGTGTCTACCCAATCAGATAATAGAAGTGACACTAAAGTATTTAATGGTTCACTTAAGCTCCTTAGGAATGTAGGCCCAGTCCAAGCTATCACCCACACATCTTCCCAAGCTTAGTTAGGTGTAATAAATTCAAGATTTTACTCCACGTCTTATTTCTATATTGACCAAAAGGATTTTCCAGTTTGAGGTCATCCTTTGGTGGTGACCACTTCCCCAAAAAGGCCTCTCTACTAACAAAAAGGGTTCTATTCTAGACAAAATGTGCAAGTGCACCAAAGACACAATACATATTAATCAAATTAAGCCAAATCCAAATGTTCACTTATCTAAGAAGCACACAAAAACACACAAGGGTTCTTTTTTAGAGTACCAAAACTAAATATAGATTTCTTGTTCATTTTTAACCAAGGTTATTTTTAGAGAACTAAAACTAAGTGTGAATGTTGTGTTTGTTCCAAGAAAGAAAAATATCTAGATCTAGAATATAAAGCTCATAATCAAGAAGAAAACATTCATCAAATTTAATATACTTGTATTTATTACAATACTTATGTACCTTTTGCAAGTAATTGTTGAAGATTTCTTGATACTCGATATCATTAGACAATTCTTTTACTGCTATTCTACATGTGGAATCCTGATTGATTTTGATTACTTCTTTTCTTTTTCTCCATTTGGATGGCTGATTAAGATTTACTTTTATGTGCTTTGACATTTGATTATGTATCTTTATAAGTAGATGTGAATTTCAAAATAGTACATCTAGCGAATGTATATGACAGATGTTGCTAATGAAAATTAGTTACATCACTTTGTTCTATCACCTAAATTGGATCAACCTACACATACATAGATAAATTATAACTTGAATTATAAAAAATGAGACCTCAATAATGGACAATTTGGTATGTAGAACATAAGTCACTATAGGATAATTATAAATCACAATAAATAATCCTATTAGAGACAAATAAAAAAACACAACAATAATAATTAATAATAGGAGAAATGTAGTAAACATAAGACAAATACAGTGTATTCATAAGTTAGATGCATCATTTGAAACTTATGGATGTGTCATTTAGATTATATGAATGCATCAAATAAACAACATATGCATCATTTTCATAGTACAGTTGTGTCGAAAGAGCCTGTAACTGCATAGAGACATAAAATTTAGAAATTTACAAGCATTTTGTGCTTCACATTGGGTTCACCATTGTAGATTAGGGTAAATTTGAGATATGGAACCTACAACAATACAATTAGACAACCACAAGATCTATACATTGAAATAAATCCCAAAGCATCAAGAGAGAAAGATATGACAATGGAAATGCATAAACAACAATAACAAATGAAATTAATTGAAATCATAAAGATACACAAACCAAATTTATCTCCCTTGTTCTTCTCTTTCTTAATGCAATTTGTGGGCTCTCAACTTTTTCTCACTTGGACAACATAAGAACTCAAGGTATGTGGTTGCAAATTATGAGAATAAGCTCTCATTTTATAGAAAACTGGGACTTTAGTCAGGATTCCATAAATGAGGAGATTGACTGACTTTGATTGAGGAGTTGAACTCAGTTGATTGGTGAGTTGAACTGAATTGGTTGATTAGTCAATGAGATAGATTATTTTTTAACTTATTTGATTGTGAGTGAAATGTGTTTGGTTAGATAGTTGACTAGATACATTAGAGAGATGACTCAATAGATTGATAAGTCAGAAAAGGTGATTAAATATTCAAAAAAGGTGAAAAGTCAGATTGAGACTTAGTGTTAGTTAGAACTAGAAGAATAATTCCAATTAAATAAATTAGGAAATTAGTTTAATTACACATGTGGAATATAGATAAATAAGATTTATTTATTTGCAAGAAGAATGAGTTAGTAAATTAAATGAATTGTCATTTATTTAATATTAGAAAAAAATGGTTAAATAATTGTAATTATTACATAAATGTAATAATAATGAGAAAGTATTAATTAAATAATATAATTACTTAATTAAATTGCAGACATAAGAGATTAATTAAATAATAACAATTATTTAATTAATTTATAGAAGAATAATTGGAGAATATTATTTAGACATTTAATAAATAAATAATCAAATAAATTACTTATTTATGGAATTGGGGGAAATTACTCAATTTGAATTTTGACTATAGTAGAAAGACACTAAATAATTAACATTATTTAATCAATTAATAAGAATATTAGTGAAATTATTCTACATGGGAAACATGTCAATTTTAGGTGTCTACATATCCTAATGAGACTATTAAGGCACTTGATGGTCCTCTTTACATTGTTGCAAAGATTAATGATCTTCCATCTCGTGGAGTCCTTATAGATCCTACTTGCATGGTGCATGTTATGATTAAAGACATCTTTTTACTAGACACCTCCAACAATATTCTCATGAAAATCTCATGTGATGATCAAAACCTTCAATGGTTTCACTATTCCCACCAATGGTTCCATTACTTTTCCCTTATAAGTTCGTAAGAAAACCTTAGATGTCACCTTTGTTGTCATTCCAAATTCTGATTAGTTTCAAGATAGACTTGGCCTTTATTGGTTTATTTCTATGAAAGCTATAGTCTCTCATATCCACAAGTGTTTTAAATTTCCTCATGGTGGAGAATAATAACAATTAACCATAGTCTCTATCATCCTTTAGCTAGTTGTAGAAACTCTGACCTTGTCTTATTTTGTCCTTCCTTGATTTAACCATTTCAACCTCACAAAGATAACTTCTTCCTATTCTACCAAAAACTCAAAATCCAAAATATTTTTGAACTTATCCATCCTAATGTTGTTCCATCTCCTTTCCCTAGACTTGGACTTCTTCCTACACCTTCCATACCTCTTGTTTATGCTTTAGTTCAATCTCATATATCCTATAAATGCCCTATAGTTGTGATCTCTCAACCTGGTGTGGTTCCTTCAGTTCTTCCCTCTAAAGAAGAAAAGGACCTAATGTTGATTGATCCTAAACCATCTCAACTTTTAGGAAAAACTAAACATAATCATTGTTCTTGTAATCACCACTGTAAAAATGTCATGCTAGAGCCCACGAGTGTTCTTCCCAAAAAAATTTCCTCCCCTAAGATATCTATTGATTCCTTGATTCCATTTGATCAATATATGCATAGCCCAAGGGAGGAAGTTAATATAAAGAATATGAAATTGAACTAACATGATGATTCTATTTGTATCTTAAATTCTATTATGATTAATTTGGATGAAGAAGATACTCTTGATGATGATGATTCTAATGTTTCTAATAAAAATGATATTAATTTTGATGATTATGATGATATGTATGAGCTTAGTGATGTTGATCATGATTTACCTGCTAGATATGCAAAATAATTCTCTCTCCCTTACAATGAAAAAAAAGTGACTCATCCTTAAAGCATGGTCATTGTTTGGAATTGGCAATAATTTCATCTATTGTTCTTAACCTTGATCCTCTTGCATGTTTGCCACCTTCCCTAAACACTATAGTTCAATATGGGTGGGGCATGAGATATCTTTGACTAGCTCCTCTTGTCAAGTGGATTATTTTGTGTATTTTCCTATCATGTTGTGTTTCCCCTGTGATGTGCTACTTTTTATATGTTTTATTTAGATTTATTTAGATGACCCTTGTAGCTCCATTGGCGCAAGGTGATAAATAAATTGACCTGTTGTGACATTCTTCTATTTGTATATCTTTTATTCTATATGTTGTATACATGTTATGTTGTGCATGTGTTGTTGTTTGTAAATGTGCCTTTTAATTGTTTGATTGGGGATTATGCAAAGTGGTAGCCACTATTATTTTTGGTCTTTGCAATGTCAGCCTAAAAAGACTCTTCTTTGTATCTCTTATGTATTCTTCTTCCATTGTGTTTGTAGTTATATTATCTTTGGGGGATGATGTCAATTTATTTTGATATAATTATTGATATACACGAGTTATCATATGATCATACTGACCCTAGAGATAGTAGATCCCTTTTGTGTTATATTTGTTTATGTATTTAATTTCCCTTGGTTTGTCCTTTCTTTGGGGAAACTCATATTGGAAATGTCTCTTGTGGGAAAATGTATGTTTTGTTAAAGTTGTTCCTCTAGTTGAGGTGTTTGCAATCACTTTAACATGGGGGCATACACTTTGGTCCTTGTTTCAATCCTTGCACACACACACACACATAATGATTTAATGAAATCTCTTTTGAAAATAGCTAAGGAGATAATGCTTTTCTTGGTCTTATCCTCTCATTTCATTATCATGCCCTATGCATTATTAAATGGATCCTTAGACTAATCCTCCTTTTCTAGATCCCTTTGGAGACCATGATTTCCTTACCATTTGTATCCTTTTTCTGGATCCCTTAAGAGAGCCAAAGATTTCCTTAAGGACCAATCCTCTCTTTGTGGATTTCCTATCAGACTATGCTTTACTTGGTTATCCTTTTATTGATGGGTTAACTAGCATTTCATAGTTTTCTAGACCTTCAATTTCATCTTTTGTAGCTTCGCATGACCCATAGTAAGTCTAAACCTTACTAGGCTAGTTAATCATCTCTCTCTCTCTAGTGTTGCTTCATTTATCTTGGTTTTGGATGTGATGAGGACCTAAGTCATTTAGGGGATTGGTGTTTCCTTGTCTCCTTGACCTTGATAAATATTTTACTATACATTGATCTACTTTATCATGAGCACGAGTTTGTCTCATACTCCCGCTAAAGTAGGGGTTAAATGTACCATCCTAAAAATCTACCACCTATAATTAGATTCTCTATTAGGCCCCATTTTGGAGATTTCAAGATTTTATGTTTTCTATGATTGATCTAGAAACCTAGATCTTTTTCTTCCAGCATCTTTTCTTTATTTCCAACTTTTCATTAAATTTTGCTCTCATTTTCTTAGGTATAAGATGCCTAGGTGACCTATACCTAATATTTGGGATCAAATTTTGATGGGTGACCCGTTACAATGTTTTAGCGAGATTTATAGATTTATAGTCAGCATATGATTATATTGAATCCTGTAATGATGTGAGAGATATATAAGTGACCTATCTCTCCTATTTTAGAAAGTATCATCAACCAAAAGCAATAAGGTGAAAATCAATATTTTCAAGAACAAGTTTCAAGCATTCTTCAAGCATCCTAAGATAATTTGAAGGAAATCTCCTCCATTGTAGTAATCTTCTCTCCCATGTTGGCCAAGTAGAGTTCTCAATCAAGCAAGAAGATAATTTTGTCCATTTACATGCATTTCATTCATCCATTCTTCAAGACAAGAGTTATCAAGCATAGAAACATTGAAGATCTTGGAGTGGCATTCATAGATCCATGAATTTGTGAATGACATCCTTGATTCCTTCCTACTTTTTAAGGTTCAATAACTGATATCAAGAAACATACAAGCATCTTCATGA